>CM051639.1:10075281-10675281 GCA_028020825.1 Podargus strigoides
CTGCCAGGGGGTCCCTTCCCCTGACTTAGGATAAAATGCCATTGCAGAGAGGGGCTGCAAACATCACCAGGTCTGGCACAACCACAGCAGTTGGGAGAGGGACTCTAGAGCAGCCATGTTCTGGGGTCACCAAGCCCCTTTTAACAAAGACCCCAAAAGTTTATTAGTTTTATTCCTGCACTTTACAAGGGGGAGGAAGAGGCTGGTGGAGGAATTGATCTGCCTGGTTTACTGGTATTAATGAAAGAGCTGACCGTAGATCTCCTGCAGCAATATTACGCTGCCTGCGGTAATTCTCCAGACTCCAAACTTTTCAAATGAGTTTTTGCAATTTAAAATTAATAATTGTTCTGTCTAGAACAAGGATAATTAAATGCCTGCTCATCCTCATTATTGTCAGCCTTGTGATTTGTTGTTTTCCCCGTAATAAAATTAACCGGTTTAACTAATGGGTGCCAAAACTTGATAATTAAAGCTGAGCAAATAATTTGCAACAAATAATTTACCCATTGGATTTGGTGGGGTGCGTGGCAGACATGGGGCTGATGGCGAGGGGTTGGGAGCCAGTGGTGATGCCTGAGCCTGCATGGGGTATGCTGGGCAACCTCCTTTTTCTTCCAGTAGTCATTTTTTAATGAAAATTCTGGGGGTTTTTTATTCTCTAAGAAAAGAGGTTCCCCTCTTGGCTTTTGCTCACACCTGGAGCAGAAGGCAGATTGTTGGTCGAAGTTTTTCAGGCTCATCCATCACCAAGGAGGCCCATAAGAAAGAGCAGCTGCTCTCCAGTAAACCCCAGTGAGGGTGTGTAGGTGGTCGAAGAACAGCAACTCGAGGACAGAAATTAAAATAACGAGTCAATGAAAGAAATGCGGTCAGACACAATCTCCTAACGCGAATGGACTTTAAAATGATGGTTATTAGCAAGGTTTCATTCCAGCAGCAGTTAAAGAAGCTTTAGAAGGTATGGCAATTAATTTGTAAGTTTATATTACACATTATAGCGTGAGGGGCCATTAACGAGGCGGTGACATTAAATTTAATGTACTTGGTGAGTGGGACAGTTTGTGTCTCCCTCCTGGGCGGGTTCCTGGGTGGATGGTGGGGCTGTGTGGGCACGGCTGGTACCCTTGGCACCGGGGGGGGTTATCACGGTGATGCCCCACAGTGCCAGGTCTGGGGGGGCACTGGTGGGAAGCACAGTTCTGGCCCCAGTGCCGCAGCACGGCCAGCGAGGCTCAGATGAATACAAGGAGAATACGAAATGTCTCATACCTATAACTTTAAATTAAAAAAGCAATGTACTGTTTATTGGTTCTTCCGAGTGTCTCCGGAGCGGCAGGCTCATAAAGATCATATTACAGTACAAGCCATTATGCAAAGAGTTTACTATATATACATTTCTAAATGCTTCAGCAAACAGCAGCCTACTTACGAGCAGAGCAGGATAACTGGTTCGTTTGGGGTAACAAATGATCCTTGATTTGATTTTAAATGCAATGACAGCAAAATTTATTTCTTATTTAATCACTTGCCAGAGCTGTTGAGGACGGGATGGTATTAAACTGCACAATGCAGCATATGACTACTGAATCAGTTGAAATAGGCATAAGAATATATTATGTTTATAGGATAGGAAAAGATTGTACAGCAATGCATATAACTAGAATGGGTATTTTTGTCATTTATACAGTAGCTTATATCATTATTTCTTCCAGCTTCCAATTTTTCAGTAATAAAAATACAGGGGATGTGATTCTCTTTGCATTACAGATAAACCATCTTGATTCTTTATTAAATATTTTTATTAATCTGAAGTACTACAAAGCATTTGAGCAGATAAATCAGGCTCCGAATAGTCATTTCCTCTCTGCTATGGCTCTATAAAGTGGATTCATTTATGAGTGTGCAATACCAGAAAAGAAGGTTTCCATATTCATTAGTGCACTCCCTTACGGTCCTGTTTTTATATCCCACCCAAGCGTGCAGAAGGGCTGCACTAACTTGTTTCCCAAAATGAAACAGGTCTTGGTGATCTGCTCTGTAATCCCTGCCTGGGTTTGTGTCCAGTTTAATTAGGAATCACTGCTCGGGTACCACCACCAGCCCCGGCAGGGAGGATGCTGGGCTCTCACCTCAAGCCCCAGTCGGGGCATCTTCAGGGTGATTTGGGGACACATCCAGCCCCAAAGCATTGTCCCCTCCTTGCCAGCACCACATCAGTGCCTTCACCTGTCACCTCATCCACTCTCCCTGTAGGATATGGGGATCCCATCATGCAGCAGAGAGTCCAGGGGGGGATTTGGGGTCAGCCCCTCCTGGGAGGGGTGCTGGAAGCTGTTCCACCCCTTAAGGTGTCTCTGGCCTCTCACTGCCCCTTTACCCCCATCACTCCACATCCTCCCACCCCATGGAAAGCAGCACTTTGGGGCCAGCACCGCACTTTTGGCCAAGCCCCTCCACTCCCAAGCAGCTCTGGGCCATCCCAGGGGATGCTGCTGGTGGGAGACAGTGCAGGGGTGAGTTGAAGCGGGTGGCGTTCAGCCTCCGACAGCTGACAAGTCATTTAGTCATCAGCCGTGGAGAGGCACAAAGGAATTAAACCTATTTAAAACACAGCCAGGTGTGCAAACAAGTTTATCCTATTGTAACAGCCAACGCGTGAGCTGGGAGGGCTCTGGAAAGGTTACAGCAGCTCTGTGGTTATTTAGGGCTTCTTGGGAGACCTGACATTTAGCACCACCTTTGCTGGGGCTGTGGGACTCACCAGCACCCCCGGAGCTGCTGCCTTCACCCCACTGAGCCCAGGGCTGCATCTCCCTGCCCCACGCCAGGGTCAGCCTCATCCTGCCCCTTCGCCCCTCGTGGCCCCAGCTGCTGCTGCCACCCCCGGGGGACTTGGCTTTGATTTCAGATTTTACTGCAGCAGCTGTCTAACATTTGGTTGCTGTTTGGAAACAGGAATTACGACGCTGGCTGAAAAGCAGGGGTCCCTCTGGGGCTGCTGCCGACAGCCAGCACAGCCCCAGCCCAGCACCCCAGGGCTCTGGTGCTCAGGAATGGGTGGGCTTTGGCAGCCAAGCTGTGATGGCACACCAGGGAGTGGGAGCAGGGCTGCCAGGGGACTGAGCCAGGCTTCTCCCCTGCTGATTCCTGCTTCTGAGCATCCCTGCTCTCCCCAGGGCATCCTCACAGCCCTGCAGGGGGGCTGTGCTCACCCACCTGGTCCAGCACACCCATCGGAGCCCACCAGCCTTGCAGAGGGGTGTGGATGGGGCTCCCTCCCCCTTTCCCATCGATTGCACAGGGGGAAGGCAGAGCAAGAGTTTGTCCCATGGGGAAGGGTCTGCACGGGGAACTGCAGCAGTTCAGGGGCAGAGGAGTGGGGCTGTTACACCTCACCATATGCACCCGGGGGCTGCTGGGGCTGTACATAAATCTGCTGTCAGCCGCCACTGTGTCACAGATGTCCCAGGACATTCATTTTTTTCTCCTTTTTTAGTGCTGGCATAAAGCTAAATTACGGTAGTTGTCAGCATTAGCAAAAACTGTCATCTCCATCCCGCCCGTACAAAGCAGTGGTGGGGCCCGGGGGCTGGAAGAGACGGAGGAGAGGTGGGGCAGCCCCTGTTTTCTGGAAATTATAGGGACCAGATTATTGGATCTGGCACTGGTGCTGGCAGGTCGGCTGTGGCCAAAGCCACGGCAGGGAGGCAGCGCGGGCGCCTCAGCCACCGGAAGCTCTTCTCCATCCCATCATCTCCCTCTGCCATGTCAGCAAGGACCAGCAGCACCTCTCGGGGTCTGGCCCATGGGGGGGATGGTGGAAGCTGCATTTGAGCTAAATCCAACCCAGAAATTCCTTCGGCGCTGGAGGTCTGCACCTCCCTGCAGCAGGTGGCTGCTGGCGCAGAGCCCCTCGCTTCCAGGACACTCTGATGCCATCCAGCAGCGAGTTAGGAAAAGCGGGAGCGGAAGAGTTTTACACCTTCACACAACAATGTGCACGGAGGAAACGAGCAGCCAGCAATTGTAATTGAGATGGATGAAAGGGCGGCCGGCTTCCCCCAAAGCGTTTCAGGCAACGTACTTGAGAAGAATATGAAGTGCCGCCGCTCTCTAAAGATCGCCACGCTGCGGCTAAATTATTAATGACTAGAAATGATTTCATATTTAATCTAAAGACTATTAATTACACTGCAGAAGAGCAACACGCCGTCCTGAGAGCCCCTCTCACCAACTGAATAATTTAGTGACGCCCCATATTTCACCTCAATGTCAGGGCGGGTGGTGACACACCTCCTGTGCGCGCAGCCCGGTGGCGTTCGGGCAGACGTTGGTGTCCCAAGGGGTACACGGTGCTGAGGGCTCACCCCAACCTCTGAGCCCCCTGGTTCGATGAAGGGTGCTGCGTGGAGGGGGGCACGTGGGGCTCCCGTGGGGCTGTGGGCACGGCTGTCCCTCCACCCTGGCGGGGTTTGGAGCCCAGCAGCAGCCCCAGCTGTGGAAACGCTGAAGACAGATGTTTATTTGTCCAGGATTATTTGCTGATCACTGTTACGGTGATCCAAGATGATCATTAAAAAGTGAAATGGGCTGTTTAATAATAATGCTCCGAGCACGCCGTGTGCCTCGCATTACGAGCATGTTTAAGCACGAGCCCAATTAAGTCCCTCGCATCCCTACAGAATTATCCCAGTTGTGCAAACTATTAGGCAAACTCCAGGCTCCTCGTCCTCGCCGTGCCTGGAGCCTGGCACTCTGCTAGAGACCCATTTCTATCCTGAAGCTAAATTAAAATCCTATTGTGCCGGTGCTGCTAATATTTCCTGCTCTTGTTTCCAACAATTAAATTGTGACACTCTGCCAAAACATACGAGGAAACTAGAAAATGCTCTCCATCAGCTGGAAAGAAGAGGCAAATCCTCCCAGCTGCCTCCTGCCACCCAGATGCAGCGGTGATGGTCACGGGTAAAACAGCACCTGATGGGTGAGGCAGCGGCGGGTGGACGTGGGTATCCATTGTTCTCCACTGGTGTGCATGGGAAGTGGGACTTTGGAGATGAAGTTGAAAGGTTTTTCTTCTCTTTTTAGGAAAGAAATCTGTGAAGTGGATCTGTGCAGTACTAAAAAGCAAACAGCTGACAATAAGGAAGGACTTGAAGGATGATTTTCACCACTGCTGCCCCCAGCACCACCAGTGCCCTGATCTGCTGCCTTTCCCACACAGGTACTGTCCCATCCTTTTAAATACCACCCTGGTTTTTAATTCTCTTTTCCCCCTTGTCTCTGCTCCCCTCTGGAAGGGCACCTCTGCCCTGTGCTGCTGGCAAACCCCCAAAGTGACCCTCCCTGGGGTGATGCCCCCTGGGACAGCTGGGCTTGTCTGTGTGTGGGGCTCACCGTGTGCGCCAGCGGGCTGGTGGATGCTGCAGCAGCTCCTGGGGTAAAAAGAGCTGGTGGGGACACAGAGGGTGACAGGATCCCCTGCAGTGGGACAGGCAGGGAGCAGCACCCAGAGAGCTGCAGATCCCACAAAGCTGGTGAGAGCAAGTTAACTGATGGGGGGAATGAGGGGAAAATAAAAGGCTGTTTAAGAAAGAAATGACTATTTGGTCATGGCTTAGAAGTTGGTACTTAGAAATTCCATGAATTTTAAAATAAAGACATTGTGAGATTTGAACTTTCTTTTGAATACTCACAAACTGCAGGGCCTAATACCTTCCCTGGCCATTACGGAGCCGCGCAGGGAAGCAGTGAGCGCTAAGTACTGCACTGATAGAGCAGTTAAACACGGTAATGGAATTGTGTTTGGAGAGGCTGCAAAGGCAGGTATAGAGCCCATACATAAACAAGGCCATTACCAGCCAGGGTAAGCAGTGATAGAATTTCATGAATATCCCTACAAAAAGCTTTGTATATTTATAACAACCTGCAGAGTCGTTTGGAGCACAGTCAGGGGCCTTTCAGAGTGAAATTGTACAGCGGATCTGCGGGTCTCCGCACTGGGGTGTCAGCCACAGCCACTGCAGGGGATGCTGGATGGGGCAGAGATGTCCCAGGGTGCTGCTGCAGGGAGCGGGGCACCCCTGACTGGGCACCCTCCTGCCTGACCACAGTCCCTGGGTGCTGTGGGTCCCAAACCAGTGCTGTCAAGGGCAGCCTCACCACTATTACCCACAAGTTCTTCCAGTTTCCAACTTCATTCTTTTTAGGAAGTTTTTTAAGATGATCCTGTTTGCAGGGAAGGGGAAGCAGAAGGGTGCTGCGTGCCCAGCTGGGATGGAGAGGGGAGCAGGAGAAGTGAGGCACCGTGATGAACACAGCTGAGATCTTTTACTGGGGCTGTTGGGCACAGACAGATCTTGGTGCTGCCCTGGGCATTTCTCACGGTCGATCCCGGGACAGGCTGTCCAACACAAGGAGGATGCAGCCTCTGCGAGAAATCCAACCTCTCAACCTTAAAAACAGGAAAGCAACCTCTTGAGCATATTTATTGCTTTAATTTAGATAAATAAGTACTTTAAACTTAGGGAAACTTTGCTCTGCAACTCTAGCAAACCCTGAAGCCAAGTGATAGGTACGCAGCTCGAGGACAAGCCATAATAAAATGCTAATTGCAATTCATAAATTATATCGGGATGCCTGGGACTATTGAAGCTCCTGGATGAAGTGTAGCATTCAATTTATCCTGTGCATGCTGCCGACAGTGCTGCCAGCCTCCTTCTTGTCCCCCTGTGTTGTTTTGTCATCTCTGTACTATCACCAATTCATCACAAAGGCAACTGAACTCTCCGATGTCCACCCACCGGGTGACTTTGTCTTCGCTACTCTATGACTTCTAAATTAAATTGTCAAAACACATTACTGAGAAAAATATCGTGAAGGGAAAGTTCTTTACCCTTTTATCCCATCTGAAGAGAGAACCGGTTTGATTTGAAGAAAACATGTCTGCTTCATTATCCCTCCTGCTATCATATTTCTTCACTCAGCAGCAAGAAAAGGGAGTCGATACACAAGTCTTGGATGACATGATGTAGCATCCCACAGGAGCTGCCTCAATAAATTCTGAGATTGCCCAGGAAAAGCTGGGGGGGGGGGCATAATTTTCACTCTCTTTTATTCCTCCCACTCTCAGACAATTTGAAAGAGTATGGGTTTGCTGGTGTGGATTATCCTGAGCTGGATGTCCCCGTTCCACCAGGACTGGTTGGTCTGGAATGAGCTTCTTGGAGTCTTTTGAAGAGAAGAAGTCACCCAGGAGAGGCACAACCAGATCCCCGTGTGTGCCGAGGAGTCCTCGGACCTGTGTCCTCACCAGAGGGCCACAGACAACTTGTAGACATACAAGCAATCCCAAAACTGCTCCAATTTGCACCGAAGGAGACCCTGGGCAGCAGTGCCAGTTCCCACACCCCTCCTCTTTGGTTCAAGTAGGAGTCAACACCTACATTACACTGCTCCCCAGGTCCTACCCTGTGCTCCCCAGGGGGTTAGGCTGTAGGTGGGCTCTGTCCCCCTCCCTTGGATCACTCTCTGTAATGCAGGAGGTTCCTGCTGCTAGATGCAATCATGGAAAATAATTCACCTGCAGACAGAAAACAAAAGGAGCCATTTCTCAAAGGAAAAGAGCTGTTGATTTCCCCCTCTCCTCATTCACACATCGGTCTCTGGGCATAATGGATCAGTCATAAAAAGCAAGTAACACATTGTGCGTTCATTCTTTTGGCTTTGGACAATATTAACATAATACACACATATTGTTTATTTATTCTGCTATAGTGCAAGTAAAGGAGGTAGTGCCCAACGTTTAAATAGGGTATTTTTAAATGCTCACATTTCCTTAGCCGTTATGATGCATTAGCCATCAGTAGTCAAATTGCCTTGTATTTGCAATTTTATGGGTACATTTTATCAAGCACACAGGAGCTGCATTCAAAGCATGAAAATAAAGTACTCCACTTGTGTTAGGCAAGCACTGTTTCGACGCAAGATATGGCCAGAAAGAAGAAATCTCTTTTTATTTTTTCTGCCTCAGCTCCAGATTCATCTCCAAATATTGCTTCTTCGTGCAGTAGTGACTGCTAAGAGACCCCTTTATGGCTGTGTACCATCCACACATCCTCCCCACACAAAGAGCTCACCACTGAATTTAGCCTGCCGTGAAATCACCCGATGTTCCTTCGCTGGTTTAAAATATCTCCTAGCAAAACACTATCGTTGCTCTCCCCCACAGAGAGAGTGGCTGCCAGGGTCACGGAAAGCCGCCCTTCCTGAGTCAGTGTCCAGACTTCCAGCTCCCCCCGTGAAGCAGGAAAAGTTGCAGTAAGAAAATAACGCCTGTAATCAGAAGAACAGAGCATTTCTCCCTGGGCAGGACGCCCAGCACCATGCCAGCGCCTGGACCCACGCAGGGTGGCTTCGGTGGCTGGGACATGTTGGGCAGCTGGCACTTGAGCAACGACCACCTGGAGCCAGGGCAGGGCTTGGGGTTACCTCTTTGCTTCCCCTCGTGTCACCCCACAGCTCCAGGACCACACTGGTGGAGGGGGGAAAGTCATCGAGGCTGTCCTCAAAAGGAGCTGCTGCTGGCAGGGGCTTTGCTGAGGGGGAATTTGCTCCCTCTCGTGGGCTCTGGGAGCTGGTGTCTGAGCCCAGCACACCAGCAATGGATGCAGGAAGGGATGGGATTCCTCCACATCTTGCAAAAAGGGAAGAAAATCTCAAGTTTGCCCCCTGGGAGCTGCTGGTGCAGTGTGATATAAGCGTAAAGGCCCCCAGAGACACGCTCCTGGCTCAGGGCTTCAGCAGTACCCGCTGCTTTCGACAACCCAAAACTAAATCTGCTTCTTGATGGGATGGAATTTTGGCTTTCTGGAGTTCTCAGCTGCTTCTCACATAACGCTTTATTGCCTTTATTGTCTCTGGGTCTGCCAATTCTGTCTGGATTTATTTCTCCCGGAGAGCTTGAGCTGCCGTCCAAGCAACTCCAGACTGAGAGCGCTCACTCTCAGAGGTGAAATGATGACATATTCCTTGTATTTTCTAGACAAGTACAGCTCTATTTAACACACACATAAAAATCCACCCGTTGTAGCCACAGTGCCTATTTTTTTTTTTTTCATTTCAAGCTCTTTAACAGTGTATTTAATACCAAAAAAACACCCCATAGGCAATAATCTGGGCAGGGAAAACGAGACAAGGAGGCCGAGGGTGTAGAAAGAGTGTGACCGGTGCTGTGCTATGGATTAGTCGTAAATATCACTTGTTCCTTGGGAAATGAATCCCTGTGTCCTGCACGTGAAAGGGATGGAGAGGGGCAGCTGACTGCAGGGCCAGACAGGCCAGGACAGGCCTGGACAGACAGACAGGCCCCGGTGCAGCACGCAGAGCCTGCACAGCTGTCAGCAGCCGCTCCTCCGTGGCTGCGGGGCCGCCCCATTCTCTACGATCCCCAGGACACTGGGGACCGTGACATTTGTATGCCGGGATGTGTCCCCAGCCCGGCAGCGCAGCCCCGCAGCGGCTCGCGGTCCCCCTCTAATGGCGAATGGGAGAACGACATGTCCCCCCCAGGCCGTGCCGTCCAGCCGGGCCTGCCCGCGCCCCCCGGGGGGTGTCCCCAGGACACCCCGATGCCCGACCCGGCCACCGCGGCCTGGCCGAGCCCAGCAGGCGACGCCTCAGCGGCCCGGACTACAACTCCCAGCGTGCACCGCGAGGGAAGGGCACTTCCCACAGTGCTCCGGGGCGGGGGGAGAACTGCGATTCCTACAATGCACTGGGAAAACACTTTTAAAATTTATTTTATTTTTTTCTGACCGGTTTGCCTCTCCCGCCGCGGAGCCGTTAATAAACGTAGGAGAAACCCCCCTGCGCACCCAGGGGCAGGGGGCTCCACCCTGGGCCGTCGCAGCCTTTACTTCCGGCGCGGAAAAATACATCTCCCAGCGTGCACTGCGGAAACGGCGCACTTCCGGTTCCGGCCGCCGCGGGAGCGCCCCCGTCCCCTCGGAGGGACCGACGGGCCGAGGCGGTGACAGAAGCGGCGGCGGGGCCGAGGCAGCGCGGCGGGCGGGACGGACAGCGCCGCCGGGGACCCACCGAGTTCCCTTTCTCCCAGCACGGCCCGGCCGCGCTCGCCGCTCACCTCGGGCCTGGCAGGGTCACCTTCATGGGCGGGCGGTAGCGCGGGGCCCGGCGCACGGCGGTGCCCGGGGCCTGGTGAGGCGTCGCCGGGGCAGAGCAGGGGCCGGAGACGGCGGTGGGGCCCGCGGCGATGTTCGTACAGGAGGAGAAGATCTTCGCGGGGAAGGTGCTGAGGCTCCATGTGTGCACCATGGAGGGCGCCGAGTGGCTGGAGGAGGTCCCCGAGGACACTACGGTGGAGAAGCTGAAGGAGCGATGCCTGAAGCACGTAAGGAGGGGTGTCCCGGCCTATCCCCCGGGGCTGGTGGCTCTCCCGGCGGGCTCCAGAGGCTGCCCGGTGTCCACGGGAAGCGCTCGGGTGTGTTGACCCAAGGAGGGAGCAGCGAGCCCGGGGTGGGTGGGGGGCAGAGAGTGCTTCTGCTGTATGCGGTGTGTTTGGGCTGGGGCTGAAAATAATCGTCGGGGGGGGGGGGGGCATGCAGGTCCTCCTGGGAAGAAAACAGTTTCCTAATGCCTCTTTTTGTGTAAGAAAATGAGTAGCTCAGGTCAACAGGTATTTCTGTTCTCGTTTGCTGTGTCTGCCACCCCCTTGAACTATGTGAAACTGTTCCACCTAGAAAGAAAAATGCCCCTTTTCAAGAGTTTTGTGTGTTAGGAAAGGAGGATTTAGGGAGAAATTACTTTGCAACCTTTGGTTATAGTATTTGGTGTGTGTTTTCCAGTAACGTTAGAGATCACCAATTCCTGCGTGCGGTTTATGAACTGGTCACTGTGTGCTGTGCGAGACTGGTGAACTGGCTTCTGGTGACTTCCCCTAAGAAGTTATAGCCTGGTTTGTTTCTTATTTCTAGTGAAGAGCAAACAAGGAAAGCAGTAACTGTGATGGAGAACTTCCCTTTTTTGAAGAAGTCTTAGTAAAGCCTTACCCTGTGTTGGCACAGCAGCTAGTGGGATATTTGGTGGGGAGATAATAGGCTCTTCTAATGCTCTGCCTGTGCTCTGAGCAGTAAGGTCTTAATGGACACATCCAAAGAGTAAATTACTAATTACTGTCTGGAAGAGAAAATGTGTAAAAATGCACAGGCACAGTCTGTAGAAGTTGAGCTGGAAAATGCAGGCTCTTTGTACTCACTGGTGTGTTTGTGGGTGTTAAATGCTAAAACCAGTGGTTTCAAAACTGTGGGAATGAATTTTAAAGATCCGCCATGACAGTGTTTTGCTTTAAAGCAAAAACATGATTGACAACAACAGCGTGTAAGGTTGTGACCCGTGACCAGTCCTGAAGGCTGTCATTCTGGAACCAGCACGGCGTGGTCTGGCAGCTTGGGTCAGTCACAACCTGCTGAATTTCTGGCTGAGAGATGTGTAACTTTTGAGTGGCAAAAGCAAGAGCTTCTACTCCCATCTCAGGAAGCACAGTTTACTAAATCACATTGAATAGTGTTGGGTTTTTTGTCTCTTGCAAAGTCTGTTTTTTCATAAGTCACAGTCGCAATAGGAGAACATACCTGTAATATATAATTACTGAACCCCCATGTGAAGGGTAAAAGGTTTTATTTTCTGAATGAGCAGGACGTGAAGCCAGGGCAGCCCAGGTACCCTCTGCCTCGGACCTGCTAGTTGTTTGCCTTCAGCCAGAACCCCTGGAAACCACAGGTCACAGCACACACTGTTTTTTTGTTGTCCCGTAGTCTTTGTAAGTACTTTTTGATTTAGGGATGAGAAGGGCTACATTTGGGTTTGCTTCATCTGAGGTAGGTGTGATCCTTCCCTGGGGGTGTCCTACTGAAAGCAGTGGGGTTCAGGGCCCCCCCCCACTTATGTTCCTGGAAGAACAGTGCTCCCCTCTTGCCCCCCTTCAGCACAGAAAAGTGGTGCAAAGACTGCCAAAACAGGGTGGGGTAATGATTCCATGCATCCATGCAGAGCTGAAAGGCCTTTAATTATCCAGAAGCTTAATTGAATACATGCTTGCATCGCAGTGCGAGTCAGAGCAGAAGACAATTGATAACTTGGCATGATGCTTGATTTCATTCTCTCTGCTGCTTTGTGCTAATGGTGTGGATTTGCATAACCATTATGGATAATATATAGTTTTATGGAGGGGAAAATTCATGACTCCTGATCATGGGTATGGTACAATGAATCTCGATAGCACCTTGAGATAATTTATGCAGCCATCTATTGCAAGATGCTGATTATTGTGTTCTCTGAAGGCTTCGAAATCGTTCTTTCAGGAAGCAGAGGAAGATAATATTTGTAAGAGATTTCAACTAGGAAGGTGGCCACTTTTCCCTCTGTACGATTCACATGCTTCCTAATCTCTGAAGTGTCACTCTTGAGGTCTTCTTTTTCTGAATCTTGTGGGGGTTTTTGTTACAGATAAAGCAAAAAAATAAAAAACCCCAACACCTTCCCACTAATTTTGTCTCTTGACCTGTAACATGGTGATTACGCGCTGTTAAACTGCTCCCTTCAGTAATGCTGTCTGTGTAGTCTGGGAACAAATACCTGATAGTAAATTATTTCCCTTTGTATTTATTTTTGAACTCGAGTTTCACCACCAAAGTGTTCTCTTGGAACAGTCACTTATCTCTGTGCAAGGCACCACCACCTCAGTGGGAGCAGGCCCTGAGCTCTCCTGTGGTTTCCTTAAAAAGCAACTGTTCCTTTCAGAACCAGAACTGAGAGGGGTCAGCTTAACCACAGAAACTCAAGCTTACCTGAAGGCAGTCCTGCTTCTGATCCTCTAATCACAAGAGACCATTGCTTCATGCTGAGGCTCAGCTGCATTTCTGAAATACTGATGTAAATCATGGTCATGCACTTGGGATGCACAAATGTGGGCTGGATGCGTACATCAGCTCTACCTGTCGTTTTCCTGGCAGTGTAGGGCAAGCTTTTAATGCTTCTGTTCCTCTTTTTCTTAAGCTGCCTCAGTGATACTCGCCTGTGTTTTAAGGTGTGATAAGGAGTATCTGTAGAACAGAGATGCAAGGTGCTTGTTCTCAGAGTACAAAGATAAGGTAGGTTAGGGTGCAGGTGCAGGTGGTTTAAGCCACCCAAGCTTAGTAGTAGGGAGTGTCAGTACTATTTTCAAATGTTTCTGTTCATGAAAGCAAACATAAAAAATGCTTTTTCTTATTTTAAAAACAAACAGAAAGCCTTGTGGTTTATCAGGATTCCAGGCTCTGCAAATAGCATGTGGCACCACCAGGGTTTACAGTTTCAGCAGTTGCTCAGGCACCTGTGAACAAAGGCTTCTCACCTGCCTGGCAAAGCAGCCTGCCAGAAACTCCAGCGGTAAAAAGAAATGCAAATATTTATGCTGGAAGCAAAACCATGAGACAGCAGATCCCCTCCTTACAGTCCTTGGTACAGAAAGATGCAGGAGAGCTCATCTTCCTCGGCGTGCTGCACCTCACATTGCATTGCAGGGGAGCAGTGCTCGTTCACCCCAGCCATGCTGCAGAGTGCCCTGGGGCTTCACAGTGCTCTCTGATTTCTCCACTTCCTTTCACTTATGTGACAGACACTTCCTCTGCACTGCACAGGGAGTTCCTCTCCCCTCACCTCTCTTCCTTTGTGTTATCAGTGCTCTTCTCTCTCTGGGCAGGAAGATCTTTTCAGTTATACTTTAAAGCATTACATTTAATACAAAAATGCAGGATTTTGGCAGATATATGGTTCTCATGAAGCAAGGTTCCAGGGTGAGATCTGATGTTTAGTGGTGGTAGTTCCTGGTGGGCTGTTAAGGTGGCAGTTTGATTTCCAGGGCATGTTTGAATGTTAAGATAAGGTATTTCACTGAGCGGTCTCTTTGGTATATGTACTGTGCTAGGGAAAAAATGTGTAGTAGGTCCATGTCATGTCCTGTCCCACCCCACACATACACCTCCCAGGTCCCATTTTCAAGTTCTTCCTTTTGGGGTCTGCCTAAGGTTCCATAACAGTAATATTTTGAGCTTGTTCAGAGAGGAGATGTTCCACTAATGTTCTTATGTGTTTTGGGCAACTTATCAGATCAATTACAGGAGGTACTCCCAGCTGCTTCTGGGCTTTAATGTGTTCTTTGGCTTTTGTTCAGCAGTTAATATGCTGAAGGATTAGTAAGTAGCTACTGTTATGCAAAGCAGGACTCAAACATTCTTGCCTCAATCTTATTGAGACATCAGAACTGCACGGGAGTTCAGATGAGGAGCTGAAGATCCATGTTGAAAACAAGTGCATTATGTTTGAAAAAAGAGCAGGTAGCCGAGTTTTCCATCAGCTGTGGTCACAAGAGAAGAGTTGAGTGAGCAGAGCAGGTGAGGTCAGTATTAGCGTCCTATTTTGTGTTGAGAACAGCAGCATCAATTTTGTGGTTTGGGTAGGTTGTTATTTTTAATTTTACCTTTCTGGAATTGCAACCATTATGCTTTCTCTTTCCACTCAAACAAATTAGAAGCCTCTAGATGCACTGATGTAATGTTCTTGCAATCTCTCGCTGTGGATCTGGAAGCCACTCTGGTGTGAAGATGAGTCAGTTGAAGGCCTGTGTCTGCACGCACACTGTAGATTTGAATTCAAACCAGGACATTAGTTCATGTACTAATTGCTCCCCCAGACTTTTCACTAGGAGTGAGTGACCTTAGAAATCTGTTGCAGGACTGACATAGCTGTGGGTCCTAGAGCATCCTTGCTTTGCCTCAGATCTTCTTAGGCCTGACTGTAGACCAAGCACTCAGAATTAAGTGTGATTGAGATGTACTGTACTGGAAAAGTATAAATCCACTCACAAAAAGTGATTACTATCTTCTGCAGTGTGTAGCTGGGAGCTTGGAGGATCCCAAAACTGTGACACATCATAAGTTGATACATGCTACTTCTGAGAAGGTGCTGACGGACACAAAAACAGTGTTGGAGGAAAACATTCAAGATAGAGGTAAGATTGTCTGGTTTTTAATGCTGTCAGCCTGGAAACATGAGATTGTGTTTAATTATTTGGCAAGTTCCAAAGAGTAACTTTTTTAGTATCTATTGTCTGCTTCAACATAGGAAGCTAATAATGTGACAAAAAAGGAAGAGGAAAAGACTTTTTCTCCTCCCCAGAGAAACCACCTTGAGCAGTTTGCTTTTCTTCACCCTTCTTTTTAAGAGCTGAAAAGGAATTAGTGTTTTTTTAAGTCAATAAGTTGAACAGATTATTTTTTTATCTCCTTTTAAATGATTTTTTTTAAACCTCCAGGGCAGCATTTATCCTTCAAAATTATTCAAAAAGAATTATCATGGCTAAGTAGTCAAAGACAGACAACCCAATGCTTTTGAGGGGTTTCTTGAGATCTCTAGGTCAAGCAGAGGGGTGGCTGATGAAGTGTTTTTGAGTGTCTGCAGTTCAGATCTCATTCTGTCCTCTGCAAACATAGGTCAGAATCTGTCACACGATAGTCTCGCTGGCTACGGGTGGATTCTGACCCGTGTTTGCAGAGGACACACTGTGTATGTAAGTATTTGCTCCTGAACTTTAAAGGTGTAAAGGATTAATGTGAAACAAAAGAAGATCTAAAGATGAGAGCTGGAGTCTATTACTAGGCAGCTTAAGGTAATGGCCCCTTCTGGAGATACAGGGCAGTGGTGCAGGAAGTGAGAGAAGCAGGACTGCTGTGGGCTGAAATGTCTGAACCAGAAACTGAGCAGGAGTAGAGTGCCTGGGTTTGAGCCTGAGTTCATGCAGGCTGGAGGGCTGCTGCCATGAGCACAGGCAGTTCAGTCTCCCTTCCAAGGCAGTGTCACCTATCGCCCTTAGAGCTGAACAGGAGCTGAGAGGTGCCACCTCAGGCAAAGGCGAGGGACAGCATTTTTGCTGATTCGTGGTGTATTATTTCTGGGCGAGGCGCCGACTCCTAGAGAGTTTTGAATTGCAGTTTGCAGCAGCTAAGCAGTATTAACTGTGTAGTCACAGCGAGCTGTCACGCAAATGCCTCTTTGCTCTCTTTTCCCCTGCAATGTGCTCTGCCTTTCATGTGCTTTGCTTGTCAGGGAGACAAGATCACAGCCAGCAGCTGATCGCCACCGGCTGACTGCACAGGGCAGCCAAGAGTCAGCCTGTGGATCCTTTCACGTTCTGATCAGCTGGACAAATGAGAGTTAACAGCCTTCACCAGCTGTTGCTCTTGGCTGTGATGTGCTGAGCCAGCCATGGGGAACTTGTTGTGCAAAGCATGCTTTGCTTTTTACCTGCTTAATGTAGTGGACTGAAAACTGCATGTCATCTGGCTGAAGGACTGCAGATGCTGCACAGGCCTGTTCTGGCCTCTAAGCAGTGTGTCTATGTCTGTCCACCCTTAAAATGTATGTGGTAGTAACTGAGGTGCTAGAAACTTGTAAAGCATCAGGTGGTCTCTAGAAAAAGGAGAAAATATTAGTCTCAAGAGCCTGAGCTTAAGAAAGAGGAACAGACTTGCCCTGGTGGGCTACCAGTGATGCATCCCTGCTGTCATTCACACATAAAGGTGAGCTTCAGCCTGACACTGGAAGCTCTTGTTGAAGTTTGGTGCTTGCCTTGCTGCAGTTGGAAGGCCCCACATTAGACCAAAAACTATCCGTGGCCTGTCTCTGCTGCTTCCTTCTCAGCGGAAGCACTGAAAGTGCTGATGTTTTCTTATTATCATGGCCCATTGCTGTACTATTAACGTACAAGGCACCTGGACCCTTTCTTTAATGGTTTTGTGTGAGGAGAAGAAAACAGGAACAGTCAAAGTGTAACTAATCACGGACCATGTTTTGAATCCACTGTGCACTAAGGAATTGCAGACCCTGAACGGGAATGTGTAATGCCATACAGGTTTTAAAGTGTGCAAAAGGTCTGATGCTACAGTGCAATTAATACAAAATTAATCTCCAGGAAAACTGAATTTGTGAAGCATCTTAAAGAACTGTTTTTGCATTTCTTTCTGATGTATTTTGGGATCGTTCTCGTTCTAGATGTCTTGCTTTTAGTAAAGAAACGTGCGCCACCTCCGCTCCCCAAAATGGCAGATGTGTCAGCAGAGGAGAAGGTAAGTTTGAAAGGCTTCTCAACTTGGGTGGTTTGATTAACTGCTCTATTAATGAGCTGCAGAAGAATTACTGTGGTGTACTGTTGTGGTTCTTGCCCTATGCCCATATACTCTTTTTGCTTGTAGAGGCAAATGCTGCCAGTTAAATTCCAGAGAAATTATTTCGTATTTCTTCCAAACTTTGAGCAAGCTGATTCTACATTGTTAGTTTTGATTGTGAGAACATTTGCCTTAGAATAAGACATGCAGATATGCTCTGTGGAAGTGGTATAGATTTGATCTTTGAACAAATGTCTAATAACACTATTACATAGTTCAGCAAGTGCCTTTCTTTGTCCCTGTTTGAAAACCTGATAGAAATATGTTGATTTGCTGTCAGGCTGTCTTCTGTCTTTATCTGAGTGTGACTTGTCAGCCTCTAACCATGTCTCTAGAGCTCAAGTGTTGCCCTTCTGCTGTTCTTTTTTTTTATTTTATTGGAATGTAATTGTTACTGGGGGTCAGTGACACCCAAGATGATGCTTATGCACGAGTGGTGCTGCAGCTGATGTTATCACATAAACACTGAGTGATGTTTGTGCTCGACACTGTGAATTTCTATGTCTCTCTCTACTTTGTCCTTGCACAGCTCTGTTTCTTCTTGCTTCCTGTAGGTATTGGTGTATGTCTCTGTATCCCTTCCTGTAGGTATTGGTGTATGTGTCTCTCTCCAGTATGGTCTTGCTGTAGAATGTCACTGTAAGAGCATAAGTTGTAAGACTGGGAAATGTTTATAGTTTGTACCCTGCTGTGTTTTGTCCTGGACTATAAGCATGTACTGAAAATCCAAGGCACCATATACCTCTGCATGATACTTGCAAGCAGCGAAGCACTTCCAGTGTTAAGCAGTTAAGCGTTAGTCTCTACACAGTATTAGTGCCTCTCTCAACAAACCATGGGTTTGAAGAGAGCATGCTATGAGTAGACCACGTGGAACAGAGCGTGGTCCTGAGCACCGAGGCCTCTGAGTTCTCTCCGTGTTCGATACATCACTGTCCCTCTTTATGCTGGAATTTCCCTGCGTGTTTAGATAACAGAAATAGGTATAAGGACTGAAAGTGGCAACCCAACAAGTCCAGTTTTGCTCTATAATTGCAAAATGACACTGGTGCTATTAATCCATTGAATTGCTAGACTGCTGTTTCTCTTAGTTGCAAGTTACAGAGCACTGCTTGATGCCTTGGTGAAGAATATGAAACTGCTCTCCGCTATGCTGTGTTCTCTGTTCTGTGGATAATGGGTTATGAAACCTGATTGTGTTTCCTATCCTTCAGAGGAAACAAGAGCAGAAAGCTCCTGATAAGGATGCTATTCTCAAAGCAACTGCAAATCTGCCCTCTCGCAATGTAGATCGCACTGTGGCCCATCACAACATGAGGGATGTAAGTATTAGACTTGACTCTTTTTAACTTGCACACTAACATCCATCTTGGAGAACTGTTTCTCTTACGTGTGAATGTGATTCTCTTTTCTCTGTAAGAGAAGTTCAGATATATATGATGTCTATTAAAGCAGATAGCTTAATATTTAGGCACAGGTCATACTGTTTAGTGATAATAAAACTCTCCATTCTAAATAATGTTTTTAAATGTTTTACTTGTCCATGGGAAAGCCTCAGTAAACATATTCAAGATATGGCAGATGTGAAGTTAGGGTTTTTTATTTCTTCACTTTTAAGTAGTTCAGGTGTTTGCAGCATTTCTTTCTCTTCCATGGTTTTGAAAAGAGAAATTGGGCATAAATTTTGACTTCAGTAATTGAATGCTGATAGTCTGTAATGCTTCTAACTGTGTCTTCAGCAGTGCAGGGACTACTCTTACCCTTCTGTACTAGTAGGAGTATGAAGCAGTGCATCTACATACTGCATGCTGTCAGAGTGCCCTAGTAACCTAAAGGGAACAGTTGGCATTTGAGCTGTTTAATGGCTAGCCTGACCTGCTGAGCATAGCATTTTTAAAAACAAATGTCCAACTGAAAGGAATTTGTGCTGCTTCAGTTCCAAAAAGAGCTTTGATCTATGTTGTTCGAATTTAGATTACTAGAAAGCAAACAGTAGCCCAGGAAGGCTTGTTGGTTCACAGAAGCAAGCAGCACTGGTATGGAGCTACTGGGACTGTCTTCTTACAACAGTTGTGCAAGGTGGGAGTCAGTGTGTTTCTGTGAAGCAATGAGTTTTCTTGATCACTGCACATCTTGTGGTGGCACTGGGCAGCACGCTGTGGTAGAAATAAACAGACCTTTCTGCCCAGTAGCTTTTACTTACACGTAGCACTTCACAGGAAAGGCCCAGTGCTTCTTGAGAGACTAAACCATGAAAATAAAGCCCTAATAAAGCAACCTTCTGTACAGAGGGCCTGACTATTGCTGAGATACTAACAATAGATATATTCAGATTTAATGATGTCTGGTAACTTCCTATCTAAATGTTTTGACAGTTTCCTTTCTTGCAGTTCCAGACAGAGCTCCGGAAGATCTTAGTGTCTCTCATAGAAGTTGCACAGAAATTGCTAGCACTGAACCCAGATGCAGTTGAACTATTTAAGAAGGCAAATGGTATGAACAGATCTTTATAGTTACTAGTTCAATCCTGGGAACTCATTTGCTTCCGTAGCAGAAGAGTGGGCTTGCAAAGCAAAGTCCAGACCTTGATGCAATAGTAAATCTACTACAAACTTTGTGGCAAAGATTTCACCTTGTGGGTATAGGTTGTATAAAACTTGTGAATTTAAAAATAAAATCCTTAGTAGTGAAAAAATTGGAAAACTGCACAAGAGTTGCCTTTTAGGGATGGTAAATAATCGTGGAAAAGGCACAAGGAAATGGTAAAATGAGGGGAAAGTGTAGCTCTTGGTTCAGTTTGTGGGAAATGCTTGCCCTTGAGATCTGCTAGGACCATAGATCCAACTTACTGTCACTGAAGGTCTATTTTTCAGTTATCTAGAATCTCCTGTAGATTTACTTATGGGGAAATACCATGGTAATGTGAGAGTTAGCTGTTTTTCCTTTGAGATCTTGAACACATCTGGACAAAGTCTTTGTCCAGGAAGAATCTATCTGAGCCTGATCAAGCTGAGTGCAGCAAAGTAAATGATGAGATAGCAAATTCAGGGCAGAAACAAAAGCAGGATGGAAGAGAAGAATGGGGTTTGAACTTAACACATGCCATTCCATTGCGAAAGGGGTTTGGTTTAGTTCGAAGTCAATCTGAACGTTGTTTTGTTTGTGTATGTGTAGCCATGCTGGATGAGGATGAGGAAGACAGAGTGGATGAGATAGCTCTGCGACAGCTTACAGAAATGGGGTTTCCAGAAAGCAGAGCTGTCAAAGCCCTTCGATTAAATCAGTAAGTGTACTCAGCACACTGCCTGTAAATTACTTCATATGGTTAAAAAAAAAAATTGCTTTTTTTTTTGTTTCTAAAGTCTCCTTATGTGGGTCACCTAAAACTAGGTTGGAAAAAGCATTAACTTAGAACAGTGCTGCCTCCAGCAGTGCGCAGGTGCAGATGGCACAAGGAAGGGGAAACAGGGCTGTACCTGCTCTGGAAAGAAGAGCTGGTCTCTGGCTTGCAAGGGTGGTACTGTTTCCATGTATTGAACTCGCATTTGCTTCTGCTTTAGAATTCAGATTTTACAGAATAAAAAGCAAACCTCACCCATCCGCATTGGTCTTTCAGCTGTAGAAAGATATTTTGTGCCGATCTTTTAAAAACATTCCAAGAATATTGTAGAGCCCAGATAGCAGGTGTAGGAAGATAGGAGGTAATGTCGTTCTTCTCATGCCCTAAGAAGAATCAGCTGTACTGCCTCACTCCTGAGAGGGGTTGGTTAGGTCATTCTCGAATTTCTAATGATGGAGAACCCACAACATATTCCAGTGATGCTTTTCCAGTGTTTCTCCTTTTGGGATCAGAAAGACTTTCTTTCGATGTCCTCTGTCTTTCACATTGTGACTGAAAAGCCAAATAGGAAGGAAAGTCTTTGTCTATGAACATGTAATAATTCCTATGTGCCAAATGAAATTACATGTTCAGTTGCCCTGTTGTTATCTTTCCTTCCTCTGTATTTATTGGGAATAGATGTGTTGGGTGCTTTCAAGATCCCTTAGCTTGAGCACTTGTGATGGTGTTATGATCATGATGTTCTGTTCCCTTGGGCTGACCTCTCCTTTGAGGGATTACAGATGCCCTCTTAAGTCAGAGTGAAGGAAGAACAGAGTGGTACATGTCCAAGTTCAACTGCCTGTGTTGAATTTTGCTCTTACTCAAACCATATTCTGCACATTTAATGTTTTTCACCCTCTTTCTTCTTACGCTGTTAATGGCATTCCTTGATCACTGCATGGATGTCTGAGAGAGATCTCCTTAAGAAGCAGCAAAGCAGCTCACATCTGATATGTGGTTTCATGTACATTTGGAACATGCTTTACTTGCAATTCTGTCAACAGTTCCAAATAGTCAGTGTTTGTCTGTGTGAAATGAAGCAGATGATGTGGAGAATGAGGTGACTCCTTCAGAAATGCCTTTTAAAATCTGGGTTGCAGCTGTCCGAGTTGGACTTCATTCCTCTGGCTTCCTGGCTTCAGAGCTGATTGTGGTGCCCTGAATGCACAGAGAATCAGGGTGCTCTGAGATTTGCTCCAAAACTTTATTTATGACTTTTCAGATACTAATTAACCTGCAAGTCAGTATATCATGGGAATAAACGCAAAGGCAAATGTATATGGAACACTGCTGTCCCTCTGGAGTGTTTCTCATCACTGTGTTTTGGTTTGCTTTTCAGTATGTCAGTGACACAGGCCATGGAGTGGTTGATAGAACACGCAGATGACCCTACAGTGGATGCTCCGCTTCCAGGTCAGACTCCATCAGAAACCACAGCTGATGTTGGTGCATCCTCTGCTGAAGCTGCTGCATCCTCTGCTGAAGCGACTGCGGGTCCCAGTTCAGAAGCAGATGGGGAAGAGGCCAAGGATGAGCTGACAGAAATATTCAAGAAGATCCGGAGGAAAAGAGAGTTTCGCCCAGACCCACGCGTACGTGCCGTTTATCCCACTGTTTATGTAACTGTGAGGATTGCAGGGGGCTGTGTGGGCACCATGGAATCCAAATAAAGGTTTAGTTAATACATTAAATGGGACAGCTGGGTAGATGTATGTTATGCTGGCATGGCAGTATTTTAGTGGAAGTCTTTGGGGACTGTTTAAATTCAGGTTGCTGAAAGGGATGTTGCCTAATTAATGCATCGCTGTCTCAGATAACAGTATCTAAATTACTGACACTGTTACTTCTGCACCTGAAAATTAACTGATGTGACTGAAACGAGCTGCCAGACTCCTGGCATTGCTTTTTAAGACTGTCTGGGAAGGAAGGGTTGCAGGACAGGAGTAGGTCCTTTTGGCGTAGAAAAGGACAGAAAAGCATTAGTGTATTTAGGGGGCAAGGAAAGTGTCACCAGCAGAATTAACTCTCTCAGCAAATGCAGAAGTTAGCCTTCTTTCAGACAGTATTAACTGAAGTGAAAATACATGTTGTTATCACACTGTAAACTCACCAGGAGGTGCTCTTCAGAATCCAGCACTTTGCTTTTGTGATTCTGGTCAAAAGCTGCAAAGGTATTTGATGTCCTGGGTACAATAACTAAATGATGAAACATTCTCATGATAATATCTAGGTATGCTTGTCTAAATACATAACACTCACTAGCAAGATAATAATCCAGGAGGTAAAATTAAATTGAGTGAATAGAGCTAAAAATGCACATAGAGCTTGATCTGCCAGTGAGATGTGAACAAAAGCTGTGTGACATAAGAGCAGCTCTGAAATAAGGTGTTGCTGTCTCACTCTTTTCTGCCCAGGTACACTTGCTCTTTGCCTTGCATTCAGCCTTCAGAGCTGAGGATAGAACTACCTTTGCTCTTAAGATTTATTCTTCTATTATAAAGCACTTTTGATATAGACTGTTTGAAAACTTTGTAGGTAGGATTACTTTAGTAGTCTACAAATAGAAACAATGGGGGTTTTTTACCCCACAAAAAACTCCTGGACAGAAGGTGAAAGAATGTGATTGTTCTCATTTCTGCTTTAAATTCTACATTTATGAAGTTCTGCAATTCTGATACAGGCTGTCATTGCCCTGATGGAGATGGGGTTTGATGAAAAGGAAGTGGTAGATGCACTCAGAGTAAACAACAACCAGCAGAACGCAGCCGTGAGTACAATGTCATTTCTGTTCACTACTACTGTAATAGTCTGCTCAACTGATCCTTTTCATCATTGAATTGGGTGATGATTTCATCTATCATAAAGCCCAACTGTTACTGGAGATGAAATGAGCACTATATATTCTGTGCCTCTTTCAAATTATTTACACAACCAGAATACAAAGGTTTTGGATTTCTTAGAGGAACTGAGCATGCATGAGGTTAAAGCTGCTCTGGTTGGGATAGCACATGTGGGTTTTCAAAAAGCTTTTGAGAAACTCCCTCACTAGAATCTGCAAAAGAGATTATGCTGTCATGAGAAAGGAAAAGGTGTTCCCAATAATTAATAAGTGATGTGACCCTGTTGATGGGGTTCCTCTGAGGCAGTATGTGTGTAGGATAAAACACACCTTCCCTGAGCTCTGAAACATCCAAAGTTGGTATAATTTTATTACCATACCAGGTACTGCTGCTGTTCCTGTTGAAATAAAGATGTGGGAGCAACACACAAATGAATAGTAATCTGGTGTGAAAAGAAATGCATAGCTCAGCCTTTAACTGTGAGGGGGGAAAAAAATATATTTAACGTGCCATGTTGTCAAAACTTTTAAGGCACTTTCATTTTAATGGAACCAATCATGAAATCTGTTGTGCCTGGTGATTTCTTTCAGTGTGAATGGCTGCTGGGAGACAGAAAGCCTTCTCCAGAGGACTTAGATAAGGGCATTGACATCAATAGCCCTCTTTTCCAAGCCATCTTAGAAAACCCAGTGGTACAGTTAGGGCTAACCAACCCTAAAACTCTACTAGGTAAGTCCTGCTTGGCTTCCTTCTATATACACACACACAAACACATAAACACACACTGCTTCTGTAGTTGCCAGCAAATAAGAGTCGAGACTGGATGATGACAGCACACTCTGTGGGATAGGTGCAGCTCTGTACCCTTTCCCTCACTTTCAGCAGCTGTATTGTTTGTTTGCTTTATACTGCAACGCTGCTAAACCCAAAACAGAGCTTGGGGCTGTCCCAGGAATGATACTAATTCCCCCAGCTGCTGGATTACACTTGCTGAACTCAGAACTTTAATAGCTGCTGGCTGCAATGCTTTTGTGGATTTAGGAGACCTTTTATGTGCTCCCTTTGGCCACGTGGGGAAAAATCAGGAATGTCTGTGTAGAACTCTTATTTCACAGGGAAAACAAGGCTGTACAGCTTACTGTGTGCTGAGGCCTGATCATTGAGATGGGAGATGACTTGTGGAAGAGTAACCAAAGAAGTCTGAGCTTAGGCCTTGCTTATCAAAGTTGACTGAATGTGAAAATACACTTCCCCCTCCTTGGGTTTCAGCTCCCTGGTAAAGTGTGTTCGTGGTCTGAAAGACTGAGCACAGCAAGTACCCAACTGATGAGCCTAGGAGGGAAACATAAATCCCTGAATTGGCCTCTGATGCCACAGGATGATACAGAAGAATGACACTGGCTCTGTGATGTATATAAAAAAATCTTGCATTTAGTCTTTGGCTTCAAAATTTATCTGAAGACTTGCTTTTAGATAAAGGGTGTATGCACAGCTCTTCCAAGATTGCTTTTAAAAATACTACTTTAAATGTAATTAGGAGAGTTTGCAAGCCTTTAAATAATTCAACAGCAGAACCTTCCCACTCTGATTTCTGAACAAATGGTCTCTTCACTTCCAGCGAGGGTTCCACACTGCAGCTCAGAATAAAAATAGAAAATGAAATGCCACTATATGTGCTTGTAAAGCCTGGATGAACATCAGAGAATATGTTCCTAATGATACACCTGCAAATGGCTTATGTCACAGATTTTAATAGTGAATGCTTGGATATGATTAGATACTTACAGAATGTTGATAAATCTTAAAACTAAAGCTTTTGAGTTTATGTAAAAGAACATAGTTAAAGTGGTGAAAAGGGAGATCTGTACTTTATTCTGGGCTTTTCTTTAGGCACGCTGCATGACCTTGAGCAAGGTATTAATGATGAGCCTTTAGTGGTGCTGGGTACTTACAGCTCCCACTAATGTCCCTTGGAGCATTGTACACCAACACTCCTGGGAAAATTAAGACACTGACCTTGGTGCCAGTCTGCCAGCCTCTTACAACACTGACATTTTGGTGACTTCTGAATAGGTCAGATGTGCAACTGCTTTTTTTGTCCTGTTCTATAATGACTGCTCCAAGTGTCCAGTAGTCCAGCTCAGTGCCTGTTGTAAGGCTTATAAATTATTGCCTGGATCATCCCTCTGCCAAACTTTCAGCTCAGCTCTTGCAGTAGCTGTCTGGTTCCTTCAACATAAGTAGGAGAGTGAAAACTAGCATGTTTAAAAAACCAAACAAAGCAAACCAATAGAGCTTATTGTAAAGATAGCTGTGTATAGCAAGAAAAAAATGGTTTTAAATATTTGGGTCACTGTTCAGAAATGGAGGTCATTGTTCTGCACAGACAGCCACTCCCCTTCTGCCTATGTCTGAAGGCAGGTGGAACTGGCTGCTTCCCTGACACCCTCTGCTCTCCAAACACCAGGAAGGAGAAAGCACATGCTGCTCAGAGGGAAGATGCTGCTCCCCTTTGGGCTCCAGGGACTTCCATGAAAAGAGAGCTCTGAGATCTGGGGGCTCAAGGGGCTATGCTTTTGCTGGCTCTGCTGCTTGTTCCTGGGTAGCCTTGGGCGTACCTGCTACTTATTTTGCTGGCTTAGTTTTCTTTTCAAAGATGTTATGGGAGAGTTAGCTGTAGGACAACTGAAGTGCAGCATAGGAAAGCAAAGGTGACAGGCACAGGGGTGATGATTCTTTCCATGAACTGGCTTGGTTAAGTACCAGGGATGAAAAAGATACTGGTGCAAGAACTAGCCATTTAGAAATCTAGGCTGGGATGTGGAAAACCTTCGATGGGAAGAGTGAAGTTGCAGAAGAGCCTTCCCAGAGGGGTATTGGCAGCAAATGACCCAGTTCTGCGCTGGGCGTTCGTAAATGGGTGTATTACATAGGGTATTCCCTGCTACTGCACATAGACATTTGTTGAGCCTTTAGTTCTTCAAACCCATGTCCTTGAGGGTTGGTAAGATGGGCTGTAATCCAGGCTGAGTATTTAATCAGCCTGTGTCTGCAGTGAATTTAGTGCTGAGGAAGGGGAAAGCGTTAACAGCCCATTGCATCCCTGTCCAGGGAGACTTAGGAGTGCAAGTGGGAAAGGTGGGCTGTGTGTTCCCACTGGTTTGGGGCGATGCTTGCCCACTGCATCCCTGTCCAGGGAGACTTAGGAGTGCAAGTGGGAAAGGTGGGCTGTGTATTCCCAATGGTTTGGGGTGATGCTTGCCCACTGCCTTTGAGTTGTAGCTGTTTCTAACTGCTCTGTTGTTGAAGCATCCCAAACATGGAAGCTTTGGCTGTCCAAAGGACTAATTGAACGTTGCAATCTCCTTCTCTTGGCAGCCTTCGAGGATATGCTTGAAAACCCCTTGAACAGCACTCAGTGGATGAACGATCCGGAAACGGGGCCTGTCATGCTGCAGATCTCTCGAATCTTCCAGACGCTGAATCGCACGTAGAGGGGGATGCCAGTCCACTGTGCCACTTCCTCCTCCCCTCGCCTCACCCCCTCCTCACAGGAGGGTGCATGGATTGTGTGGGGAGGGGGTGGATGGAAGGGGGGAGGTCCTGTCTGGACGGGTCTCTCGCACGAGAGCTTCTGTAGTTACGGCCAACTGAAGTTAATTGCCTTGTGGATTTAGTGTTAGTGGAAGAGGTTTGAAGGCTTGTTTATGTTTTCAGGTATTAGGTGTAAAATAAAGTATATAAAAAAAAAAAATAGGAAAAGGTTTTGTGAAAACAATTAAGAATCTGATTGTTGGGGAGAAATATGATCATGCTTGTTAAAGCGGCCTGTGACAGTAGTGTTCTGGCCAGTTTGCTAGCATCTGGCTGGTGTTTACAAAAGGTCACTGACCACTAGCATAGGATAGCAGTCATCTCCATACAGTATTAATTTATGGCTGTATCAAATTATAAAATGCTTTTTAAAATTGATTCTTAGGAAATGTTTTTTAAAAGTCCAACTATTGGGAGAGCAAGCACATTTTTATCCAAACTTGTTTATCTTGCATTAAGGTTTAAACAGAATAATTCAGAGATGGAATTCTTATAATAAATAGCATTACTTTTTCCTATTTATTTTCTGCGTTAGTGTTGTTGCAGTCCCCCAGGGGTTACCCTTGGGGGAGGTTCTCCATCAGCCACGTTAAAGATGCAGTATCTCTTTCATGACAGAACTCCCTGCACCAGCACTCGGGTTCCCAAGCAGGCTGCAGCTCACAGGTTCATACTCTGCTGTATCCTCACATGAGGAGGGAGATATTCACTTAGTGGGGGTTTTTTCCCATTTTTGTGCACGGTTTTGGAAAGGGAGACTTGTGGGTTTTGACTTTGTATCAAACTGTTTACAAAAAAGCAACCAATTTGCATGGGTTTTTCATCAGTGATCCCTAAAGATGCACAGCCACATAGGTTTTTATCCTGTTTAATGTATTTAAAAGCATGCTTGAAATCATCTTCTTTGAGATAGAAATGTTTTTTTCTCAACACTTATTTTTATCTTGGAAATACCAAGAACGTCAGGCTTTGTCTTTCCTGTTGTGTTAGAAGACTGACTTGAGGTTTCAGACAGGAGTTGTGAGCTTTTAAGAGCAGGAGTTGCTGGTGAATGTCCAGTTTTTGTTACAATTGGGCTCTGCAGGTGTTACTTTTTTAACAGTTTTTTGTTTTCAAGTGAATGAAACGTGATTGACATCTGTCATAATCCCTGCCAGGCAAGACCTGCCTCTCCAAAACGCAGAGTAACCAGATGGAGACCCTGTCCTTGGACAGTGCAGAGGTGCCCTGTCAAATGGAGACATCCTAAATAGCTCTGCAGGTCCCCTTTCGAAGCGTGGGGTTATTTTTTGTACAGTTGTTCGGTGTTTTTTTGTTAAAATAAAAATGCAACAAGATGCAACCCGAAACCCTGCAACAAGTTTTGGCCTGAACTTGGCATCTGATCTATGCTGTTATGCAGTGAAGGTGCTGAAGTTGCCAATTTCACATAATTAATATGAAGGGTGGGGAAATCAAAACAGCATGAGATTTTATCTTGATGTATTATCCCAGGATTTTTTTTTTTTGTTACTTGTGATTTCATATTAAGCTTTACAGTCCGTGACTGCTGAAGTATTTCACTTCTGAGTTTAGAAATTCCAATCTTTATAGAAATGTTTCTTTTGTTGAAATTGGGCAGTAAAATCATTTTCCTGGACTCTTGCTAAGAAGAGATTGACATTAAATTGTAACTTTTACAAGGAAAAAGTTACAGGCCTGATCCTGCAACCCAGTGAGTTGAGCACAGCTACTCAGGAGTTGTTGGGACTGAATGTTGTAGTGTTAGGAAAGGTTTTGATTGTTTTCTCAATTTTTTTCTTACTCCCTGAAGCTTCTCACCTGTAACCTTACCAGAAGACACTATTACTTGAAGCTCTTAATGGAGGCATGTGCCCTTCTCTACCAGTCAGGATTCTTGTAAATGTTCATTTTAATGAGTGTTTTTAGAAGACAAAGCTGGGAAAAAACAGTGTGTAGTTTGGTGGGGGTTTTTTGGCTTCTGAGTGAATAAGGACAGATTGAGACTTACTGAACAGGTACTTTGGTAGCAGTCCTGGTCTTTGAAGAATGTGAAGGCTTATTGAAGTGCTGCTTTTGGTTTCAGTACTAGGTGATCAGACTCTGGAGCGGCTGTAGAGCTTCCAGACAGCACAGGCAAGGATCATCTGTTAACTGAGAGTCATCTAAACGTTTGGCATCTGGTTTGCTGGCAGAGCCTAGGTGACTAGCCACATGGTAAGAGTGAGTAGTCCATCTTGCCTCTACTGGGCATGGGAGGAGCTGCCTCCAGGACTGCCAGGGCAATGTGGATGATGAACTTGAACCAGCTCCTGAACTTTGAGGGGGTTGAAGCTGGGCCTGTTCCTGATATGCAGTGTCTGACCTGCTTTGGAGGAGCAGAGTCGTGTGCTTCTAAGGATAAAGGTTCCACTGCTTGTGTCTGTCTGCATCAACCCCACAGCAACAGGATTGGAGTGTGATACTGCCAAGACCTGCTACTGAACTGTGCGTGTTCTGCAGTGTCAGTTTGATGAGGGTGATAACAGTTACCAGAGCTGCCTCCCTTGGTGTGCCAGAACACAGTCAGTGCCACTGAACCTGCTGTAAAAAAGGAGGGGAAAAAAGCATCAGTAAAACAAATCATACTTCTGTAACAGAAGGTAAGAATGCCCGGGTTCAACAACACAACCTCACGTGCAGCAGCAGTTAGGGATAAAGGAATACTGCATCTTTAAAGTGCTTGAAGGCTTGAGAATATGTGGTTATTTCTGGATTTCCTTATTCCAGAGCTCAATGCTTACACAGCTGAAGTGTTGGAGAGTGTGTTCTTCCTGAGCTGCCAAACAGTTTGCTTGCTTGGTATGGCTTTAACATAGCCCTGCTTCTCTTTCCAGAACCTAAAGCTTCCAGTGGCCAACAGCTGAAAGAGGCCAGAATTTAGGAGGTGTGATGTTTGCAGTAAGGCATAGGACTTCATTTAAAACAAAAACTACCTTTGAGGAATTGCTTGAGGAATTGAGACCTCAGTGGTGTTGCTGGGGTATGAATTAGCAGCAGACTAGGGAGCTGTGTGTCCCCATGATGCCAGGGGGTATTGCTGCTTCATCACAGTAAATGGAGGGGGGAGTTGAGGCCACTGTGCTTGCAAGGGCATTGATGATCCCCATCTTAACAAACCCTGCAAAAAACTGAAAGATCCCTGCTACTGAGTGTGAGTGTGCAGATGGGTCTCCAGGAGTGTGTGTAGTAAGATAAAGGTGATAGTGTCCTGTTCCATGGCTGAAGGGCAGAGGAGGGTGGGTCTGGTCTGTAAGCCAGTGAAAGGTTCCTAAGCACGTGGGAATAGGTGGGTTTGGTTAAAAAAAAAATAAAAAAGGTTTTGTGAGAACCACTCACAGGAGTAAGGATTGGATTTACAGGTTCAGGTCCCGTGCTTGCCTCTCTGGTGTTCAAGTTGTAACTAGCAAAGACATGTCACGTTTAAGTGTCTCGTGATGCGCTCATGGGAATATTTGGAAGGCTGTGAAACGGAGGAGGAAGAAAATGGGGTGGCAGGTGGCTCGTACGATGCCTGTTCCATACAGCTCTGGCTCTTTGCCCCATCACTTGATACGGACAATCTTCTACCTTTTGATATTACATGACTCTTGAAAGCTAGCTATTTATTTAAATATGTATAACTTATAATTTTTGTCATCAAAACGCTGATATTTTTACTCAGAATGTACTATATGGAAGTTTGTTCTCAGGGCTTCATATTTCTACTCTCTTTATAGGGGTGTGGCACATCTCAAGGGATGTATTTGGGGGGAAAAAAATGCCAGTGGCCACTTAACAACTTGATTGTCGTGAGCCTGAGCTAGCGTAACTCTCCTAATAAACCTCTGTGTCTGGGCCAGCCTCTCTCTCCTCGTCAGCAGTGACATGAGTCTTCCTGTGGCCGTGTCACGCTGTGCGAGCGGCCACGCCAGGTTCCCCCGCGGTGTCACCGCTCGCTGGCCTTTGCACCGTTTCAAGGACCCTTCTGTTCTCCCTGCAGCTGGAAAATTGGCTCGCACGGTTTCTCATGCAGTCACCAGTGCAGTCCCCTTCAGGGAAGTTGCAAGGTTCGCTCCTGCAAAGAGCTCTGAAACCTCCAGCTAATTCCTGCTCTTGGCTGCTTGCAGACGTCTCCCAGAACCTTGACTCCCTCCCCATTTATTTCCTCACTCTCCTGGAACCCAACTTGTCTTTTGGAGATAGATCTTCATCTCCAACAAACCCTGAAGTGGCTATTGAAATCCTTTTTAGTTGGGACTGTTACCATTTATTTTTTTAAGGCATTGTGATTCTTGGGCTGAGGATCTTTTAATGTATTTGGAAAGTTGTTTAAATAAGCATTGCACCAAACGAATGTACAGTAACACTGTCAGCAGATACTGCCTGTGGAAGAGGTACAGAAGTTACCAGGGATCTCTCCTTCAGTGGCACAGGATGGCGAGTGTTTCATCCAAAGTGTAAATACCCTGGTTTTCTACTTTTCATAGCATTTTTATTAACTAGCAGAACAGCAGCGCTTGCAGCTGGGTATTTCCATCCCATCCTAAGTCCTTGTGCTTTGAGGCATAAGCAAACCATGGACTGTATCCTCCTCTCTGGGCTGGTTATCTGTGCGAAGGGTTTGTCCCAGAGGGGGACAGGCAGTGAGCTCGCCCAGGGTGGCAGTCCCCCCGGTCCTGCAGAGGAAAGGGCCAGCAGTGTATATCCCATCTACATGAATGTGCTGTCGTGGTGTTCTCACCTGCATCCTGACATCTAGGTATAACTAAAGGGGTTTTTTTGAAGGACCTCTTGCCCTAGATTTGAAGATCTTTAACGCAGATCCTGTTTGCAGCATGTGAACTTCAATAAATGTAAATGCATTAAATTCTTACTGAATTTGGGTATAGTTTTATATCATGCTCTGGGGAGAGGGGAAAGAAATTGGATCACGTTTTAAACTAAGCCCCACCAAACAAAGTGTCTTTGTTGCAGCAGGTAACAGAGGCCCGTAGAGATTTTTAATTTGCATATTTTTATCACAGCTTAATGAACTGTACGAGAATGCGATTTGCCATCCAGCACTTACCACGAGGCAGCACCAGTAAAAATTACATTGCAAGGTACTGACTGAACGTTTTTTTCCTTTCACCTGTGTATAAAATAATTAGGTACAGCATATGATGATTTTTTTATATGGCACAGACACTGATGTGTGGCATGCAGAGCTGTTTCTAAGGTGTAACATTACTTTTATGAAGCTTAACTAGGGTGGATGTCACTGAGCCTGTGGAGTTTGGGGTTCATTCTGGACACACTGTGGGTCACTGACATCTCTGGAGTGGGAAACGCAGCAGGCTTTGCTCCCATACAGTAAAAAAGGTGAGAAACGCTACTAATTCATTATCCTTTTAAGCAGTTGCTGTTGTATGCTGAAATATATTCCTGGAAGTGATTGGGTTGTGAGCAAAGTCAGAGCTGCTCAGACCAAAATCATTGTGTACCTTTAGCCCATGGAGAGGTTGTGCCCACAACGAGACCAGAATGAACGCTGAGTCTTTAAACCTGCTCCCACGTGCACAGGGCAGACACTGATGGTATGTGTGTTGTAAATTTATAATATACCTTAAAAATAAAGGGGTTTTTGATTTATTACACGGTGTTCTGAAACATCATTTTCAGGAGCAGCAAAGGTTTCTGAAGCCACATTGTTCGATGTTGCTTGTATCTGCAGACTGCTGGGATTGTTTGGCAGAAAATAAGGTATATTTTAATAGCTGGTCAACAGACCTATAACAAAATTGGGGCAGAAAATGCTGGTTCAGTAGCTGGTTTTGTACCTGGGAGTTATTCCTCTATTTTCCAAGAAAAGTTGTGTTGGTAAGATTCATTGCAAGAAGATTTGGTGATCACTGGGATGAACTCATGGTGTTTAAGAGGGATTTATCTTGGGGGTTGTCGATTGATAAATTGGAAGCCTTTTCTCCCACAAGAAGGGAACCCTCATGAAGGAAAACAGACAGAGCTGGTGGGATGCAGTAACTTGCACGTGGCAAAACCCAAATGCCCTCCTCACTGGGGCAGTGCCAGTGCTGCTGCTGGCTCTCTGGGAATGAACTGGGAAGTGTCTCCCAGCCTTGCCCACGGGTGTGTGATTGCCTTGGAGGGCATGGAGTGAGAGTGTGAATGTATGAGGTTACTTCTCTCAGGCAGAGGTGGGGTTAATAGCATTTTCACACAATGTTCAGGGCAAGGAAGGGCACCTGTCAGCAGCCTGGGGAGGAGTGCAGAGTAATTGCTGCATCCTGTAAAAGATGGAGGATTAGTGTATGAGACATGGCAATGTTTGCTGTCCAGTGCAGGTTTGTAATGTGCTGGTGTTAAATGCAGATACTGGTGCCCTAACTCAGATTTCCTTTAATGCACAGATCAGCAGTAGGCTGCAGGACAGTTCCAAGGTCCAGCTCTCCAGTATTTTAAAATTAAAACAAAAAAAATCCCCCTTGGAGCAGCTTGTGCTGTATCATAAGATAATGGTACTTGTGAACCTGAGCTGGCACAGCAGGTCTGGGCAGAAACCCACACCTTCAGAATTGAGAAGTGCTGCTCTGGGTGACAAAGTGGGTTGTAATCGGCGCAGGGCTTGGCTCTCCATGAGAAGTGGGCTCTCAGCACGGGGACGTGTTGCTGGTGTTCCCCAGCAGTGATAACCACTGAGGCTGGCACTGCTCTGGCCCAGGAGCTGCCTCCAGCCTCCAGCAGAGCCAGTGTCTGCGCTAGCAGGGGTGGGGAGGGTGAGTGCAGGTGGCACTTGGCTGGGAAATGCAGCTCAGTGTTGGCAAGGTGAGGCGTTGCTAACACAAACGGTGTGGCAAGAGTCACTCCTGGTCCCACCACGGGCGGTGTACTGTCCCCTCTCCCAGCGAGCCTGCTCCTTCCACACACTCACCCTTCTCCCAGGAATCAGAGGTGGTGAATTGCACAAACCCATGAAAAGGAGCAGAATATCACATCATTACCTGGCTGACTCCTCTCACGCATCTGCCAGCGGAAGCAGGAGGCAGCAGCAGATGCTGCCCCTGGGAGCTCCTGTGCCCTGGCAGCTCCTGTGCCCTGGCAGCCCGGATCAGGGCTGCAGTCCCCTCTGTGACAATCCCATCGTGCTGTGCTTGATCTTGCTTTTTTTTAATGGTGACTTTACTGTAAGAGAAGAATTGGCTGAAAGAAGCAGCAGCTCTGGGGGATGTGTGGCTATAGGGGAAGTGGGTTTGGGGGAGAATTAATGGGGCAAATCCTTTTTTCTCACTAAAAAGCCTTCACTGCATATGTGAGACTTCCTCTTAGGAACTGGACTGTCCCTCCACTGGTTTGGTCCTTGGAAGCGAGCAGGTCTGCAGCATCCGCGTGCGAGCAGCGGTGGTGAGACTGCAGCATGTGACTTGAGAAGGGACACGGTGCCTGAGCCACGTGTATCCGATGTCACCAGGAATCCGGTCACTGGTGGAGGGACACCAGTAACTTGAGATGTACTGGACCAGACCAAAATAAACCTGGAGAGGTGACCAGCTCTCCCAAACCAGGGGCTGTAAATCAGGTGGCTGGCTGAGGAGCTGGCGCTCAAATCCTGATCCCACACCCCAGGATGCCACTTCCCCAGGGCTGTCACAGGGAAGAGTTGCAGCTCTCAAACAGGTTTTGTTAGCAATGCCATCAGCAGTTGTCTAACGAGCTCTCCCACTCTGGGAAGCTCTGTATGGAGCCTGAGCTGGACGAGCTGGTTCCACACCAGGGCTCTGTGTGCATGGTGCAAGGGATGGCTTGGTGGTTAACTCCTGGCAAGGGCTGTCTGAGCTGCACTGTGCAGGTGTGAGTGGCTCCTGGTAACCCTGAACAGAAAATTATTCATGGAAGGCTTATAGCACTTATGCATGATGTGGTTACTTGGCTTTTATGAGCTGTAGCTTGGGTATAAACCACACTTATGTTGCAGTGAACCTCTATTTGTCCTCTGAGGAAGGGCTGATCCGCAGGGAATCTGTGCCCGGGAGTCCTGTACCCACAGCAGCTCCCACATGCCCGGAGCTGGTTGCATTATTGAGCTGCTCCAGCGCCACGCTGAACCTGCTGCCTCCAGCCACACAGCCACCTCGACCCCTTCCTGCTCTGTGAGGGCTGGGGGGGTTGGGATGTCTCTCTGGATTTCTTGGCACGTGGGGTTAGATTTTTGCTCTGTTCCTGCAAGGTCCCCACAGCTGGGGTGAGCCAGGCTGCTGGACTCCTACTTTCCACACAGCTCCTCCATGAAGCGTGCAAGAAAGGAAAATAGTCCAGACCCTCCTAAATTACCCTTAAAAGGACACTGTCCGACTGTTTCCGTGCTGTTCCGGGCTCGGCATGGCAGCAGCCCTCTTCCATCTGTGTGTTCCCCTGCACTGGTGCTCGTTGCCAGGCTGCGTGCGATGAATCACGGGGTGCTCTCTGCATTTACCCCACACGCCTGGCTTCCTCGCAGCCTTCCTCCCCTGCTCCCACACGCTCACCAAGGAAAGGAGAAATGCACAATCCTCCGTGAATCCCACACTCTGCCCCCCCTGAGGGATCCTGCCCCATCCCTCCTCTCCTCGCTCCCCCCAGCACAGGCAGGGGACAGCAGCAGTCCCCTCCTCCTGCCAGCCCCCTCTGCCCCCTCGCAGGAGCATCGTGCCCAGCACGGCAGAGCCCTTCAGCAGTTCGAAGTGCCTTGTGTTCTCCTCCAGACCAGGGGTCTGGCAGTGGGACGGTGACTTTCCCTGGCAGTGCTGTCGCTTCCCAGGCCGGGCGGTCGCTCGGATTTCTGTGGGTGACCGTGGGCTGTATTTATAGCTTGCTCTGCTAAAAATAAAAGCCTTGAGTGTTGGGTTCCCTGATCCCAGCTTCATGTAAGGAGGGGTGTCCAGGACCCCCAGGAGGGTGTCTGGGGAAGGTCTTGAGTGATGCCCCTGGGGCTGCCCCCATGGAGGGCTGAGAACAGTTTATTTCTTGGAGATCGTGGAGCTGCTGCCTCACTGTCTGGCCTGGCACTGCTCCTGCTCAGCAGGGAGCCATGTGGAGGACACTCATCCTACTAAAAATATTTCATTCTGTCTCATCAGGCTCATCCCTCGTCAGGGATCTAACGAGCCCGTGAGCAGGAGGGGACGGCGCATCAGCCCTTGTGACTGTGGTTATCTGCTGGTGTGTGACGGGGCGAAGGTGCCACCAAAGTCCTCTGGATGTGGAGCGTTTGCACGTGGTGCTGCCCACACCCCCCGTGCAGATGCCCAGGTAACACTTCCCTCTCTCCTTGACCAGTTTCCAAGCGAGGCCACTGTTCAGCTCCCGCAGTGTGACTGTGCCATGCCAGGCTGCTGGCACGGAGGAGCAGTGAGCCTGTCCCAGGCACAGGCGGGGTCACGTGCAGGAGCAGCGTGGCTCAAGACAAGGAGCCCAACGCATCCCCCTGAAGACCATCTCCCCCTGTTCTTGTGCCCCCATGAAAGCGAAGCCAGTCAAGGCAAGTGATTTCTAAACCAGTTTCCTTAATCTGGTTGTGTTTTGAACAGAGTGGGGCCGCAGGGCAGCACGGGGGGAGCACAGCCCCATCTGCCTGAGGTGGCAGTGCTGCTCTGCCCCTGGCCACACTGCCCATGCTGGGCAGGGAGCAGAGCTGACCCATGGAGGGGCTCTGGCATCTCCTCCCCTCCTGACTCTGCAGGTCACCTGCACAAAACCACCAGGACCCCGGGGGGACGCTGCCCAGGGGGACAGAAGGGCTGGCTCTGCATGTTTTCCCCCTTCAAGCTTTTAACCAGCAAAACCAAATCGGGAATATCTGCTCCCAGCATCGCCCTCGGCCCCTCCAGCCCCCGGCCCCCTCCTCCACATCTCTGATGTCACTCATAAACGAGCGTGAGTCATTCAGCAGTTGCCGTGGCAACGGCAGTGATGCTGGGGAGCGCACTGCTGCCCCGCTCCCCCCGGCCTTTCCCGGGGAGCAGAGGGGACCGAGCCCCCCAGTGCTGAGCCCTCGGGACGTGCCATGGGCTCCCATGCCCCGGGCTGCTGCCCAGAGCCCTCCACGACCCACGAGGCTGCGAGGATGCCGACGGCTGCCACCGGTGAGTCAGGGATTTACCCATCGGGGGGGTTCTGCCAGGGGTCTTACAGCGTCCGTGTGTCTTCCCTGGCAGGACAGGCAGTGGCACGCAATATCACAGCCCCAGGGATACAGGGCATCCTTTGCAGCATCCCCTTCTCTGTGTGCTCCTGGCAGCCTCAGGGGTCTTGTTACCCCGATTCCCAGGGCCAGTGGGGATATACTGGCTGCTCTCAGCCAGCTCTGAACCCCAGGGGGAGAGGGCAGCCTGGGGCAGAGCGGTGCCAGGCAGGCACCAGCCTGGGCACACGTGGGGACGGGGGTGGTACAGCACTGCATGTGGGGGACAGGGGCTGCAGAGCCCCAGATGTGGGGGTAGCATCTGTCCCTGATAGCCTGAGTCACCGTGCTCACTTTGACTGGGACAACGTGGTCACTCCTGTCACAGCGGGATGGGACCCCATGAGCCACGAAGCATTTCAGCCCTGGCTGCTGCTCGTGGTGTTGCAGCCTCTCTCCCCACTTGGACCTGTCCTGGCACGAGGCTGCCTCTGCCAACCTCGGCGTGTGCCGAAGCCTTTGGAAGGGTTTAGAGGCGATGCTGCCGGGAGCCTGAGGACCAGGCTGGCCTTTGCCCGCCCCCTGCCCGCCCGAGGCATCTCCTCTGAGCTCCATCACCCACAGGTTGCTGCCAGTGGCCCGGAGGTGCTGGCGTGGCTTGGTTTCCTGCTCAGTGAGTTTTACTGTCGTCAAGTTCTTGCTGTAAATAGGACCTGGATGAGCAGGATTGAGATGTTTCAATTACTCTGACTAATTTGTAGCTTAACATATTTCTCTGGCTAGAGATTTAAGAGTGTTCAAGTGCAGCATGTGCAAGCTGGCAGGGGTGAGGAAGGCAGTGTTGGTTTTGGCACCTCTCTAGAGGCAGGGCGAGAGGGGACAGGGCTGGTGGGTGAAGGGCTCAGCTGTGGCACAGAGCTGACAGCAAGGTGAACCAGGAGCTGTGTCCCACCAGAATGGCAGGAGCTAAAAATACTGAACAGGAATGACTCGAAATGCAGTGGGAAGGCACTGCCCACCCCTGCCAGACCCTGCTGTGATGAATTAGAGGAGCTTTAATTTGCTTTTGAGGCAGTTTTTGCTCTTTAGAAGCTCTCAGAGCTGGAGCCTCGCACAGCAAAGTCACCTGGAGCGAGTTGCAGTGCTGTCACCTCAGCCCAGGGCTGTGTGGTTTATATTCATGAAAGGGAAAGCCTTAAAACCCAGAAATGACAGCCCCTTCCTCAAAATACCCCCTGTATCCTGAGACCATAACACAAACCTGCTAGAGGGAAAGGGAAACGCCAGGGTCAGATACATCCCTCCTGGGTCTGGGATGGAAGAGGTGATTTTCCAGGACCTGGCAGGCAGCTTTTGCCTTTGTGCATCCTCCAGGGGACCTGGAACAAGGTGGCCCCGTTTTGTTCCCACGCAAACACCTCCCTCCATGCAACGAATGTAAAACATTTCAGTGAAATAATGATGTAACACGTTTTTGGAAAAGGCTGGCTGGAGTCTGCTGTGAATTCCCCAAGGTAATGCTCAGGACATCGGTTTTGAGGATAACCCCACACCAGCTCATGGGGAGAGAGGAGGGCTGTGTGCTGTTTCACTGGCAGTCCGGTTATCGGGGTGCCAGGGCTTTGTACTGCCATGAACCCGATGGCATTTATTGGGATGAAGATGAGGAGTATGTTCAGCCTTGCTCTCAGCTATTGCACCTCACGAAGCACAGCCAGGACCAGGAGGCAGATGTTGCATTTTGGAATTCAATTAGATTTTTTTTCCTTATTCATTTCTTCCATCTCTCAATTATCCATTGCTTTCCAATAATGTGGTGGAAAAGTTGGAGATAAGTCTTTCTCTCTTTGCGTAATTGTACATTTGTGGTAAATATAGTTTTACTTTCCAACGTGTCCTTGGGACAAAAATGCACTTTAAAGAGAAATCATCTGGGTAAAGCAAATCAACAGTTCCCATCAAAATTGATTTCTGTCTGAATGCTACCCAAATATACTGCTAAAAAGGGTTTAATGAATATAAAGATATGTGGAAATATAGAAAAATCTCATTTGCTCATTAATTAGATCATGGCAACACTCAAAACCTTTTCAGTGCTCGCCCAGCTTGTCCCTGGGGTCTCACTGGTTGGGGCTGCTCAAGGAAGGACATGGCATTGGGAAGGCATGCTGGGACCAAACCTCTTGGTACAGGAGTCCCTCTGGAAAACCCAGAGGGCTGTAAGTGCTATTGACCCATCATCCTCCTCAACGGAGTCCAGGGACGTTAAAATAAATAATCTTATAGATAAAAATGTCTGACATGCCCAAACCCCTCCTATTATTAATGCAGGCACTTAAACCCCACCGCCAGTGCCTGTGGGGCTGTAATTCTGCAGATAACCACGAGCCCGGTGAGGGAGCATCCCGCTCCTCACAGCCAGCGAAGGAAGGGCTGGCATCCAGCAAGCCAACCAGGCAGGGTGAGCTGTCCCCCTCCCTCTGCCAGCATTTCCCCCTGGCAAGAACAGTGTCATTAATTAATGTTTGTACAGCACTTTAGAGATAAGTGCTGAACAGAAGCATTATTTTAAATGCGATATCGCCCTCCCACCGTGCACATGGGGGGGGGAAGCCCCTCTCTGCCAGGAGCAGAGCTGCTGGTGGTCCCTGCCTGGCTCGTGGTCCCTGGGTTTGGAGGGGCAGGAGATTCCAGGGGAGATATTCCAGGGAAAACCCGGGCAGGGCCCAAGCAGCAGGCGGAGGTGTGAAGTGGTAGCTCCCCTGGCAGCCTTCAGTACACATCAAACATTTGAAGCAAAGGGAAAAGAAATAAATCTGAATAACTTCTTGTGCTCATCAGCATAGCAGCTCAACTGCATGCACGTTACCTTGAAAATAACATGAGTGCATGAACGAAATAGAGCCCTGCTCTATGCACTTGAATTGTTTGCTTTATTTACATCAAAAATACCACCTGTTGTGGCTCCCCACTGCACAAGGCCACTGCATATTCCCCATGAGTTACAGAACTGGATATAATCACTGACAATGGCATTACGTGGTAGAAACCGTCCCCGTGGCGCTGGTGAGCGCTCTGAAGTGACTCTTCTGTCACTAAGAACAACGTTCTGCTCTCCCCTCCTTAAGGCTGGCTGTATGGTGAGCTGTCACAGGGAACTACTTTGTGCTAGGGAGGAAAAGATGTTTTGAGGCTGTCAGAGCAGCATCCCCACATCACACTACCCCAGCTCCGTTCACTCAGGCGATATTTTAAATGTCTTTTTGACCACATTTCTTTTTCCTTAGTGAATTTCTAGTAAGACGTAACTGATTTTGAACTTCGTAGCATGTGCTGGGGGATGCTAATGCCTACACAGAGATTCAGACTTCTCCTCCCAGCAGCTTGTGGTGGTGGTTCCAGTGTCAGCCCACAGTGACCTCCAGAAGTGCCCAGGCTCTAAGTCGATCCCAGACAGGGATATTAACTGCTCGGGGCAAACGAGGTCCTGCAGAACCAAGCACTGGGAAGCAGATAGAGCAAAATTAGTGCAGGGTGGAAAACAGAGCTGTGAGGAGAGGGCTGCAGGCAGCCTGGGCTGCAAGTCCACCAGCTGCTCCTCACTGCGCTGCCGGGGCCGACCTCAGCGCTTTTCACCAACATGGAAATTTTGCAAGGATAAGAGGAAAAAATTGTGTTGATTCATTTGACTCTCTTGTGTCGCTGCTCCTGAAAGCACAGGCAGAAGCTGTTGAGAACCTCTTCCCAGAAGCAGAAATCAGGCTGCCCAGTGCCCCAAAACCCCCAAGTCATAGCCCCATGCTCTGCTTTTTCTGCTGGTTTTAGCACGAAGAGCATTATGTAACAAGGGACTGATGTTCCACATATATTGATAAAGGAAACATGGTGGAAGAAACCAAAATCCCAGACATGCTTCCAGTATGGCAGAGAACCAGCACGTGGGTTTCACTTTGTCACAGGTAATAGCTGTCGTGTTTGAATATGGTAATTTCTCAAAGGTATTACATGCTGGTAATTAATGTCAGAGCTCTGCTGGAGGACGAGTTGTGCAGTAGTTGTCAGTTCACATGTACACCCACTCTGCATGGCTGAGGAATCCAGAAGATCAATAGGAAAATTATTTCATATAGAAAAGCAATGTATTAACATTTTTCAGAAGAAAAGCCTTGAAGCATGTTCAGTATTGGCCTACGGGAAGGAAACAAGTGGTATGCAAATTAAAGACAAATTTGCTGCTACTGAATATGGGAGAGTCATTTATTTTCTCAGGGAAAAGCAAACACCTTTACCAATCCACTGCTGACCCTCCCATTTTGAACACAGGGGTTTATCTCCAGGACAATTTTGAGGATGGTGGTGTGGGATGGTGCTGAGTTCTTGACAAACCACTTCATCATCACCTACAAAGTTTCCCCAAACATCAGGTTCGGGTTCCACTTCAGGACAATGCAGATGCCCTGAGCAGCAGAGTTTCAGGGCATCTGAAGATCCTCTGAGGTAATCCCAAGGCTGGATCCTAAATCCAGCAAGTGCTTGTGAGAGGAGAGTGTTCTCATTACAACTAGACTTCCCCCTATGTTTTTTCTCCACAGTGTTCATTTTCCTGAGCCAAACTTTTCCACCTTTTTATTCTGAGAGTTTCAGAGGTCCAGGTAATACTGGCTTGGCTTTGCAGGGATACTCTGCCACCCTCTTAAAACATATTTCTAAGTGATTCTGCTAATTTTAATAACAGGATCCATTCTTTACCTCTAGCAAAAACACGTCTGAGGAAGAAGTAGGTCAGTTTTCTCCCAGTTGCAACCTTTACTCTTGCATACAGGTCACCTGCTCTGAGAGTCAAAGGGCTGTTTTGTTTCTGCAGTCTGTTTAGTGCCTGATCCACCACGTAAATGAAAACATTCTTCTTGAGTTTAAGGGGATTTGGATCGAGCCTTAATGCTTAATCTAAAAACAAGAGCAGATTGTTATAATGATAACGTCACAAAACGACAGCCTGGAAAAACTGTATGGAAACCCAAACTCTCTGAACGGAGGTTATAAAACAACTAGCAAGTTGTTTGCAAAGGACGCCTGCTTTAATTGCATCCAATCTTGCTATATGGAAGAGTGATAGAGACTGGAATAACCTTTGAACACCAGACTGTATTTCCTGATGACACGAAGCAGAATGCCCTCCGCTTGCACTTTGGTATAGGGAAATAAATGTTGAATCTTAAGACAGACTCAAATTAAACTTTAATGGTTATGAAACATTGATGTAATCTACCAGTTACATGCAGCAAAAAATAATTTATGAGAGTCATAACAGAAAATTAGGTAGAATAAGGTCAGTGTGCTATCACTGTTGTGCAGCTAAATTTATAATCACGTTTTCAGTAGCTGCATATTAAGAAAATTCATCTATCCAGCACAGGCATTGAAGGCTCGAACCTCTACTCAATCATGTAGCTTCACTTTTCAGATGAACCCCAAAACTCACTTGTCAAGCGAGTTAATCTGCAGGATCTCGTTCTGATCACACAGGGTGGGATGAGCCCTGGGCTCTCCGTGCGGGCAGCAGGACGCGGTGGCTGGTGGACACCAGTGTCTGACTGGGCCCAGCAGAAGGGCCCGAAGGTGATTTTGATAGTCCAACTGCACCCAGCAAAGAACAATCAACGTATTATACCTGCCAAACATTTCTTGTTATCTATGGATTGGACATAAACCAGGTGAAGAAATTCTCTCTTTGCCATGAAACACACAACATAAGCCAGGCTTCTGCCTTAAAACCATCTTTGACAGCCTTTGATCATGAGCAGACACTGAAACATCAAGTTTTGGGGGAAACAATCTGTAATAACCTGAAGTATCGCCGATTATCATCCGATGCTTTGTCGAATGCGGTTGGCAGCAGCGAGAGATCTCAGACCTTCAGGCGATTAAGCAAATGACTGATTTTACTACAGCGGACTTTACTATGTACCTAACCACAGCCAGTGATTTACAATCAAGAGACAAAGTTTCTTGGCCATTTTTCTGCTTCCCTGCTTTCAAATGGAAGCCCAAGTGAAGATGACAAGGGGCTGTGAGGAGGCACACCAGGCTGCCCAGGTGAGGAAGGCAACGGGCAGGTGGTGGCGGAGCTCAGCTGCTCACCCCCGATCCCACCTTCTTGGGAGCTGGTTCCCCACACCCCAGCAAACCCCACCGCCCTCCCAGACCGTGGGTTCCGCCTGACGGATCAGCTCTGCAATATGGATGGGGAAGCAGCTCACGCCACTGTTGTTCACCCCACTTTTAACCAGAAAGGCACCTTCTCCATCATGACTCCCCCAGGGTGGACCCCGGTGCTCAGAAACCGCTGCCCGGGACGCAGTGTGGGGTCACCACCTGGGAAAGGCGGCTGGACTGTCCCTCACAAGGGGGAAGGCTCTGCGGCCTGGGCAGGCCTGAGGCCTCTGTGCCCACCGCAAGCTGCGGGGCCTGGCAGGGCACTGAGAGGGCTCGCCCGGCCCCGGGAGCGCCACGCAGCACGCTCACCACACGGGCCGGGGGAGGGCTACCACAGCCCCGGTGTGCGCACTGCCATGCCATGCCCAGCCCTGGGCAGCCCGGCGGGGCTGGAGGCCGCGGCCCGCGGGGCTACGAGGGTAGAAGGGCTCCCCGCGCCGCGCGGGCCGGTCCCCGTTGCCCCGGCAACGGTTGCCTAGCGAGGGCCGCAGGCGGCCGAGCCTCGCGCATGCGCGGTGCTCCCTCACCCCCTCCCGCCGGCTCGGGCCTGGCGGCGCGCGCGGGAGCGGGCCCCGCCTCCTCGCCGAGCGCGCGCCGCCCCGGCCGGGTGAGGGGGGGTGGGGAGGGCGCGCGCGTGAGGCGGGCGCATGCGCGCGCGCGGTCCTATGCGCGCGCGCGCGGTCCCGAGCGTTGGCAGCCCCGGCCCGGCGGCAGCGGCTCCCGCCCGCCTTCCTCCACCGGTACCGGCCGCGGCCCGCCGAGCCTCCCCCCGCCTCTCGGCGCGCTGCCGGGGCCCCGGGCGCCGTGGCGGTGGTCCCCTCGGCCCGGGGATGAGGCAGCGGTAGCGCGGAAAGGTGAGGCGGTGGGGCCTGTAGGCCGCGGCGGGCGGGCGTGAGGGGGGGAGCGGCGGCGGGGGCTGAGCGGCTCCCGTGCGCGTAGCGGCCTCCCGGCGCCGGGTGGGCTGCGCCCCTCTCCCTCCTCCTCCTCCTCCTCCTCCCTCTCCTCCTCCTCCCGGGTGGGGGCGGGGATGCGGGCTGGGCCGCGACGGGGAGGGGGCGCCGCCATCCCCCTGCCCTCCTCCGGCGGTGCGGGGCGGTGCGGGGATGGGGGTGCGGGCGAGAAACCTCTGCTGTTTCTCCCGGGAGAGGCGAGGGAAGGAGCCCCAGGTGCTACCCCGGGCCTGCCCCTGTCCCCGGGGCGGGCGGGGACCGCGGTACCTGCGCGCATTGTTCGGCGTTTGCGGGGGGGGCCGGGGTGCGGGGGGCGAGCGGCGGAGCCGTCCTTTATTCCAGGTGATGGGGCTGCTCCTTTCTTCTTCCCCTGCCGCCAGCCCCTAGCCGTGGGGAAGGGCTTCCAGCGAGCGACTCTGCCGCCTGCAGAACCGGGGATGCTCCCTCTGGGCTCGGATGGCTTTTGATTCCCCAGTGGATTTTAAACCGCTAAATAAACCCTTCCCAGGGAAATCCTGAAGGATGTGGGGCCTGTGGTGCTCAGCCCACCGTATTGTGCCCGGTACAATACACATTGGTGATCCCTTCGGCCAACTCCTCTCCTGTGCGGTTTATAAAACGCAACGAAAGGCATCGCTGGTGTAAAAACCTTCCCTCTTTTGTTTTTCAGATGGTGGATGTTGATGTTTGTGCGGGTGCAGAGAGTACCAGAAGAAAAATGGATGCCCTGGCAGATAGTGCAGTTGAGATTGTCCCTTTGGAGCAATATGATTCAGCCAGAGCAAAAATAGCTGCAAATCTACAATGGATCTGTGCTAAAGCCTACGGAATAGGTAAGATCAGTTTTATCAGGAAGTCGTTCCTGGTTTTGTTCTTGTTTCTTCTGTCTCCTCTGCCATGCCAGGAGTAATTATATTGGGCTTCAGTCACCTTTGTTTTAAGTACCAGTAATGTGACAGTCTATTCTCTTGTAATATTTCACATTTCCTGGTAGCAGGAATAATGGAACGGCATGAGATACCCTGAATCAGCAAACCTCATGGTGCACGCTCACAGACTGTGCTTGTGAAGAATGCGTACCTCAAAATGTTTAAATCCTCATTTTAGCTAAGTAGCTTTTTCTCCAGAGAGCTGCATGTCACTGCTTGCAGGCCCCGAGTCCCTCCAGGCTGCCAAGGCTTTGGTGTGCTTCCTTGTCTGGTCATCTTGGCCAGCGGATGCTGCGACCTTGATACCCTTCCTGTGCTCAGTTAGGACTTGGGGTTTTTTGTCAGATTGTGGGTTTTGGTTTCAAAATTAATTAAAAAGCAATCCATTTATGATCAGGAGCATTCTTGTGAAAGAAATGTTGAATGAACAGGTACAGTTTGTGTCCTGTGACATTAAGCAGCAAGTTGTAGGTGACAGTTCTTTATTTTGTTGTCATAGACCTTTACAGTCAAATACGGAAAAATAAAGATTCTTGGAGTGTCATTCCTACAGTGTTTTCCTGACATCTATTGAAATTTGCTTTTTTTATTTTGAACTAGATCTGTCTGTCCTGAACTATTGTTTCTAGATACATTTTAAGTACTCTGTTATGAAGAAACATGACGGAATACTTGTGGCTTTTTGTTTATCCAGAACAAAACGTATAATAAAAACGTGCAAAATCTTGTTTTGGAAAATGAGGCAACCTTGTTAAGCTAAGTCTAATTTGCCAAACTGCTAATATGCTTAATGGATTAACACTGGCTTACTTTGTGACAAGGCTGAAGAAAAGCAGTCCATTCCTGCAGTTAAATATTAATCCTGGTTGGAATATTTTTTGAAATTTTTTTTTTTTTTTTTAAATATTTCCATCTCTGTCTTCCCATCTTAATGATTGTGGGGAAAACTGAAAATCATGAATTTATAATGTTTAATATTAGTGAAGGTGTTTCTTTACAAGCAACAAGAGACAAAAAACCACCTCCATTTTTCAGAAGGCGTTTAAAAAATGTGGGCATTTTGAGAGGGTACTGGTGAAACACTGATGACTTAAAAGAATCAAACAGGCATTTCCTCGTGTAAATATATTTCTGTCACCAGAATTGTTTGTGATGTTTCCTGAAGACTTTTTAGTGATCAGAGAGAAAATGGATATTCCAGAAATGGAGACACGCTATTTATATTATGACTTTGTTTCAAAAGAAGGCTAATCCTAAATTAGCATTGGCAGTAGAGAAAGCTTTATGGCCTCCTGTTTCTTGGTAGTGTCTTCCTGGGGCTCTGGAACTTAGGGTTGTGTCAGTACCACAGTAACTTGGACCAGTTAACTGGTTAACAGCAAGTCTGTTTATGCGCTTGACAACATGGTCTTAGTTTGAATAAGTATTTGGCTGGTTAAATGCCATGCACGGTAGGAAAAGGTATTTTTGCTGGGGCTTTTGGTGTTGGGTTGTTGGTTAGCTCCAGTGAGTAAGGGTTTTTGTGTGTGTCTATCTTTGCAGGACTGTGATCCATGGAAATCTGTTTGATTGTTGAAATGGCTCCCATAAGGCGTTGTCACATGGTAACCATTACTTTTGGCAGAGCATTGCAAAATACTTAGAAATTTATGAGCCTCTTTAATTCATAGAGGGACGGGTTTAAAAAGGTTTCCTGTGTGATTATAGTTTTGAGTAATATTTGAACTTACTACATTAGGTGTCATCTCTCAGGGTTATGTTTTGTGTTTTGAGATACTGGGCGTTGCTTAAGGAGTCTTGTGCAGCTGCCAAGCGATAGTGATATCTTATATAAACAAATTCACAATGGAGATGAAAGTTTTGGGGGCTGCTTATTATTTTATACTTACTTCTGGTTAATTTGATGGAAAAATGCTTTGTTTATAATATCAAAACACTCATATTCTGAAGTAATTATTATCTGATAGGGTTTCCATCAGTGCCTTCAAGTTGTGAAGTAAAGAGTGTTTGTCTGGAATGTTAGATTTGGAATTGATTTCTGTGAATTGCCATAATTTTGTGCCTTAATCTTTCAAATGCTGGTGCATATCCTGGGTCTCATTTTCATCTGACAAAGGCTAAACTCGTGCTTAAGTGTGGGAACGGTCAAGAACAGGAATTTGATTCTAGTGGCTGTCACAAAGTCATTTGAATTCTCCACATCTAAGTAGGAAAATTCTTCATCCTTTCTTTTTTTCTTCCTCAAGGACAAATCACTGAGAGCATGCATGACAAATAATTTGAAGTCCTAGTTTGGGCTTTGTTTCATTTGATGATGCATTCCTCCTTTTTTTTTTTTTTTTTTCCTTCTGGCCATGAAAAGAGAGAATTTTGGTAGCCGAACAACTGAGCACAGCTACCTACTCTCTTCAACACAAATACTCTTAGTGAGACAGCTCCTCTCCTTGGGTAGGAATTGGGCTGGGTGGTTTGTTTCTAGAAGCCCATAGCTCCTGGCTTTCTGTGGTGGCTGCCTGGTTGTCACAGATGCACTCTGGAGGGAGGTCTTAAAACTGTTTGTCCCAATTCCAGAAGGGAATGATGTGGTGAAGGAAAGTGTTTCTCTATTCAGTGTCATCTGTCTCCCCAAATAAACCTGCAAGTACTGACATGGATCACTCTAAAAGTCTGTGCACAAACATCTGGAAACCTTCTATACACTTGAGGGGTTATAAAGTCTGTTTTGCTGAGATGACAGTTTGAGGGAATGGAATTTTGTTAGAATTATCTTTTTCATCAACAACCTTTGATTAGGACCAAATGTGCACTTTAAGGAATTCTACTAGCAGTGTGAAAATACAATTTGTGATGTTTGAGTGACCAAGGAGCAGGATTGTCACGGAGTTTGTGGAACTTCAGTTCACAGGAGGTGAGTGTGGGAGGTTGAGAGAGGCTTGGCAAGCTGGCCGTGGGAGAGAGGACTTGTTCACAGTCAGTGGCATGAACCAGATTGCTGAGCAGGAACGGGGCCACGGGCTGCACAGAGCTGAGCAGAGGAGGGTGGACCTGGTCCTTCAGTGCCACTGTCCCCATGGCTCTGAGCAGCAGCAGGCAGAACCAACACAACTAGCAGGTGTTCACTTGGTACAACTTGAGAAAATAGGCAATGACAATGAAAAATTTTGATTTCTCAGCAGATTTAGTTAGTACAGCATTAATTTACGTGTACAAATTGTTTTCCATCATCATGGTTATACTATTAAATTTTAGATGTTGAAGGAGTAAATGGAAGTGTTTGAGTGTTGCAGCTTGCTGTGAGCAAGTAGGTTGTTTGCAACCCTTTCCATAACAAATGTTGTTCCTTCTTTAAAACAGCTTGTAAAATTCAGGTTTTTCAAAATGAACTTGATGGGTTTTACTTATTTATTAGGCCTGGGAGCTTTATATAGTTTCCAGACGTAACACTAACACTAGCCAGAGACCTTTGGCAAGATAGAGGCAGGAAAGCCAAGCACTAATGAAATGCATTGTAGAGGAAGTGCAGGTTGTGGCTTTTTTGTCTTTGAAGTACTTAATACTTACCTGATAAGTGAGGTTTTACAGTACTGTAATAGGTACCTAGGGTTACCAGTTGGTAGGGGCAGTGTGAGCACGTTTCCTGGGTGAAAGTGCCTAAATCCCTGGGTTCCTGGCTCCTTTTCTTTGTCAGCTTTCTTCTCAGGTCTGTATGTTTAAGCAAGCTGTTGTGTTTGCAAATATTCAATAGTTAAACATTTGTTTCTTTGCTAATGCCCGTTTAATAAACACTGAATATTGTGTGAAGTTCACAGGGGCGAAGAATTCCATAGTTGTTATTTTGTCTCTTCTGCTTTATCCAGGTTTGTGGCTTTATGCTTGATCAAAAGATAGGATAATGAGATGTGGTCACTCTCACGAGCAGTATACACAATCTTTAGCTTGTTTTTTTTTTTCTGCCTGTTGTGTATAAATTTTCATGTGTTATTTTATAGTTCACTTACCGAGTTTACAATACAGTTGTGTAATGAGACCCAACAAAGAATGTTTTTATTAGAATACAGGTGGTCTTAGTTGCTGAGAAGGTGTAGCTTCTGCCTATGATCTGCAGCTTAGAGGACATTCCTACAGTACTAAATAATTCTGTAACAGGTACTGATACTAATGAAATCCTGCTTAGAATTTGAAGAAGCTTCATTCTGTTTACTGTGATGCTTTGGCTCTCTTTCCATGTGAAACCAGTTCTTCATGCTTCTGGAGGCAAAATAAGATCTGGGGTGGATCCAGTTCTCCAGTTCAAGGGATAAGTCAAATTTGTTCAGATTGCTGTATTTTTCTTTATCAAGTCATAATCAGGTTATTGTCTTTGAGCAGGTTTTTGTAAGTGAGATGGTAAAGAAAAGGTCCCTCCCCTAAAATGAGGTGAGTCTGGCAATAATCGCCTCTCTCATAGTTGTTACAAGTTATTTTTGTAATCCTGTATGTTGTACAAAGTGATTTATACTTGGAACTGGCAGATTTTTGAGAGATTAGAGCTCATGGATATGGTGGAACAGACCCACAAGGATTGCTTCATGAGAAATTATGATGGTTTGAGTCCTTCAGCTCTTATAAAAATAGCTGGTAGAGATGTCTCCCCACTAAGCTCAGTGGGGCAGGAACACTTAAGAGTTTTAAGATCTCTTGACTAGATGTTCAGACTAGAGAACAGTAGCCAAGATATAAGTTGTATGTATTTATTTTTATTACATTGATTTCTGTGATGTGGAATCTCATCGCTAAGAACTAGATCCATTTATTGCTAGAAAAGGCTTTTAAAAATCATTAAAATGTTGCTAGTTTAAATGAAGATTAACAGGGGATGTCTTACTGCCTGTGTCACAGGAAGCCAAGCATCATGTTCCAATAGTCACTTCTGTTTTAATAATTTGTGTAAAGACCCTAATCCAATAGGTTGTATCCCTTGTGGGTATGCTGGTGTTGAAGAAAAGTAGTTACAGTCTATAAAATACAGCCCACCTTGTGGAAAAGGGACCTGAATAAAATGGGAAGGGAGCTGTGTGTGCTGGTGCAGCGCTCTGCAGGGAGAGCAGATGGGCTGGAGGAAGTTCTGGGCTCCTTTGTCAGACAGTCACCTCGGTCACCCCGCTCTGCAGTGATCTGTGGTGCTGGTGGGGGCAGATGGTCCTGCTAAACCCCTCAGCTGAGAACTTCAGATTTCAAGTGGTTTGAATTTGCATTTTTTTTGTTTTAAAAAAGCCATCAAAACTTGGAGCAGCGCTAATGCTCTTACCAGAAATGTACTACTACTTCATTGCTATTTTATGGGCTAGGAACCTATTATTTCTTTTCACAAATAATTTTAGTAACAAGCAATGTATCACTGGTTGTTAAAGGTGTAGCTGCCTGTAATGAAGCTGAAATGTTGGATTATATGAGCTGCTTTATGTTCGGATTTTTGAATCTTTTCCCAGTCTTCAGAAATGGAAGCTCCGATTCTCTTTTTGGAAATGGCAATGCCCATTAAATGGAATTAGCTTTCAACAGCCTTTGATTTTTAGGTCAGGTTGGCTAATGTTAAGAAGATTAAAAATATTTGAATTTATTATCTGTTTCACTAAAAATGGACACCCACGTTAACAAATGCCACTTTGGTAGTGCCAGCGGGGTTCTATTATGTCTCTTCCAACCATCTTCAGTACATAGTATATATATCACAGCATTTGATGTCACATAAAGGAAAAGTAGTGATCTTAATTTTTGAAAACTTCAAAAAGCCTTATATTTTGAAAAACAGGGGCAGTACTGTATGAGCAACTGAGTGGCTATTAGAGCTGTTGCAACAACACTGGTTTACTACACGTTTTTGTTTAACTGAGATGTACTTCTGGCTCACGTAATGGATAACATTCTGTCTCAGATTCTTTATGAACATATACAAATACTGTGTGGCTTGTTTTGCAGTTCAAAGATACGCTGTGGGTAGGAGTTTCTTGGAATGGGGAAATTTAATTATTCTGGAAATGAGCTGAATGAGGAGTAAATACACTGCCAAATTAATAATTCCTTTAACTGGAGACACGCGTATTTAAAATGAAGTGTGGTAGTGACTTCGGGGGGGGGGGGGGGGGGTGATCTTCAGTGTGACTGATCACAAAAGATAGAATTTTATGTTTGAAAATTATGAAATGTCAGGCTTCTATTAAGACAACACACTTGAGGCTAGAAAGTGTTTTCCCTAGAGCTGAAGACTCATTATTACTGCTAGGCTATTATAAAGATCAATAGCTTCTAGTCTGATTACTGAATATGAATACAAGTATTTATTTTGGGATAGATCTATTTTTAACTTGGTTTATGCCTTTTCAATCATATCAAGAAACTATTGCTTACAACAGCATTTCCTTCCACTTTCAACTGTTGTAGCCAGTTGACGTGTGCCTTGTGTTGTAGTGTTGCACCCCTTAGCACTGGAAGTACTTCAGCTACGACGTATGGATTTGAAGTGTCTTAGTGATCAGAACATTAGTTGTTGTTACTGCCTTTCTCTCCTGCCAGTGATGGAGCTGTGCTGACTCGTAGCAAAAGTGGAAGTTGTTACGAGGATTGGGGACTGGTGGGGACGAAATAGTGTGAGGATGAAGTCTTCTGTGGTGTTAATTTTAACTTGTGTGTAAATTACAACACTCAGGATCTGTGTTCAGTTCGATAATACCATAAGACATCGTGTAGAAATTGTGCCATTCCAAAAGAAGTTAATTTTAAACTTGGTTTAAAATTCACCTTGAATCCAAATCCAAGTGAAATTGTTTTGCTTCATAGGCCCTAATTTTTATATAATGGCTGAAAAGCTGCCACAGTTTGTCAGTACTCTTGTCTTGAAAAACACAGACAGTCAGCTCACTGGAGACTCAATTGTTTTGAAAAATGCGGAAGGTTTTAGTGAGCTTGGTCTTTCTATGAACTTTGGCAGTTGAGCACCAATAAATAGGTGGCTTAGTTTTCTTTTTCAATTGGAGAACGTTTGACCAGGCCTCTCTTAGTGACCAAGCATTGCAGTTATTTAATTGCTGAGCACAATTTTGTTCTCTCTTTGAATTAAAGTAAAAATGTTTACTTTTGTTTATAACTGGTGTGAATTGTTGAAACTTTTCTTTGTTGTTTCAGATAATGTCCCAGAGGAGCTGAAGGACCCGTTTTACATAGATCAATATGAACAGGAACATATCAAGCCCCCTGTCATCAAGCTGCTGCTGTCCAGCGAGCTGTACTGCCGTGTCTGCAGCCTGATTCTGAAGGGGGATCAGGTGGCTGCTCTGCAGGGACACCAGTCCGTGATCCAGGCTCTGTCTCGAAAAGGGATTTACGTCATGGAGAGCGATGATACACCTGTGTCTGAATCTGATCTGGGCTGTGCACCAATCAAAATGGTTAGCTTAATTAAATCCACCTAATGATCTTTTTATTTAACGCTATTTAAAATAGTTAATGGAATGAAAGGCTCTCAATTTCTAGGTCAGTAACTTTAGGAATTTTAAATACAGTTAGAATATATACCTTTCTTTTTCTTAAAGGCTTTTGGTTTTGAGTACTCATTTTTTTCTTTCAGAGTTCCCATATGGCAATGATTGATGCTCTGATGATGGCCTATACGGTAGAAATGATCAGCATTGAAAAGGTGGTTGCTAGCGTCAAGCGTTTCTCTACGTTCAGTGCCTCGAAAGAACTGCCCTATGATTTGGAGGATGCAATGGTTTTCTGGATTAACAAGGTAAAACTGACTTGGAAAAAAGCTTGCCTGTTTCTTCTTGTTGCTTGTCAGATTTTTGAAAATGTTCTAATGAGTGTCTTCCTTCTATCTTTCTATCATCTTTTCCGCTTCAGATGAAGAGAACTGCTTTAATTGCTGTGTTACTTGTTACTGAAACTCTTCAAAGGGTAGAGGTTAAATTACTGAAACCCTTGAGTGACAACACAGCCACATTCCAAAGAGAATGTCTCCTTTGCAAACCCAGGATTCCCTTGTCATTATAGCTACTGCTAATAAGAGAGTTGGATTTGCAAACTGTTGTAACACATAATCCTATGGACTTCTTCAGTTTGTAGAATGCATTGACCATTAAGTAAGGGGAGGAAGAAGAAACCTTCACTTGTGGAAACATATATTTAGATGTATTTCAATATCTTTTCTGTGCTATGCCCTTTTAGGTGAACCTTAAAATGAGAGAGATAACAGAGAAAGAGATTAAATTAAAACAGCAACTAATGGAAAGTCCAGGGCACCAAAAGGTAAAACAATTTGTCTGCAGTTGTGATTTAAAACCAAGTATCTCAGTATATTCTTTGTCAGAGAAATGTGAGGCATCCAGTCCTCAAAACTCATGAGATTTTGTGCATGTTATTTGTTTGGTGTCTGTCAGCAGTACCCTTCCTTACCTTTCAAGCCCACTCATATCTTCTGACTTACCGTTTCAGTTGGACTTGAAATAACTTAAAATAACTTGTGTCGACTTTACATGGTAAATATGACTCAGCTTTCACAGCACAAAATATGTATTCTATATTTTGAAAGCTCTTGGGGCATATTCATTTTGCATGAGTTAATTGTCTAATGTATATTCAGAGGCTTATTCAAGTTCTCTCTAGTAAGCTTACTCTTGGCATTCAAATGTTACATGTGTGTGTTTGTAGTTTTTTTCCACCTTTTCCCCTTGAAATTATATCACAATGCACTAACACTGCAAAATAGAGTGCACTTTCATTTCTGGAGAATGGAAAAAGAGATCTTTCTCAAACATAATATGTATCAGCTATCTGAGCTCCCAGTTCATGATTTGATGAGGCCTTAAGAAAAACTGCTGAGTTCTTTCCTCACATTGGCATTGCTGTGCCCTTTGGATAAAAGTGTGATGTGTGAACAAGGCACAGTTGTTTAATGTTAGTGGCAAAGGGTTTTTTATGTGCTTTTTATGTAAAAGAATATCCTTTAACAATAAGGGGCTAAAGAGCTGTTTAATTTACAAGTTGATGTGTGATCTGAAGGATCTCTTTAACTATTTGACTCTCTATTGGCTTTTGGGTCTCATTTTAATGTTTTCAAATCTAAATTTCTAAGATACAACCCCTCTAAAATATGAAAGTGTTTATTGCTAAAGTGCATTTAAGTATTACTGCTTTTAACTTGCATTGCTGATGTTCCTTTCCTATTCCCACGTTCCTCTCCTTGCTTCCTGAGCAGTCTCCTTCCAAATGGTATTGGAAATTAGTACCTGTAAGTGAACTACTTTTACACCAGTTGTCATCCACAAAATCATGGCTTTTTAAATTTCTTCAGAGTGTTTGCTTCCATTCCAATGCTTCTTGAAAAAACAACGGTGTAAGCTTTTGGGTCATCAGGCTTAGTTTTCATCACATGTTTCTTGCATACTGTACAACATATAGCATAATCACTTTACAGCATCTCAAAATTATTTTCACAGTGCAGGAGTGAGGGATATGGAATAGCAGCAAAAAAAAAAAATAGAGAACAACAGTTGAAATGGTTGCATTTACTGTTTTTGTTGTGAGTAGGCAGTTGATCACAGCACTAAGGTGATATGAAAGCTGGTGGGTTTAAATGGTTGCTTAATCTTTGAATCCATCATTTTTTTCTCCCTGGGAAGATGAGAGCTGTTGTCTCAGCTGCAAATTCCAAAGAGCAGTACACTTGGAAAAGGCACCTGGCCCCACAATCTCTGCCTTTCCACAGATAGCTCAGTCCAACTCTACCTCATAATCTCTGATTTGTTTGAACCAAATGTATAGACTGCAGTAAAAACTTTAAATATCCAAAATAAATGGAATTCAAGTGGGGACCTGCAGGCTTCCAGCCTCGTTGAATGACCCACACCAGTACATAATGAAGTATTGACCTAGTGCTTATCAGTTACGTTCCCGTGTGCTTAGAGGTGGGATCTGTGTTTGAGGCATACGTTGGATAGCCTTTCCAGGAAGCTGAGCAGGTTTATGTTTTGTGTAGACACAACTGCGTGAGAGTAGAAGAAACTGCAGGAATGGAATTGACTTGTAGGATATCATTTGAGCAAATTGGTGGTAAAGGAAGGAGTAAATAGAGGTTATCTCACTGCTGGTCCAGTACCATTTAGATTATACTGGTTTACTGACAGGTTTTGCAGACTCCATAGTAGTTGTCACACTGTGTCACTTCTGTATTTTTTTTTTTTTTTAATTTTGTGATTATTTTTTTTTTAATACAGAGGTATCTGCTTTCAGTAGCACCCATTTCTGCACTTTAATGCATACAGATGTCATTAATTGTGTGCTTGGGGAGGAGGGGGAACCAAATCACAAAACTCTGCTTAGAATATGAGAAAGAGTTCAGAATTTTCAATATAAAATAATTTAATATTTAAGGGATACTAGTTAAGCAAAAAATAAGGAATTAAATTAAGTCCACTAAATACCTCCTTGATGATAAATTTGTGTTTTTTCACCAAAGCCAAACCAAACAAGAAATTCTTAGAGATTTTAGTTCTCACTGTTGACTGTAGTGGGTTAAAATTCTATTTAAGCCTATTGGGAAGGAAATACTTGTATCTCTTTAAATACAGGAGGGATTAAAGTTTAAAAAGAAATTTCTGAAGTTTGTCTTTAATATGCTTAGTTTGACTGAAGTGGATAAATGATGAACCTTTTAAGCTAACCAGTTCACCTTAGTGTGCATCCTTATTTTATCAGACTTAATACCACATTCACAGTGCATAATGGATGTTGCTAATGCATTTGATTTGTTTCTTGTTTGAATAATCACCGTCATATATCTCACTATCTCTTTCTGTGTAAGCCTGATCTGATGCATGCCATATCACACTGCATGCTGGAACCAGTGGAATATGCTCGTGTGGTACAGTATGATTCACATTCCATTACATATTTGTGGAGTGCTCCAGGCTGGGGGAAAAAAGTAATTTGCACCTGGTACAAGGAGAGGGGAAAAATAGTTTAGGCCTGTGGAGATAGCTTTTAGAGTTACTTGTCTTTGCCAGAGAAACTTAACACAGCATGGTGATATTTGGGCAGAATAAATAAATGAAACAGGTTTTTATTACTCTATTATAAGTGATTTTGGTTCCATTGAGCAGATTTTTTTTTCTCAGCCTGTGCCATCCTGAATTGACACATAGGAGTATGTGTGTGTTTGTGTAGAGAGCTTTCCCAGGCTGTCGTGGAAAGTGTAGGATACCACTGGTAAAATCCAACTTTCCTCTGATAATTAAATACATTTTCTGTATATCTACATGTTAGGCCAGCACACCAGTCAAGATAATTAGGTGCTAAGTCATATTAATGTGCTAAAGTGTAAAAGGAATCCTTTTCCAACACTGAAAGGTGTTTCTGCTAGGCTCTGTAGTGTATTCTTCTGCTTGCCCGACCACCTTCTTGCTGAACTTGGATGTAGCCTCCTAGCCTAGCTAGTGTGTGGACCCCTCGTAAATATCAACACTAAAACTTTTCTTGCAGAAAATTGCAAGAAGCAATGCCAAGATTTGTTCTTGGTTTCCTGGTGTGAGCTGCTCCTCAGCTATGCTCCGTGAGGGCTAGGAGGTGGTCTGCAGAAGAGTTTGATGTTGATCTGTACTGAAATCACAGAGAGTTTTGCTGTTGATTTGCAAGGCCTATTGCTCCTCTTGCTGACCATTTTTGGAAAAGGCCCTGATTTTTTCTTTTGCATGGCATTAGTATCGTATACTGGCTTGCCATATACGTGGTGTACATTCATATGATGCTCTGAGTCTCTCTGAGATAACTTTGCTGTCTGTGGACACGATGGCAAGTCTGTGGATGTAGGTAAGGTATGAGAAATCACTAGCTCGTCTGGATTGTTTTGCTGTGTTTTGCTTTTCCCAAGCTTTCAGTGTTTTCATGTAGTTATCTGTCTCTCTTTCTTTGGATCTGCTGCATTCGTGCATCTGTGTGGAAGGATTTTGACTTAATTTGCTTGTAATAAGTTAAAACGTGTGAATGAAGCCAGGGATTCAGCAGCACAGATTGCTTCCAGATACGAGGAGAACGATTAAAAGGGAAGCACCGTTTGCTTCAGAATTGGCTTCCACTGAGAGAAAACTATCACCCTGTAAATTGTTTTTGACTTGGAGCAGAATGCTATAAAGGATCCACCGTAAAGAGTTTTCAGTGCTTAACAAAAATTTCTTTTTTAAAAAATGTTTAGTATCATATGAACGCTCTGTTTTCTTTTGTCAGGTGCGTTACCGAAGGGACCACCTTTCCAGCAGGCAATTACCTTACTTCCCTTTGCTTGAAGATTTGATGAAGGATGGTAGTGATGGTGCTGCTCTTTTAGCTGTAATACACTATTATTGTCCAGAGCAAATGAAACTAGATGGTAAGTAATAAAGATTTATTTAAAAAAAAAAATAATTCTTCAATCTTTGCAAATTGAACTACGTTGATACATTACCAAATAAAAATGCAACACATTTAATAGTGGACTACAGCAAGTTAGAGTCAGGTCACATATGGACTCTGTGTCAGTGTATTTAAAAAGTAACCTCTCTTTGATTCTGGGTTTTTTACTTATTTTACTTTAGAAGGCTCTGCTCTGTGTATTATGAGCTACAAAATAATCCTTTCTTTTATAGATCTAGATGTTACAGTTTTCTTTGTTCAAATAACTGAGCTTGGTTTCCATAGACCATAAAAAAGGACTAGATGTCCACTACTGTTAGCTGGTAATTCTCATGTTCTTCTGTAGGAGTATATAATTTGACATTTTAAAAGCTAGATTTTAAAATAGTTTCCCCCAATGTTCATCAGTTGTCACTCTTCAGCATTGCAAACATGAGATCTCTTGCCCAGAAAATGTTTTTCTTAATAATTCAATGTCCTTGTTGCATGTAACTTCTACAAATGAACATTTTGTATTGGTTTTTAAATTCTCAGATATGTTGTACCTTGCAGAGCTCCTGAATGGGTTCAGAAGGAACCAGCACTGTGAATCCTAGGAGTAACCTTTTACTATTTGCAAATCAAGATGTCTGTTTTTAATTGCTTTTGTATTTTGTCATTATGTGTGCTCTTTGTGGCCTGTTTATCTTCTCTGTTGCTGTGATAGACACAATCCCATATGGATTCTAAAATGAATGCAGATGGTTTATCTGTGGTTTTCTTCCTCCTTTTCCTGTCCCTCTGGTATTTAACAGGTAGAGAAATGTCACTGGTAGCCAGTAAACATTAAATGATGGTGTATAAGCAGTCTGTGAAGTTCCTGTGTGTAGCGTGTCTGTTAGTTGTGGATGGAAGGTGAATACATTGGAACAGTATCATAACATACTCATCTTTCTTACCTTTCTAGATATTTGCTTGAAGGAGGTAACGTCAATTGCAGACAGCCTCTATAATATTCAGCTTTTGAGAGAGTTCTCAAACGAATATCTAAACAAATGCTTTTACCTCACATTGGAGGACATGTTATATGCTCCTTTGGTTTTAAAGGTAAGAAACATAATGAAGGGTATATCTTTAAATAAAATGTGGGTAAATCATGAGTGTTTTGTTATTGTGAGGTGTTTTTTCTTAATTTTTTTTTTGTTGTTTTAGCCTAACATCATGGTATTCATTGCGGAACTCTTCTGGTGGTTTGAGAATGTCAAACCAGACTTTGTACAACCAAGAGATATCCAGGAAATAAAAGATGGTGAGTTTTTAACTCTTGATAAATGTTAGCGTTTTAAAGAAAAAATACTTACACTACAATGAAACTGTTGCACAGTGGTGTTTCCTTTGGGAGTTTTGTTTCTACGTTTCTGTCTTTGAAAGCAGTAAAAATGGAAGGAAAGTTAGTCCTAGAGCCACTTGAGTTCTATTTTTTTGAATGAGGTAGACAGGTAATATTTCCCCTAAAACCTCCAATTAGTTACTTGTAGCTTTCTTTCCATTAAGGTCACCATAAGACATATTTTAAATAAAGACTCGTACTTCAGGTTTCATTTTAGTGTTGTGTCGTAAAGCTTTCATTCTACCGTCCTGCAGTCTGAAAACTTCCTGTTCTGTTTTGTTATTTTAATGGCTACTGGCCATTAAAAGTTGTGTTAATGCTAGAAATATTTGCACAGTTAAAGCAGTGTTGCAGCAGAAGAGCAGTCGTCCGCCTGTTCCTATTTCTAATGCAACTAAGCGAAGTTTCATGGCCAGCCCTGCTAGTGCCAGTCCAGCAGACTTGCAGCCCTCAGCTCAGGCAGGCCCTGAAGCTTGCAACAGATACTACCTGCACCCTGAGGAGCCTGACTATCTGTAAGTCTGTTTTCATGTTGTTTAGACTAATCTTTCATTTATGCTTCCATTTGGATAACGTAGGAATTTCTGCTGCTAAACATTGTGATTTTCCTCGACATGGAGTGAATTGGAGTTGTGTGCAGTCAGTCTCTGAAATATTCCCAATTCTCAAGTTCAAAGAAACACTTTGCACTGTTATATTTGATCTTTGTTTGGCAAGTGCCAAGAAGCCCCACCAGTAAATGTTACCACTGCATGACAGAATAAGTTAGTCTAACTTCTGTTTTTTAAAAAAATGTGGAACTTGAAAAGTATTCAAGCAACTCATCTTTATTAGCCATATCCTACAAATGAGGGTATGAAAATGAGCTTAAATAGGATCTAATGTACAAGAAGATTAATGACAAGGTTTTTCAGCTGACCTAAGTTTGATGGCAACCAGTAAGTTACTTCAGCCTTTACTTGGTCTCTAATGTACTATTTCCATAAGCTACATTTTAAATCTGATGTATTTAGAAACTTGATCAGTTTGATTTCAGGTAGTAGGCTTACCTTTGTATCGTTACATGTGAAAACCTTTTCTTTAAGTAACTTCTTGAACTTAAAAATTAATGATATGAATTGTGTTTTAAAGAGGACAGGGGTAACTATTACCAGTGTAACTTCACAACTATGTAATTTCTTTCACTATAGAAAAAATAAATAAATCTTGTAGTAATGAATTTTTGCTTTTCTGAATTAGTGGCAAAGGAGGAAGCCCTGCCTTTAGCCCCTCCCACCCACTGCTCCCTTTGAGACAGAAGCAACAGAAATCTTTACAGGGAGAAGACAGCCCTGGTAGGTCTACTTTGAATTTGCATTTCAACAGGCAACCACCATCAATTTCAATACAGTAACGAATAAAAGTGTAAGTTCGTATGTGTGAATGATCTAAAATTGAATTAAACTGCTGTCAGCCAAGTGGCAAGCATGTTTAGTTATGAGCAAATCATCTTTGTTTGCATTGAATGTCAAATGTTGAAAAGACTAGCAAAAGTTTTAGGAAGTAAGTGTCATCCAGAATGACAAACTCACTCTAGTACTTGACATATTTTGCCTAAGCATTTTTTAGTTACTGAAAACCAAACATTCCAACTGCTTAGGCTCCAACAACATGCAATGAGGACTATTCTTTTTTCTTCTTTTTTTTTTTTTTTTCATTAAGGTTGGGGGCTGACAGGGAAAGCAAGTTGAACAGTGTTATGTTTGGAAATCCAAAAGTCAGATATGTGTATGTGGCCACTCTTCATTGCATTTTTTTCAGGCTTTGACTGTCTTTAGTTAATATTTCAGCAGATCTATTTTCTGCTGCCATCTCTTGGTGAAGAAATTTATTATGTTTGCTATTAAATAAAGTAAAAGTACTAGTTTAAAGACCATTTGTAAACCGTTACCAATTTTAAAACTCTTTCAGGTCATCGGCATCGTTCTAATTCTCTGACTCGTGTTGATGGGCAGCCACGAGGTTCAGTTCTTGCATGGCCAGAGAGGAAACCCAGGTAAGAGATGTCTTTCAGTATTACAGTACTGTTTAATAAAAGGATACTGTGACAGTGTCATTGTAGTGGTATCACTTCCTTGGAGCTGGGCGGAGAGTCGCTTAATTTTGTTTTCTTTTAATGTGCATTTTCAGAGAGGATTGATTTTAGGGTTGCAATTGAAAATACTTTAAACATGATTGTCAGTAAGCACTGTTGAAAACTGAAGTATCTGAAGTTGCTCTTTGCTGATCACTTTTGATACAGGATGCATTTTTCAAATGGAGCAAAAATCGTAGCTGTCTATATCGTGGTCATTTGTAATGTTTTGTGCTTAAGCGTCAATGAACTGTTCTTCTCTTTTCTAGGCCTCTGTCTCAGCCAACACCGTTTGCTCTTCATCATTCTGCCGGCAGTGATGTAGAGCTTGGATCTGGCGACAGCATCAGTCTGGCTAGATCAATCAGCAAAGACAGTCTGGCTTCAAACATTGTTAATGTAACTCCAAAAAATCAGCCCCATCCTCCGTCAGTGAAAACGAATGGGAAGAGCTTGCTGAACAATGTTGAAATCGAGGATGAAGATGAAGAGCTTATTGCTATAATCAGATCTGAAGAAAGGTCAAACTGTGGTGATTTTGAGTTACAGAATGCATCAGCCAGGGTGCCCAGCATAGTTGCAACTGCATGGTCTCCAAAAACAAATAGTGAGACTTCAGAAAGCAAACCAGACAGTTTTTACTTGGAGCCTTTAATGCCTGCTGTCCTCAAACCAGCAAAGGAAAAACAGATCATCAATAAAGAGGATGAATGTGGGGAGGGGAAACAAAGGAGTTTTATATCAAAGAGGTTGAATGAAGGACACTTGCCTTTGATCCGCAAGAAAACAAATAGCAGTCATGGTGAGCATGACGTCAATAGGACTTTTACTCCCATTTCTAGTTCTGATTTCACTCCAGTTGCAGATCCTGGTACTGCAGATTCGGTGGCACTGGTGGAGGCAGGTATAGAAGTTTCCAGACCTTTGGCTTGTAGAAGTTCAGATCCTTCCACTCAGGAGCTATCCACCGGAGGATTTTTTCTTCATGCTGCTAAATCTGATGATGACATAGCAAGTAAAGTCGGGGTAAGTTACGTGAAAAGCCTCGGTTCGCATGTTGCAGATACTACGTGGACTATGGTGAGACAGGACTCTGAGTCAGATCTCTTGGACATAGAAGATGTTGAACAGGATTTGGTAGTCATAGACGACCACCCTATAGTCGCCAAATACATCGGCGAGGAGGAATCTGCCAAATTACAAGAAGACATGAAGGTAAAAGAGCATGAAGATAAGGATGATGCTAGTGGGCGTTCCAGCCCGTGTTTGAGTACAATTTCTCAAGTTAGCAGTGTGTCAGTGGCTAGTGGGAGTGTCCGAATGACCAATTTCGCAGAACGAAAGCTTCAGAGACTTAATAGCTATGAAACCAAGTCTAGCACAAGTAGTTCACAAAAGACCACACCGGATGGATCAGAAAGCTGCCCAGCACCAATGACCACATGGAAACAAAAGCGAGAACAAAGCCCCAGCAGACAAAACAAAGATAATGTTAATCTTTTAGCATCTGAATTGGTGCAGCTTCATATGCAGTTGGAAGAGAAACGCAGGGCAATAGAAGCTCAGAAGAAGAAGATGGAAGCCTTATCAGCAAGGCAGCGATTAAAATTGGGCAAGGCAGCTTTCTTGCATGTTGTTAAAAAAGGGAAATCTCCTGATAGTCCCCAGCCTCTTAAACCAGAACATTTTGCAAAAGAATATTCCCGGCACAATGGTGAAGACTTAGATGAAGTTTCTTTGGGTTCCAAATCTGAGGAGTTTCTTGTGAAAGAGGAGGAGAGAGAAGAAATGCTGAGTGACTCTCAAGAAGTTACAAAAGTAAAAATGCAAGAAAGTCTAGCTTTTGCTGAGCAACTTAAACCAAAAGACTCTGCTGCTATACATGACTTGGAAAAAAGTAAAATTATTTCTGTTGCCCTCCTGGAGGACAACGTTGCTGAAGTAGATATAAATGAATGTGATCTTTCCATAGAAAAACTAAATGAAACAATCAGTACACTTCAGCAGGCTATATTAAAGATTTCTCAGCAACAAGAACTGCTTATGAAATCTCCATCAGTGCCATCACCAGGACCCAGGAGTAACTCTCAGGACCAAAAGGTAAAACCATCAATTCATTTTATTGAGCCCCTGTCTCCAACTGGAATGAACAGTCTCCGTAAACCACCTCGGTTTGGTCAAGGGAGGAATCCCCGATCGGGAAGACCAGCTGATCTGAAAATCACTAAAGACAGACAACAAAATTCAGCGCGTGTTAAAACCCCAACACAAAGCCTAGAAACCTTATCCCATCTAAGAGCATTTCCATCCAACAGCTTGTCAAAGACACCGACAGAAATCGGCTTCGAAAGTAGTCCTGACCTTGGAAGTGGTTCTCAAGAAAAGTGTTTCTTTGATACCTATAGACTTCACGATGAGAGCAATCAACGGGCACTTGTTCTCTCCACCTCCAAAGATGCCAATATTATTTCTGAAATGAGCAAAGAGGTGACCAGCAGCTTCAAGGAAGCAGGGTTGAATTCTTCTGATGGCTCAGGAAAAGAAAATGTGCCGGTGGATGAGCCACTGAGAAGCAAGGCTAATCTCATTGAAGTAGACTTGTCTGACTTAAAAGCTCCAGATGAAGGAGAACTTGAAAACCAGGACAGCTCTACGGATATAATTAGTGAAGGTGATCAGAAGTCGGGTGTGGGTTTTTTCTTCAAGGTAAACATATTGCCTTTCTATATTTGGTTATTGTTACACACTTGCCCAGCTTTAGAGCTATTTTTGCCCACTTTGTTCTTCAGTCTTCTCAACGAACTACATTGGAAAAGAATTGCTTGTGGAGAAAAAAAGTTTTTGACTTTTAATGTATGAAATCCTGGTTCTTAGTATATTAATTTATGCTTGGCAATGATTATTGTAAATACCTCAAATGTGCTGACATGACAATACTTTCTTTTCAAGAAAGTTGAGCTAGGCTGTCTCAATCTCTGCATTTCACTCCTGGTTTTATGTAGTCTGATTAATACTGACTCGAAGGCTATCGTTGTGCCGGGGTTACTTGTGCTATCTGTCCTAGCCCAGGTAGTAGTTGAGTTGTACTTTGCAGTTATAGAAGGTTTTGTGATGATTAAGCATACTTAAAAACAAGTCAGAGTAAGATGAGACCCTTTTTTGCTCCTCACAGACTTAAGGGAACACTAAACTGTCTCTTAATTGTTTTTTTGAGCAACAAAATGTTCAATACAGTTCTGATTTACACTCGTCGATTCCAAAAATGTAAAGATTTCCAAAAGCTTACGTTCTCGTAAAAATCTTCCTGGAATCCTCAGCAATCTTATGATATGCAGTTTAATATATTTTCTTTTTCTGTTCTTTAAAGCTCTCTGTCTCTGTGGATTTTGCAGGATGAACAGAAAGCAGAAGATGAGCTGGCGAAGAAGCGTGCGGCGTTCCTTTTGAAACAGCAGCGCAAAGCCGAGGAGGCTCGGATTCGGAAACAGCAGTTGGAGGCTGAAGTTGAACAGAAAAGAGATGAAGCTCGGTAATAACACGTGGAAAAGAACACTTCTTTTTGTCTTGAAGATGAGGAAATTATTCTATGTTGAATATAATGTTGTGGTTGCTTTTCAGTCGCAAAGCTGAGGAGGACCGAATACGGAAGGAAGAGGAGAAGGCTCGAAGAGAGCTGATCAAGCAGGAATATCTACGGAAAAAACAGCAGCAGATTTTGGAGGAGCAAGGGCTTGGAAAGCCCAAATCAAAGCTCAAAAAACCCAGGCCAAAGTCAGTCCATCGTGAAGAATCCTACAGTGATTCAGGGACAAAGTGCTCTTCCACACGTAAGAATCTTGATTTGTTTGCTCTCACCGAGTCTGCAAACCTGCCTGAACAAAATGTGTTTCATGTTTTCTCCTTTATTTTGTAGCTGATAATTTGAGCAGTGCTCAGTCTGGTTCCAGTCTGTCTTTGGCCTCAGCAGCAACAACTGAGCCTGAAAGCGTACACTCCGGTGGCACGCCATCTCAGAGGTGGGGAAATGGGCTTCATTTTGGTTTTTTTAGTTTTTACTATGTTACGAAATAGTGTTGGGATTCAGCTTCAGTTCGCTGGCATAGAGGCACAATGGTAATTAGTGAATTCATCTCCTATTTTGTGTGGCTGCCAACTCCCATGTTCTGTACAAACTTGCCATTTTGTTTTGTTTTCTCCCAAAGGAATAGTAGAATTTTGCTTTGATAGTCTAGCAGGGGGAATCTGACTGTGTTGGGGGCAGAGGAGGGACAATAGCCTGTTCCATTCAGGACCAGCAACTGCTGAATTTATTTAAGGTTGAAGGGGGAAAAAAACAAAATCTGGGCATATAATTTTTTTATTTGCTGCCCCCACAGAGTTGAATCAATGGAGTCCTTACCAATACTGAGCAGAAATCCCAGCAGGAACACAGAGAGAGACTGGGAGAACGCTTCAACAGCATCTTCTATTGCTTCAGTGGCAGAATACACAGGTGACTGTTTTGTTTTACTTTGAATGTTCGTTATGAACAGCAGGTCATGAAAAGCTGTGGCACATTTGATGTGACACATTATTTTTGAGAAGTTCTCAGTTGTATTTTGTTCTGTTTAATATCTCTAAAAGTAAGCTATTACAGAAAAATATTTGAGGGATTTTTTTTCACGTTGATGAATGAAAATCTTAATGTTCATAAATACAGGGCAAATAATTTTTACTTGTTTATCTTTCTTAGGTCCCAAACTATTTAAGGAACCCAGCAGCAAATCAAACAAGCCTATTATTCACAATGCTATATCCCATTGCTGTCTTGCTGGAAAAGTGAATGAACCACACAAGAACTCAATATTAGAGGTAAACATTAAAATATAAAATTATTAATGCATTCACAATAAAATAGATCTGTAATCTCCTTTCATAATCCCCCTAGGCATTGCAGTGACTGCCATTTCCTAAAATACACCTGTACTGAGTATCCAGAGACTGTAGGGACTTGTGGAAAACATGATCCTGTGTTAAGAGTTCAACTCACAAGTTTATAGAAATCATAGTTACTGATCCAATGTTTAAAAAACCTTTCAACACTTATTTAGCTGTATGTGAAAGCTTCAAGCTTGACATAATGTGAGAATTTTCACTGTGAACAATCTATGTATTATGTATATTTGTTTATTTTTAACACAGGAACTAGAAAAATGTGATGCCAACCACTACATCATTTTGTTCCGTGATGCTGGCTGCCAGTTTAGAGCACTTTATTGCTACTATCCTGACACGGAAGAAATCTACAAGCTGACAGGAACAGGGCCAAAGAGCATCACCAAGAAAATGATTGATAAACTTTATAAGTACAGTTCGGACAGAAAACAGTTTAACGTGATTCCAGCCAAAACCATGTCTGTCAGCGTGGATGCTCTCACTATTCACAACCACTTGTGGCAAGCCAAGCGACCCGCAGTGCCAAAGAAGAGCCAGACTCGTAAATGACACCGAGTTCCTGGGGAGAAGGTTGCTGGATGGGATTGCATCGAAAGAAGACACGTTTACCATTTTCCTCTGGTTTGGTATGAAATGTGCAGAACCATAAACGTTTTTTAAGAAGCTTCTAAACAGAAACCATGGGTGCAAGTAATTAAGAATGAAGGAACGTTGCCAGTGTTTTTTACGACGTAAATCTGCTGTTACACCCAATGCTGACTACTGTGGCTTTCAACTGGTGAGGGACTGTGCATGTAGCAAGGTCTTTAACAAGTGGATTTCCTTTTACTTGAAGCTGTTCATCGGTACAAATTGGGAATAATTTAGTTCTGTTTCCTCTCTGCCTCATTCCCTCCTCTCTTCCTGTCACTCTTCAAGTTGGCAAGCTCCGAACTTCAGTAGAAGGCTTGAACAGATCTTGGGTGAAGTGTTTTGGGTTTGGTTTGGTTTTTTTAAACAGTCTTTAGGGAAATGTTCCTTTCAGACTTTTTTGAGGAACTGTTTAATACATCATATTGTACTGTATCTACTGCCAACCTAAATCCAGCTCTCAGATTTCTGAAAAAAAAAAACCAACCCCACAGCTTGTGCTGCTCAGAGTTGACTTGCAGTATCTATTTAGGGTAAGGATTGCAAAAGCCAGTCTTTTTTTAAAAAAACAAATTGTAAAAATCTCTGGAATACAATCATAAGAGGCATACAGGTGCTATGAGCTGGAAAATGCCTGACTGAAACTAAAGGCAAGCTGAACAGAGCACAGTTATTACTGATTTCAGTTTCAGGTAGTGTCCTAAAGATCTGTTTGCTTTAATAAAGATGGATTCTGGTAGGTATAGAACATTTCCACTCTGAGCACGCTACTCCTGTACGACGGTGCACTTAATGATCACAACTTTTAATGTTTTTATTACATCATGAAATGTAATTCTACTTTCTTTGTTCTGTCTTTATTCTGAATGAGCAGCATGCTCTAAAAATGGAGTGTGTTATGGTTTAGGTTTTTTTTTATTATTTTGGGGTGATATATTAATATATATTGATTTGTTTTTTCTCATTTAAAAGCAATTTTTAAACAGAGACATTTGCATTTGTTTCAAAAGCCCTAATAAGTCGAATGGCTTGGATTTCTTTTCATGTTGAAATATTAAACCTTGAGTTATGACCTTAAAAGTCTTTGTGTTTCAGCAGATTAAATTTTTTGTCTGTGGTAACAGGGTATATTTGCAGTTTGGTCCCAATCTATTTTAATATTTCCATTTCTCATTTTTGGCCCCAGCTGGACTTACGAGTAGGTTTCTGTAGCTATTACCTAATTTAATCTGCTAACATATGCCTGCTACGTCGGGTTTGACACCACTACCTGAGGGTCATGTAGGCTTATAACTTTGGTTTGCACATGTTTACTTTTATTTGAAGTGTTACTTGAATATGTATCTCTAAGTGCAAAAGACATGGCACCATCCTAGAGATGAACTGAGCTCTCAAATACAATATATAGTGTAATTATTAAACTTTGAGAAGAATGGCCGTTAAAGAGTTATGTACATAAGGGGAAAATAGGGTACGTAATAAAGTGCTGACTAGATAGAGCAAAGTGAAGGTCTTCCATTGCAGTTTCTCCATTTATTTTCCCCTTCCAGTACTCCTCGACTAGGCTGCTGCAACTCTGTAAATTATGTTAGATAGTTTGCTGCTTGTAAATAATTAAAGGCTTTATGGTTTCTAAAATGCTAAGTATTAAACACCATCATGAGTGTAACTTTTGTTATCATGCTTTTCATGCTTGTGCTTTATTTCTCACTGTTTGATATTATATACCATATTTATTTTATGAAACACTGAAATTTAATAAAAATCATTAACTGATTTCCTTTTTATTTCATGTGTTCTTTTGTTGTTGTGGCACTTCATCCACTCAGAGAACTAATAATGCTTTAAAGATGTGCTATTCTATGTTTAGTTGTGCTTTTAGGAAGCTTCACCTGTTTGTAGCTGTAACAACATCATGACAAGCACTTGGTTCTCCTGACCCTGATTGCCATGTGGGAGAATTTGACCAAAAGGCTTTCAGAAAGTTGGAAAGTAAATTAACAGTCTCTTTATGTGTTTATTTTGTCAGTCTTCAGACTCTTGAATGTGGCTGGTGGAGTTTTTTTGACCTATGTATTTGGTTAGTGGCAGAATTTCAGAAGCACTGAATTTCTTTTGTTGGGCTCTCTTCAGTATTGGCTTGCTTGGGATTTGTAAGGACAAGTTGCCTCTAGAAATAAGCTGGTTGTTTAAGCTTCATAATGAATCTATTGGTTGCAGGGAAGTGGTTTGTGTTTTCAAAACTACTTTAAGAAACTTAAATCAGCGATTCCAGTGATTTGTGCTCTTCTGTATTTCATTCAGGCTGAGATATCTCTGCTCAGAAAAGGAACTGGACTAGAAGAAGGTGATGGCACCTTCAGTGTCCTCCTGGATCTCATTGCACTAGATCAGGTCTATATTGTTCCTGCTGCAATGTGGCTTCGTTTACTGATGGAAACAATAGGTGACATCCATTTGGAGAGGGAGAGAGTTCATCTGTAGGTAGCATGTAGTCCTGAGTCCCAGCTGAGGATGGCAGAGGAAGGAGTAAGTCATTTTCTAAGAGACTGAATTATCTGAAGAGCTAAGAGTCTCGAGTTTTAGCTATTGAAAAACCCATTGATCTCCAACACCTTGGCAAGGAATACGGTGTATTAATTTAGCCTGGAAAAGCAGGAAGAGAGGCTTGTTTGTAAAGAATGTAACAGAGTTTGTGGGTGAGTGTGCAGAGGAACATAGGAAATGGGTAGGTGCATGCAGGCAAATGCAGACAGTTTTGTAAAAGGGAGAATAATTCATTTTCTTAAATAGGTTTTGCATAATCTGTGACTAAAAATGCCAGATGTGTTCACTGCCTGGTGTCAGCTCAGGGTAAGATGTGCTTGTAGGACTGAGACTGCACACCTGTGTTAGCGTTGGGTTTCGTGTTAAGTTTACCAGGTTCTGACCACACAGGATTTCTGACTGTGCTTTTAGTGATGTTGTGCTTAATGCTTCACTTCCAGTGACTGAGCATTGTTATATGGAGGAATAATTAGGTGATCTGTACACAGAGTAGTATGAAAACAGGTCTGTCTTTGACCTCTCTCCATTACTTGCTAATTTCTTACATGTAATAAACACAGGAATGCACATCTTTAAAGCGCTTTTAAATGCAATTTATTTCTCTCAAACTTTCATGCATTGGTCTGTTGTATGTTTACACATGCTGTTTGCATTTGTAGTTAATGTGTCTTTGTCTCATTTTCATCATGCTCTCTGGTAGAGTAACAGTTCAAGCAAGAGTAATCTGAGTTTTGACAATACTGACTGGCTTTGAAAACCTTAACCCAGTTCAAGACTCCACGCTGGGCTGCTAGAATGCTTGACTGTGCAAAAACAATCCAGAGATGTAAGAGTGTAGGAACTGGGGGTCTCTTTGGAGTTTTCACTTGCTACAACCAATGGTTTGGGGCTATGTATAGTGTAAAGTAGGAGTAACATGGACGAGTTCTCAGGACTTTCCTTTTGCTTTTTTCCCTACAAGTCTTCAGAACTGGTCACTGGAGTCAGTGTCAGAACACTCAAAAACTCCTCACTTTTTAAAAATATATCAGTAAACAAGGTAAGTCACCTTCAGTCTGGACCCTTGGAATTTGATATCTTGTACTTTCTGACAGCAGGATCACACTTGGGGTGGTTCTTCTGTCATATATTAGCATAGCCAGACTTTATGGTTGTGTATTAAGCTGTTACCCATGCTCTGCTTATCCAATTAAATAGCTGTCAGTTAATTAAGGTTATAAGTTTAAATCAAGCAGTTGAGTGAGGTGCAGGTAGCAGATTCATAGCAGTAAAAATGGGGGGGTTACCCCACACATGCAGAACTGGGGAAATGTGTGAGGTGTTTTGTGTGTGCTGATAAGTGAAAACTTTTATATAAATATCCTTCAGGACAGTTTGAGGTATTCATGTGGTCGAATTGGGGAGCTTTTTTAGATGTCTAAAATATATCTTTCAACACATTAAACCCCCCCCAAATGAATTCTTGTCCTCTCTTACATCATGTAGGTGTTCTATTGTTGAATTATATATATGAAGACTGAGTATTAAGAATGGGAGAAAAAGTTTGCTTGATCTTACCTCTAATTTTTTTTATATATAATGATATACTCAAAATTTCCATGGATGGCGAGTCTGATCACGGCTTTAGCTGTACTACACTGTTGCAGCAACCAAGGAACACAGATGTCACGTGTCCTACGAGGTTCTCCACAGGTAATCACAAGTGGTCACAACATAAAGACGTGTTTAATCAGCCTCTGTCGTATCATGGAATCACAGAATGGTTTGGGCTGGAAGGGACCTCAAAGCTCATCTCGTTCCAACCCCCTGCCATGGCAGGGACACCTCCCACCAGCCCAGGTTGCTCAAGGCTCCATCCAGCCTGGGCTGGAACACTTCAGCAGGTAAGAGAAGAAAGCAGTGGCTGTTGACTTGTTTTTTGACAAAAGGCTGTGACATGCATTGTTACAGTCCTTCATCTCACACAAATCGTCAGGACAAAGCTACCAGGTTTACAGGGAGAACTTGTGCATCATGAAATGTGAGGGTATTGCCCACATTGCATTTAAAACATTGCAATTAACTTGAGATCACCATTCAATCAATGGACTACTATTACCATGTGGGAAGGACAAAATATTTAGGGTTTGTTTTTTTTTAATTTTGCTTGGATACATTATCAATATAAAATTCTTATTTAAGCAAAATATTTCCCTTATGGTTCTGAGCTTTATCATTGCAGGTATATTAAGGCTTATTTTGGGTTTAGAGGTTTTGAAGATCTCAAGGTTCCAGTGTGCATATGAAAAGGTGTATTTTTGCTCTTCTGTTCCAAGTGGTAACTTTTAAACTCTTTATTTTAAAAATTAAACCAAACTTTTATCAAAAATGCCTTTCCTACCACTTAAACTTTCTTAAATAGGAATATGGTGTTTGTTTAATCTTGGTTTGGTCTGTTAGGGTTGCCATTAGTTATTTATCGTTAATTTGGGGAATTTTTTTGTGTGTACATGAAAGAATTGAGGACTATAACAGCAGTGTTCTGCAGAGTTAGCCAATGTCCAAGTTCCTAGCTGTAGATTATTAATCCATGTTAATATAACAGCATTTTAAAGACCTTTTTTATAATTCTGGTCTATATTTAACTCTTTGTTTAATACTTATATTAAATTGGGAATGTTATTAAAAAAATATGCTTTAGTAACAGGAGCTTAGTTTTTCATATTCATGTTCATACTTCACAATCCAGCTAAGGCATCCTTAATCTTTTGTCTTTAAAACTGTGAGGAGGTTAAATCCTGATTTATGACAAGAAATTATCTGTATTCATGCAGACACTTCTTTGCCTTGTTCCCTAGACCTCCCAGGAAGCCTGACCTTGATTATACATCCTGCCACCCTCCAGCAAACAGCAGCATCACCAGAACCTGAACCTGGAGCCTTCTCCCAGAGCCCCAACAAACGACTCAACTCCAGTCACTGCTTCGTGGCTTCCCAGACCTGGAAGGTGAGAGAATTGTTCAGTATCTCCAAATACTGCTCAGGAAATGAGACCCTGGGTCTCACCCAGTTTCACTAACCTGACCCTGCTGAATTTAGCAGGCAATAAAATGAATAAAATTGCAGGTGGAAGTCTGAATCATTTATGAAAGCTAACTTGGATTTATCTCTCTGCTAAGAGCTACTTTATCAAGAAATATATTCAGTGAGATATCTCCAACAGTGAAACTACAGTTGGTGTTATCTTCAGGGTGTGGGATTCTTTCTGTGAGATAGTAAATAGCACCAAGTTCAGTTTTCTGAAATAAATAGGAAACACAAAATAACTTCAGATAATGCAAACTCACAAAACAGGAGTTAAGCACCGCTATAAAATGTCCTATATGATCTTAACACTAAAGACCTGAATGTTACAGACATTCTGACTTCATTTATAATTTTATATGTTAATGACTCATATAATTTTAAGTGATTTCTGGTAATGTTACTGTGCATAGTACTGAGCATTAAAGATGTCACATAGATTCTAGATACTGCATTGCAGATCTGCTTCTGTACCAAGTGTACTGCCTGTTTGTATTTGATCTCAAGGTTAAAATCTATGTGTATGTGTGTAGTATGCTCTAGAAATGGGCTCTATTTCTGGAGATCTTGGGATGTGGATGTGAACTGTAGAGCCAGAGAAAAAAATGGAAGTGTTTTGAGGTAGAAGAACATGGCTAAACATCAGTAAAAAAAAAAAAAAGTTCAATTAAATAGCCATGTAATTTAGTGTATTTGTTGAATCATAGAAAATAAAGATTAAATAAATGAATTAAATGACTTTTAAATATGAAGCTGGAGTTGTACTAGCACATCTAACATCCCCTCTGTACATGACTGTGGAGTGTTGAAAACTGAGGTTAAAAAGGAGCTTTCCTGTGTCTCAGCTTTGGAAGAGGTGACTGGAAAGACAGGCTCGTAGGTCTTAAACCTTTGCCACTCTAAGGCCACGTTTTGCCATGGATTTTAAGATAACAGTTGGCTTCCAGGAAAAAAAGATGACAGCAGGCTCTGCTGTGGCTGCATGCAGCTCTTTTATTTTCATTTGCCTTTACAGAAATGTGAAGCATCTTCACAGCAATTGTACAAAACCATCTCCAGCTGTCTGGCTGCAGTGTGTCCCTGCAGCCTGTCACAAAATCGGGTCTCAGAGAGGAGAGGTGGGAGTTTTATCTGCTGTTGCTGATAGAAATCCAGGCACGAGCTGACCTCGAGAGGTGACAAGGTCTCTCCCTTGGGGGAAATAAAAAGGCTGTGTTCTGTATCAATTGAAATAAAAAGGGGTATAACAGGAGATCAATATGCTGCAACACTTGCTTTAATATTTGGGTTTACTTTAATGCATGATCTATGGGTTTAGTCCATATTTAGCATGTGAACATTCTCTGGAGCCCTTTGCTGGTAACCCTGAAAATACCTCAGCTGTCCTCATTTCTGCCTTCCCCCAGGGCCCCTCAGGTGTATGCACTGAAACACAACGGTTTCCTTCAGAAAATGCTATTTTTCTAATTTTATTTATCAGGAATTGGAAGCAATTTTCGTCCTCTCCCAGTGGGAAGTGCAGGACAGGGGTTGGACCAGGCTGGCTCCCGTTCCCAGGGACCCTCCTCCCTCCGAGACAGCCCTTGCCTGAGCAGAAACAACTTCTCTTGATGCATCAACGTTTCCAGGACCATTACAAAAATAAAATACTTTGGTTTGTACATTAGTATTGTAACTGAGTCTAAAGAATTAGAAAAATTAAACGTTTGTTCTTAGACTTGCATTGACCACAGGCAAGTATCTACAGTATTTATTCCAACATCCCATTAGAATGTCTGCTATAAATTTACACCATAGAAAGAACGTATGCAAAACAGGTATGGTTTATACACATAGCTTTCTTTTTACATACAGATATTTATACATTAAACAAACAGAAGCATTGTCCAAATGCGGTGATGTCAGGGTTGTCTTGTAATGGTATCACAAACCATGTATAATCTGTACTTCTTTTGGGATGTGAGTTTCCTCTTGTATTAATTATCTCCTTGCATGAAGGGTCAGTAAGAATTTGGAGCACCGGGCGAGGAAGGAGAGGTGCCTGGAGCTGAGCCTGTGCCGTGGCACCTGCTGTCACTGCAGCCCCCTTTGTGCTTGGCTCACGGGGACACTCGAGGCTGTGTCACCAGGTATGGCACTCACTGGGGGGGTTTGGTGAGCTGAGGAACGTGGTGCTGCATTTCTGAGCTGTAACACTGCTGTGTGTATGTGCCACTCTCCTGGGAGCTAAAGGGGGACTGGAAAATTAATTAAATATATTAACACTTGATGGGTCATTTCTGGAGTCACCTGAGCACTTTAAAGTGACACAGACCCGACATGTGCTTTTGTACTTCAACTGCCCTCACTGTTCAAACTTCCTTTTTTTCTTTTAAATGATATTTTTGGCAAGCTAAGTTACAAATGGAAATAAATAAAGCATGTCTCTGCCTTAACCAAGCAGATAAAAAATGAATAATTACAAAAACCCCAAGAAAACAACCCAAAAAAGCATCAGTTTGGTTTGTGTTCCCATCTAAGCACAGCTGCAGGGTTGGGCTCATTGCTTTTACCTGTGGTACCTCGCCCAGCCTGTGACCTGCCATCAGCTGATGGTCACCCTGGGCCTGGTGGCCACCACATCAGGAAAAAAAATTACAATAAAAATAAAGGACTGCCCCCCAACCCCCACCCAGGCACAGAAGGTCTTTCCAACACATTCTCAAGGCTCATGCAGGTCCTACCCTGGACATCTGTGTTCCTCACCCGTCCAGGCAGGATGGGCAGTGCATCCCCGTGGGGTGGGGCTGTTCAAAACTGCACTTTTAAACAGGTTTGGCTTTTTTTGGTATTGTTTGTAAACAGCTTTTATTGGGGGTACCCTGGGGAATGGTGACTGTTGATGGCAATAACCCATTCAGCTGGCAGCGAGTCCGGGAGGGGCGCTGGGGCTGCGTGGTGAGGTTGTGCTTTACAGGCTTCTCGTTTAAAAAAAAAAAAGAGAACTCACATTGAAGTTTGAATATATGAATGCAAAAGTATATAAAGTTAACAACTTGGTTATTCACTTGGCAGTCAAATAAAACCTTTACACATCCATGTAGTAAAGTGTGCAAAAATGGTGTTCCTGCTGTCGGAAGGGCTCGGGGTTGGCTCGGGGCAGCGCTGCGGCGGCGGCGGGCGCTGCTCTACATTCATGCACCTCTGCTGCAGGCAAAGCCGCTGGGCTGCGGGGGGGTGCTGGGGCAGGAAGGCGAGCGAGGATGGATGGAGCTGCTGGGGGGCCCGAGCAGAACCCAGTGCTGTTAATGGTGGCACCAGTCTGTGACCCCAGGGAGGGGAAGAGGGGAAAGTCGTGTCCAGGCTGTGCTGCCAGGGGGGGTCGGGCCCTCAAACTGTCCCTGGAAGGAGGGGAAGGGGCTGAGCTGAGCACCCAACGCTGCCTGCCCCGTCCCACCCCCAGTACAGGGCTCCCCATGTCCCCCAGGCAGCAGCAGCGATGGGGGACACAAACCCAGGGGCACCGTGCCCGCAGTCGGGGCTTGGATTAAAGCTGAGGACAGGCATTGGCACGGGGCTGGCACGGCTCTTGGTCACCTGGGCTTGCTGTGGTTTGGTTTGTGAGATGCTGAGACACGCTGGAGGCAGCACAGCCACTGCCATGGCACCAGAGAGGGCTGCATCGCCCCATCCCATCCGGTCCTGTCCATCCCACGGCCACCAGTGAGTCCTTCCCTGCCTCCCAGCGCAGCTCTGAGTGCTCCTCACGTCAACACCCACAGCATAAAACCAAGAGAGGATGGAGAACAGGAGCTGGGTGCAAGAGCAGGTTGGGTACCCCGGGGGATACCTGGCGGAGGAGGAAGAGGATGATGGAGGTTTCAGTGCAGTTTTTGCTCTCGTATTGGCAAACCCCATCAAAGCCAAACGTCCTGCATCATCTGGTGACTATTTTAAACGCAGCCCTCCTGCTCACACAGGGTCACATGTCACTTGGGGCTCGGCCATGTCCCCCCAGCACAGCCTTTCTCACTAGTTGCGGTATTTGTATAAAAAGTTAAAAGCCACGGGGCCGTCGCTCTGTCCGGCTGTCCCGTCCCTCCGGGGGCTCCAGGCATCCCTCCCACGGCGCAAAGCCAGGCTGGGCACCGCCTTCCCCCAGGGTGACGGGTGCCCACGGGTGGCAGCAGCCGTCCCCTCCGGCTGCCCGTCCTCTGCTCCCCACCTCCGCGCGGAGCCCAGCGGGGTTTGGGGGGGCCGCTCAGAGCTGGGTCTCGTCGCGTGTTTCGGGGTTGCAGGGGCCCAGCTTGTTGCTGCAGCTGCTCTTGCGGCTGTGGCCGTCGTTGGCCACGTGGGCCAGCGGGTCGGAGCGGATCAGGTACCTGCGGAGCAGAGCCTGGTTACCCCCCCCCTGGGACAGCCCTCCCCGCTTTCCCCATGGCAGGAGGGAGCTGGGGGGGGTCCCTAAATTGGGGTCTGGGATGTGCAGGGATGCCCCAAGGAGCTGTGCTGGGAGCTGTGGTGGCTGGTAAAATAATGATGATGATTTCTCATAGAGCTGCACAGCGGCAAAAGCCAAGGGAAGAATTCTGCACCGCCCATCGGAGCAAAGCCAGGGCTGGGGGGGTTTGGGCACTGCTCAGGAACATGGGGAGGGGGGAATTGTCTGGGAAGGAGGCAAAAACTGCAGGTCAGCATGAGAAATCATGGAAAGCAATGCAACAGGGGCAGCCCAGGGCAGTGGGGCAGGTCTGGGGGCACAGGGAGTGCTCCTGACTGGGGGGGGGAGGGAGCCCAGCCGAGTGGCTCCACATCCCGGGGACCATGGGTGGGCAGGGGTGGCACCTACACGATGTCGTTGAGCTCCAGCCGTGTGTCCGGGGGGGGATTGATCAGGACGTAGGACAAGGTGTTCTGGTGGTCATTCATCTCGTCTGCAAGAGGAGGGGAAAGGGCTGGTGAGGGATGTCCCAACAGACGTCCCCACAGACACTCCAGTGGGCCCTCGCTCCCGCAGTGTCCCCGAGCACTTGGCTCCGAGGGGTCACGGCTCATCCTCGAGGACAGCAAATGGGTCCCTTCACTGGGGGGGGGGGCAACAGCATCGCTGCCAGGAGAGCACTGAGAGCATCACTGCCCCCTCCCTCCGCGCCTCCCCGCCACGGCACAGCCCAGGGGACTGGCAGATGTAACTCTACAAAATCCCCACCCCCCCCAAAAAAAGTAAGATGTCTTACCTTGGTTCAGTGCAAAAAAGGGAACAGGTTAGTCTTGCCACGTTAGGTACAGCACAACAACTCCAACCACTGGGTCAGGGCTGGCAAACCCCCCCGGGGCCGCCCCAGTGCTCTGCCCCCTTCTTGAACGACTCGGTTAAGCATCATCCAGCAACAGGATTCAGCTCAGCGATTGCTCCTTTCTCCATCCCAAGGGAACCACCTCCTCGGAGTTCCAGAGCCATCGATGCCATTCGGGGACGGCTCTAAACTACAGTGACCTCCCAGGGTGGCTTGGGGCCACCAAGAGCTGCACCCATGGGTGCTGCGCAGGGCAGACGGGCGGCCTCGAGGCCGGGGGTGGGGACCCTGAGCTTTCCAGAATAGCTGAGAACAAGATCATGGGTGAAATGGATGGGGGTGCGAGGCTGCGGGCGGGCGGGGAGGGGGGGGAAGCTGCGACAGATAACATCATCCACAGAGTGAGCGAGCGGGTGCGGATGGACAGGATGGAGAGGGGACGGACAGACGGATGCCAGGGGCAGCGTGATGAGCGCGGGGAGACACCAGCCCGCTGCAAGGCTTGGCACTGGGAGGCCCCTCGGAGCAGCATTGGTGCAGAGGGGCTGTTTGCCCAGCTTGGACAAACGGAGCTGGGGCTGGCAGGCAGTGGGACCAGCGGCCAGCCCTGGGGACAGGTGGTACCTCTGGGCTGGGGGCTGCTCCCTGTGACCTGTCCTGCTGCTTCCCCCTCCCTGGCCTCCATCAGGAGTGGGTACCCATTGACAGCAGGACACCGGCCAAGCCCCCGGCCACAAAAGTGCCTGCAGCTACACAATCACCCCAGGCACAGGGGGTGGCCAAGCCAGCCCATGGGTGAGGAGTGCTGCTGCTCTTCAGCCTCAGGAGTGGGGTGAAACCACTGAAAGGGGCTTTTCTCCAGCCATGTGACAAGCCACCACAGCTGCCTGGCCTGGCACCCTGGACAGGATGCAAACAGGTCCCCCCGGGCTGGGTTTGCCATGTCCAGATGGACCTCAGGGCATCCCCACGGCTGGATGACGCTGGTACTGCACACAGTGGCACTTGCAGGGGAAGACAAGAGCCTTGTTTTGCTGCTCAGACACCTCCCTGGCATCTTTGAGGCCACCGAATGTACCACAGCCGGTGGAGGACAGGGAGATGCTGTGTGGGACCCCCCAACCCATGCCCAGCCCCAGGTGCTCACCCGTCCCTCAAGCTGCTGGAGAGCTTTGGCCATCCCAGTGCCCAGCCTTACGGCGAGGTGGGGACAGGGGGTGGCAGTGCTGGGGTGCAGGTGGCACACAGACCCTGGAACCCGACGGGAAACACGGGGTTTGCCATCACGGGGTTTGCCATCACAGGGGAGGTGGGGAAGGGCCCTGGCTCACAGCAGGTCTCCCTGCTCCATGGAAGCACCTTTTGCTGACACACACCCCCTAAAGCAGAGCCAGGCACATATTGTCCCCTGTGACACAGTGGGGCTCAGCCCAGCAGCACCCTCCTTGGGGAGGGGGGAGCCAGCGCTGAGCTCCTGCTCCCACCCCCACGCAGCCCCCGGCAGTGATGCCACCACATCTGACCCATGGGGTGCACTCATGTCACTGGGTCCCCCTGCACAGCACACGGGCTCACACTCAGCCCCAGCTCTCCTGCAGGAGGGGGGGATGCCAGCAGGGTCCGAGCTCTGCCCAGCACCCACCAGTCAGCTGGCAACACACTGCTGGCCTGGGGCTTCCATGAGCCCCCCCTGGGTGACTTCTCTGGTGAAGGACACAGTTCCTGTGACAATGCCAACTTTTCACCTTAAGCATGGGCTACTGAAGCCTAAACCACATCCAGGTTGGGCTGTTGCTAATCTCCAGGCTGCTGCAGTAAAAAGGGGCCTGTCCAGTGCACTTCACACCCCTGCGTAAAGGTGTAACCGGTGCAGTCACCCTGCAGCTCCCACGGATGCCAACGAGGTGCCCCAGGACATCTGTGGCTGCTGCCTGGTGCAGAGCCCAGCACCCCCTCAAGACTTGTCCAGGAACACAAACCAAGGCTGGTGAAGGGCTTTCCAAGCTCTGCCTGAGGCTGTGGCTGCCCCATCAAGGTGCTGGTGCAGGAGCTCCAGCATCCCATGGCAGCACGCACCAGCAGCTCCGCTGCGCTGTCCCCCCACAAATCCCCTCCTCGAGTTGCCACTGGCTTTACAGCCCACAAACCAACTTGCAGAGCAATGGAGGGAGGCACTTCTCTCCACAACCACTGTGATTTCCCTGGCAGAACGCAGCTAGAGAAGGGTCCCTGAGGTTTTGCCCTCCGTGAGCCCTGCGTTTGCACCACCATTGCAGAACAGTCTCTTGTTTTCCAGTGCCACTCAACAAATCAGTGCTCGAAAGGCTCGGGGGTCTAAGGTGAAAACTGGCGAGGGTGTGGATTGGGCTTAGCTGGCATGATCTTGTTGTACGCTGCACGCCGTGAGTCACGCGGGACTCCCAGGGAAAGGGAATTACCTTGCAAATATCCCAGGTTTACCCGATTCATCACATCACTGGCTGTTAAATTTGCTACATCCTCTACAGAACATACAGGGAAAGGCACAGACATAAACAGAGAGAGAGAGAGAGGTCAGCAAGCCATGGTTTGGCAAATATCAGAGACGAGCTCCTGCGTGGCAGCGATAAAATGAGCAAAAGAAAAAAGGAAAGGGGGAGGAGGCAGAGCAATGTGTTCTTCCAGAACGCCACGGGTGGCCGGACACTGACAGTGACACACGGTGACGGCACAGATGTGCTGCAGGGGCTGGGGAGCTGCTGGTCCCCCCGCCATGCCCAGCACCCCTGTCCCCATCAGGCATTGCCCTCCCACCCCGACGGGAGGTGGGTCCTGCACCCCCCCACTGCCTCTTTACCCACCAGAGCTTCCCAGTTTGCTCCAGCCAAAATTTGCTGCAGGAGAAGGCTGCAAACCCTGACACTAACCCAGGCAAAGGTGTCCCCATCATCCCAGCAGCTCCTCGGGTCCCTGAGTCCCCCGATTCCCCATTCTGGGGGGGAAGCTGCCGCTGCCTTAACTTCTGCCTGGCTTTGGGTGCACGTGCTGTGCTTCAGGGGCACCCTGTTTCCTCTCGTCCCACACCCCCACCATGTCAAACAGCTTTTTCAAAGCAGTGCGTGCCATCAGCCGTGCTCCAGATTCTGCAACAGAGCTGCAGGGAGCTCGAGTCCCCTGGAAAAAGCAGCAGAAACTTCTAGGGCTAATGTAGGAAAGAAAGAGAGGGGGGGATACAGCACTGCAAGCCCTGTGCCCCCTCTGTCCTGGCTGATGCCCACAGCCATCTGCCCTCCACTCCAAACCCCTCCTGCCCTGCGTTTCTTTACGTTTTCTCCTCCTCTTTCACATGCCTGAAGGGCTGCTAAGGAGCAGCCAAGATGGAAGGGGAGGAATATCCCCCCACACCTCCCCAGATCAGCTCCCGTCCCACTGGGACATGGTGCCAGCCTGCGTGCGGGCAGGGGCTGGCACGGGGCAGATTGATGCTCTTGGAGGATGGAGCAGACAGGCAGCAGTACAGGATGGCTTAAAAGAAAGAAAAGAAAGGAAAAAAAACAAAAAAACCCACAACAAAAACCCAAACCAAACAAACCAAGGCAGGCATGGTGGTGACCAAGGTGGGGGAATCATCTGGGGGGGACAGAGATGGAGAGAAGCTTCACAAGAAATGCTCTGTGGCTGCCAGCACGTTTCCCCTGGGGACAGTACCCTGAAGGGTTAAAGTCTGTACCAAAGGGGGTCTGGGCCAGCTGAGGGGGCTTCACCTCTTCCTGCTGCACTGGGGGGGCCCTGGGCAGAAGGGATTTGGTGATGTGGAGTCAGTGTGTCCTGAAGCACCGTTTCTGCCCAGCCAGGGAGCAGGGGGCACTGGGGGGCAAGCAGGGCATCGTGCCCCAGGCAGAAGGCAGAGAGTTACTTTGCCACTGCCAACCCCTGCCTGGACCCACCCCAGGGCCCCGAAATGGGGGTGGCAGGAGGGAGAGGAGGGGGAGGTGTCTCTGCGCTGCGGGACCCTGGCCTTGAACGCACTCATCTGCAGAAGCACAAGCAAGCTGGGGAATGAGGCACTGCTTGGAGACTGGCACGGGGGGGTCAGGTTTGGCACGGGGGGGGGGTCAGGTTTGGCACGGGGGGGGGGGGTCAGGTTTGGCACGGGGGGGGGGGGTCAGGTTTGGCACGGGGGGAGGGGGTCAGGTTTGGCACGGGGGGGGGGTCAGTCAGGTTTGGCACGGGGGGGGGGTCAGTCAGGTTTGGCACGGGGGGGGGGTCAGTCAGGTTTGGCACGGGGGGGGGTCAGTCAGGTTTGGCACGGGGGGAGGGGGTCAGGTTTTGCACGGGGGGAGGGGGTCAGGTTTGGCACGGGGGGGGGGTCAGTCAGGTTTGGCACGGGGGGGGGGTCAGTCAGGTTTGGCACGGGGGGGGGTCAGTCAGGTTTGGCACGGGGGGGGGTCAGTCAGGTTTGGCACGGGGGGAGGGGGTCAGGTTTTGCACGGGGGGAGGGGGTCAGGTTTGGCACAGGGGGGGGGGTCAGGTTTGGCACGGGGGGGGGGGGGGTCAGGCTTGGCACGGGGGTTACCTGAGATGGGAGGCACCGCCGCAGAGAACCGCGACCGAAGGGCACTTACCGTACCCGGTTGTGGGCAAGCCCAGGTGCTTCATACGGTTCTTGACCAGCTCGGAGAGCTCCTGCCGCTCGGAGCGCCGGTACAGGCTGAGGCGCTGCTGGCTGATCCACTCGGCGGTCTTGCTGGAGTGCTTGTTGCCCTTCCTGCTCAGCCGGCGTGCCCACTGCATGCTCTTGCGCCGCAGCAGCGGGTGCTCGGACTGGTCGCTGGAGCACGAGTTCCTGTGGTGGCCGGTCTTGATGCCCCAGTGCTCCTTGACATCCTTTGTGTCCTCGCAGTCCTCGACGTTGATTGAGATCTGTGACTGGAAGCCCAGCAGGTCACGGGGGGGGTGCCAAAAGGAGCGTGTCCTGATGAGGTGAGATCTCTCCCGTGGGATGGGATCCTTCCTCTGACCCCGCACACCCCCCCCAGCACAGCCCCTCTGGGCAGGTTTGGGGTAAACGCTGTCGAGCAGAGTCTATCGGGCACCTGGCACCTCTCACAGGATTGTCCCCAGGTGCCCAAGGGACAGCCATGCCCTTGTCTCCCCCCTTCCATCTTACAGCAGACGTGCTGCCGCATCCCCGGCACAGCGATGCCCGCCGGCGGGCAGGGATTTATTAATAGGGCAGTTTAAAGCATTTCTAAGAAAGAGGTGGGTGGCATTTAATTAAATGCCAATTTTCATCCCTCCCCGCTGCTGCTTCCCACTGAGTTGGAAACTGAAGGTGTTTAGAATGGAGCCTGGCTCACTCCCCTGCTCCTTGTCCCCTCGCCCTCCCACAGGGACTGGCAGTGCCATGGTAGCACCAGGGTGATGCCTGGGGGCTGGGTGCGAGGGGCACTCACCTGTGCTCTGATGTCATGGGGCTGCAGCGGGGAAAAAGGAAGGGAAAAAAGAGTCAGCCAACAAAGGGGCAGCCCTGCCTTGCCACATCCCTTCCCCCTCGCTGCTGCAGAGCTCTGAGGGGCCTCACAGACCCGGCCAGCCTCACAGCCCATGGTGATGCTCACCAGGACCACCAGCAGCCCGTTCCCAGCATGTGCCACCACCGTGCCCCTACCTCAGAGGTTGCAAACATGTGTGACTCCGTCCTGTAAATCCCGATGGGAATCTCTGCACTGGAGGAGCAGAGCTTCTGGAAGAGGCGGCCGTACGTCCGGATCCACAGGTCATCTTCAGTGATCTTCATCTGAGCAACAGAGGACGAACATCAACCTCAGGGCTGCTCCTGAGTGTCCCCCCAGCTCATCCATGTCAATCCCAGAAGTGAGATGGACTCCACAAAAAGACCAGGAGCAATTTCTAACCCCAGCCTTCAGAACGGGGACTTGAGTCCTTGGTAGCTCTTAGGCTTTGGGGCTTTTGGTAGCGCTGAGGTTCCCCACAGAACACATTCTGCCTCATGTTGCTTCCCCCCCGATTCCCCAGAAGAGGGGAACTCTCCACCCCCACACACAGGGTGACAGATCCCACCAGATCCACAATGACTTGGCCCCATGGTTTCAACTCGCAGGCGCTTGGCACCTACCGCGCAGAGGTAGCCAGAGCCCGGCGTGGTGTCAAGACCCAGCAGCAAGCGGGTGATGGTGATCATGTAGTCCTTCACGAATGACTGGGGGGAGACAGTTGGGCAGGAAGCCAGAGAAAAGGTTTGCTTGGTTATTCACTGGGAAATGCAAAGGGGTGGCTGTACCCACAGGGATGCATTACCCAGAGCCCACTGGGGACATCCCCAGGGCACTCCAGCCCATGCCAGCAGCTGCGGCCACATGGGGGGCTCCCCACAGCCCCCCACTGAGGGCTCTCACCTGGTAGAGCAGCGTGTCCAGCATGCTGATGCTGAAGACCCTCCCGGCCGCGAAGGGCAGCCGGAACATGAAGGCCAGGTTGGAGCCGTTCTCTCGCTCTTTCTGGAAGAGGAAGGGGAGATGTCAGTGCCTGTGGGGTCTCATTCACATCCTTGCAGGGTGCTTTCATGTGCCCCAGTGCCTGCTTCAGGCATATTTTCTCCCTTGCCGGAAGATCTATCTCAGCACAGTGACCCCACTGTCCCCCTTACTGCAGTCACAGCATGAAACCTGCTTCAGAGGTCCAGAGACCACAGCACAAACTCCTGCCACCACGTAAACACATAAATCCATAGCAGGAGGTTGTTAGTCCAAAGATCAACTACCCACATATTTCTTTGCTGCAGGTTATCTCAGGTAGACACACACTAACTGTGGTAGCTGTAGAATGCAGAAGAACACAGGACCTTGAGGAGCTCCAGTGTGGTCACTCCCAACACTGACTTCCCAAGGGAAGACCTTGTCTTACCTTCTCTAGCTTGGAAAGGGCTAGGGAGTAACTGTCCTTGGCTCTGAACTGCATGAACCTCATGTTGGAGGGGTGGGTCAGCTCTGTGATAATGCTGAGGCTGGGGAAGAGCCTGCAATGGAAAGAGACCTGTTGTCCTGCAGCTCACTCAGAAGTGAGAGGACTCCTTGCATTTAAACCATCCCTGTGCCTGTCTGAGGTCAAAAATAGCTAATTAGACACTGTTTCCTAGAGTGAGCCCAACTGCAGATGTGTGCCACTGCCTGCAGCCACCACCCCAGCCACCAGCACCCTCCTGGGCAGAGGTAAGTGGCTGTGACAGAGCCCTCACCTGAACATGGTCTGGACGTTGACAATCGTCTTTGCATCCGCCATGTAGTCCTCCTCGGCGCTCATCGTGCTCTCCTTGTCCACCACCACCAGGTTGTCAGCGTAGATGATGCCACACTGCAGCAAGCTGTCCAGGCTGGGCAGTTCCCAAAGAGAAGAGCGCAGGGTGAGCCCTTGGAAACGACACAGGGAAGCAGCACGCTGCGACGCGCAGCGCTACGGCAAGCCCAGGCTGCTCCCAACCGCCCGCTCTTCACCAGGGACAAGCTGAGAAGCCAAGGGTGGGCTCAGCTCTACAGTACCAACCCATGGGATGACCCAAAAGTCTGGGCTGGGGTAAAGGCAACACATTCAGGCACCACCCTACAGCCACACGCGGGAACACCTACTTGTCGATCGTGCCCTCCATGTAGTAAACCATGGGGAAACAGCAGATGGCTTCCAGGAAGTGATGCTCAGGCCTGGAGGAAGAGCAACAGAGAGCAAGGTGGCTCAGCAAGTCCATGGGGCAGAGACACAAAACACACCCAGGAGTCCCCAGGGCCAACATCAGCCCAACAGTGGCACCGCCATTGCCCCACACTCCCATCCCTACAGTATGAGATGCCCAGGGAAGCACAGGGGAGGGCTCAGTGCGGCGGAAAACATCCGCAGAAGAGTACTTGCTTGTTGTCCAGCAGCAGCACGATGGGGTTCAGCTCCTTGCGGGAGCGGTAGTAGGCGCGCAGCGGCACAATGAAGTTGTACAGTCCGTTCCCAGCAGTCTCCGCCGAAACGATTATCAGCTTGTTCTTAAACCCATAGGCTTTGGCATCCTCAAAGCTGTTGTGCTTGCAGCCCTGTGCGGTGGGAGGCAGCGCAGGGACTCAGCGCCCACCACGCGCGGAGCCGTCCTGCACCGGGGGGGCTGCACCCCCGAGCAGCCGCCTGCAGCCCCCTCGTACCTTGTCCAGCCGCAGGCAGCAGAAAGGGGCTTTCTCAGGTAAAAGGTGGCACAGAGTCGGGGAGCTCCCAATGTAGGGGGAGTTGGGTGGGTAGCCCTTCACGTACCTGCAGCAGAGAGAGAATCCAGCAGGGTGAGGACACAAGGAGAGTTTTCCATGCGTACAACGCTCAGACGCTGGGGAAAACATTTAAAAGCAGCAGAGCCAGGGCTCAAGCACATCCTTGGCAAATGCTTTGCAAAACACTCCTGCAGCAGCTGGAAATTTGACCAAATACACTTATTTAGGAATCTCTTTAGCTGTGCTAAGGGTCATGAGAGAGACTGCAAATAACACAGTGTTCCCAGCACAGGCAGGGAAGACAGCAGGTAAGAGCATTGAGCACAGCTGAAGGGAGACAGGACATGAGCTGCGGGAGGGGAGGGCGATGCTGAGCCACATAAAGCAGCAAAACAATTCAAGTTTGCTTTTGTGAATAGATATTTTAAAAACCACCATTTGTATTTGATGGAACCAGAAGCAGAAATTTTCACTTAAAGAGCAGACACAAATTAAAAGCCAATTTGTGAGTTTGCAGACACTGGGTAAACTCACATTGCTGTGACAGCATCCCAACAGGTCACCACTAAAGCAAGTGCTCATCTGGCTGTCATGAACTAACAGCTTCAAAGGTGGAGTAAATATTTCCTTTGCATTTTTTATTGATGTGCAATGGGGAATTGGATCCTCCTCATGTCAGCGAGTGAAGGGAGGTGAGGGGACTGATGGAACAACCCTGTCCATCCCACAGTGGTGTCTGGCTCAGCGTAACTTCTCCCCTGATACCCAGGGGAGACTTCTCCAAAGCAGCCCAAAAGGCTTATGGCCAAGTGTGCTCAGAAAAAGCCAGGAGGGGCTCAGCCAGAGCATCCCTCAGGCCCCACCGCCCCCCCAGCCCCACACCGTCCCCGTATCTCTGAAATAAGGCACGGCTCGCCCCAAGGCGGCCGACTCACTCCACGACCGCCGAGCCCTCCTCGTCCGACTGCGTCATCTCGTCCTCCGACTGGTCACTGAGCAGGTCGCAGGGCAGCAGGGACGAGGTGTCAGCCAGCTCGAGGACGGGCGCGATGCTGGGCCGGCGGTTGCCGGCGCCGTTCTCCGCCGGCAGCGTCAGTTTGCTGCTGTTAGCAGGGCGGCACTCCGTGTTTTGCAGGTCCATGGCCACTGTACCTGGACACGGCGGGGGAGGAAGCACAGCAAACACGCTATAAGGAGGTGAAGAGAGCCGTGGGGGCAAAGCATCACGGAAAAGCATCGTGCCCAGGCATGGGGATGCTCACACAATACTCTCCCTCCCATCACACTCTGCCAAAGGTCCCTCTGCAGACGAGCCACGTAACGAGAGCGCTGACAAATGCTGTTCAGCAAAGTGCTCTGTGGCTCGCTGGGGGATAATCTATGCAAATTGCTCCTCATGAGTACAAATGCATAAATTATTTGTCTGAAACACAACCTGCTCCTGCAGCGCAGCCTCTCCAGGCAGCCCCCAAACTCGCTCTCCCCAGATACAGGCTGGAAGTAATGACTCATGGTATTTTTTATTTGTGAGAATGCACCGCTCGCTGCAGAGCAAACGAGGTCCCTTTGTCGGGCTGTGAATCATAAACGTGATTTAGGATGCAGCCAACGGCATTTATTCTTTCAGCCAGGGCTTGGGGGATTTATGCAAATACTATTAATGATAATGGACATCATAAGCTTTAAAAATTATATTTGAGCTTGCTGAGAGTACCCGGGGTGCAAGGAACAGTGTGTTCTCTACTGGTGAGGCGATCAGGACAGGGAATGGAAATGGATTTTCAGTGGCTTCCAGCAGTACCCAAATGGGGGGTTTGGCAAGGGGTCTGCAAAATAAAACCAGCCCTGGGAAGGAGCTGGAGCGGGGTGTGCTCCTGGGGAGCCCTGCTGTCCCCTGCCCCGCCGAGGCCCCCCTGACTCACCCATGCTGGCGATGATGCTGTGCACGGGCAGGCGGGATGGGCCGTCATAGGTGCCTCTCCTTGCAAAGCCCTTCTTCTTCTGCTTCTCCTCCTGCTTGAAGATGAAGGCAGAGTTCTCCTCCTTGGTGATGTTGATGTAGAAGCAGGTGTCGGAGGCTGCCATGATGTGCCGTGGACCGGGGTTCAGCAGGATGCTCTTGTTCTCCTCCCTCCGGATGCCGATCAGGCAGACCCCGTACCTGCGCCGGGAGCACGAGGTGGGCATTCACAGCTGGAGAAAACCCCTTCAGGGCTTTGTCCCTGCACGAAGGACCCCCCAGCACCCTCCAGCCCCAGCCCTGACCCCGCAGGGAGGCACACTGGCAGCTACACCCTGCCCATCGCCCCCATGCCCTCACTTCTTGTGTGCGTGGAAGGCGGCGTAGGTGAAGCTCTTCCCCTCGTACTCCATGAAGAACTTGCTGTCCCCCATGCGGATGTGGTAGACCTCATTGCCCGAGCAGCGCCCGTACATCCGCTGCCACTGCTCCGGGGACTCCTGGCCCTCCCTGCAATGACAGCAGCAGTGTGCCCCTCTTTGCCAGGACAGGACCTCTCCACGGTGCCAGGATGGGACACCCTGGTGTCACACCAGCCAGCTCCCGGGGCAGAGCCACATGCTGGGAGTGAGTGCCCTTTAGACCCACAGCGGTGAGACTGCAGCGACGTGTCACCACGAGCTGTCGGTGCTCGCAGGCTGAGGACAAGCTCATTTTCATTTCTGATTTTAAGTGCTTTCTTATTTAACGAGCGCTCCCGGGGGGGACGCAGAGGCAGAGTTCAGAGCCTTTGTTGGCAAACAGCTCTGAGCATGGGGTGAGAGTCATCTGGCAATGATGTCTCGTAACTCTTTGGATTGGACTTTACCCAAAATTCAGACATTTCGGTGCAGGAGGCACATCACTACCCTAGCAGGCTGGCAGGGCTCCTTCCATCTGGGCTGTGTACAAACCTGCCAGAAAGCCTGCAGGGTCTGGGTTTGGTCCCACCAACAGGACTGTGCCAGTAGAAAGAAGATATTTTTATTCCCACTCTCTGGTGTTGGCCAGCCCATGTGCACTGGTGTGTTCCCCCTATGATATTGGTTTTGCTCCTGACCTGGCTGGGGGTCCCAGGTCCCACTGTGCTCCCTCAGACCCACCCCAGACCCTCAGCCTCTCCCCCTGTGCCCAGAGCCCCCCGACTCTGCTGTCCCTCCATGCTCAGGTGAGGGCAGGGACAGGCAGGGACAGGCAGGGACAGGCAGCACTCACTGGCCGCGGGAGGTGTGCACCAGCAGCGTGATGAGGGTGGAGGTGGCGGGGCAGACGCAGTTCAGTGCCAGCATAGCGTATTTGCACTCTTCTTCACAGACGACATGATCTGAAAGGCAGAGGGGATGATGACAGTGGGGAAGGGGGTGGACTCCTCCAAGATGGAAACACCACTGGAGACATCAGTGATGGCAGGTAAGACAGTCCAGAGCACTGAAGCTGCCCACTGCCACGCAGCCCCTCCGACTCACCTGCAAACTTGACATGAAATTTGTTTTCAGGCTTTAAGATCTGGACATAGAGAGGACAGTTGGGAGCAAAATCTTTCACAGCCCAGGCTCGCAGGATGGTCTGGTGGTCCTGGTCAAGGAGAAGAGCAAGAGCTACTTGTCTGATGGCTTATTTTCCCCAATTCTTCTACAGCCAGGATGAACTGCAAAGCACCCAGCAGCCTCCATGGAGACGTACAGCAAGGGCTCCACCAGCACTGGCTGCTAACGGGGGATAACTGCCCTCCCCTGCTCCCCAAAGCCCAGCATCCATGGGAAACTGGGAGAGCAGAGGAAAGGTGAGCCCAGGGGAGCCCAGCTGGTGGCTTGCTGCTGCGTGTCCCAGTGCCATCCCCACGTTTCTCCACGGTCACTGCCCACCCACAGGGATCGTTTGGCAGCTCTGTTACAAGCAGGAGTGCCAAAGGAGGGGAGGGCCAGGCATTGCCTCGGCAGTGGGGACGGAGTGTGGCACCCCTAGCTCTGCACGTTGGCACCTGCAGAAAAGACCCAATGGTGGGGCTGTGTGGGCTCACAACAGCACGGGCAGACAGGAGCCACCACCATCACTCCAGTCCCTTCCAGTCTGAGAAACAAATAAGCTCCCACCCTGCCATCCCCCAGGCCTGGCTCACCGCCGCGGTGCGGTCCACCTCGTTTCGGCTGCTGAGGATGAAGCAGGCTTCTCCGTTGTCCATCCTGCAAACAGAGAGCAGTGACTCCATGAACTGCACGGGCCAGCAAAGCTGGGCATCTGCCTGTACCGGCCAGGGCACTGCCAGCCCCCTCTGAGACCCCATCAAAGGCACACAGGGACGCCCATCGTCACGCCTCTGGGCTGACACTACTGGGGACCCCCCTCTGTGGCTCCAAGGCCTGCTCCAAGCTCAGCAGTGTGGCAGGGCTGGCCTCCCCGTGGATGTGCATCACGTCCCTCTGCTCACTTGGCTCTCATGAGGTCCTGGTCCTTCAGCGCCGAGCCCTGGAGGTAGATCACGCGCTGTGACCACAGGGGGATCTGCAGGACCCGCCGCACCTGGATGTCCATCTCTGTCGGACAAAGTATCACCACGTAGTAATCCTGAAAGAGATGGGCTGGGGTGGGTGGGCAGGCTGGTGGCTCCAGACACACCGCAGCGAGGCGAGGGACCGAGCTGAGGGGTTTTGCTGCCTCAGCAAACAGATCCTCTGGAGCTTCTGATCTTTGTGACCTCCTGGCCCCTGCTCCAGGGTCCTGCAAGGGCCTCGGGAAACACACCAGCATCTCCTCCACCCTGTTCTGCATAATAAAGCCAATGCAGACACAGCTGACTATGGAACTGGGGAAGAGCTGCACGCTGACAGCAAAGCAGAGCCTCCTGCAGTTGCTGCAATGAGCAGGATTTTAAAGCTTGAACATACAGAGTCATGGCTGGGCAATGGTAACGAAGCGTGAAATGTAAATCTGAAACATGTCTGTGATGCTTTCATCCTGGGGAGCAGAAAAGGCACTGACATTTGCAAGATCACTTATTATGTGGGGATACCCCAGTAAGAGCCAGGTAAATCCCACCAAGGTTTGCAATTACATGGTCTGTTTCTGTCTGAGATTCTTCATTCAGCAGAGACATCCTTACACATAGAAAAGTCCCTGTGGCCCCTCTCCATGTGCTTACACAGTGCTGGGGTGGATCATGGCAAAGTGAGGTGGCCCTGGGGTACCATTTGTCACCTCTCCTTGGCCAGTGCAGCCTGTGCTTCCCAGTGCCTGGCAAGGGCAAGCATGGGTCGAGCACAGCGTGGGAACACGCCTGGTCCTCACCTGCAGGCGCGGGTGGGCGTAAAACTCGTTGAGGAAGTCCATGAGAAGATCAATCTTGAGGGAGCTGACGCAAAGGACGACGTGTTTCTCTGTCTGGGCACGGTGACGGCTGTAATTGCCTCCTGACTTCTGCCGCTCCATCCACAGGTAGACGAGCTCCTCAAACTGCAAACGAAGGCAGAGAGCTGATGTCCCTGTCTGCAGGGCTGCCTGGGTGCAGGCTCTGCATCCCTCTCCATCCTTGGCTGTGCAGGTCTAACCTGGAGCGGCAGCACAACCAGAGCGACGCAAATCATTATCACGACGAGGAGCTGGGAAGGCCAGATCTTTGGTGTCACATCTCCGTAGCCCACGGTGGAAAAGGTGACAATGCAGAAATAGAAGGACTTGAAGAGGGAGAGCTTCTCACCTGCTCTTTCTAAATGCTGGATGCCACAGGTCCTGAAGGGAGAAAGCACACATCACCACGAGTGCTTCCCTGCCTGGGAGGCAGCAGTGCCTGTAGCACACGTGGAAGCCAGTGGGGGGCCCTAGAAGGTGACTTACACCCATCTCCATGGAGGAAATTTGTCTCTAACACACTGTCAGCACCAGCAGTGGATTTATGTCACCCACAGAAATGACTTGGCTAATGGCACTCACAGATGACAGAGTGAGTTTGATGTGGTTGCTCATCAAAGCACCACGGGGCAGTCTAGGTCCTGGGTGATGGGTCACAGTAAGACCATGACACAGGCAGCATCTTAAACACCACCTGGGGCTGCCCTTGCATTGCAAAAAACCAAAGTGTGGAAGCAAGCAGCTGTCCCAGCAAGGCTCTGGAGGGACTCAGCCCACGGGAAGGGCTCTCAGTTACAGGGGCATCCAGAGGCAGATCCTGCTGCTCACTCCTGGCCCCATGCCACCGCCCTTGCAGAGCTGTGCCACAGAGCCACCCCATTTCCCATGGGCAGGCAGGCAGCATAATGCCACAGACCTGCAGTTTCAAACTCATCTTGCTGAACACAAGTGTCACCTAAGCTGTCCTGGACCCGAACTGTAGCGCTGCCACATCTGCCAAGCAACACATCCACGGCCCCAGTGGGCAGGAGGTGCCACGGGCAGCCCTGGAGCTGATGAGCTCTGAAATTGCATTAGTCATTCACATCGGAGATCGCCTTTATTGCCAAAGACTCATAAGCCCAAAAGCTTCATTTCCTGTCTGTTCAGCAACTTAATGGTGTTATATGCTTCAAATCCAGACCAAGAGAGCCAGAGGGAGATTTCAAGAAGCCTAATTCCAAGCTAAGTACCCAGCGACAAGTACCCACTCCTTCATAAAGAGATGCCCTCCATGGCAATGCGTGGGGTGAAGGGCCCAGTTAATTAGCAGGAGCCCCAGTGGCCTATTGCACAAACCAGCTCAGTCGCCATGGTAACTTGGTGGGGAGGAAGAGCACGGTCGGAGCTGGTGAATGAGCTGTCACACGCGTCCGAGCCCGTGTCCCCACGGGAACTGCTGCCCCTGCCCTTATCCCTGCAGCACTCACAGCCCTGTCTCACCATCTCCCTCTGACAACATCCTCACCCTCACACACACCCATTAAAACGTTACTGTTAAATTCCTGTAATTAGGGAGGATAATTAGTTTCTAAGCTAGGAATTGATCTTCCCGGTGTTCAGTGCGCTGGGGAGCGAAGGCAGGCAGAGAGGACCTGGCGCCAGGGGCTGGTGGTGCTGGGGTCCTCCCAAAGCTCCAGCAGAGGTGGCTGTGCCCAAGCCAAGCCCATGGATGGGCAGGGAAACCTTGGGGCCCATGGCTTCCCAGGGCCAAAACTCATCCTGAGGAACTGGGACTGGTCCCACTGGCAAAGAAAGGATGTGAAAGACTTGGGAGTTCAATCTCATCAGCAGTCCTGTGCACAAACCTCTCAGGCTGAAAAATCAAGCTAGGAGACATCACTTAAAAGGCAGAAGCTCCTCCAGCTTCCCAAATCACCACGTTACAGCCTGGCAGTGCCATCCCACCACAGCTGGGAAGGTCCCATCCCACTGCCCCCTCCTGTAAGCCCTGCAAGAGCCCCACTCCACCCCTGGGATGTGCAATGCTGATTTCCCTGGATGAAGAAGGTGGTTTAGTGCAATGAAGAGCAACACTCACCCTGTGAAAACAAGACAGAGGAGGGTGCAGATCAGAATGAGAACCTGGTTAAACATCGCTGACTGCGTCCTTTGAATGGCTCGGTGCAGGTCGTTCTGGGGAGAGAGGAAAGGGCTCACCAACCCAGGGAGGGTAAAGTACTCCTCTGAGTGTCAACTGCTGCCTTGCTGGCTCCAGAAATGCCCCCTGGGATGGAGGTGAGGCCACAGGGCTGAGTCCCAAAAGGGATGTGCATTTCTGTGAGCAGGTCTGGGCTCTGCCGCCGGGATGGGCACGTGGGAATGGCTGGAATATCTCATCCATATCCCAGGGACAGCTGGGGGCCATCCCAGCCAACAGAGTGGCTCAGACACCAAAGGGCTCCTGCTGCCCTCCACAGCCCAGCATCACCCCTTGGCAAAGCTCCATCTCCCCCCAACCCCGGCACAGCTGCACACACCGAGCACTAAAAACCCGTCCCCCTCCCAACCACACCACCCTCCACATCCCCCGGGCAGAGGAACCCAGGGTGAAAGGGGTGGGATGCAGCCACTCACGATCATGTTCTCCAGGGCGTACTTGGCAAGCCAGCAGTTCAGAAACACAGGAATGAACAAATTCCGCAAAGGAGGCCAGAATATCTATGAAAGCAAGAGTTACTCGCAGAAAAATCTGTGTTCTTTATCAGAAAAAGCTACAAACAGCCAATTTCAGCCCAGCTAGGAAGGATCCACCTCCAAACCAAGCTCCAGCCTCTGCAGAGGCTGCCACTGGCTGCAGCGGAGCAGCTGAAGAGGGAGAATGGTTTTGGGGATAATGCTCCAGAGAAAGTCAGTCATTATATTGAAACATATTGAAGCAACAAATTTCCTACCAGACATCCATTTTTCTTTATTTCACCACCAAAACCACAGTACTTATCAAACTTCGAGCTGCTTTGAAATGCCACCAGGAAACACTCACCGTGATAATAAATGGCACCGTGTTGATCATCTCGAGGATGAACGAAATGCGAAAAATCTGCTCCCAGATGTTCCCCTGAAGAATTAAAAACAAATAATGATTAAATAAGCTTAAAAATCTGCCAAATCGTAACTAAAAAGCTCCCACTCTGCCACAGACCCTGCTCGATGGGGGAAGAACATCAGGGCAGCTGGAGGGATGCTCCGGTGTGCCTGCAGGAGGGAGATGCTGTGCTGGTGGCAGTAACACCTTCCCAAAGGGTTCTGTCCTTTCCACAGCCACAATGTCCCTCTGTCTGTCACTGCTGCTCCCAAAGCCATGGGACAACAATGCTCTGTGCAAGGACCTGATAGATGACTGGCACTCAAACCAGGCGGGTGACACAGGGTCTGAGCCTCTTCTGCCACCTGTCCCAGGGATCCCGAGAAGATGCCATTTGTTAAGGCCACTTTCCTTGGCCGTTTTAAGGGGCTTTGATCCAAAGGAGTCAGCCTGTGCTGCTCCAGGTCTGGCTTGGAGCAGTGCCTGCCACCTCCGGAGGCAGCAGACCACGGCACAAGCGGGGGCCACGCTGCTGAGCTCAGCTCCAGGTCCTCAGCCTTAAGAAAGTGCATCAATCTGTCCCCCCCCCAAAAAAGCAGTGACCCTTTGTAAAACAGGTCTGAATTTAAAGAAAGGCGGAAAAAGAAGAGAACCCTCAGCTCTGTGCTGCCAAACACTTATCCAGCAGCTCACAGGGGGATGAGAAAGGAAAAGAGCCACGGCCAGATGACATCGCCGAGACAAACGTCCTCTGGGGATGTTTCAGGCTTCAGACAGGTCCAGGACAGAGAAAAGAATTCACGGCGGGGGGCAGACCCAGCCTGTGCATCACTGCCCACCACCCGCCCCGGGCTCTTACCTTGTAGCTGAGATAGATGAGCAGCATGGTCTCCAGAAAGCTGATCAAAGCTATGCTGACCTGTGGGGAGGGACAGAGAGGCTGCTCAGGGCGATTCCCCGGGCAGCTCCCAGTCTGCAAACAGCCGTTACTGGTCCAGCTGCATCCAGGCTGGGGAGGAGCTGAGCCAGCCTCAGGACTTTATCTTCCTACAGCTTCTTCCTCTCCTATCAGCCCCCAGGATTTTCACCCAGGGCCATGCTGTTGCTCCCAGCAAAAGCCCCATCTCATTTTCTGCTCACTTAGGAGAAGCTGTTGCCCCTCTCTGTGGAGGGCAGAGGATGCCCAGAGACCTGCTGGTGGCAGAGCTCAAACCCCAGCTCCAGCCTGAGGTCTGGGCACTCACCTGCACGGCCCACAGCGGCGTTTTTCTATCCACCCAGAAGATGTGTGACCTGCAAAGAAAATTCAAACCAGATCTAAACTGGACCCAACCAGCAGTGCCTTTACCCCCACCGAACGCAAATCTGAGCCCATCACCGATACAGGACCCACCACAGGGCTGGTACTGGTGTTCCTGACTGCACAGCTTGTTCAAGCAGCCTCTGCACTGGGAACCATGCAACCATGGCACTTGTCAATTAATTTGATCCCAGGATGCTGCTCTGCATCCCTCAAGCAGCCCCGTGACCAAGAAGTGGCCATGGCAGCTGCCAGCACCAGCTGCATCCATCACTGCATTCCCACATCCTGGCAGAGCCAGACCAGCACTGGAGCAACTCTCGACTCACCAGTTTATCTTGGTGGACTGGTTGAACGCTGTGTAATTCTGCTTTTCGCATTCCCAGCTAGGAGGAGAGAAAGACAAAGCAGAGGAAAGCGGTCAGTGGTGGGGAGGAAGGAAAAGGGTGCTGGTGTGGGCTCCCGGGCTCATGGAGTGCCCTCAGCACTGAGTCCTGATGCTGGGGGAGGTCCCTGGAGAGCAATGCCACGGGTCCAAATGCACACCAGTCCCTATAGCCAGGGCTTTCCCGAGGAGCCTCTCTCACCCAGGCAGTCTGAACATATTACTGGAGACTAAGACCCGTCAGGTACTTCAGCCCATGCCAGAGATGCTGAAAAATGCTGATGCTCACCAGGCATGGGGCTGCCTGGGCACAGCACAGGGCTGCAGCTGGGAATTACCAGGTTACAATTAGCAAAAACTGCTGAGCTTTGGCTTCTAGGACAAGGCTATCTGGGCCCTCCACAGCCAGCACCGAAGCCAAGCTCTCCCTGCCTTGCTGCAAGGGATGCAGTCCCACTGGCCAGCACACACACCCTCAGGAAAGTGGAATTCCCTGAACTGCAGCTGTCCCAGTAAACCTTTCCAGGATGTGCATCTGTGCCACGCTTAATTCTCACAGGTTTGAAACCACGTTTGGAGCATGCAGATGTCCTTGGCAGTCTGCAGCCTTTACAAAGAGAAAATCAAATTGCTAATTCTCCTGGCTCTTGAAAAAAACCACCACTCTACGTGAGCTAAACAAAGCAAGGACATATTAAGAATAGGCTTACAACAAAACCCAGAGCAAAGCTGATGTATGCAATCATCTGCCACCTCGGGGATCTAAATGGCAAAACATATTTCCTTCCTAAACACTTAAATGGGATTTAGTGTAAGTGTCCTCAAGGGCGTCAGGATTCAGAAAACACTTGTATGGTGATGCCCTGTAATCATGAGCTCTTGCCACTGTCTGCAGGCCACGCTGCACCTCCGACCATTGCAGCCAGACAGCATTTGGACATGAATGTGACACTGAGTTTTTTCCACCTCCTTCCCCCACCGTGTGCCGTGCAGGGCCAGTGGACACCCACACTGCTGCCCACGGGGCTGGAGCAGGGAGCAAAGCCCACCAGCCCAGCAACTTTGGCAAAACTACCAATTCTAAGAGCTGGAAGGAGAAAAACCCCATCCATCACATTTTCACCCCGCCGTGAGTGGCTGCCATCGTGTCTGCAGGGGCAGTGTGGGGAGCCCGGTGGCAGCAGCACTCACCAGCCTGTGCCCTCCTCTGGGTTGTCGAGCAGGACACGGACGATGTACAGGAGGCAGGTGAGCAGCTTCAGGGAGAAGTTGAAGAGCCGAATCCTCAGGCCTGTGGCAGAGGGGAGCACGGCGTGGGCCAGGCAGCACACCCCAGTCACCCCAGAGCGCAGCCCCTTGCATTTCCCACACCCTTGCACCGCAGGACCCCACCAGCCCCAGGGGAGCTGCAGGAGCCCCAGGGCAGCATAGAAACATTGCTCACACTTTGCCTGGGGCTCTGTGCATCCTGCTCAGTGTCAGATATACAGGAGACTAACACAGAAATAAATAATGATGAGTCAGCTCCTTGCTGGCCCCAATAAATGTAGGAGAGAAACGAGGGAGCTGCCGGAGTGTATCCCCCTCATTAGCGAGCATCCATTAAAAAGCATCAGACAGGCAGGGCCAGGGCCCCACGCTGCTTGCAGGGGGAGGGACAGCGAGCAAAAGCTGCTGCTTTATCTGCTCTCCCTCCCCAGCCAGTTCACTGGGTTATTACTGACATTACAAGTGAGAAATTTGTCACATTTTCATTAAAACTTCCCCGTGGACACCCTGTAGTGCTGCGCTCCAGCTTTTTAACAAGACGATGCAGGGGAGAAAAGAAAATGTGAATTTATAAATTAACGAGCAGACTCCCTCCGGACAGCTAATGACATCTCAGAGAAAGAAAATAAAAACATCATTAGTCAGGAGGAGGCTGAAGCAGGAGTGGGTAACTCACAGCCTGTGGTGGCTGTCCCCACGGCCACCGACCTCTGCATTGCTGCTCCGTGGTGGGGACATTTGCCCCCTGACCCCCCCAGGCAGCTCCCAGTGCCCACCCTGCTCCTGGCCAATTTGTCCCAGCTGGTTCCCGTGCTGTGCTTGTCCCCAGTGAGCAGCGGTGGCAGGCAGCATCCCTTCCTCCCCGTGCAACTGCCTCCCCTCAAACCACGTTGGCCAACACCCAGCGGAGAGGCCAGCAGGCAGCCAGCCTGGGGACACACGGGGAAGCGGCCACCAGCAGATGGCAATGGCTTCTCATCCTGCGAGGACGGAGCATGGCTCAGGAGACGCGGCCGGGTTTGGTTTCTCCCGACAGGCGCTCGGGCTCCACACACAGGCACTCACTCGATCGCTGGTTTTTGATGAAGAAGAGTTTCAGCCGCTCCTTAAAGGTGTTTTCATTCACATAGAACTCGACCTGCACCCTGTGGGGAAAGCACCCAGAGAACCCCGTCAGTGAGGCAGGAGGTTGGACCCAGAGCCCCCCAGGAGCCCTGTCCCCCCATCCCAGCTGGGTGACCCGCCCCCAAGCAGCCCACAGCACACCCCGGGCTCAGCCCTGGGCTCCCAGCAGCTCCCACTGTACCAAATCACTGGTACCACCAGCCACGAGCACCAAGACGTGGTGCACTGACAACTCCTGAAGCAGCAGATGTGACCCTGGGGCCAGGTCTGTTCTGGGTTAAGGGCTTTGCTTTCATCCACGTGCCACCAGCTCACATCAGACATGCAGACTTCTCTCCCCCACACTTTACAGTGTTCAAAGCCTCTCAGAAAAGCAGTGGCCTGGGAACAGTGTCCCCCAGCAATATTTTATCTGCTCCAACCCCCTGTGGCTGCAGTGGAGCAGGAGCCAGCGAGGGTAACATCCCTGGTGCACCCATGTCCTGGCTCTGTCCGGGTAGGAGCAATGTTCAGCATCGAAGCTGTTAAAAAACAAATCCGATCTAAAAGGAGAAAAATTCCCTGTGTTGCTAAGATACCACGTTTGGCCATTCCAGAAAAAAACAGGAGCTGCCAACCAACTCCGAGTGTCACTTGGCATTCGGAGCCACCAGCGGCTTGTGTCAGTGGCAGAGAGCCACTCGCTGGAACGTGTCACAGAAACCAGCCAGGAGGAACCTCAGGGGAAGTGGAAAATGCCCCATCCACCGCTGTGACCAGCACGAAGTACCCACAGTCTTCATCTGCAGCTGCTCCAGTCCCCACCACTCACCCGCAGCCCTCTGGCCAGTCCCCACACACCAGGAGGATGCCCATGACCATGGGGATGGGGGCAGCTCCTCACTGCAGGTGTCAAGGGGGTCTGGGATGAAGCACACCTGGATTGAGGGCGTGCAGGCGAAACTGGTCCCTGCTCAGCTCATCTGCCACCCCCCTCTCCTGCTGCTCTAGGAACACCCACAGCCCCTCGCAAGCTCACCTGTGCCCAGCAGGTAGGGCTGGAAGTGACACTCCCCCTGCAAAGTGCTGGCTAAAAGGGGCTGTTTCCTGATGCCTCGGCTTCAGACATGAGCAAGACAAAGTCTGCTCATCACTCTCACACCTGATAATGGAGTTAAGTGCAGTGAATTAACTGTTTCCCCTACTTCACTGTATTCTATAGGTCTCTTAAGTAAGTGCTACTACTATTACTATTTTTTTAACTGCTTGGAAGCAGGTCACTGAGTTCACATTACTCAGGTGTATCACCAAGCCAAGCACAGACCAGGGCAATCAAACTCACAGTGACAGTCATTAAATCTCCTGTCCCATTTGATTTTTCCTGTGCCCCCCCCGTGCACACGTGGGGCTGGCTCCAGCCTGGCACACGCCACCCAACTGTGATTTATCGGGAAGCAGCTGCTGCTTGCTTTGACAGAGGGGCAAACAAATATTTACTGAGCATTGATACCTAGCTGGTTGGGCAGCGAATTGGGAAAGGGTTTTGTGAGACACTCATTGCTTGGGAATCCCTCGTCCTCCGATGCAGGCTGGGACCCGCCGGCACCCGCTGTGGGGAACTGCCCGGTGTATAAAAATCATGGCACATCCGTGAGGGCTCCTCAGGGCTTCTCATGGACTCCTTTACCAGGTTGTAAAGTCAGGTTTTAATTCAAGGCTTGTATGTGCAAAAAGCAAATGCACAGAGAGAAACCAACCACCACCTCAGGCATGGATAAAATTTTATACAGGCTACCAAACTTTGCATGCTTCTGCCATAGGCCAGTAACTGCTCTCTGGCTTAACCCACCTTGGGGTGACACAGTGGGAACCCCCCTGCTGCTGCATGTCTGGAGGCTGGGGGGGACCAGGTGACAGGCTGGGGGTGGCTGCTGTGCTCCCAGAGCCCGTCCTTCAGCATCTCCCCGACACTGCTGGAGCAGCACGGCTGGGACCAGGCGCAGCCCAGGGGGCTCCACACTGCAGGGTCATCTTATCCCTATCGATGTCACCAGAAAGGGAAGAAATCAGGAGCCTTAACTGGGGAGCAAATGCTGAGGTCCTGTTGCCCACCTCCAGGCACATCCCCTCCAGACCCTGCGCCCTGCTTGTGTCCCTTGGTGGGGTGTCACACACCGAGCAGCTCTATAACAGAGGTGACAATAGCCAACACCCTTGGTGAGGCAGACACCAACCTCTGTTAAGACATCTGCCATTCGTGCAGGTTCTGATGCCAAGGGGAAGGATGCCCAGGTCCGGCTGGCAGCGCTCAGCAGACCCAGCAGCCGTGATGCGAGCACATCACTCCTCCCCAGGACACTGCACAGCGCCAAGCGAGGGAAATGCCGGAACACAAATGCACCTGGGGCAGCAGCAGTGGGGTTTCCCCATGGATATTCCTCACCCCAAACAGGACAGGAGCTGAGCCAGCATCTCCCTTGGGGTGCAGATGCTCACAGAGACCGGCCAGCCCAAGGAGCGGGGAGGGCAGCTGGGGGGGGCTCTGCTCTGAACCCAGTGTGTGCCACACTCGCTGACACGAGAAGGGAACAGGGAGGTGGGTGGGCGACCTCAGACCCGGCTGCAGGGACCACGAGGCGAGCGCTGGCAGCACAAGCTGGCAGCACGAGCAGGAGGAGTTACGAGCAGTGGCTCAGCCAGCAGGATGGCTTCAGAGCGAGCAGCCATAAACACGGAGCTCTGCAAGCACAGCTTGAACACGTGTTCAAATGAATCATTTCCAGAGCCAGGCTCGGCAAATAACTCAACTGTGTCAGGGCATAAATCAGCCGCAACTGCTCGCGACACCGCACACAGAAGCTAATTGCTCCTTCTCCTTATTAAAAACACCCAGGCAGCACTAGGAACTGGCCGCCAGCTCCGCCGTGAGCATTGGGCACCCAATTCGTCAGCGTCCCTGCGGACTGAGCGCACGAAGAAGGAGACTTCGGGGAGCACAATTCCTCTCCCAGACGTTCGCTTCTGTACGAAGAAACAAACAGCAGCATCAATCTGTGCTGCCAGCCAGACGGATCGCCGAGCTGCAGCGTCGCAGCCCACCTCCAGACTCGGGTACGAACGCCGACGGGTAAAACTGAACCAGGAGATGTAACTTCTAATGACAAAGTGGCCCGTGTATGCATCCGTCACAACGGCTGCGGGGAGAAGCAGCACGAGGAAAGCAAGTGAAGCAGATCTCAGGGGGAAAGAGGGTGTTTGTCACTGCAAAGCAGTGCCAGGGTACCCAACACCCCAGAGCTGACCCACGGCTGAGCAGGTGGTGGCAGCCACCGGAAAGTTCCAAAGCTCCAACTCCATTCCCAGCTGAGGGAAGGAGATTATAGCATCTAAAACCACCCTTTAGTTTTGTTGTCAAGAAGTTAACTTCAAATAAAAATCAAACTAAACTCTGACTGCATGAACCACCCCAAAACACACAGAATCACAGAATGGTGGGGGTTGGAAGGGACCTCCAAAGATCATCTAGTCCAACCGCCCTGCTAGAGCAGGATCCTAGAGCAGATCACACAGGATCACACCCCCCGACAGGCTCTGCCTTCACAGGAGCTCAGCCAAGCTGGTCCATTCAAACCATCCCCTCCCCACTGCCATGGCTGGGCACCCCTCCTGCCAGCCAGGCATCCCTGCTGCCATGGCCAGGCACCCTTCCTGACGGCCAGGCATCCCTCCCTGGCAGCACCCAGGGGTGCAGGCAGCACCCCACTCCCCTCGGCTGCACCTCCCCAGGCTGCACAGATAATCATCACAGTACAAGTTTAGTTACAAGCCCTCTCTGCTTGGAAGTGTAATTACTGCTATTATGCCCTCCATAATGCCTGAGCAATTTCATTTTCTTCACTCGGTTATTTATTGTACTTTATTAATCTAAGATTAGAGGCAATTTGTTCTAAGATAATCAGCTCCAAAAAGAAAAAAAAAAAAAAAAAAAGACACAATAGTTTGTTCAGAAAAGTGCAAGGCTGCAAGACCAGGATGAGCACAGCCTGGCTCACCAGCATTAAAATAGACTCCAAGGAGCACAGCCTGGCTCCATGCTTGCACCGCCCCCTGAGAGCTGGCGACAAACCCCCTCCTCTTACAGACAAGGAAACCACAAACCCCAGCAGCCCCCAGAGCTCACCCACCCGGGCAGCACAGGCAGGGCTGGGGGGACAGAGATGTACCCCCGAGTTCTGCGTCCCCAGGAGACTTACATGGGCAGTGGGGGGCAGGCAGCTCCCCTCCAGTCCCCGCAGCATGTGACAGCCACCTGAAAACTGAGATGGCTCCAAAATCTCCCCACCAGCCAAGGGAGCAAGCTGCCAGCCCAGCACTGGGACGCTGCCCAAAGCCTCCCTGCTGCTCCCAGAGAAGGGCGCAGGTGCCATGGGCACTTCTGCTCTGTCCTATAACCGAGGGTTCTTGCCATGAGAAGAGTATTGTCAAACAGATATGGCACTTGAAAGACAAGAAAAAACTCTTAGCATCTCCCTACAGCTCCAGTCCTTGCTCTTACCCTCCAGCTGGGTGGGAAATGCTGTTCTTGCCCCAGGATGTTCTTCCCCCATCACATAGTGGGATGCAAATGAGACTCCAGAGATTTTTGGGGAAAAAAAAGAACAAACAACAACAAAATCCCCAGAAACCTCTGCAATCTGGTGGCTGCCACCACCCACCTCTGCCAAGAGTGAGACCCCCCCTTCATCCCCTCACTCCAGCTCTGACTCCTCCACGCAAACCCACACAGGTCAAATACATAAGAAACGGGGCTGTGGCCACGTCTGGAACTAAAGCAATTTGCTGACAGCCCAGGGGGGCTCTCAGGGGACAGGCTGGGGGCACCACATGCATCTGTCCAGGGGTGAGTGGAGGACAGGGGGCAGCTACAGCCCTTCCCACCACGTATCCCAGTGCACCAAGCTGCTCCCAGCACAGGGTTTGGGGCTGGAAAGGGGGAATAGATGTACGGCTGCGTGCGGATAGAAAACCTGGGCATCTGCCAAAGTGCAAAACAGGGAACAGGCTGCCCCCACGCTCAATAAGCAGTAATTGAACAATTACTCAAAGGAGGAGGGTTGTGGGTTTCAACAAGGCTGCACCGGCTCAGCTTCGAAACCGCACGGGGCAACGTCCCCCATGACAGCCCTGCTGTCCCCTGCGCCCCTCCGGGCACCGGACAGCCAAGCAGGGACCAGCCTGCCACAGGGGCTCTGCAAAATCTGCTGCCTGGTTTTGTTTCATCGCCGCTCCTGCAGGCTCCTGGCTCAGCTGGTGGTGGCCTGGGCTGTGGTGGTCACAGTGTGCTGGGGACATTGGGGGGGGTCACCCCTCCTGCAGAGAAGCCAGACAGGACCAATTCCATGCTGCAAGCCCAACACAGCCACACTCCCACGCTCACTGGGAGCTTTCCTCCATCAATATCTCTGCTTCTCCAGGGGGTAGCAAACAGCCCCAAACATCTCCCGCTGCAGCAGCCTCTCTAATAAATCTCTGGCGCATCTTTAAACAAGAAAGCACAAAGCAATCCGAGAGGGACTGGGACCCAGGGCATTGCTCACCTCTCCCACCTTTGGGGGGCAGAGCCTCCCCCCAGCCAGCACTGCCAGCCTGCAGAGGGGAGAGGGCAAAGGGCTGGGAGCAGGAGGGCAGGTTTCAGCCCCTGGGACATACCCGAGAGCACAGGGGAGACCAGAGGCTCTCTCTGCACCATCCAAAATGCCCAAGTGTTGCAAACAGAGGAAATCTGCCCATTTTCTACAGATCATTCTTGTCCCTCCTCCCTTTGTAGGTGCAACACCGAAGCCACTGTCCCCTTGCTCTGCAGAGTCCCAGCCCATCCCCACGGATCAGGGCACCGACCAGCCCCGAGGTGCTCAGCACACCCCACACCAGCCTCCCACAGGTGCCATCGCAGCCACCATGGCACCAAACGATGATCAGCAAAGCTGAGTTCCACACCAATAGACACGCTGCACTGGGAACCACGACGCTGTGACACACATTGCCCCAGGACCGGCTCAAAAGCTTGTTGTTTCAAGATTTCATGCATTTACCATGGAAATAGATTGGAAAAAAAGCATCTCCTGTGTGATTTTTGCCCAAGAAAAAGGAACAATATTGCCAACCACTCAGCAGTAAATTAAACCCAGCTGGATACAGGTAATGTCATCCTAGCTTCAGCAGCATCACTGCAATTTTATTTTTGGGGGGATGAAAAGCAAGCTCCAAGCAGCTGTTTCTGGAAAAACTCTGCCCATGGCCAAGATTGGCTTCACAGGCCAGTCCTCAGGGCCACCCATCCTGCCCCGTGAGATGAACGATGTCCTGGGCTCATCCACAAGCCCTCCCGTGCTGGGAGGGTAAAAGCCAGGCAGAGGCACCACACCGAGGCCACTGAGCCGGGACACAGATGGTGGCCAGCCCTGACACACGCTGCAGGAAAGGCTGCACAAAGCTGTAGTGATGAAAAAGAAATCTGCTGCTGGACTTTTTTCCTGGTGGTTTTGGGGTTTTTTTTAAATTAGGGACAACACTGCAGTGGAAATGGGATTTTTATCAGCGCTTCATTCCCTAAAGGCAGCTATAATCCCTCTCCAAATGTATTCAGCAGTTGCAGAGCTCTTTTTCAGGCACCAGCCAAAGCACTGGAGGCAGTGGGGATGCACTTGGGAGCTGCAGTTGAAGATCTCTCCATGCAAGTGCCCTCAGTACCAAAGACCAAGGGGCAGTGACGCACAGCAGGGCTGGCAGCACCCCATGCTTCCAGGAGTTTGGCTCCAGGACGAAGTGGGACACACCAGGCAGGATGGGCAGCCCCTGCCAGCAGTGATGTGCCATGCAGGGGCCCAATCCAGGCATCCCCCACAGGGGCAGAGGGCTCTCGCTCGGCACTGTCCAAGGACACACATCCCCAGCCATGGACCCCGGGCAAGGACACACTCATCCCCCACTCATCTTCCCACTGCGTCCCCATCCGAGGTCCCGGCAGCCTCACGGATGCAGGGAGCAGCCCCAGCCCTGGCCCCACGCTGCTCACGGCCGGGCAGCGGCACTGCTTGCTCTTAATAAAATAATAATAATAATAAAAAGATTAAAACCCAGAACAAGAAGCAGCAACGGAATAACACGCTGTGTTTTGTTTGGCTTATTTGTTTTGCAACATTGGAGATTGACACTCATGAGTCTGCTCCTATAATTGCTTCTGCTGATGAATCTGGATTGTTTAATTAGAGTCTGCGCATGGAGTTCATCGTTAATGGGTAATCATCAATTTGCTGCCAAGGATATCACAAGAAACTTGTCTGGCTCTGAGCATAGTGGGGATCTGCCCATGGTGGGAACCGTGGTCCTGGACACAACTCCTTGGTGCAAAGGACCGACCTCCTGCCCATCAGCTCCCTTAAGAGCAGGATCATCTATCACTAATTTAAAGCCAAGGCTGACCACTGCTCTTGGCAGCAGGTAGAGCCCCAAACACTGGGCTCACGAGACACCACTCACACACAACACCCCAAATTGCAAAGGGGTTTTGCCCTCTGGAGGACACACTTGGCTTTTCCCCAGCAGCTGGGTGACAGCCCCTGGGTCCAGCAGGGCCACCACAGCCCCTGCCCCCTCCCACAGTGCCGGCACAGGGGAACGCACGCGGTGCACTTACTGCGAGAAGGAGGAATCCATGCTGAAGTCCTCGGCGTGAGGCCTACGGAGCGAGAGCATCACAGGAGGTGAGGGAGCTGTAGAGCTGCTGGGCAGGGACAAACAGCCAGCCAAGTGCTCAGCCAGGGGCTGCGCCGTGCCTGGGATGTGTCCCTGCCGAGGTCCCCAGGGTGGGGGTGCTGGGGACCTGGTGATGCTCCGGTGGCTTTGCCAGTGTACGGCCCCTTTAAGGACTCAGCTTCATGGATAAAAACATTTTTTAATGCTTTTTTTTTAAAAAAAAAAATGAATCTCACAAACTGCATCACTGCTCTATCTCAAATCAGTGTCACACTTCCTGTGAAGAAATTGGATTTTGAAAGGTGCTGGTCAGGGTGGTTTAGGAGCCTGATGTTGTGTTCCTCCTCCACTTCCCAGAGGGGGTTTTACAGGCACAGGTGACCACCAGGGAAGGGAAACCAAAATAAAAGGAAAGAACAGAAAGGAAGGATAGGGGTAACATGGAGAGCCAGGGCAGGGGGAGAAAGAAGAACATAAAGGTGTATGAGACCAGGTGGGAGGTGAAGGGATGTGCTCGTGTACTGTACATCCCGCAGACAGACAGACAGACAGCAGCACAGTGCTGTGAAACAAAGCAACTGCAGCTGCAAAGGAAAAAAGCCCCTTTGCAAAACTGACACCCTCTTCAAGACATATCCATCCCCACAGATGGCCACGGGTCCCTGTCACCGCAGTGTGAGCTGAGAGTGCCTGAGCCCACACTGGAGCCCTTCCCAGTGTCCAGCACTGCCTTCTTTCCTTTCCTTATTTAACATCAGTCTGGGCAACTGAGAAATAAACCCAAAGCAAAGGGGGCAGTTCAGCCCATAAAGGTGTTTCTTTTACTGTGCTCGGGGAGTCCACAGCACTCCACTATAGTTCAGACTGAAAACAAGCAATAAATTCACATTTCAATTAAAACATGACTCCAAAGGAAAGCTAATTCCTCCCATCAGCCATAAGGCACCCAGCACAGCCTCCCTGCTGCTGCTTCGCTGTCATTACCTGTGTGAAGGCTGGGGGGGGGGAGCCCAGCGCCCCAGAGCTGAAACCCACAGAGAGCACAGGCTGTGCCAGCAGAGCCACCATCCCGGGTGACACCAGCAGTGACATCCCCCCACATCACACCCAGGAGATGCTCATTTTGGGAGAGATGCTGGGGGCTGTGGGGCAGGAGGTGTCAGGGGTCCCGCCCTGAAGCTCAGCCCTGGCCAAGCCTCTGTCACCACTCCTGGCATCCGAGGAGCCAAGGGGGCTCCCGCAGGCAGCCCTGCACCCCAGCCTGGGTTTGTGCCCCAGCCTTGGCCATGAACAATCCTCTTGCAAAAAGAAACCCACTGGCCTGCCATCTTCCCCCCACTGTCCTGCTAATTTTTAACTTGCTGGTACAACAATCAGAGCAGTGAGCTCAGTCACACCCAAGTGGTCTCTCATGCCATCTCTCCCAGGCCTGGGGTGGCTCTGTCACCTACGCCGTCCCTCGGAGCAACCCTGGTGTTTATTAATGACAAACAACCCAGCCCTTTTCCAGCTGCACAGCGGAGGCAAGCGCAGCCCCGGGACGGAGCGCTGCCAGCCCAGCCTCCCTCCGGCCAAATCGGATTATCCCACGGTAGCAGCAGGGGCTGTTCAAGCCCCTCCTCTCGCGCTTGGTTTTGCTTTTTATGCCTCGCAAAGACATTTATGAGAAAGAAACAGCAAATGATTTAATATATTGCCAGCTGGCAACTGGGAAACGTGTACCAACAGGGGCTTGTTTCAGCTGCAGGCAAGGAGAACGCTCCTGGAAATCGAACAGCAACGGCACATCGAGTCACACAGCACAGTGGGGTCCTGCAGCCTCCAAAGGTCTGGTGTCACCGGGGGTCCCAGAGCACTGGGTGAGCTGGCACGGTGACACCTTCCCCAGATTGGCAAGTGAGAAGTGAATAAACATCTCAACCACAAAAAGGCATGAGTACAAGGGACTCCAAAGTGATGGGCAGACCATAACCCCCCCCAGCTGTGGCTTTGGCCACTCTAGGCCACGGTTAAAGCATGTGTGATAAAATAGTGACAAAATGGTGCTCTCAGCTTCCAAGTGAACAAACTCCTTCATGGTGATCACGAGGGGAGGAAACAACCCTGAGACACCACTATCTCCTGATCTTTCTGGGAGGTGTTTTGGTAAATGAAGGGTATTAAAAACTCACTCCTAGTTGTGCAGTTCCTGTTCAATTTACAGCCATCATTTCCAAGAAAATAAAATAATAAAAAAATCATGCCTTGACTTAAAGGCCCTGGAAGTTACAATGACAGAAGCGACAGCCCACCACCACCACACTTGGTGTCAGGCTGCTTACTAAGCACTGGCAAGGTGAAGTCTCAGAGCTGGAGGAGAAAGCCATCAGATTTAGTGCCCTTTAGCCCCCTGTCTCGAAACACCTCCGGAGGGGACAAGGCAGGGGAGCTAGGATGAACCAAGCTTGGGGAGGCTTCCCGAAGTGATGCTCATCCTCTAAGACATACGATGCATCACGGTTCCTACCATATTGACAGTGAGAAACTCATCCCCCAAAATAGCCTGATGTGAGAAGGACAGATGGGAGGAGACAAAAAAAGAAAGTAAAGAGGGGGAGAAGGAGGAACGAGCAAGAGGAAGGGAGAGGAAGATGCAGACGTCCTGCTCAGCACCGGGGAAGGGCAACCCACCCCTCCGGCGGTGGGACGGAGCGGGGCTGACCCCAGGGAAGGGACCCAAGCCCCCACAGCCCTGGTGTGGAGGAAGCTCAGCCAGCTGTGCTGGCAGGCACCAGGCAGAGCCACCCCGGGTGCCCTGGGCACAGGCTGACAGCTGCCCCGAGGCTGGAGAAGCGCCATGGGCACAAACCCCAGAGCACGCTGCGCAGGCAGGCGGGACGGCAGCAGGAGAGTGGCTGCCTCCTCCTCACCCTGCAGCACTCCCAGGGGCTCTTGTTTGATCACAGGGGTAGTTTTCTGTCTTAGCATCCCTCTGCAAGACCTGCATTGCAACTAAACCACACAAAAGTCTAGAAGCGATTGAGGTGCGGTGCCAATCCCCAGCACTGCCCACTGCAGCCGGACGAGCCCGTCCCTCCCAGTACTGCCTGCAGGTCCCTTCCAGAGCAGCTTGCCTCTCCCAGAGGGGTGAGTGCTGCCAAGCCAGGGCACAGGGCTCTGCCTGCTGGGCAAAAAGGCCCTGCAGATGCTGATGCTGCTCTAATGCACAACTCCCTGCCTGTCTGAATGAGTCAAAGGAGTCCCTGTGGACCCATCGAGCAGCTGAGCTGTGTGGAGGAAGGGCTGTGCACGAGGTTGGAGGTGGGCTGCCAGACGCCGCTGCATCGCAGTCCCGCACCACCCCGACAGCCAGGCTGGCAGCCGGTGCCCATGCAGAGGGGTGGCCGTGCCTGGCATCCTCCTCTCCCTGCAAAAGCCTCCACTGGAGGAGGAGGAACATGCCAATCCCCGTGCCCTGATGGGACTTGATGGGAATGAGGCACCTAAAATAAACAGAGCAAAAGCCCAAGTGCATGTTTTGAGTGTAGGCATCCTTAGGTGAGGCGCCTCGTCTGCATGTCAGTGCCTATGTAGGGCACCGAGATCCTCAGCAGTGCTGGTGGCTCAGCAGCAGCCGTGGGAGGAGTGCTCAGCGCTTCTGACACTCAGCCTGTTCCCCTCAGGCACCCGGCTGCAGCGCTGCCAGCTCGGGGTTAGCATCACCCTGCGCCCGGGGAGGCACAAGTGCTTCCTGCTGGAGCGCGCCTGGGGACAGGGATATGAGGGACAGGGACCATAAACACGGGATCAGCCAGCAAAACACACCCATTCCCTGCTCACCAGGATCAAGCAGCACGTTTGCAGTTTGCCCTCACCACAGAGTTCAGCAATTGAGGATCCTGCCCAGTTTGGCAGAGGTCCTACACTGCAAACACACTCAGCATCACACAGCAATGCCCTCTGCGACATGGGAATGACACATCCAGGTTCCACGGCTCATGAGCAGTGCCACCCCCGCAGAGCCCTGTGATGGTGCCTGGAAGAACAACCCAAGGAAACGACACTGGAGGCTGTGAGGAGAGGCGATGCTCAATGGGCACCGTCCCCTGGGGACACTGGGTACAGACCCACAGGCAGGCTGGGTGGTTGCCCCAGCCCACAGCTTGGTTACTGCTTGGGGAAGGCTCAGAGGTGCCACGGTCCACCCTGGGCAACCACTGCAGAGCAAACAGTCGTGTGGCACAGTGAACCCTGATGTGGGCAAAGTGGATCGAGGCCAAAGCACTGTGTAAGTGAAACCCTCCAAAGCCTCTGTTTGCAGCCCCTTAAGAGCACCAGTGTGCCCCAGGACAGGCAGTGGTGGAGCTTCCCCCACTTCCAGCAGAGCTGCATAAACAGGACATGATTATCTTGTAAAAACGTTTGTTTGCATTTTCAAACCCACACCGCCGGTGTTACAGAGCTCACCATGAAATGGGATCCACACACATATGTACACATCCTCATGCCCATCAGCAGCTTCCTCCCAAACACAGAGCCGCTCGATGGAGAGCACAGTGCAGCATTTGGCTGCTCTGTGACTTTGTGCCCTGTCACACCTTTCTCTTTCACCTCCCCCCCCAACATAAGCCATACGTGACCAACCTGCCTCGGGAAAAGCCCAGGTCATAGGGGCTCAGCCTTTCATGGCTTGCTCCATTCCCCTGTTTGCTGCACTCTGGGAGTGTTTCAGTGCCCAGGCAGCAGGTCCAGCGACAGAGCCTGCCCTACCCAGAGTGGATGCAGGGCTGCCCTGGTTGCATCCCCTTCTCAGAGCAGCCCCTGATGTGCAGAAGTAGCTCCAAGCACCTTCAGCAGAAGCTACTTTCACATGAGCAGCCTGGGCTGGTCCCATCCCACCCCATCCTGCATGCCCAGGGTCAGCCCCAAACTCCCCTTTTTGCCCCCAGATATGGAATAATACATGGCTGTGGAAGGGTTTCTCTTCAGATGAGTTCAAATCCTTTCCTCCTGTTCTGACTGAGAACCCCTGGAAGCTTTGAGATGCTGCAGTGACTAAGAGACAGAGTAAAGGAGGCAAATAAAGTAGGTGAGAATAAACTTCTCTGGCTGCAGTCGTCTAGAGAATTCATTTGCATCCCTGAGAACCTCCTGTAACACAGCATCTTCTTCCACCATCATTTGGTAATTTCCCTCCCAGTGCTAACTTGATAGTGCTGATTGTGTCTGGCTTTGGAGGAGACGAAGCATCTCAAACAGGCTATTCATCACTTCCGAAGCAATCTTCCTGTCTCTGTTGCTTTCATGCTCAGCGAAAGAGAAGTGCACAATTCTTAATCTTAATTGCCCACTCAATTGGTGGGAAGCAGTGCACAGAGGGGAAGGGAAGCCCGGCAGTCAGGAATTCAGACACTGCAAGCGGCAGCTCCAGGGCTCTGCCCGCTGCCGAAGGAGTGGAAAAGTGTTGCCACCAACTTCTCCTCTACCTCTCAGCAACATCAGCTCCTTACAACAAGACTGCAGCAAAACACTTGAAATTCCACTGAAACCCAGGGAATGGGATCCTGTTAGAAAGCCCTGAAGCACCCTGGTGTGCTCTCCACACTTGGCCTTCTGGCAAGGGTCCACTGAAACGCTGTAGCCATGCGATTTTCGGAACTGTTGTCCCCCGTCCCCTCCCTAGCTCCAGTGGTGTCATGCAGCATCCCTCCTTTGTGCCATGCTCCCCCCCCAAGAGACAAGGAGGATCAGCCCTGGGGTGAAGGTTTGGCTCCCTGGTCCTGGGCAGGAACCCACCAAGCCCCCGAGCTCAGGAGAGGAGAAGCCCCTCTTGGGTGTTCAATCCGAGCCGATTCGTGGTGGCTGGGATGAGTTTGTGAGAGTCCCCCAGCTGCAAGCATGAGCCTTTTCCCAGCCCCAGTGGACCTGGGTTTGAACACTGGCACTGGTATGAGGGGTCCATCAACAGTACCCGAAAGGGCACAGAGAGGAAGCAAGCTCACACCAAAGGCTTTGCCAGCAGCAGCGTTCAGAACGTGCTTTCCGGGCTGTGGGTACCCCCAGAACAGGGCAGTCTTGGATGTCTCTTCAAAGCGAGACACAAAACCACTGGGAGCAGATACCGATCGCTCGTCAAAACGTGGTGAGACCACACAAGCCTCGGGGATGCAGTTCCAGCGCCCCGGCAGGATGCCCCTTTGCAGCCTCCCACACAGGTAAGCCCACGCTTCACAAAGTAGGAAGGCAGCAACCTAAAGGTGCAAGTGCCCACCAGAGAACCGGCACTGGGGTCACCTGGAGAGCCGACACACTGCACATCAGACCGATACACGCACTCCGAGGGCTCTGCCTCCCACACCTCCAGACTGAAGCATGTGCCCAGCACAGAGCTCAGCACTGGGGGAATGACCACGCCGATGCCCCTGCCCTGCTCCCACAGCACGCCTCCCTCCTTGGCTTCCCCAGAGAGGACCACATCTGCTCACCCTGGCTTCTTGCCACTTTCCCCCCAGCCCTCCACTGAGATGCAGGAAGATACTGAAGCTGAGGGATTAATTCCTTCCATTCTAAAGCCAAACGAGTAAAATTCACCATGAGCAGAAGCTTCCCTACAGTGCTAATTGGCACTGGAAACCGGAGCTAGAAACGGCGTCAGATCACATCCTGGAAGATGTACAGTACACAACCACAGGTGAGGCGCTTCTTGCTGAGGAGGAAGACGGCATGGATGGACTGAAAGGCTGAATAGATGGGGGGGGGGGAAATGAAACAGAAAATAGAATGGACAGAACAAGAACTGAATTGCTGACATACGCATCTTCATCAAAAGGAGGGGACCCGGCTTCTTCTGAAGTGCAATGCAAAGCATTCTCAGCCTCCTGAGAAACAGCTCCTTTCTTTCTGTACACATCAGCTGGCTGTTGCAGAAAGAGGCTGCAGCATTTTCTATGGTAGCTTTTCGCCTTTTTTTTTTTTTTTTGCAGTTGTAAATAAATTATTCCTCAGATGAGGGAATCGGGCATCTCCCGTGCAAACATGGTGCTGATGTACAGTGCATACTGTGGTATTAGCAGTGTAAATAAGCTTCAGTCTTATACGGCACAGATAAGGCGCAATGGGAGGGAAGAGGGCTGGGTGGCAGCCCCACAGGCTCGGGGCTGCCATTCCAACATGCACTTCTAAAAAATTTAAAAGAACTGGCTTTCTTCTGCTCCAGCTACCTATTTCATAATACAACTTTGGAGCTGGTATGGCTCTAACATAGCTATCAGAAGGATCTGACCCACCACCCCTCCAGCACGGGGAGACACTAATGCTCTCCCTCCCGTTTAAAAGATAAAAGGTGCTGCCTCCCCCACCCACAAAGCCCCACGCACCACTGCAGTCCTGCAATACCTTTGTCCGACATCACTCCCCAAGGGCTCCATCCTCCGAGCCGGCAGCAAGGGGCTCACCCCATGGACATCTTCTGTCTTGGCTGGTGGGACAGTTTTGACATGGGAGTTGCTCTCTGAAGGGGAATTCTTCAGCTTGGCTCTGGCCATCCTGCGAGCTCCGGCTGCCTCTCTGACTCCCTCTGCTTTCCCCCCTGAACTCTCTCAGACATCGCAGTCCTCACCGCATTCAGTTTAGAGCTGTCGGCACGTACCATCTCCTTCCTTCTTCTCTCTCCCCACTCGCGGCTACTCAGTGGAACAATCCTGCCTTGTACATTTATTTTGGTAGTGAGGGGAGTCGAGGCAAACTCTCTGGCCTTGCTGCTGCAGCGAACGTGGTGCAAAACGACTGAGAACATCCCAATGCAGAAACCTCTGCAGTGGCTTTGTTTGATAAATAATGTAATTGCCTTGGCTGCCTCCTTCAAAAAAATGATTGTCTTTCTCTTATCACCACAAGCAGGGCAGGGATTATTTTTTCCCCCATCAATGCTTTTCAGTAGCAGCATGAGGGGGAGGAAGCTATTTTATCTTATTCCTCTGTGTGAAGAGCAGTGTGTGGACTGCGTGCCAGGGAATAGACTCAGTGTGCTTGGCTCGCAGACACAGCAGCAAAGCAAGGTCCCCTCCCAAACACCCCCACACTAAACCAGTGAGGAACTCACTGGTGCTTCCCTCAGAGCTGCTGTTGGCCACGGGGGCTCAACCCCTGCTCACCTGACCAGGCTGGAACAGCACCCAGAGAGGTGCACACTCCCTGCCCCAGAACATCCCAGCTTTCAGGTGAGAACAAAAGCTGCTGCTCCTTGAAGATGCTTGGTATCAATTTCTCAAGAAACAGAAAAGGGAAATCACTGTGGCCATACCCCCACAAGGCCATCAGAGCACCTGGTACCAGAATCCTGCACCAAACTCTGGGAAGAAAAGGCCAGTCCTTTCCTTCCTCTCCCTTATCAGTGACCTGTCTGGCAAGAGCTCCGCTCGCTGCTCTCCCCCTAAGTTTGGAGCCTGAAGGTGACTTACCCCAGGACACATGCCCAGAGAGGTGGTAGATGCCTCATCTCTGGAAACATTCCAGGTAAGGTTGGATGGGGCTCTGACTGACCTGATCTAGTTGAAGATGTCCCTGATCATTGCAGGGCTGTTGGACTAGGTGAGTTTTAAAGGTCCCTTCCAACCCAAACCATTCTATGATTCTATGGCAAAGGCTCTCCCCAGCTGATCTGGGAAGAGAAACCAGGTCCCCATTTCCTGTTAACCAAACCCTTGTTTCCCTACTCAAAGTATTGTTTCTTAATGGGATTTCATCATAAGACATACTTTATTTCAGCATTTGGAAATGTAAAATGGATAAAAACCCACAGCCCATTTACTAACGTACCAGCTTTCAGCATACACTTAATTTCTCCTTTTGCCTCAAAAGGATTCATTAGGTCAATGCATCATTTTCTAACAGAGTCATTCCTTCCTGCTCCATGGTTTGCTTCCGCCTCGTCTTCCACTTATTGCTCCCTATCTGTTTACTTCAGGGTGTTGTTCTCCAGCTCCAGATACAATTACTGCTGTGAGCCCTTGGACTGTGCCCAGCTCGGGGCCAGATGAATCCTCCTGGACAACAGGACTTGCTGGGACCACAGCAATGAGGTCTCTCTTTTAGGAAGCTATTTGCAAACTCTACTTTGTATTGTAGTCCTAATTCCAGAAGAACATTAATCTCAGGATTGAGATTTGATGTGAGAAGTGGTTTATGCTTAAATTACAGTCTCAGCAGTAATGCCATCAAGCAGCAGCACCAAACAGAAGAAGTATTAGGGAAAGACCTGGGGAATTTTAACAGAAGATAGAAACTCTCCTGTCATACTTTTGCAGTATGGAAAATGACAAAAATCACATCAAAGGACCCTTTGAGAAACTCAGTTCCCGCCTGCCGCAGCCTCTACACGAAGACTCCTTTTCTACTCAGCACTTAAACACAAACCAAGACACAAAAACCAGAGGAGAGGGGAGTGATCCAGTACCAGCTCACAAGAAGCTGCCAACAGGGCTGCTGGTTTGAACAGCCATTTCCCCTCCAAGGGAGAGGAGTACCTCTCCAAGGCTGGCTGGTCCCACAGAGCTACTCAGACTGTTCAGACCTGCCTTGGGCTGCTGGAGTGATGCCTTTGCTGTAGCTCTGTCAGAAAAATATTCCTCTCTCAGGCAATGCAATGTGTTCCACTCTTCACCAAAAGACCTACAGCCCTGGCAGCATCTCCCCTCCCAAGCCACATCCCAGACGGGCACCGAGAGCTGTTGTGTCAGTAAGAGCAGTTGAAGGAGGAGAAAGAGTAAGGCAGGAACTTAGAGCAGGGGCAGCCCAGAACTGTCTGGGTCACTGAGCCACCAGCAATGCAGGAAAAGGGTAAACTGCAGCAGTTGTTCTACCACCTGATGCCCCCTCCCCAGCTGAGAAGGGGAATGGGGGTAAAAAGGGAAAAACCCCACAAGTTGAAGTGGAAACAGATTTAATGAAATAACAAAACTGATATAACAGCTGACATAAAGTGTACAAGGCTCTACTCACCCTGGTCCTCAGGGCCAACAGCAGGAGAAGAACATCAGGAAGAAGGAGCCCTAGGAAGAGGAGCTCTACCCTCCATGAGCTCCCTCCTTTTATAATGAGCATGATCAAGTGCTATGGGATCCACCTGTGAGCAGCTTGGGGCAGCTGCCTCCATTGGCTCTCCCAGCTGACTCGGGGCTGCTCATGGCTGCCATGGCTGGGCTGTGGGACTGTGCCTGGGGAACCAGGACACCCTCTCAGCTGGGAGATGGGGAGCCAGGGCACTGAGGAGGAAAAAGGAAAAATAAAAGTACTCGAGTGTTGAGTTGCTGTCTGTCCAAGAGCAAAGGATCACACAGAACAGATAAAACCATTTTCCTGTAGCTCAGCAAATGAGGGGCTGTTACTTAGGAAAAGACATTTAAGACTGTGCTGGTGATGCCCATTCATGGCTGCTGCACACTCACCCAGAACTCAAATAATGCAAAATGCATCGCTTGGTACATCCAGGACACTTGTTCTCGCTGGGAAACTGCGTGTTCCTAGAAAGAGCCATGGCTGTAAAGGTAAGCCGGAGCACAGCGCGGTGAGTCTGCTCTGCAGGGATCCGCTGTCTGTGTTTCCACCCATGGTATGTGCTGGCATACACATCAAACACCTTTTGTACAGCGCTTCTCCAAGGGAATCCAGGGGTGAAAATCAACCAAACACCACCTCAGTAACATCGAAGTCTGGATAAGAATTCCTCTGGTCCAGAAATATTTACCCCTCAAACAGAACGCCAACCATCTGACTGCAAACCAGGAAACTCATGTTTAATTTTAGTTTGAGAGCCCATTGCAAACTGCTGATTTCTCACTTCAACGTCTGCATTATGCAGAGACCACTGCTGCGCCGGGGGCTGAAGTGATGGCTGGGAACTGCTGAGCAGCACTTGCAGTAGGAACAATATTTCTGAAAATAAGATTTAGAAAGAAGCAGATTTTTCATTAGTCTTAATTGAATCCGCAGCAACTACATCGTTAAATATTCTCCTTTTATCCAGGTAGCTTTCAGTCCCAGCTGCCAAAACTCCTTTTACAGACCTATTCAACTTATTAATAATAAAGCATCAGCCCATTATAACTAGTTGAAGAAATGGGAAGGGGTTGGGTTTTCTTCAAATTCTTCTGGCAAACAAACCTGTTATGTTGAGATACAGCCCAAAAGTGTTGGTGTGCACAGCTCTCTGTAAGAAAAGTTGGTTTAACACCTTTAAAACTCTTGAAAAGTCACCCTGAAAGGCACAGACTATGCAAAGATACTTCCAAAACCACAAAAGGGAACTTGTGTAGGAGAGCACGTTTTGCTCAGCATCTCACCAGAGATGTTACCACCACTGCAGAGCTGCTGCTCTACGGGAGAGGCAGCGTTCATACAAACACAGCGATAACTTGAGAGACCCTGAGCTGAAAAGTCATTAAGGGCTCGGTCCTTCCATCCCCATGGGGTACCAGCACTGCTCCTCCACACAGGGACATGGTGAGAGCACACGGACACGCTCAGAGACCCCAGGAGCCCCACGCCTGCTCCCCTGAGCAGCACACCACACACAAGACTGGCCCAAGTAAATCTTTTCCAAACAACACAGGTCCTCCTGCCAATATTTTTGACTATTGATCAGCAGATGGAGTTGCAGCTAATGAGAAGGCTGAATCCAAAGAGTTTTAGTTCCTTTTACAGTCAAAAATACAACACCAACACATGGATTACTTCAGCTTGCAAAGATATTCAAATATACAAGAGATGCCTGGGAGTCCTCTCTGGACAGCAGGGATGTGTATATTTATTTTAAAGAAGTGCTTATAAAATACTGTTTGTATTGATCCAGAGTCAATTTAAAAACTTCTCTCCGTTTTCATTCCATTAGCCTGGAGAGGAAGGTCCTCTCTGGCACACGGCCACCGGCTCGGGAGCAGAACCTCAGCACTCAGCTGCAGCGGAGAGCCAGCAGACCTTTCTCAGAGATGAGTGTGCAGCAAAAATCCACATTTAAAATGTGCAGATGATCAAATCCTTTCTAAAGGGGCTGAGAAAACCCAGGGATGGATGGTGACTCCTACCCACCCACCACAGAGACATTCATCCAGGTGACCTGGGGCTTCCCAGAGGCTGCTCCCCACGAGAGAGATGTGCATCCCCCAGAGGGGTTGGGGGCCTGGAGCTGCCCCATGCCCCAGCCAGGTCAGGGAAAGACAAGTCCATAGCAGCACTTTGCAATTCAAAGTACTTGCAAATGTGGTCTGCATTTCAGCTCTTGCAGTGCTGTGTCTGATGGATCAGAGCTCCTGCCCTCCCCTCTCCTGCAGCGCCCGCGGGCAGAGGCCCTTGGCAGCAGATTGCCAGAGATAACAGGAGGATTCCCCAGGACCTGAGTTTTCTTTGAGGTGACTCCATGTCTTGGCATCTCCACAAACAGAACCAGCAATGGGCTTTACCCAGTGATGCAAGAAAGCATCTTGGTGACCCTCCAACTGGTGTTCACAGTGCACAGAGGCATTATCATTCACCACGTGCGTTACCATCACACCAAGAGGTCCCAGCCAAAACAAGCCTCTGTGTCCCTGGGCTCAGCACAGGAACCCAGCCCTTTCTCCCAGCCAGCCTGCAGACTGAGCCATGGTGCAAGAGGGGGATGTAGAGCAAGGACAGAGAAGGAGGGAAAAAAGCCCAACCCTCAGTGACTTTTGCACAGGAGCTCGTTCAGAGGTTATGGCCTCTTAGAGCCCTCCAGCTAAGAGCGTAGGAATGGCAATTATCTGTGTCATTCCTCCCTGCACTACACGGGGCACACCAAGACCCAGGGGACACAGGAGCTGGGAGAATCTCCCCAAGCAACAGGGGTTTGAGTGGCTGGAGGGGCAAAGGGCAGCGGGAGTGATACCCGGTGGGACTGGGGCAACAGCACCTCTCTGCTCACCAACATCTAGGGCAAGGAAACATCATGCCCTGCCTTGCGTTGCTTTTCACTGCTTTCTGTTCCCTCCCCACGCTGCCTTGGCAGGGTTAATGCCTCTGCACCGCAGGCACTGATGAGGTCCCCAAGAAGCCATCAGATGGATCTACACTACTGCGAGCTCTCCTTTGTATCTGGGACTCTTTTCCCAACGTTTGTCTTTAAAAAGCAACACCATTCATATGAAAAGTTGATTAATTCCACTTGTTATAAGTATTCTCACAAATAAAATTCAGCTCTTCCCCCCTGTGAACGTGGGGGATAATGGTCCTTACCCTTCTCAGTAAAGCATTTCAGTGCCAGGGGTGAGAAGCTCTGTACCAAGCACTAAGTGTTATTAATAAACTGTCATTAAAAGCATTTCTGGAAAAGTTCACAAACTGCAGGGATTTCTGTCCTCACCACAGCTGGCTGGGATGGCAACAAGAGCAGGTACTGCCAAAACCACTACTGTACCGAAGAGCTGTGTCCATTCAGGAGCCCTCACCAGAGCACGTTTACTGCCACAGTGCCACCACTGCAGCCACATCCACCTTTGGAAGGGTGTCACCTCCGAGGCTCTCCCTGCCACACCACCCCATCTCTCACCACAGTGGGCTCAGGGGGGCTGCTCCATCCCCCAGTGCACTTCTGGAGGGTGCTCAGCACCAAGGCAAACCAAAGAAACCCAACGGGAGAGAGCCTGGAGCAGGGGAACACCGACATCCACCGACACCACTACGCAGCTGCGGACATCTTTGCCCAACTGGTGTGGCACCAGACACTCGAAGGCGCCCAAATGGTTTGCATGACACAGGCAGAAATTAATTGGCTGCATTTTATTCCCTCGCTTCCCGTATTTACCCTTGGCAGTGGGATCAGGCAGTGGAACTGAACGGCGCCTGGCAGCAGCTCCCTGCCTGGCCCAGCACTCCTCAGCAGAGTTGGGGAGACTTCCCCAAGGAACCAAAGCACTGGAGTGTCAGGGAAGAAGGAACATTTTAGAAAACATGGAGGAGAGCAGATTTAGCAGCAGCAAGAGAGCTGGAAACAGAAGGAAGCCTTTGAAGAGCTGGGCTGATGGAGAGAGATGGAAAAATTATGCAAAACAGGAAAATACATACGGCACTTGCAGGCAGGCTGCAAGCCCAGGGGGGAAGAGGTGTCTGATAGCAGAAGAGCCTTTGAGTTCTCCCCTCTTCCTCAAGTCCCCTGCATTAACATTTCAAATGCTACCCATTTCTAACCATCAGTGTTTAGAAGAGACACAGGAGTTCAGAAACTGTGTGGGCACAGGCAGCTCTGCCCCACAGCTTCCCCCAGCCCAGTGCACCCAGCAGTGCCCATGCCAGTCCCAGCACGCCCTGCCCCGACGGCTGGGGTGCTCAGCTGGTCCCCACACACCTCCACCCTGGCCCCCATGGGTGGGCTCTCAAACAAGTCCCCTGTTGGCTAGCCCAGAGGAGGGGTGGCAGGTCCCCATCACCAAGTAAGTCCCCAACTACCCGGAGAGCTGGCGAGAGCCCTTACGTAACGGCGCCGAATCCCAGAACTGTCATCGCAGCCTTTGCAAACCCATTTTTACCTCTCTAAGTGTGGCTCATCAGCGACGAACATGAAAGCTGCAAACCCAGAATGTTAACTTGGGACTGCTCAGCAGGGAGAGGAAGAAGAAATAGAGCAGACCCAAGCAGATGCTGAACAAATATCCCTGCAAAGCCACGGTCCCTCCGACAGCACTCTGCTATTTCTGTGGTGCATTATGCATGCCTACAAGCAGAGCAATGAGACCCTGAAGCTTTACACTGACTCGTAATCTCTTCCCAGTTCTTATCAAAGCTGATGCCAGGCTAAAATGGCTGGAGGAAAAAGGGAAGATATGTGTATACCCATCACAGCTGCTCAGGCCAGTGAGGAAATTAAAAGCCCTTGGGTAAAATCTAAATATATATCTGCAAGGGAAGCATGAAAAGTCTCCAGGCAGAGCACAGTAATCAGGCACGGCCGAGTCACTTTTCCAGGTGAGTAGATAACAGGGTCACTATCTGCTTCCCAAGATTTAATGAGACCAGTGCCAGGGTCCTCACCCCAGCAGAGCTGGCAGCCTGCAGCGGGGCCGGGCAGTGCCTGCCAGAGCGTGAGTCAGCCCTGGCACTGCGCAGGGGGCAGAGCACTGCCGTGAGCGGGGATGGAGGCAGCGATGCTCGGAGAAGGGCCAGGGCAGGACCCAAACCCAGGCAGGATGAGCAGGGGACTGCTGGGCTCCCCCAGCACAGGGCTTGGGGCTGGCAGAGCTCTGTCCCAGGGCTGGGGGACTGTCCTCCACTGCCATCAGCTGCAATTCATTGACTCCCAGCTGTAACGATCTCTGCACTATCACAGAATCAGAGAATCATAGAATAGCTTTGGTTGAAAAAGGCCTCTAAGATCATCCAGTCCAACCATTAACCCAGCACTGCCCAGTCCCCACTGCCCCATGTCCCTCAGCACCACATCTCCACGGCTCTGAAATCCCTCCAGGGATGGGGACTCCCCCACTGCCCTGGGCAGCCTGTGCCAATCTTGATATAAAGGTTTATTATTTTAAGTGCTTGTGCAGCACCTTTCCCTGGAGAAAGGAGAGGGATGCTCTGAGCATCCTCAGCCAGCAGCTAAGGGCAGGATGGACAACAGCAGCGTGCTCACCCCCAGCTCCTGCAGCACACTGTCCAGGCATGCCCTGCTCCAGGGGACACCCCACTCCCATGGGACCTGCCCCAGCTTTTCCCAGGGGATGCAACAGGCAGCAAGAGCTGAAGAGGTGCCTTGTGCCTCCCCAGGCAGCCTCTCCCCAGCCCTTTGAGCACTCACCATTTCCAGCCCAGCAGGAAAGTGCCTTCAGGAGCTGGTGATGCTCCAGACAGAGACACACCATGGTGTTTAATGAGCCAGGGGCACGGGCTCACTCGCTGCTGCTGAACACCTCGCAGAGCTCCCTGGCAGAGCTCACCAGGAAACCATCGCACAGAGACTTTCAAAATGCCAAAGTGACTCCTACTTTGCAGTTTTAAAGGACTCAGAGCCTTTTTTGCATGACATTTCTGTGGCAACTTTGTCACTAAAGCATTAAAATTCTAATGAAATGCTCTGTTAAACTGCAAAGCGGTGTTTACTTATTAAACAGCTCTAAGAATTTCTGCTTAAAGTATGGAGAATTTTAGCATCTGAAGACCTTCTTTAAACTTTTTTTTTTTTTTCCCTTGGATTATTTTGGGTTTTTTTTTTAAAAAAGATGAATCTTCAAAGGAGAAACTTTGGCTTTGGGGCTCTCCACCAGCTCTGCCAACTGTGTGTCATGGTAATAACATTTTCTTGCCTCCCCAGGGTCACCGGATCACGCCAGGTCCCACTCGCCATACATCTCCCCTTTCTGTCACCAGGCATTCTGTAACACGTTATATAAGGCAGAGAAAATGGCAAGTCCGTATAAAGAGAAATTCACAACGTGCTGCAGAAATGAGGGATGAACTCCATGGAGTCTGTGACAAGCCTCATCATGTGTGGGAAGGACTAGAACAAGGGGTTGTACCAGACCATTGATCTTCAAGTAAGTTTCTTATTTTAACTCCAACGAGGAAAAAATTGCTTACGGATCGGCGGCGTGCAGCAGCTGAAAGTTCTGCTGGGAGGGAGCTGTCCCTGGCAGCCAGGGGACCTGCAACGCCCCAGGCAAAGCTTGTGCTGTGCTCAGATGCCATCGGGGATCTGACAAACATGGTCCCTCTGTTTGCACACTCAGCCGAAAGCAGAGCTCGGAACCAAGGCATTAAAATGAAGAGAAAGGTTTGTTGTGTGCTGCCACCACGAGCAGGCACCGCGTCCCTAAAAGCCTTAACACCTACGTGATGGCAAAGGGCTTCTACAACGTTGGGTATCTACACGCTTTGCAAGCTCTGAAAGAAAGGAGTACAACGTGCAGGTGACAGCATCAAACACCGTGTCCCTGATGTCCCTTCAGGGGCCTCTTCTGCACAAAACCCCCTGAAATTCTCCCCAGAGGAGACGAGCGCTGCTGTAGGCGTGCAAGAGCTGCGCTGCCTTCTGCTGAGCACGTCGATCAAAGGTGAACCAAAGGATTTTTAACTCAGGTTATTACACACCATTGGTCTTCGCTTCTCATCAGCTTCTGGTTCAACTCCCATGACCACATCATCTGTTGGGAAGGGAATATCTGCTCCAGCAGTGGGTCTGACAGCAGATGCTATTTCACGGCTGCTGGATCTCGACTGCCTCAGACATTTAAAGTAAAAAGCACACTTGAAAAAAATGTCTGGGCCTGTTCTCATCTCTCACATAAAGACACACAAAAATGAAAAAGGAAAAAACCCACTTTTTTACAGTGTCTCCATAAAGACTGAACTGCAAACTTCATCCTCTCCATTTATATTCTCCCTGGCCAGGCAGAAGCTCTGAGGAAGAAAGATTGTTTAATAAACAGACATTTATAACAAGTGTCTGATCTTGCAGCCTCATCATCTGGAAAAGAGTCCATTAAACCAAGTGAGAAACTCTCTGCTCATTAAAGGTGTTTAATGGGATCAAGATTAAATTATCCCATGGTTGTGTTAATATCTGCATCAGCAGGTTCAGCTGTACTCCTTTCTCTCCCTAAGATCTAGTAGTGGGAAACAGGGCAGCTTAGAGGGAAAAAAAGTCCTTTAAAGGTGTGAAAATTGTTCCAGCTCTCAAAAGGTGCTCAGAAAAAGCAGCCATCAGGGCCCAAAGCAGATCTCAGCACTCTCCTGCACTAGTACACATCCAATTGGCAGCACCCGCTGTGCCCCTCGAGTCATCCTCCTTCAAAAGGGAACAGGGGATCACACCAGCACATAAAAATCACCCACAATGCTGGAAAAGGGCACGGGACTCATCCAGACATGTGTGACATCTTGGTCTTTGATAATTCCCTGCCACAGAGCTGAGCATCCCTCCTTTGCCCTCTCCCCACTGGTCCATGTTCCCCTAAAGCTTTGGGGCTGGAGACCTGTGCTTGGCTCTTTCTCATAGCTGTTGGGGTTGGTTTTTTTAACCCTCACCCTTGGGAAGGCACCCGGCCTTCGCACACGCGCTGTGTGTTTTGCACACCCCTGTAATGAGAAATACTCGTACTGCTGAACCCTGGGTGGCTGAACATTTCTTACCCACAGAGCGCTGCATCCGGCATTAAAAGGCATTTACACGTTCTTAGTGAGAAAGAAATATCTCCCATTAGAGACCATAACAAGAGCTGACTAGAAATTGTTTTTCCCCTCACTTTTAGCACAATAGCTGCTGGCAATAAACCTCTCCATCAGCACTGGGCAGTTCTAAGTGCAGATACTGTGTGGGAAGGATCCAAGCAAAGTGACAATATTGAGATTTAAAAGCACTTTGGAGAAAGGTGAAAAGGAGCAACCGTTGAATGTCAGCTCTGGAAGAGGCTGATGAGATGGAATGGCTCTGTGTCACCAGCTCTTCGCCATGAAACACTTTCTGTGACCCCACACATAACTAACTCCTGCAGCAGAGCCCCCCAGCCCATGGCAACCCCTGTACAACAGCTCTGAGATGGCAGCTCAGGAGATTTCTCTCTGGAATGATTATGAAGTCGTTCTCCACATGGGAAAACCTCACGGTGCTGATTTCCTGAGCTGGGACTGATGTCACATGTACAGCTCTTGTGGAACTTCAGACAAGCAAGGGTCCCTGCCCATGGCAAAGGGTTGGAATGAGATGATCTTTAAGGTCCCAACCCAAACCATTCTGTGATTCCACGAAAGGGTGTACAGCGAAGATGAACATCCCCTTTCTCACTTGCATGCCGGTCCGTGGGCGAGCACACTCATACACATATGTGTGTGTGAACACCGCAGGAAGGGTATGTCCCTGTGCCAGAGAAGTGGAGCTGCTCCAGATGAGTGGAAAGACCAATCCCAAGTCACTTGAAGTGGGAAGTGAAGTGTCATAGAAGGCCTTCACTCTCAGCAGCGTGGGTGTAATTGCATCAAACTGTAATGAAGCAAATCCATCTTCAAAATCCAAGCTCAGGAGCAGTGACTAAATAGCTTCCTGGAATAAATGTCTTTCCAGAGACTGGCTGTAACTTCTTGCTGAGAAATATGGGCACCACCGAATACCCATTTCTCTGTCCTTGAACAAACACCCTGACTGTGCATTATAAATACCAAACTAAATTAGCACACTAGCGTGCATGCCAATTATTTCAATTAAACTCTGTTCTAATAACCAATTACTACCCTTGTTATTAAATTAGAAATTTTTCAAACAATACTCCCATATGGAGCTATTAGCCCAGATGTAATTATGCACTTCACACATTGACACGTAGACAGTGGGCAACTGGGTTTCTCTCCCCACTCCCAGTCCTGCAATCGCATCCATAGTTGGTCTGAAAGGAAAAGTTTTAGATGGTGTTTCAGCTTTGAAAAGCTGTATTTAGCACCCATCTGCAGGAAAGCTTTCTGTTGAAGCTTTTTTTGCTCACATACCATATAGCACAGTGCATGCAGTAAGAAGGATGCTTTCAAATTAAACAGCTCCAGGAGATTGATGAAGGCATTCAGAAATAATGCAGCATGGTCTGGCCAGATGCTCATGTCCTCACGGTAATATTGCGAGACCAACTCAGCTGAACCAGCAGAAGACTTGAGACAACCTAAACCAAGAGCGTTTGCTCCCTCTCTGCCTGCAGCAGGGCACGAGCTGCCTGATCTCTCCTGTAAAAACAGAGACTGCATCAGGATGAGCGACAAACAGCAGCGCTGGCTGAGCCCCAGTGCTGTCACAGCCCGAGTGACACGAGTGGCGAGGCCAAGCCTCACTCACCAGACGGAGGCACCTGTGTCTCGCCAGCGCTGCTCGTCTGGCATCGCCCCTGCCTGGTCCCAGCTCCCTGCAGAACGGGAAGGAGGTGAGATCCTCCCACCATGGAGGAGGCTCCAGCTCATGGGCAGAGGCAGGGGAAGCTCAGATGGGAGCCAAGGGAGCAAAAATACCCAGAAGAGAAGGCAGGAGATGTGGCTTGAGGTCAGCAGCCCTTGCACAGGGGGATGGTGATGCTCTGCCCACCCAGCACCCGTGGCTCTTGCCTTCAGCCTCCGGCTGTGCCAGAGCAGGATTCCCTCTGCTCCGAGGGGCTCTCACTCCACGAGTCTCAGGGGTGGAAAAACACCCGCTTTTGGCAAAGGCCTGCCTCGCTCGTAAACATTCAGCTGGTGGATTTTTTGCTGCTTTCTGACAGGATAACACATTTCTCAGCGATGTCACTTCTGCCCACAGGATGGCAAGGTCTCAACATGACATTTGCTAAACATCTTCACCACCTGCTCCCCAGAAAGGCTTCTCTCTCCTAGACAGAGGAGATGCTTTTCTTGACATCTCCTGCCATCGGGGAGCTAGCAGGTACTCTGCCCCCGAGCTGTGGTGGGTGTGCTTCGTGCTCTAACCTCTGCTTGGCAGCCCAGCAATGGGTGCTGGACTCACAGGGGTGCTGACCCATGGCCAAGGGGTCAGGCCAAAGCAGCAGCATGGCATTTGGAAAGCTCAGTTCCCAAATAAATCTCTTTGTATCGATCTGAAGTCAGAAACTGATTGCAGCAAAGCTCAACCAAAGCAATGGCTTTGCTCACAGTCACTGCCGGCGCACCGGGAACGGATGCGAGACACGCGGAAAGGCTCCACGACTCTTCCCACAGCCCAAAAAGTAATTGCTCCCTGCTTAAAGGTAGCTGCTAAATGTACAGAGCAACACTCCTGCTCCTGCGGGAGAAGCGCGGCGGAGTCACTCATCCAAACACAGCCACCGTGGTACCGGCGCTCCCCACCGCTCCTTCCCGGGGACACCACGGGTCTGCTGCCACGCCGCTCCGCCACGCACGGGGATGGTGGCTGCGTGCGCCCGCGGGCTGCAGAGCGGGTCTGAGGGTGGCAGAGCCCCACCACGCTGCCAAAGGTCCCGCGGGAGCCACAGCCTGCAGGGCAGAGGGCATGGGTGTTCGCTGCGCAGCAGGAATCACCCCCCAAACTTACCAAAAGCCAGCAGACCTCAACAACAGATCAGTCACAGAAGGCTGGGTGGGTTTTGCCTGCCCTTAAAATGAAAGGGATTTTAAAATCCTGCTGTTGTGTCAGAGGCTGTCAGACACACAGTACCAGTGTCCCAGTGTTGCAGGAGGGCAATAAGCCCCAGCCTGGAGAGAGCCCCCTGCAACTCATCACAGTCCTCTGCAAACCAGGCCCAGGAACACCCAGTGTGGGAAGAGCAAGGCAGGGGGGGCTGCAACCAGCAGATCCACATTTAACTCCGAGAGTTTCAGGACCTGCAGACAGGAGGGTGACAGCACCTTCCCTCGGACCCTCGTACACCCCCAGGCAGGATCTCAGCCTCCAGCCTTGGCTATGCCGCTGTTGCAGGGAGAGCCACAGGGACTGCCTGAACAGCAGACACAGACATCCCTGCTCCATCCCCCCTGCACCCCACAGTATATCCAGCATCTCACGTGCAAATGCCCCACATCAGTCAGCTTTATGCAAAGCTACAGCCAAAAGCCAGAAGACAAGTGACAGCAAAATGTCCTGAAGAGGATAATAAACTCTCAGTCTCACCCTGGGTTTGGGGAGTGCTGCTGGAGAGGAGTCATGTCTGTACTGTCCTCAAGAGGGCTCTACCACAGTATTGTGAAAGAGCAGCAGCAAAAATCGTCTGTGACAAAGAAATTGTTGACAGCAGTAGACATGAAATCCGGCTCAGTAAACCAACTGTGGGGAGGCACAGAGCAAGGGTCGGACAGTGGCAGCCCCACGTGGGTCAGGGGAGCGATGCCACGTGGGTGAGAAAGCAGCTTGTGTCTGTGACAGACAGCCCCAAGCAACAGAGGGAGGTTTGCGTTGGCCACAGCCAACACCTGCACTCTTCTCCATCAGTTCCTGGCAGCACTCAGCACCCCATCCAGGGACACAACCCCTCCCCGGGTGGTGGAAGGCTGCTCCATCACTCTGCTCCCCGAGGGAGCTCCTCCTCACACCACAGCTGGGAGCAGCTCCAGTGCCAGGGAGCTTCGGAGTGCCAGCCCTCCGGAGTGTGCCGTGGCGCCGTGGCACCCAGCTAGCGCCTGACTTCGCGAGCAGCGGTCGCACGCTGAGCAAAAGCAGGTCATGGCTGAACCAACCCGTCTGGGTACAAGGCCAGCCCTTGCTGTTTTGTAGCTCACATCACACAAGACTTTAATACATCAAAACCCTACAAAGGGAAGAGATGAATGAATCTCCCAGCTTCACCGAGGCGACACCTCGCTGCACGCAGCCCCTCTCTCACCACTCCTCAGTCTTCCACCCTTGTAGCAAATCACCTGTCTCACTCATTTCATCCATCTCCATTTCACTATTTCCATTACCCACCTGACCCCATGAGCTACCTGCCCACCAGCTCAGGGGCTCACTCAGCATCTGCTGCTAGCCTCAGCCTCCAGCACAGTTCCTCCTTCCTTCCTTCCTTCCTTCCCTCCCTCCGGCTGCACCCACGTCCTGGCCCGGCTCTGAACTCTTGCAGACTGTGGCCGTGGCTACTTCTACATCGTGCTACATGTACATGCACACCCACACAACTGCTGCACAAGAGCAGGCAGGGAAAATGAATGATGGCATCGGATCGGAGAGAGCGTGAGCAAGCTGCACCCTTTCCACTGCAGGAGGATCCTATGCAATGAGGGAAGTATCAGAGACAAACAGAGGGGAAAACACACCTGTGTACAGGTGCCCTCACACACAGCAAATATCATCTGACCACAGAAACTTTCACTCCCGAAATAGAGGGCAGCACGTTGGAACCGACCACCGAGCGATGGCTTTGGAGAGCTCACGATCCCGACTGCAGACTTCCCTTTCCACTGCTGCCAGGTCCTGTTGGACTGCCAGCAAACAGTGCAGCCCCAGACCATCCCTTGAAGAAAGATGACCAGAGGAGAACCAGGTGGTGTGTCTTGAGGAAGAAGAGATAAGCAAGACCATGCAATTGCAGCCTTGGTGCAAGCCCAAAGAGGCAAAGCCAACTCAAAGCTCCTGGAGTTCTGCTGGAAAGCTGCAGCTGGCCCTTGCAGAGCCCCCTGTGACAAATGTCTGATGCCAGTTTAGAACTGAAAATAGCTCTTTAAAATGCTTTCAAGCTAATGTAACTGTTGCAAGGCATTGCTTCACCCACTACTACAGGCCTCCTCCCTGAAGGGACAAGTTTTCTGAGTTTGAGATTTGGAAAACGTGCCTTTTTTTTTTTTTCACTTTAATCTGCTAATAAATGTCCACAACCTATCTGACCCACCAAGAATTTCAACTCTATCATTACAAACTCCTTCATTATCAATTATTTATTGCCTAGAATAATTGAAGGGACAATGCTGAAGTCTGCCCAGGGGACCCCCAACCCTGAAAACCTTCTCCCTGGTTGTGCAGGGGACATTTTAAGACACCCACAATGTGGTTGTTGGGACAGGATGGGAGAGTAGAGACTGCCACCTCCCCCCAGACCTTCACCCCCAGGACCTGCATTCTCCAACCAGTTGGACTTTGGTCATCTCCAGTCGTGCATCTGCTGAAATGGCAACTAAATGCCCCACAAAGAAAGCAAATAAGGTCATGATGGCAGATGAAATACAACATCATCATCTTATATACATCTTTAGATGTAGCAATGTCATCTAAACTCTGAATTCTGAAAGCTAAGAAAGAATGGAAGGCAAAATTATTTTTATTGCAGCAATGCAGCAAATCAATAGACTGAGAACAGACACTGTCTCCAGATTTGGGGACTCAGAGGCTGGAGCTCCTTAGCCTGGCACTGCCCAGCAGCGTGCACCACCAACCCTTTGCAGGCAAACTGCAGCCAGCACAGCTCTGTGAGTAGCTGGCAAGAGATCTGTGCAGTGCCTACAGGACCCATTCACTGAGCTCTCAGTCAGGAGGAATAGGAGGTGTTTTCTTTGCAAATTAATACCTTCATCTTTGTTACGGGTCCAAGCAAGTGCCAGCGGAGCAGAGGCAAATGCAGCATGGCAAGGAAATCTGCACTAGCTGCAGGGCTTTGGCAGGCACCGTGTTCACATCGCTCTTGATAAGCAGAGCTGAAAATAGTAGACAATAAAGAATTAATCCTCTCTATTGGTGGAACTTCTCAGAAACAGAAATGTTTTTATTCAAATTTCCGGCCTTTTATTCCTTTCTAAACCCATCTGCTGCATTGTCTACCACAAAATGAAGTCTCTGTGATGTTATGCCTTACAGGAGAACGTATGGAGAGGATTTATGAACCAATTGATTTAGGCTCTGCTTGTGACCTGTTTTACCATGACCACCCAGGGGTCTGTGAGAGCAGCTCACGCCCAAGCGGAGCTGGCGTTAGGACAGGGCTGGCTGCAGGAGGCAGGAGTCAAGCCCCCAAGGTGGTGAGCAAGGGATGCCTGAGCTCCCTACACAGAGTCAGTCACCGAACAGGTTGTGCAGAGGAAAAAGGAACGAGCACCACCTTCAGAACAGCAATAAATTATTTCCCTTGGGAGCAAAGATGCAACTGTGGCGAGATAAAGTGATGGGAAAACATAGCTGAAAAATGTAATGCATTCTCTATGGTTACAGCTGCCAAGTTGTTTCTCACACTGTCACTACAGCAGCGGTGACAGCTCCGGTCTCAACCTGACCTTCTACCCTCACCCAAGCCAACTGCAACGCTCCTGTTGAGTTCTGCAGACACAGGGGTTTGCTGCAATGACAAATACCATCGTTTCTTTACCAGGTCTGTGGACACAAACTCACATTCATTATACTTCCCTGGTGCAAAAAGGATCCACGTCCCTTGTAGATCTATGTCAAGCTCTCACATGCAACCAAGCTTCTTCCACTGGCTTGCATGTCGTTTCTGTCCTCTGCTCTTCCAGCCCAAAGCGCTCTATGACTCTATGTAGCTTAAGCAGCCATCCACCTGAGCACAGGAGCTCCAAGAAGCCCCTGGCAGAAAGGTGTATCAGGCCCATGCACAGCAGGAACAATTGGCAATGTCCCCACTGGGCTTCAGTCTCACGCCAAGGACGCGTGGAAAGAGATTTGCCCTAGTTAACCACGGCAAGACTCAAGACTTCAATATTTGTCACGCCACTCTGCTTTCCATTTCTTTAGTTTCACTGCAGGAAACTTTTCAATTAGGGCTTTCTGTGTTCCCTGTCCACCTGGTTGAGGGGACTAAAAATGTTCATTTTGCCAATGTGTTTAATTTCTGAGGCCAAGTTCCTCCACCCAGATGCTCCCCTGAAAGCATGCCCACCTCTCCTGGAGCCCCAGTGCCCACTGCCAGGCTGCGAGGGCTCTCACTCCTCCCCACAGCCCTGCCCACCCCCTTTGCTCTTGCACATGACAATTTTTGAGCTGGTCCAAGTCTCCGCTGAGCCCTTACCCACCACGCTCAGCAGGGACAGGACCCTCTGCCACCCTCTCTCATGCTTTCCCCTTCTCTTGGCCAGGTACTCTTGCATAACTTCAAACCCAATGTTTTCCCTTTCGACCCCACCCTCCCAAAAAAACAGAAACCAAAGTGAAAGTAAATAACCCGAGAAAATACACCAGGGAGGGGTGGAAATTTGAGCCCATGGTGTTAAATTGCACTGAATAACTGAAAATCAATGTTGTTCTTCCTTTTCACCAGGGCATGGCTGTACGGACTGCAGCACTCCAGGGACGCCTCCACTCATTCCACCAGACTGCTGCGTGCACTCACTTTTATTGCTAGCAAGGGTCTGCTGCTGACAGTAAAAGCAATATCCCTGAAAAGAGTAATGGCATTTTTTTAATAAAATAATAGATATAATTATAAGAGAAGTGCATTTTTTTCTCTTACTCTATTACTTTTATAACTTTCCTAATATTCCTGCTGGTGTCCAGGGTTTCCTGCCTTAAGATGAATACTCAATGGCTGACCAACAGCTACAAGGAAATATCCATTTGAAACACTCTGAACAGCACTCCAGTTATGACACTGCATTAATAATCATGACTGCAGCTTTTCAGAACAGCTGAAAAACCCAACTGCCATTACAAATGCTATGTGGCATTAAAAGAAATCTACAAGCACAAAAAAAACATACTCTTTTTATCAAGCTCTCCCAACATGCTCTTCACCCTGGTGTATCCCATCTGGGGCCGAGCTGAGCACAGTGGCGATACACGTTGGCTTTGTCTGCATTAAGGGAGAGGATCTGCTGCAGCCACACTCGTTGGAGAGGACCCAGCCACCCAGGACTGCAGGCTTCTTGTGTGCTCTTCCATGGAAGGTGACGAATGGGACTGGCAGCAGATTTAACATTCTTTCCCAGGTGCTTTTTCCCTGCACTGCTCTAAGCTCTGCTAGTCTGGACCTAAGGCACCATGCTTCAGAGCCATCCACGGTGGCCTGGGATGCCCCTGCCCACTCAGACAGCACAACCAAGCCCCATCAGAGGACTGCCGTGTGTCCACTCTCAGTCCCGAAAGCTCTGGAAGCTTCTCCAGCAACTTAGATGGCACCTGGGGACTGAATTCTGTCTTGCCCACAGCCTTGGCTGACACAGCAGAGCTGCAGGCATCCACTTTGGGAAGAGCTACACCAGTGGGTGTCATCTGCCTGACTCGCCGTGCTGCCTGGCTCAGGAGCAGGAGCCCACGCGGAACAGCAATCGCTCCAACGGGAGCAGCGGTACTGCCGCAGGCTGGCCGAGCTCGCAGGAGCAGACACTCATGTACTGTCAGACAGAAACTTTCTGACAAAGCGTTGACTCAGGAAAACAGCCTAATCCAATTAACAAATGCTTTGATTTTGCTTTGCCAGGTGGCAAAAGCAGAGGAGAAGCAATTCAATTCAAGCGGTCACACAGGCGATCCCACCATCTTCACCGGTGTTATTTAGTGCTTGGTTTGGAGCTGGGCTGAGGCATCGCAATGTAGACTGAGTCACCCCTCGAGAGATTCAGCACACAGGGCTGATGGGAGACTGGGTCTTAACACCCTTATCAAGGAAATGGGTATTAGACAATAAATACTTTGTGGCACACAGGCATCGGAGCTGGATCTCCTGAATGCAGGTACAAACCTTCACAAGCACAGCTGGCACAGCCTGAACAGAGACTGCAGTCCAGAACCTGAAATATTGGCCATTACCTCACCATCACAGAAAGAAATGTCTTTAACTTTTGGATACAAACTGGAATTTTGAAATTAGCATCTGCATCTTCCAAATAAAATGAGAGAAATTGCTCATTAAATCAAATGGCAATGAAGTGGGGATTCAGCCACAGACATATTCAAGGAACCTGACAGAGGGACACAAAACTGCTCAGATCCATTAGTGTAATGATGCATTTGATGAGAAAGTCACTTGGGGCATATTAGCATGAAAACTGCAAGGCTAAAATCCTACAAGCCCAGTATTTCAGCACTCCAGTTTGCTTGTGCCAAATATAAGCCAGCCTATGAATAACAGCCACCACTTAGTGACAAATTCAAGAGACAAAGCCCAGATGGCAGTCAACAGACAAAGAAGTTTTCAAAATCTATCTAACCTGGAAGCAGAAACTTAAAAGGACTCTGTTGTTCAAAGCCTCTCTTTTCCAGGTTATGCAACATCCGAAAAGTCTTTGATTTAAAGCAAGAGATGTTAAAATTTTTATAGAGAGGTTGATGAATTCTTCTGCACAAGCAGCTTTTCCAAACATCCTCATCCATCAAAATGATTCTTTGCTGATAATTAGCCTCAGAAAAATGCACTTAATCAAAGTGACATCCATTACTTCTTGCTACTGTAAATAGGACTGTGGCTTCTGACGACAATTTTCTGGAAAGTATTCAGACTATTTAAATAAGGCAATAAATAAGATCCTAATGGCACTTATCTGAGATACAGTTTAATTTTATTTATGGGCTTTTTTCACACATGCCCCAACCCAGTTGTGAGCACTGCCCAAGAAAAGAGAATGCAGGAGATCAAAAACTGCCATAGTCAGGACAGCAAAGATCAAAGGGATGCCACAGCTTGTGGTACAAAACAATATTTATCAATTCAGCAGATGTGCTTTCTCAGCTGCCTTTCAACAGCAAGCACTGGTATCACTGTGGGACAGAAGCCTTTCTCACAGAGCCCAGACTTGCAGCACCCAAGTTCTTCACCTTCTCTTTGTGACAGGCTTGACATCATAAACTCTGCCTTAACTGTTACATTCCAGTGGCTCTGAGTACTTTCATGACAACAAAACAGCAGGGAGATAAGAAATGCAATACTGCCATAAGAGAGCAGAACTTATCTCTTTTTCTTCCAGCACTGACATTGACAGAACCTTCCAAAAATGAGGGAAAGAAACTCCTAAATCAGACAGGAATTATGGCAGATAATCAAGGCAACTTCAGTGTTCCCAAAAAGAACTTTCTCTCCCCAAAGGAGGTGTTACCTCCCAGTCCCCATTAGTCAGATTTATGCCCTGGGACAGCAGCTGGCAGTCTCTGGAAATTCAGAGCTGAATGACAGTCAATCCTGTTTCTACAAGGCAAAGACCTGCCTTGCAAAAATGCCAAGCATGGTATTTAACTGCAGTTGTACTGCGTTCAAATACAGCTGAGCCCAAAGTCTTCCAGATGCCTCGTTTCAAAGATGAATAAGAAGACACTGGAAGGAGCACTTCCACTTGACAACTCCAGATTTGCCTGTCAGTAGGCTTGTCGCTCTCCGTTGCACAGATCCACGTACCTCCCCCATCCCTCTTTCAGCTAGTCTTTTCCTATTTGCTTCCTGGTTGATTTATTACCACCCTCCACACAACAGCCAAAGTATTATTGCAATTCTCATGTCAATCAGTCTACCTGCCAAAGAGTAAGCCTTACTTAGAGTGACTGTCTTCACCTTTAGCGTTCTAAAAAGAAAAGAAAAATGGGAGCAGCCTATTTTACCTATTCCACCTCATATTCACTGATTAGTTCTCTCAGTTCCGTGGGTTATCTGGACATGCTCTCTCCTCCTGCCATACCACAGCTCTCTAATTATCCCTTTGTGCCAGCAAGCTCTCGTCTCCTCGTCAGCATTACCTCATTCTCTTACCTCAGTCCAGCATTGATACTTCCTCAGCATCCTCTGTGATGAGGACGGACTAACACATCCCTAACAGAAGTGGTTCCAATTGCCCAAAAGCAGTGAAACCTGGATCCCTCCACAGCCCCCCATCCTCTTGGTCTTCTGCTGACCCCAGAAACCTCCTCACTTTCATCAGCATGCTATCATTCTAGGGGAGTTTTTCAAAAGCAGCTATTTGAGACGCTAATGGTTTTAGCATTGCTTTTATAAATAAACGAGTTATTCAGTACTGAGGTGTTTTCCTTCAGTGTTACATCTGTAAGTCCAATGAGCTCTATTTTACCGTGCATAGTTCCCATACTGTTTACGGAGGGGAATTTTCCTGTCAGTGCTGTAACAAAGCACTTCAAAGCACATCTCTGAGCTGCTTAGCATTTATAAGGACAGCAAAGCCAAAAAGGCTTTCTGCTTTTCTTCCGATAGCCTAAATCAGCTCCTTACTCAGTTGGTTTGGAACAGACTAATTTACTAGTCATAATTACTCCAGCCAGCTCACTGCATCTATAAGGTCCCAGTATCGTTAATGACTTGGACTGAAACATTTCCAAAAGCCTATATCAGTGGCTCACCCCAGGTCCCAGGGAAGTCAAGAGGACTCCATGTGAATAGCAAATGTGGGCTCATGGATTTGCATTCCCAAACACACTGTGAAGTTTTCATTATTTTCTAGATGAAGGGGAAAGTCAAACAACTAAAGACAGCAGCACATGAAGCCAGTGAAACAAAGATGACTCAAAAAATAAGGCTAATGAATTTACCAAAATAATCCAGAGTATCTCCACACTGAAACTGAAGCAAGATTCTGAATCAGAATCTAGATGAAAATGAAAATTAAGTAGTATACCAGCGAGATGCAGAAAAAACAATCTGCAATTGTCATCTTCTGTATTTCGGATCCATTCAAATACTTAAATATGAAAACTACTAAAACTCTAAACTCCAAACTTATCCAAATGAGTACATCGTAACCATTCTGAAATCCAGACATTTTATGTATTGGAATTTCCCATCAGTCTCTCCCCTGATGCCATAAAACTATATTAACGTTTAAGTGCCTGTTAAGGAAATCTAGGCTTTAGAATATTGAGGATCACAGACTCATTTTCAAGAAAGGTCAATTCTTATGCAGCTATAAATGTTAGGAACACTTATTTGGAACATTTATAAATCCCATATTCTCAAAACCAAATCCACTTCTTTTTTTTTTTTTTTTTATGACACTTCTACACATTAAAAAAAATGAAACTACCTTTTAATACAGATGCACAAAAGCCTTGATGGGTGTGTACCAAATCCACAGCAGCTACTCAAAGGCTAACTCACCAACAATAGCACTCTCTGCTTACATCATGCAATTAATTGGTGGGAAAAGATGACAATCTTATTGAGTCCTCATTAGCACTGTATCTCCTTGATTTTTATGATATGAACAGAGTTGAAGTGAGGGTTGGTTTTGTTCCTCTTCATTTAACAGCTCTGCTCATGGAATTCACTTGCAGCTCATGGATTTTTTCCTTTTGCTTTAGCTCACTCAACCTGGTAATAAATCCCTGCAAGCCAGCCAGGAATAGCAGGCTTGGTGCTCAACCCAAAAAGGCCATTTCTCTAGACAGCCCAAGAAAGGGAAACTTGTGCCACATCCACAGCAGCTCTTTAGAGTCACGCTGCTGCCATCAGCATCCCCTGCTGCAAAGACAGCCTTTAAGAACAGGCTGGATGAGCCCTACCTCTTAAACAAATGTATGCGCTCAGCCCAAACTCTGCATATGGCTTAACACGGAGTTTCACCAGCTCCTCACCTCACCAATTCTATCCCACGCATCTCCCAGACAGTGGTTCCTTTTCCTCCTTGCCACCCCCTGATGGGAATCCCAGACACAGCAAGCTGCCCAGCATACCCACACCTCTCAATGTCTGCTGGTCCAGTAGACCCACAACTCCCAGTGCTCAGCAGCTCCAGCATGTCTGCCCTGGAAGACTCTCATGTCCCCCCACACCCCAGTGGCCACCATCCCCAGCACGCCCACACATCCCAGTGCCCCCAATTCCCGCAAACACATCCCAGTGCCTGCGGACTCCGACCGCTCCCGCACCCCAACACCCGCCGCGGCGGGACCCGGCCGTCAGCACCGCGGAGAGCTCCGCACCGACCGGGCTTCAGCACCGCGGAGAGCTCCGCACCGACCGGGCTTCAGCACCGCCGGGAGCCCCGCGTGCCCGCACACCCACAGCCCCGGTGCGGGGGTGCCCCAGCTCTGTGTCCCCCCCAGCCTCAGGTATGTGTCCCCATCCCCGCGGAGTGTGTTCCCCGCCCCCAGGAATGTGACCCCCTCCCGGGGTGTGTGTGTGCCCCCCGAACCTGTCGTCGCTCTGGAAGGACTGGTCCCCCAGCAGCAGATCGCGGAAGCGGTACCGGGGCGGCAGGGGCAGCACCTCGGACTCCAGCTCCGTCATCTTCAGGGCGGCGATGTCCAGAATGACCCCGCTCTTGCGGCTCCCGCCGCCGTCCCCGCCGCCGCAGCCGCCGGGCGACGAGAGCCTGCGGGAGAGAAGGGGGTAGCAGCAAACGGGGGGTGCGGGGGCCGCCCTGCCTTGCCCTGCCCGCCCCGGCACCTCCCCCGGGGCCGGCCCCGCACAGCCCGCGGCCCCCCGCGCCGGCAGAGGCCGGCAGCCCACCGGTGCCATTACATCGCGGGGCAGGCGGCGGTGCCCCCCCTGCAGAGCGCTCCCCCCGGGGGCATGGGTGGCGAGGGGCTCAGGCGAGGGGCCGGCGGGGCGGGCAGGGCGCGGAGCGCGGTCCCCCGGAGCAGCCCGCAGCCCGCAGCGCAGGGCAGCGCTGAGCGCAGGACATTTGCTCCTCAGCAGGCAGACAGAGAGCAAGAGGAGCCAATGGAAAAGCCCAATCGCCAGGAGGGAACAAAACCGTTTGCAAGATAGATCTACAGCTGACAACCAACCCTAGATCCACCCCCGGGCTCCCCCCGCGAAGGAAAGTAGGGATGGGAGGCAGGCAAGGCGATGGCTCCACAACCGTGCTGGAAGCAGAAGCACAACCTCCTCGCTGGACTGCCAGCACTTAAATCATCTGAACAGCCTCAGTGTTAAACGAGAAACCACGAACGCTGGTGAGTCAGTCATCTGCCCAGCTGCCAAGTGTCACGGCCGGGAGGATACAGCACCCACCCCTTGGCATGCTGATGGCTCCGACCGAGGGTGGGGGACCACAGCGCTGGGAGAATCCCAAGGTGACAGCAGCCTGCCCTGCCACGCAGAGAAGAGACAGGACCCAACTAGCTCTCAAACACTTCGGGGGGGTCAGAGCTTATCCTTGCCGTCCCTTTTCAAACCACACTCACCAACCAGGACACAGGTACTACACTAGTCCCCTCAAGCTACTAACTACAACAGATCAGGGTTAAGCTGAAACTTCACTTCATGAGGAAACAAGGCCATTCGATGCTGTAAAGCCGGAGTGCAGACACACAAGGCAAGAGCACAGGTCCTGATCCTTTTTGGGTTCTGGCTTCACCAGTGAAATTTATCCATGCCGTGACAGTAACTCCAGTTGCAAAGACCCTTTGTGGAAAGTGGGAATGACAGGGAGAGCTTGGAAGAGGCGACATGGTGCCTCTGCAGGGAGCTGTGTCCCTCACATGTTAACTGTGAAGTGTGGAAGGCTCCAGCTCCCACCAGATGTTCTTCCAAAGGTCTCACCCACAGCCTCTCCAGTCCACTCCTACCACCACCCCCCAGCTTTGCCTCCAGTGTGTGCTGCACAAGCTATGTACAGGCAAAAGAGCTTCAATCAGCTGAATGCTAAACTGGCAATAAGGAGACATCCAGGTTTTTCCCTGCCGGCTGCAGAGATGTGATCTGAGGCTCCTCAGACTGGCTTCTACCTTTAACAACTCAAATCCCTGCAAATAACTTCCCAGCTGACCCGGTTCCAAAGCCCTGATCAGCTGCTGCTCCCAAGTTTCTGGAAGAGCAACCAGCATGCAAAATTTCTGCTGAACACAGTCCCAGAAGATAACACAGCTCATTCTCGGTGCTTCCGATGATTTTCACTGCTGTTGTTTGCCACTTAATTCTGTACCCCCAGAGCTTTTCAGTTCCTTTTAGCTGCCATACGCACACTGCAGCCAGGGCTCTGCACTGAGTAACGCATCTGGGCAGGGCCTTGGGCACCAGGGAGGTTATACTATGATACACATCGATCCAAAACTTGGTCTTTAAGAGAAATCAAGCCAAACTCCTGTCAACTCAAGGACTCCCTCTGGATCGACCGATAGAAGCACTGAAGTTAGCTGACCATCTCCAACTCACATTGCAAAGGAGGATCTAATCTTAATTTAATCACAAAAAAGCCACAATTAAATCTTTTCTCTTAGAGCTTAATGATGATAAATCGTGCCAAGAGCATACTTTCCCCAGGCCACCTCCAGCAAAGTTTGAGCCCAAGCGAGTTTTCTTACTGCTGCGAGGCCAGGACAGAAAACTGGGCTTTCAGGGAGAAAAAACCATTTTAAAAACCATCCACTCTCTCATTACAACACGTAGTCTGAAGTTGGGAGCCAGATGCCTAACTCCAAATGTGAGTCACTGTAATTGCATTCGAAGGAGACCGTCACACATAGTAATCATGGATGATTAAGGGCCTCTTTAAGGGAGATGTTTCCTCTTCTGGTGGGCAGGCCAAGTGCTATGGCTGCACTGCCACGGACACACCGACTGCCATGTGGAAAGGACACCTTTACCCAGAGCTACCCCTGTACCACACTCCCCACAGCTCCCACTGCCCCAGGTCCCCCATTGCAGGAAAGCGAAGGATGCTCATATCTATCCACAACCATCCTCTTCCAATATCAAGCACTTGGGGTTTGGGTGGGGTTTTTTTGTAAACGCCACATGATTCTTTTCAAATCCAATTAATCCATCTCTCTTAGCCTCAAGCCAAGTGTCAGATTAATGAAATAAAGCAAATATTTGCTCCTCTCTTTTATTAGCGTTAAGAAACTGTAGCAAAATCCAATTATATCAGTATCTCTGGAAACACAATTTCTGCAGTAGCAGTTACACTTTGGATATTTTTTTCTTGCTGATTCTCACATATGAAATCATTCAGAATTTTTAAAATTTGGCACATTTGTTTATTCCAGATGAAGGTGCAATAAGACAAATACTGCACACCCCTATTGGATAAAGGTCTTTATCAATCACACAGTGACTTCAAGATATGTGTCTTAGAAAAAAAGTGCTGCTGCACTGCACAGAGATCTCCTGCCACTGGCACAGAGAATTTACAGCCTTCCTCTCTGCCCAAACGTGGGGATTCTGAGCTACAGAAAAGCCACAGCAACCCGGCTACTTCTTCAAAGCAGTAGTGGTATAAAATAAAAAAATCATGAACAAGATTGTTTATTGCATAGTCTCCAGATACTACTGGGGGGGAAAAAAAAAACAACCAAACCAAAGTGGTTTATAGCTAAATACAGGACTGCAGCTTTATTTTTATCTTCCCTTTCCTCCCTTCCTCCAGAACCATGCACCACTAAAAACACATGCTGCAATCAGCATATGGAAACCTCAACACTCTTCCACTTTCTCGCTACGAGACCGTCTCTCCCTCAGCTTGGCCAGCTCCCCGGCAGCGATCGGTGCGCCGCGAGGGGACACCCTACTGCTCAGCCTCTTGGGAACACGGAACGGGGATCGAGCTGAGCGTGATCCAAACCAGATCTCCCCATTGATCTCTCCTCCCCCTGCACTGCAGCTGGACACAGCCCCCGTCCCAGCTCAGCACACACACAGCCCCTCGCAGTATGCACTAGCAGGAGCTCAGAGCTGCACCAGCCCTGAGTTTCTTCAATACACTTCCTCACGCGTGGGCTGGTCGCTGTCGCGTTCTCCCCTTGCTGTGTTTCCACCCGGGGCACGCGGGGAAGCTGCACCGCTGACAGTCCACAATCTAAATCCCTCCTCTCCCACTACTCCATGCTGTACAAGGAGCCAGAGGCATGAAGTCTGCCTGTCCCAACTCCATCCTTTCCCCAGGAGGATGTCCAGGGAGTCTGGATGTGTTGCCAGGAAAACAAGTACCTTGTGCCCAATCGCAACATCCCCTGCCCAAGCAAAGCCACTTTTCCTCAAGCTTTGGTACCCAGCACATCCTGCAACACCCACTGTCACCTCTGCTGGGGATGGAAGGACAATCCCTGGATGAGAGCAAGAGTCAAGCACAGGTTTGATCCTTCTCCTGCCGTTGGCAGAGATGCAGGGCTGCAGCACAACCTGGTGTGAGAGACAAAGCCAGCCTGGCTGTCACCGTGGCCAAGCTAAACCCAGCCCTTTGGGGTAGCAAACAGGCCCTGGTGGGGATGGAGCCTCCAGCTGCTCTTTGCTAGCCCAGACCCATCGTAGGGCAACAGTGTCCAGACTGCACTCAAGGGCTGGGCCACTTCTCACAAGGGCTCTTGGAGCCAGGCTGCCCTGGGACAGCAAGGACTCTGCCATGTCCTCTCCTCCCTGCCCCAGGGTTTCACCAGCAGTGGCTGCAGTGTGGCCCTGCATCCCTGGGCCATCAGTGACGGCAGCTCAGCCACTGCCAGGCTCCCAGAGCCTCTCCAACAAGCACAGCCGTACAGGAAATTCTGCCCTTTCTTTTTCTATATTTATTAAAATATATACAATCATCTTCTATTTGCTTCTCCTCCCACAGCTCTTATGGTTACCGGGTTACAGTTGTTCCCCTCTCTCTTTTTGTTTTTTGCTTCTGAGTGACATCCCTGTAGGGTCTCCTAATGGCCCGAGTGCGTGGGGAGACGCATGCTGGGTCTCCAGAGCCAGGCTGGAAGGCAGCACCCCCCTCCCACACCGGTGACACGCCACTGCTGCAAGCATTGGCACCGTTCTCCTGGCAAGGAGGGACAGCGAGCTGGCACGGTGGCACCACATAGCCCAGCTGGAGGAAAGGGCAAAGACCACGCAGGGGAGGAAAGCAGCAGCCCTGCACACACGTGTGCAAACACACATGCAGGCTAAGTCCCATGACAGGGAGCACCTTTCACCCTGGCTCAGCATCGCCCTTCCCCACACACCCACCTCAGCAGCATTCAGGGCAGGATTTCCCTGCAGGGACATCCCTGTGAAAGAGTTGGGGTGTTCCTTTCAGAGCCACTTCCTCTGCCTGCCTCAGCAGCATGTGTTCCTCATTCCCCTCTGAGCTCCAGCTAATGTCACCATCAGTTATGTCTCACCTTGTCAGAGGAAGAGGCCCAGATTCTTATCCCACTGTCACATCTCCCTCCCCAGAGGTCATACAGTGACTCAGTGATGCCATTGATAGAGATCAGCAGTCTTGGAACACAGACGATGTGTCCAGAGCCACTGGAGGATCTTCTGCACCAAGGTGTGACCTGAATGGCCTTCTGAGAGGGACCATGGAGGGGAGGAGGACAAGCACAGGCCAAGTGGCCAAGTTTCTTTCCAAGTTTCCTTTTCCAAGGCCTTTTCCAAGGCCAAGTTTCTTTCCCCCAGAATTACAACATTTAAAACATCACTTCTATTTTCTAAGCACAATCCCCATAACTGGGTGATAGATCATTGCAATGGGAATGACTCCCAGCCTTAATCAACAAGAAGCACACATTCTGCTGTCTGCATGAGCAGACCCTGCCCCTACCCCATCTACATTGAACAACCACGTGAGATTTATTTTGGGCAACCTCACAGATCAAACCAGGGGCACAGGAAAGATGAACTAATGAGCTTGCAAAGGTACTCTCTGATAATCTATAAAAAAGAGCTAAAAAGACCAGCACTAAAGTCCCAGGCACTGACTCCCTGAGCTTGGAAAAGGGGATCCAGGGAAAGATGGAGGGGCTGTTTCCTTTAATAAGATCATTTTCTCTACCTCACAGACACTTCTGCGTCCACAAGCAACTTTCATTTCATTTGATTGCTTTGTCAGCTTCTTGTCACTTGTATGATGGTCATGGATTTTGTACTTTTTGACTCAAAGAGGGATTTTGATTCCAAGGGATGTGAACAGGCCCATGATAACATCTGAGTCATGACTTCCAGATACTGAGCAGCTTTGGCCCACGTCATGCTTTGTGGGTACAACGGCTGCAGAACACACACGTATGTACAAGCAATATATGGAGCACTCAGTCTCCAGATTAAATTCCTGCATCCAAATTTGCACGTCTGTGGACAGTTGGACTGTCCATGTCAGGGGCTGCTGTTGCTCAAAACTTCTATGGAACTGCTGAGCCCTGTGACAAATCCATCCATCGCTTCGCTTTCAATGCGCGGAGGCAATTTAGCACCACAGGCCTCACCAAAAAATTAGCATTTTGTGTATTTCACGTTGAAAACGAACAGGAAGCGTGAGTCAGTGCAAAGCTCTGCAAGCCTTACCCCCGCTGGCAATGCTATTTTATAGAAGATAAAAGCAGAAATTGTACCTTCCAAGTCCAGAGTCGTTTTTCTTATTAGACAACCCCATATTAACAATTCAGCACCACATCGCCCCATTCCCTCTGGCCAGATGCACACGTAGGCTTTGTACAACAGGGTGGAACTCAGGAAAGGCAAAGCCCTGCTAAGAGGTCTTTTCACTCTTCTTTGATCCTAACAGCAGCACATCAAGCACAGGAGTGGCACAGGCAGGCAGTGGCCTCGGCTCCTCCGTCCCCAGTGGCAAGGGAGGCCAGTGAAGCTATCCACTGGTGGCCCTGCCAAGGGTGAGGGAGGCAGGAGGAATGAGTCACAACCAGCCCCTTCCTCAAGGATATCCCACAGGGAGAGCCCAGGCAGTGCTGGGGGGTTTCCAGCAGGTGAACAAGTCATGCTGATGCCCCTGGTGACTGCAAAGCCTAAATAACCCTGGGAGAAAGGAGGGAGGGGAAGCAGATCTTACCCACCCTTGACACGGTTCCCAGCAGGTGAGAGGACCAGCTCATGCCAACCCACCACAAAAGACCTTAAACCTAAACACAGATTATTAAACTAAAAAGAGAGCAATTCTCACAGCCTCCAGCTCTGTTCCTGGAGCCAGCAGCCAACTCTCTACTAACACCAGCTGAAGAAGGGGAATATAAATCCCACCAACACTGCAGCAAGCCTCTACCCCTCAGCCACTCCTCTGTGCACAGCCTTTAGGTACCGCTTGTCCCAGCACCGCTCACCGCCCACACTTACTCCTCGGCTGTCCCTCGGGCCCCTGCTCCAGCAGCTGGCATCGTGAGGAAGGCCAGAAAGCCAAGTAGGTCTTGGCCAGTTAGAATTCTCCCACAGTGACTCTTAGTCCCCACAAATCCTATCGCTCCGTCACAGCCTGGCTCCTGCCAGCGCACCCTTCCGCAGGCAGCAGCAGCTCCCCTGCCTCCAGCCCAGGGCACAGGAAAGCTCACCTCTAGCTAAAGCCAGGATTAAAAGTCCTTTGCCCTCTTGCTGCTGCCCAATCTGTTCTTTTCCTGGGGCTTCCCCTCCCACACGGAGCTTACCTGGGACCGATGGCACCCTCTCCATCTGGGGAACCAGCCAAAGCCCTCATCCTGGTGGCCGAGCGGCTGGAAGCAGGACAACGCTATCCGTTCCCAGCTCTCATCGGGATGAGCGAGGAGATGCGCTCAAGACAGAGCTCCTTATTCTCCAGAATCATCATTCACAGGAGTGTCTGGTATCCCACGGCACACAATCCTGGCGGTGTCTCACTCCCCCTCACCCCAAGCTGTTATACCCTCCACCAAATTTGCCAGTGCCCAGTATTTTCCAGGCTCGATCAGGAAAGTGCTAATTCTTGTTAATGATCTGCTGGGAAAATTCGCCCTTCTGCACAGCCCCAAACTGCTATAAGGAGCTCGGGATGAAGCATGGAGAAGAAACTTCGCACTCCAGACCCCTGCAGAACACTCCCTTCTATTGAGAGCAGAAAATAATAGAGACGTGGGAGGAGAAAGCGTCTTTTCACACTGTTCAAGGATACAAAGACTTACAGAAATAAACCCCAAGAGGCAGGCTCGTCAGCCCGCCTGCCAGACCAGGATGCGGTGGGGTGAAGGGGGGGATGTCTCCTGGATCACAAGACAGGAGGCAAACAGAAAGAGAACACTGAAGCAAACATTGTCTGTGGGGTCCCACAAGGCTCTCTGCTATTCCATGGCTTCAGAAGGGATGGGGATGACTGCAAATTATCCAGTACGGTCAAACCTAAACCTGACTGTAAACAGTTGCAGGAGGATCTTGTGGCACTGACGGACCCAATGGTAAAATGTCAGATGGAAATTAGCATCAATAAATGGCAACTAATCCAAACATGGGGGGAGAAAAATCACCTTCCTGCACAGGCACGAGAAGGTCTGCAAACTGGCACTCAGAAAAGAGCCAAAGTCGCAGTAGGTAACCCCACAAAGCCAAGAGCTGGCTGTCGGTGGTGGACAAACCCCACAACGTCAGGAGGGGCTGTTACACCACAGCTAAACCCAGGTGGAGCCACACAGAGTTGTGCTTCCCCTCCTCAGGGGGGATACGGCACAGAGAAGGGCAACGGAGAGAACTCCAGGGACGTAAAGCTCCTTGTTCAAGGAGAGACTAAATAGATCAGGAGGAGTCCTTAGCCTGGAAAGAGAGATGATGAAAGGCAGGTGAAATCAGAGCAGACGACCAGGGAGCAGGCACATCACAAGAGCTGTAGGAACCCAGGGAAATCACAGGGCAGCAGCCTCAAAGGAAAAGCAGCATGTTTTCACACAGACCAGCTGCACCAGGGAAGCCACAACCTCTTGCAGAGGCAGAAAGCTTCAGCGGGTTCAAGAGGGACCAGGCAAATCCCAGGGGAGGCATCCAGCCATGCCTGCCAAGCACAGCCTCTGGGTACAACCTGCAGAGCTCAGGATGCGAGAGGCTGCAGCAGGACAGCCCTGGGAAGGCTGGCTCTGTACCTGCCCTCTGTCCCTGCCACCAGGCCAGAGGCACCTGTGCTCAGAGCCAGGGCGGCTCTTGACCTGTTTTTATTCATGAGGAGGATGAATGAGATGTTCCACACTCCAGCACGGCTTGGCACGCATGCAAGAGAAACGCTCGCGGGCTCCAAAACAAATCGCGCGCAGCACTTGGGAACCAGGCGTGGGGGTCGGGAAGAGGTCGCCGATGGAGATTTGGGAAGATTCAAATAGATGCTGTAAATATTTTTGCAGAGCAGAAAGAGCCTTGAGCGCAGGCAATGACCTACTTCGCTGTTCTCCAGCGAAGGGTGACACAGCCGTGCCAGAACCCAACAGCAGTTTCTAAGGAGGATATTCGGCATGTCAGGGGTGCTTTGTTAAACAGAAGAGCAGGGGGGTCCCAAAACCCCTTCCCACTGCCCCAGGTGTGCTGGCGGGTGCTCTCCTGCTGCGGTTTTCACAGCACGACCTGCTGACGCCAAGCCCTGGATTTCAGACTCCTGCCAGAGCCACATGCTTCCCTTTCCTAATCAGCTGAGGAAAACAAGAGCAGAATTCCTTATCTCTGCTACATAAACACTCTGAAGATACAGGGTGGTTGGCCCTGCAGTTTTATGGCTCCCTATTCCAATCTCTTCCGGACCAGCGAGGCCAGGGTCCCCATGGGCAGCCAGAGCAACGGGTGTTGCAATCCACCAGGCTGACTTTTTGGAAGCTGATAAATGTCTAAGCTAGTTATCTTGCCTAAAGGAAATGGTTATTAATTAGCTACAGAGCCTGGTTCAGCACAAGCTCTGCCAAAGCAGCATCTTCCCATTCATTTCCAGAAAATGGAAAACTTACAAGGCAACAACAGGCTGCCAGCTGCCAGGAGCATCCCTGTGCTAAACTGAGACAGTCCATCTGATCCATCTCAAGTGTGGCAGGAGAAGACATGGGAGAGTCAACCCCAGCCTGGATGAGAGTGAGCAAGAATCCAGTTTAATCCAGGCTTTTTTCTTTTTATTTTCTATATTTTGTTTATTTATTTGTATCCTTGGTGGATTCAGATCAACTTTCCCAAGCTCTCTCATAGTGACACAGCCCTGGGAACTCGCTGATCACCTCGGGTTCAGAGCAGGCAGCAGGCAAGCACTCAGCTTTGGACTCAAACAGAGGCTTTGACCAGAGCAGCAGAAGGTGCCTATAGGTATTTTCTACCTTGCTGCGACTGCTCCAGATCTTGCTGTGATTTCTAGGGCCAGAAAGTACAATCCATCCTGGCTGCCCAGTCAGGTGAGACTGAGGACAGACCCCAGCACAGCACAGACCCTGCCAAGCCAAGCCCTCCCTAGCTGCCACTCCATCAGCGTGCCCAGAGCTGCCACACCAGTGATGCTCACCAGTCCCTCTGGTTGCTGCTCTCCAGCCCCCAACCTCGGCTGCTCCAGCTGGGACCCACCTTCCCTCCACGTCCTGCTCCCAAATCCATGGCCAGGTCCCCAAACCCACCCCACTCAGCCCAGCACATCTCCTGTTTAACTATAAACAGCAGCACTGAACCCAAGCAGAGCGGTGCAGTCTAGCAGACAGACAGATCTCCTGTAAGAGCCATTAAAAACAGACATGAGAAAAGCCACGTACGTCTAATGCAAAGACGCAATCTTCCTAAGCAGCTTCTCCAGGTACCATCGTGCGCGCCGCCTCCTTTCACCTTTTTCTTCTCAAATAAGCCATGGCAGCGGGAGGGAGAGGATGGAGAAACCAAGCCTCCTCTTGCACGGCCCCACTCCTCCTGCAGGTCCCCTCACTTGTGCCGGGTATTTTCGCGTGAGTCCTTCCATATGGCCGCTCATCCATCACTGTGTCTCACCAGAGTGCCCTTACATGGGCAAGGCAGAGGAAGCAGAGCCGCTGGCCGGAGGAAATCCTCTGTTCCCCTAAATGACAGACCAGCTCCTTGTACAAACATTTACCCAGATTTCCCATGAGGTAGGAAAGTAAAATTTAGGCTGTTTGTACCCTCTGGGTGCCAGAAATGTGTATTTGCTCTCCAAACATACTTTCAAGTGTTTTTACAGTTAACCCCTTGCTTTCTGACTAGAAGGGACTTTCGGGACCATTATCCCCTCATAAAGAGGGCCAGAAGACAGCACACAGACACACACACACCTCCACACCCTGGCAACTGAGAGGATGGAATTTCTCTTCAATAGCTTTTAAGCCATCTCTAGATTTGCTAAGCAAGGGGATAATTGAGGCTTCCATTTATTTCAATGGGGCCAGCTCAGTTGAAGTCCCCTTGAGCATCCAGCAGAAGGTGTTATACATCCCGTGTTATACATCTTTGCTGCTCACGTAGAACCTGGCTCTCACATCCTTCGCACACATACACCACTGGTGACAGCTCTGCTTGTCTGCTGTCACCCTTACAGCTACGAGTACATGCCTGGAAGCACAGAGACAAGCTGAGGAGCCTGCACAGGACTCCTGAGCCCTGGTCTCCGCAGGGACCGTGTGCCCATCAGACCCAAACCCGTCAGACACGGGCAGGGCACTGCTGTCACGGCCCTTTCGACCCAACAGAGGTACAGCCCAAGGGAGGTGAGAAAGAAACTCTTGCACCAGGCAGAGGCTGAGTGATGGCAGGCTGTTAATTGTGATCATCCCCTGAAAGGGGCTGTGCACCCCTGCTCCAAGCTGCAGAAGAGGAAACCAAACAGCAGACCAGCCAGCGAGCCCCTGGGATCACCTAATGGGGGAGATGGTGCTTATTGCTCTGCCCACTCCTGCACATTTCTCTTTAGCCATTTTACAACAATCATTTTCTGCTTCTTCAGCTCACCAGCACTGGAAAAGTACATTAGAGATCCAGGCTGCTCCGAGCTGGGGAAACAGGCAGCCAGGGGCAAGCTAGGGGCTTGTTCAATATCTCCGAAAGGGCAGCAAAGGGTCTGAACGCAGAGGCAGGTGAGATGAGCCACAGAAAGCAATGGCATTTCAACCCCTCCAGAGCCAGAGGGGGTTAGAAACACATTGAGCTGTACAATAACAATTAGAAAACAATGCTCTTCTATTCAGATTGAAAGAGACAGGGGGGAAGACCTTTGGACAAGGATTTTTTTTTATTGTGCAGCGGATGAGGATAAACGACCCCGAGCAGCACTGCAGGGTAAGCAATGAGGGGCAGTAATTGCTGTCTGAGCTGAGCAATTCATCATTTTCCCTTCACATTCGGAGCTTGAACCCTCTGCAAGCTGCTGCATCCAGCCTGGTCTCTGATCCCTCCCAGCACAGACATGTTCCATAACCTCCTCAAGGACGGCGTTTCTGCACACACACCGAGTACAGCTGGAAATGAGGAACCCGGGTCTGGTGAAGGCCCCGTGGCTCCGTAGTCACCCTGGAGTGCCCAAGGTGACCAAACAGTGCTCTCAGGAGTTAGGTGGCCCTGGCTCCCAAGGCACCACCATGTCTTGGCTACACGGGACATTGTGACTCTGACAGAGAGAGCAGCAGGGGGAAATGATGAGGGATTCAAGAACTAATATTAAAGGATTTTACTAATTACCCAGTCAGTAGCAATATACTGAAAGTTAGAGTTCACTGAATAGGCTGTTCCTTCTTTCTCCACCTAAGCTTTTAGAAACAAAAGATGGTCTCCTTAGCTCCTACTGAGCAGATGTCGACATAAAGCTCCCAGCTGCCCAGCCCAGAGCACAAACCTTAATCTGCCAAGAATTAATTCATACACACATTTCATTTGCTCGTTGAAGCTGGCATTTGATGAATGTGACAGTCAGAAGAGCCACACTGGTACATCGAATCAAGCCAATGGTTGTACGAAGGAGTTATCAGGAAAAGCTGGGATACTTCAGCAAGCACCCATCCCCTTGTGGGACACGTCTGCTGCTGCCTGGGCACCAGAGGACAGTGGCTTTGGGTCCCCGCCATCCCCTTTGAGCAGCTCTTCGCTTCCACACCGCAGCCCCCCCCTCACAGTGGATACTGGAACTTTGGCACAAAACCAGCCCAGAGCTGGAGTGTGAGCTGTGCTGCGCCTACAGAAATGCAGCCTTTTCACCTGGGTGTGTTAGTGCTCTGGCTTTGGGGTGGCTTTGGGGTGGCTTCAGGGCTCAGCCAAACCAGCTCCAAAACACCGCCTGACCCGCACAGCTCGGAGCACAGCCTCAGTCCGTGAGGGCAAGCATCCCCCCTCTCCCAGGAGGGGTACGACTGGGAACAGCTCGGGCATCCCCAAGCATCCCCGGCAGCCTCCAATTACCCCGTCCCCAAGGCGGTGTCACCCGGGGGGGCTTCATACGGGACCCCAGCCAGGTCTGGAAGTATCACCGAAACTTTCCTCCGGGCTCCGGGGCACGGGAAGGGCGGGGGGGGATGCGGGGAGGGAAGGAAGGGCCCCCCAGCCCCACGACGGCGGCACGGGCACCCCCCGGGGACCCGCCCGGACCGACCCCCGCCCGCACCCCGCCGGGGGTACCTGTGGGCGCTGCCATCGTCGTAGAGGAAGGAGCGGTTGGTGTAGCACTCGGTGCGGGGGGCCGCCCGCCCCTCCGCCGGTTTGTAGATCCCCTGCAGGCTCCGCTCCTCGCCCGAGAACGGCATCGGCGAAGCGGTGCGGGTGCCCGGAGAGGCGAGGCGGAGCAGAGCATGGGCACCCCGCGCTGCCGAGGGCAGAGCCACCGCCGCTCCCGCACCTGCTCCCGCACCCGCTCCCGCACCGCTCCCGGCACCGCTCCCGGCACCGCTCCCGCCGGCCCATCACGGCGCTCCCCGCAGCAGCCCGCGGGCCGGGCGGACGCTCCGCATACCGGGAGCGAGGCGGCGGCCGCGGGCAGCAACAGGTGCGGGAGAGCTGCGGGAGGGGCGTGGAGGGAGGGGGGGTCCTGCCCTATCCAGAGCGGCGGCGGAGCCGGAGCCGCCACCTCGCTGCTCCCTCCGCCGCCGCCGGACCCCCCCTCCCCAGCCCCGGTTACCGCCCCGGCCCCGCCGCTGCCCCACGGCGCCCCCTGCCGCCCGCACCGGCCCCGCTGCAGCCCCCGCACCGGTCCCGCACCCCCGGGCTGCAGCAGAGCCCGGCGAGCCCACCCCGGCACCGCACCGAGCCCCCGGGGCGCATCCCCTGCCCGCATCCCTCCCCGGGGGGGGTCGGGGGGGACTTGACTTTTTTATTTATTATTATCCTTTTTTTTTATTTCATTTCATTGAAATAAATGAAATTTATTTTCTATTTTATTTTATGTCCTACTATTTTATTTTCTACCAGCAGTACAAATATTTGTGCTGCGCCGTGGGGCCGTGCCGAAGCTCAGCCTCCCCTGCTGGGGAACTCCTGTGCCGTGCTGCGCAGCCAGGCTGGGCAGCGATGTCCTCCCCGCTGCAATAACACGGCCCCGCTGCAGGCACAGCCCCGCTCCAGGGACAGCCTGGAAACGAGCCAGCCACCTCCAGGAAAGGGTTAACGGCACCGAGTCCAAGGTGCCTTCTCTCCCCTCGAAGTTCAGCCCTGGGGGTGCTCAGTGCCCGCAGTCAGGAGGTGCCATCCATAATGACGTGGCCAAGCCCAAAGTGCCCCAAAGCTGCTGCAGCCTGAGCGTGCCCCCCCTCCCACTGCGTGCACCCACCACCCACGCTGGCCCGGGGCTGGGGGAAGATGGAGCTGGCCTGTGGCAGGGGGGGCCATGCAGCCCACAGGGCAGTAGAGTCCCAAGGAGAAGTCAGTTCTGCCCCAGCTTTGGTTCCTCTCCTTTTTCACTTCTTTTTTTATTTCCTTTCCAGAGACCACACCGTTGCACAGGCACTGGGAGTTCACCGTGGTGCCAGGCAGTGGGATCCCAGGGATGCACAGGTGAGCAAAGCTCCCCAACAAGACCCCTTTATTACACAAGAAATGCTCCCATGGGATCAGAGTGGCCACACAGCCCCCCGCGCCTTGTGCAACAATCCACTGCCACCTGGGTCACCCAAAACACCACCACCTGCGCCAAGCAGACCCCAGGGGAGGGTGGCACCATCCAGGCCAGCAGCTCGCTGCTTCCCCAAGTGCTGCTTTCTCTCCTACAGCCCCAGCCCTCGCGTGATGCATCAGCACAAGGTGCCCGTCCGCAGCCTCCAGCAGGACGTGCCCACGCCGCTGCGCCGGGGTTTACGCTTCTCTCTACCACCGGAGACTTTGTTTCTCCCGCAGCATCTCTTCCTCCTCCTCTCTCTCCATATGGACTCTCCTACACTAGGAGTCATTTGAGAGAAAAGCAATTAATACTCCCCGTGCAATGCATCCGTGTGATGCTGCCCGACCTGTCATGCTTTTAAGTAGGAAAAGTTATTCTTCATTCACTAATTGCTTCACATTATGGGGTGCAGAATGTTAACGTGCAGCTCTGCGAGGAGAGGGGTGGGTGGCACAGCAGCGTATTGACATGCTGGGTGACAACACAGGCGTGGAGGAGGAATTATTTAAACCAGTTATGGTGGGGGTAGGGACGGTGAGAAAAAGAAATGAAAATGGAGAGCCAGCAGAAGAGACCATCCCCACCCAAACAGCACAGCTCGAGTGGTGAGGTTGGTCCCACCCTGGTGCTGCCACCAGTGATGGAGCGGCCGTGGAGCCGTGCCTGGAGGGGCACTGGTGCCTCCCGGGTCCCACCACAGAGCAGGGAGGGTGCCGAGGCAGAGGCCTGGCCCCTGGGCACAGGGACAAGCTGTCCCAGTGATGGCAATTTAGTGGGATCCTACCTGAGAAAGGGGAGCCCCTGCCTGGGGACCGCTCTGGCACAGATCAGCCACACTGGACACGCAGCTCCTGTTTCCCTCCACAACCTTGGGCAAGCTCTGCATTTCTGGGTACATCACACACACACACACACACACACACACACACCCCCCTACCCCAGGGCAAGTTGCTCCCCAGAAAGCAGTGTCCCAGCTCACTGCCCAGCATCACTGCAGCTACAGAGCATCCATGGAGTCAAGCAGGCAATACCCAGTCTGCTCCCCATTGCAAATGTTGTCAAAGCATGGACTGAATTTCATCAAAGCAGAGCTCGATTTGAGACTCAAACACTTTGGGTGTTGTGGTGGCAGATGAATTTCATGTGAAATCGAGATCTGCCAGGCACAAAAGGAGCCTGTATCCAACCTCAGGGAATGAAAGGACAAGGCAAAGTAACCCCACACTGAAAATTCATAATGAGGGGAAAACTTCTGGTCCACTGCAAAAGAGGCAAATTTTCTGTCCAGTTGAGATGTTGGCGAGGAGACCACCTCTTGGGAACCACCTCTGCCCTCTGCCCTCAGCATCCTTCACAAGCTCCTGCTCTCTCCGTTCAGGTTATATTTAGCTCGGTATTTCTGCGGCTGAACGCAGCCCCGGCAGAATGCACAGAGGGTTTGAGCTGTTTTTATCAAGGAGTATAGGAGTAGTTAGTTGTCAAAGCTGTCATTAAACCCAAGAAGCAATAATCAAACATACCCATACAAAAAGATAGAGCTCTGTAACTCCGAGACTGATGTATGCAAAGAAAAAATGACTGCTAGGAACTTGGCTATAGAAACATGTTTTTAAGCCAGTCAACCGAGCCATTAAATAGGAAGAAAAGATCTTCATTTGTGCTCCAGGAGCAGCTCATCTATTTGTCTCGTGTGTCAGCGCTCCGGCTTCTTGGCTTGTTTGTAAGTTTTCTCCTTATGTTTAACACCCAAAAGGGATGTTAAATATCAAAACCCAAATGAAATACACACTGTGGAGCTCTCATAAAGCCTCCTCTTCCATCACCTCCCAAGCCTTATGGGGAACTTAAGGTGAATTGCTTGCAAGAGCTGAATCATATCTTCAAGCGAAAACATTGCTATTAGGTGACTAAGACCAAAATGATTGTCTTCCATTATTTATTGTGACTGATGCTGTTATTAAAAACCAGACAGGTCCCTTCCCAGCTCCTCGCACCACTGAGTCTGCGTGTGCTGGTGAAACCCTGCAAAAGGCAGGTTGTGAGTAGAGGAGACCCTTTGGGCATGGTCTGAAACACAGGGAAGGTGCTTTGTGCTCCCAGGAGCATCTCAGCTGGGGACCTGGCTGGTGTCTGCAGCTGGCAGAGGATGCCTTGTCACCTCTGACCCTTAAAAGAAGGGCAGCCACACGAGGACACGGGGAATGCCTCGTGGGAAGAGGCCACTGTGGAAGGAAAATGCAGGCAGGCTACGCCAGCAGGGTCTGGCACAGCCCTGGAGCAGGAGCAGCTGAGGGAAGACCTGAAAGCTTGCAGGAATCAACCCAGCTCTCGGGAAGAAGCCCAGGAGGTGGGACCACAGTGGGGATGGAGAGGGGTGCCCGCCCTGCAGGGAAGGACAGCGCGGGGCACAGAGCGACCACACGGACACCTGAGCTCAGGCTGTTATATCTGGGCAAATTTATACTGGAAGAAAACCCAATTTTCACGGGTTTTCCCCAATAAACCCCGTCCACCCGCCCTCGCCTGAGAACGGTGTGTCATCCCAAGCCTTTGCGTTCTCTTGAAGCAGAATTGAGCAGAACTGAGGCAAGCCAGGCTCTGCTCCCCCCTTCCAAATGTTCACAGCATCAGGAGGGGAGCCAGGAGGCTTGAAGTGACATTTGAAGAAGCTGTGGGTACGGCTGCTCCCCTGCAGCACGTTGCAGCAGGGCTGCCTGCCCCAGGCTCATCCTGCCCCACACCATCTCCCGCTGCCCCGTGAGCATCGCTGCCTTGGTCTTGGGATGCCACGGGAGTTCAGGGCTCTGTCCTCCCTGAAAAATCCAACCCAGACCCCCAACATCCTTCAGTCTAAACACAGTTCACACAGTAGGTCGAGTTGTCTACAGTGTTGTTGGTACATCCCTGCTCCCGTAGTGAGGTTTGCTTGGATGTAAAATTTAAGGGAAATGTGAAAACACCTCAGATAAAACGAATTATAGCCCCGTGGCTCAGGAAAATCAGCTTTCCTGGTTGCTTCCCTAATTTACACCCACCAGATTTTTCAGGGTTGAAGTGGAGCTGCAGGAACAACACTCCTTTCCCCAGACTGACCTGACTTCAGCCACTCCAGGGGTCCCGGATTCACTCTTCTTCACTCTTGGATCTCACTGGGAGTGAAGTTTTCCCTTAATGTGCCTCACTTTACTCACCTGAAAAGGGAGACAAGGTCATACATAAACTGCTGTGCCTGGAGCCTGGGTTTGTATGGGTGATGGAGGGATCACCCCCAGGCAAACCCCCAAAGCACTCCAGGTCAGTTATTTTACACTTCAGCAGTCAGTTCACATCTATTGCTCCTCAGCTTTCCCCAGAGGGACTCAGCCAGGCTCTCCTGATAAACAAAACCCCACATCCAAGAGCTGCCCGTGCCCCAGCCGGGGTTGGAGAGCGTTAATCTTATACATGCACTATCAGCAAGTGTTTGAAGTTCCTGCTGCCACCACAAAGCAGTGCTAAAGAAATGACTTCAGAAGTGCTGCAAGCACCACACTGGGCGTAATTGCAACAGGGATGATACACATGTGGGTTTTATTATTATTCTAAAAACGCACAATTGGGAAAGCCAATATTTTTAATGGAAGTGGTTTCAAATGCTAGTATTTATTTGCTTATTAAATCGTTTAGCTGGAGACAGAGCATCTTCAAAGGAGGAATTTTTTTTTCCTAGAACGGGTATCTGGGGCTATAGTGCTGTATTATCATACAGGAAAAATATTTCCTTATTAGCTTTTTATTTCTGAGAACACATTTAACTGACACTTCCCGTGCTGACAGCTCGCCAAGCTTCAAAGCACAACTCCTGCAAGGATTACAAGGGCTGGGAGGCTGGTCCAGATGAAGCTGTGGCCCAGCTGGCTCACAGCCTCCCTGAAAGGAGTGACTCCAGTTTCTGGAGAGCCTGAAGCTGAGGCCCACACTGGGACACACACACTGTGTGTGTTTGGGCTGTCTTTCGGGGGGCGCGATGCACTTCCAAGCCGTGACCACACTTTGGGGACCTGGTTTCTCCTGCAATTCCAGCCACTTCCTACTTCCTCCTGCCACAATTTCCCCAGCCAGCATCATTGCTGCCATCCCCCCCCCTCTGTCCCTCCCCGGGCGCTGCTGGGGACCCACGAGCCCCTCTCCGCCCTCGCTGCTCCACAGGCCCCACAGACCTGCTGCCAAACCCAACTCTCTCCCCTGCTGACACCTCCATCCTGTTTGTGGTGTCTTTGGCACTTCCCCGTCCAGCCCCTCCAGTCCCCCGCGGCTCCCCAGCCCAGTCAGCTCCAGCGCAGCCCGCGGCTGGGCCAACATTAATACGTGGAGGCTCTGGTGCAGCTGAGGCCACGGCCGGAGGCAGCAGCACATCCAGGGGTGGATCACTGCAGCTCCTCATTCCCCAGGACATGCAACCACCACAGAAGCATAAATCCATAGAGTCACCTAAAACCACAGAGTGATGTTGTGCAGACAGAAAGCAAAGGTCCATCCAGCGTGGCTCATTAGGGTGCACGTCCCCACTGCAGTAAACAGATGCTGGAGGGACACCCAAAAACACCCCCAGCCTCCTGGCCATGGCTGAACAACATCAGCTGCCCCTGCACAGCCCCTTCCTCGTGCCTCGCTCCCAGGGGCTCATTGGAAACACGCCTGATGCTAAACCATGCCCCACACTTCCACAGCTCCAGGAGCAACCGAGAGAGGTACCTGACCTGGAGCAGGGTCACAGCCCCCGCAGCCACAACCCCAGCACAGGGAAAGCCCCTTGGTACCCCTCTCCCTGCTCAGTCTGCTCCACAGCCTGGCCCAGCAGTGCTCACAGCCATAGGATGTCCTCCACATCCACGGGGACCCCACACAAGGCAAACCCACAGGCTGACACAACCAACCTCCATCTCAGGAGATGCAGAGAGCCTAGAGTGCCCTGAGCAGGGGAGCCAACACCAAACTGGCAGCCCTAGCACAGCTTCATAAGGGTCCCAGGGGGTCCATTTTGCCAAGTTCACCCTAGCAGTTGCTTCATTTCTTAGACACCCAACCCAAGTCTGAGAAATTAATAAAGGGAAAGGCTAGAGTTTTGCTTGCTTTGTGTTTTCTGCAGCTGCAACACGATCATGCCCTCGGATCATCTTTCCTCCCCACAGGCAGGTGAGGTGGAAGCCATCGTCTCTGGGTACTGGGCAGTAACTCAATCCCACAGACCCAGATACAGACGCTGCCCCGCGAGCCTCTGCCAGGGAGAAACCACCTCGGCCGTGGAGGCAGACCCCGCTGCAGGGAGAACTCCCACCACCATGCAGGTAAGTGCTTCAGCCATTGCTCAGTCACAGCATGGAGGCTGGCACGAGGCCATTCCCTCTGGGACAGTGGGGGCACAGCTTTCCCTTTGGCTCCTTACCCTGCCAGCTTTCACACAGCATTGTCAAATACCAAAGGCTCTCCTTTGAGGACACATATTGACGTTACAGGTCCTCATTAGCATCTCAGGCCTTCAGTAACAGGTTAAAAACAGAAAATCTGAATAGTGAGTTATTCCTCAGTATTTCCATGCAGGGATGCACAGAAAAGAGCCTGCTGAACTGCTGCATGGTAGTGTCCTTCTTTCTTAAGTTTCTAGGAGGAAAAGAGCCTTATGCTAATAATACAGAGACCACGGTCTAAAAGTCGTGATTCTGTTTTGCATGAATGTATTATGTTATTTCTGTTCTAGTAGTAAGAGAATTCAGTGTCTGTGTCTCCTCCCCCCCAGCTGACACTCTGCAGGCTCCGGACTCACCAGTGGTGCTTCATTCTCTTTAATGTCTTGCTTTTCCACGTGCTGCTTTTCGGAGCAGATTTACTGGAGGAATACTTCCTGCGGTCCTTACCTCTCTCTTACACCGACGTGAAGACTCTCGAAATCAGGGAGAGGGCCAGGAAGCTGGATATGGATCCCCTAAAGGCCAATCTCTCTTACACTGTCAGCAGCGCAGCAGCATGCTCCGATCAAGAGATATTTTTGCTCGTTCTTGTCTGCAGTAGCCCAGAAAACAGGACAAGGCGCAACGTGATCAGGCAGACATGGGGCAACGTGACAGACGCCGGAGGTTATGCTGTCCTTACTCTGTTTGCTTTAGGAAAGCCAGCTTCAGCAAGCACCCAGCTGGAGGTAAGCGAAGAGTCTCAAAAGCACAGAGACATAATTGAAGGCAGCTTCATTGATTCTCCCGAGACGCAGACACAGAAGATGCTGATGAGCGTGGAGTGGACAGTGACTTTCTGCCCCCACGCGAGGTATATTCTTAAAACAGATGAAGACATGTTTGTCAGTATTCCAAGCCTGGCTGGATACCTGCTCAGCATAACACAGCTAGAGGACATTTACATGGGGAGGGTGGTTCACCACGGGGCACCCGACAGAGACCCCAGCAGCCCTGCCTTTGTTCCCACCCACCAATACTCAGAGGAGCTTTACCCGGATTACTGCGACGGGAGCGCTTTCATCGTGTCCCAGGACGTCGCTCGCAAGGTGTACGTGGCCTCCAAGGAGGTGCCGCTTTCGGTGCCCCCCGACATCTTTGTTGGAATCTGTGCTAAAAAAGCTGGCATCACTCCCATTCACAGCTCTCGCTTTTCTGGGGAGAAGCACATCAGCTACAATCGATGCTGCTATAAATTCATTTTCACCTCTTCCAACATGAAAGAGGACGAGTTATTTAAAGACTGGAAGGAAACAAGCGATGGGAAAGATTGCTCATTTCTGGAGACTTATTATGGTCTGGTGTCCTGCAAGGTTTTGACCTATATTGATAAGTTCAAACAGTTTAACTTGGATAGAATAAAATACGAGGTTCTTCATTTCGCCGATTAAGGTTTAACTTCTGCAAAGTCTGGATTCTCTTTCACTAGCTGTTTTAGCCTATTAGTATTCAGTAATAATGATCTCCTCTCAAAGTTAGCTCTCTTCCCTTCACCAGCAGGTGAATTTTCAATGCTATAGTGTTATACCATGAGAACTGGACGTACCTGAGCTGCAGAAGTACCGACAGGTGCATGCATACAAGTAAAAACAGTATTCCACGAAACTTCGTCTGTATCCAGTACTTCCCAGACTTCTAAAAACCTCCACCTTCTGCCTTTTTTTATCCAAGGCATCATTTACTTCCACAGTATTTTGTAACAAAGGGGAATCTTTCCATCCACAAAACAGCTACTTCCAAGCAGCCTGTTCTACAGCACCACTGAAAGTACAGAACAGCTTAGAGTGGGAACAGACATTGAACTGCTGTGGGAATTGCTTGGGGAAACATCTGAGGGGGATTCTAGGCAAGAAATCCAACTTACCTGTCAAAAAGCATCTTGTGTTTCTGTCAGTCACAACACCTGAGAAACACCCATACACACATCTCAACGCCGTAACGTTACGCTGGAGAAGAGCATCAGCAGGGAAGTCAGAATAAATTCACCAGCCTTACCCAAAAGGTAAAAATTCCCCAAGTTAGGAACCAGCCACAGAACACAGCCCCAGCCACGCCTGCATCCTCTGGATTAACTCTTCCACATCAGCTCTTTCAGCAGCAGAGACTCGTTGGACCGATCTGTTCGACAGCAGTGACAGACACACGTGGGAGGAGACACACAGGCACCTTTGAGGGCCCCATCCCCTCCTCCCACCACAACCAACAGAGGTGGGCACCCAAGGATCCACAATGCTGAATAACCAAGTTAGGCTGCTTGTTAATCAGGGTCTAATGATGAGGTTTGGGTTGTTTGGTTTGGTTTTTCGTTTTAAACCAAATTCCTCAAGTTTAGCATGTTACCTCAATTCCCATTCTCCAGCATTCATTTTCTGGTTTTGCCTCAATTATCTCCAACTGTTACTTCAGGAAGGACAGGAACATGCTTTAATTTTTCCACCAGCACCAACATGTAAACCATAGAGCAATACACAGGATGGGTTGGGAATTGCATGTGAATAATAAAGGGTAAGAGGCTGATCAATTAATTAGAATGAGCTCAAAGCTCAACAAAATAAAGCATATGTGCATATATACAAAAATCCCCTTGCTTGGCATCTCTGTGTACTCTAAAATATTGTATCTGGCAACTGTACCAGGCAAAGCAGATGCTAAAGACCTCGCACACAGAGTGGCCTTCAAAAGCAACAGCTGAAAACACACATGGAAGAGACTCATGAATTGCAGAAAAGGTTTATATGTTGATTTCTTTCATGGAGATTTTAGTATACGGCTCACACAGAGCTACCAGCACACAAAGCCACCTAAAACAACAAAGCTGAACTGTCCAATATGAGTGCAAACTAAGGACTTCTGTACTCTTTTCATTTCCTTTTTAGTGCTTTGGTGTTTTTTCTGGATGCAGGGTTCACGAAGCTTCCATGCTCTCCCCGTTCACAAACGAGACACTGCGTGCTGCATTTCTCACTAGCAGGTGTTTATTACAGACATCTAGGATGAAAGCATCAGCGGTAGTATAATGGTGGATGACAACTTTTGTACATATTGGATCATAAGCAACGAGGCAGATCACCTGCATTCAGATAAACATTAAGGGACCTTCCCCAACTACCCTGCTCCTCTGCGCCCACTTTGAGGCCTTGCCAGCCATTTTTGGCAGGCAATACCATCCCCTCTGCTGCAGCTCAAAGCTACTACAAGCACAAAAAGTTACTGCCTGACTTAGATCATCCTGCTTCACTTGGCAGAGCAGGGACAGCAGGCAGGTGTACTTTCCATAGAGTTATACCTGACTCGACACGCTACTAAAATAAGCCCCAAAGGAGTAATTGCATGTTTTATTATGCTCCCTCCAGCTATTCCTCAGATTTCTTATGTCTTCAACAAAAATAATATAAAACTTTTGTATAAAGCACACTGTGGTCCTGTTTATGGGCTAAGACACATCACATGTCACTAGAGTGTCCAGCTACTCGTGGACCTCATCGCAGTGAGCAATTACAAATTACAGAAGGTAACGACTGCGTAAGGTACATTTCCATACTCCCAATTCAGTTCACACCCTTACACATGAAAGCTTTATGTTCTTACCCCTTTTATTCTAACCCAGGCCATTGAAATCATACATTTTTTTTAAATAACACTTAAAAATTAAAAAAAAAAAAAAAAATCCGTTAAAAAATAGTGTAAACAATTTAAGGTTTGGTTCTGAAGTAGACTTGTAGTGCTATAGCTCATGCTCCTCTTGAACAAGGCGAGTGAGCTGCCATACAAAGTCGCAGTCAAGAAAGGAGACAAAGCTCCCAATTTGGTTTTACACACCAGAGGGTGCATTCATTTGTTTTTAAGAGGGCTAAAAGCATTTCCCCCCACCCCCCCAGCATAAAATGTAAACAATATTTAGGATTATTTATTCAAGCAAGACTTACATCCAGCAAGTTGAAAACAGAAATCCAGTTTGTACTTCCTCACATGGACAGAATGTTACTGGGTTATGCTTACCACCAGGGTTCCTGACAGAGTATGACTGGCTAAAAGAGTGTGTTCCATGCAAGTGCCAAGCTGGGCAGATATAAAAAATTAAAAAAGAGAACCTATGGCAGCATCTGAGGTCACAAACCTCGAGGTGTTTTGGTGTTTGCTTTTTTTTTTTTTTTTTTTTAATTGAACTGTGATCTGAGAAAACACAACAGGAACTCCAAACCCAACAACAGTTTAACTAAACACTGATTAATTTCTGCAAAATAAAACACAGCAGCTGACAGAGTTACTTGTAAGGTTACAAGTAACTTGTTACAAGTAACCTTGGTTACTTGTCTCACGACAGGACACAGAGAACTTCTGTCGTGACATTCTATGGGAAACTATGCTGTGCCCTATAGCTTTGTTTTGCTCTCATGATTGATTTCAAAGAGAGCTGCAGTGCCTCCCATTCCTTTAAAGAGACAATCTAAAGAGACCCTGGTGTGTGGAGTCTTTACACCTTATATCTTAACACCTATTGCAGTAACATGGTTTGTAAGAAGGGGAACCAAAGACATCAGTGACATTATTCTGCTCCTTCCACAGCTGTGGTAGAAACTGCCTTAACATAATAAGGGCCTTCACGCAGGTAAGCCCTGAGCCTCAGGTAATACTGATTGCCAAAGATCTCCGCGATCGTTTTAGAGTTTACGAGGGCCTTCACCAGTTCGTACTTGGCATCCTTTGAAGCTTTGTCAGGCTCCACAGATCTGTCTACAATGTACTCCACGAACCCTGGACTGTCAAGCATCAACTTCTGGGCCCACGGTTGATTTGCAATAGCCTGAACGTGAAGACAAGAGAGGGAGGAGGGAGAAACACCTCATTTTAAGAATCCAAACTTCAGTTACGCGGTAGGCTGTTATGAAAATAGCCAAGGAACAGGAAAAATGAAATGGGATGTTCATTCTACACATTAGTTACACAACCACCACTCAAATCAAGCAGCAGGGTTTAACACGGGGAAACAAGTACAGCTCAGTGCTTAACTTTAAAGTTTTAAGTGAATTATCACAGCAGTGCCTTTGATATTGAGGCAGCACCCTTGGGCACAGCTGTTGCTTTGTTTTTCCCTCTCCAATTTATAATAAAATAAGCCTTACAGACATGACTTTTGCTGCATTATTCAAATGGTGAATACAAATGGGGCACAATGAAAAGGGTCTTCTTTTTGAAGCCTTGAAGTGGTCAGAAATAAGTTCGTGGCCTTCATTTTTTTTTAAGAAATAAATAAACCCGAGACTGAATGGCAATACAAGTCACCACCTGATCTTTAAAAACTACAAGCACTTACCGTAAACACCCGTAAAGCCCCACAGTGGAGATCAGGGAATGGCTGAGTACTGATGCTCCTGAAGAGCTCCAGTGGCTGGCTGGACAAGGACGTGAACCATGATTCTGTCATTCTTAACAGGTCTTCTGTCTGCTGCTCTGGCTACGTGCATGACATACAAAAATAAAAGTGTTTGATTAGGATTACAAAAAGTTTCAAGTTTTGAGTATATGTTCAATAGTTAAGGAAGTTATTTAAAACAAACCACCAGCAGATTAAACTGAAATAGTTTAAGTGTTCATGAATGAAGAAATGGCCTTCTGTATTTCATTTAGCTTGGAGGACAGATTGAAATGAATTGGTTTTGATACACAAGGTTAAGTGCTATGCTGGAGTGCAGTCCTGCAAGACAAATGGAAGTGGCTTACTCACTCATTTAGAGCTGCACTATGAAAGCCAGATCACCTGATCTAAAGAACATACACAGGGATGAGAGGATGAGAGCAGTTTGCCACTATCCCTTTAAAGCACAAGAATATTAAACTGTTTACTCTCATTCCCTTGCTATACTGTGTTCACTTCATGTTTATAAACAGATTTCAGAACACCTGGCTTCTTACAAACAAACTCAAACTTTACTCAAACAAATAAATGGGAGAATTTCAAAACAGTGGAATACTAGAAAGGTACCACTTATACCTGTAGGAGATGCTGCAAGAGGTCTTCACACAATTAGTCAGATGCACAATAATTTTATTCTTGTAGATTTAAAAAAAAAAGACAACAAACCAAACCCCAAACTTACAGGCAAGTAAAGAAGAGATGAAATTGCATCCAAGCATCGAAGTCGTAACTCCGTGGGGGCATTCTTTGCCTGGTGCCCTATTCTGCTTAACAGATTGTGAAATCTAGTTCCTTTAAAAATAAAAACAAAGTGCTTTTAATTAATTCAGCTAGACCTCTACAGGAGTACAAAGATACCCATCAGTCACATGATACTACATTAACTGATGGTGCTGTATAATAAACCTGAGAAAGGCAATTTCTTGATCTACTATAATAAAAGCAGCATAGGATTCTCTCTGCTTCATATGGATCTAAGACAGGTAAATCCAAAGCTTTTAGTTTAACTGTCCAGACTACACAAACATTTCCAAAATGCAAGCTATATATAACAGATAATTGTGTTATCTGGAGAAGTGTGGACCCTAGTACACTTGTAATTAGAAATCTTCGATCCCACTCTACAATGCTAATGTCACCTACTAATACAAATTTTCAGTTAAAGAGCAAAGTTCAGATGAGCAGCAAGAAGTCTAGCACCTACTTTGAATCCTCTGAACAGTTTTATATTAAGAGAAACAATGCAGTCGTTACTGTTTCTCTTAATGACATGGCCTTCTCACCAGGATTAGAGAAATATGAGCAGAGGAGTCCAAAATAACACAACTCCTGACAAATCATATGATGCAGCTCACTGGAAATGAGTAACTGGAGTCACACTTGTGATACCAGAATTCTAGCTGCCAGGCATTTCACACTGCCACACCTGGCAGGGCAGTTAAAAAACACCTCACCTGCTACAGCACAGCTAGTCAGACACCCTTGGTTATTAGATAAATAAATACATTTTTCAATTCCTTTCCTCTATTAAACCAAGCCAATTCATTCTTGTATATTATGACATACTCAGAACGTTTTATTAAATAAAAAAAAGATGGTACTAACTAGTTTTCTGTAAAACCTGTTTGCCTTCCACGTTTGACCCCAGGATTCCTAACGTGTCCACAGCCACTCCAATCATGGTTGGATCATGACTTTCTGCCATGTCAAAGACTTTTTCCATAAAGACAGGGTATCGCTCACAGATCTGCTGTGGACTGTCCACAACAGCCAGATTTCCAAAAAATTTGACAAATCCTGAGAGAACAAGACAAAAACAAAAAGCATTCAGAGCAGAGGAACAGTAACTTTAGCAATATCAAAATTAAACAAGCATTAATGCAAGATTGTTTCACTGCTAATCCAGTGTTATTAAGTCTCAACACTGTGAAAGGCATCAAAATAAGGAGAGAACTAAGGAACAAGCCAGTGTTTTGAAAGTTACTTAACTCATGGTGTAACAGTTGTCTTCCTGAACTCATAAAAAAAGGCTACAATAACACAAAGTATGGTACAGTCTCTCCAGACCTTACCTGCACTACCACTGTTAATGAGTAACATTATCCACGTGTTACAGACTGTCCTCCAGCATTTTTCATATACAGCCAACACATTCTAACATTCAAAAATCCACACTGGCTCTCACAGCAGGCTTAACAGTCCTCTCAATTTAACTCATTAATGCAAGCAAGCAGTAAAGACTAGAAGGAAGAAATGCACGATGTCACCTGGTAAATAGAAGCCTGAGAAAGGATCAGACTCTGCACCAACGATGATGTTCGAAATTTTATCGATCACTCCTTGTTGAGCAAGATACTGACGCCCGTGGGGAGTGTGGGCCAGCGAGGTCACCATCTCTATGCAGGTAGCTCTGTAAGACAGCCAGTTGTTTTGGCCTGTTTCAGGTGGGTTTTTGAAGTACTCAGCAATTAAGACAAAAAAAGGTTTTCTACCCTTAAGACAAAATCCAAACAAACAAAAACCAAACTACCCCAACTGTCCAACACTCCAGGCTCACTCAGCTACCTTATTTTAGGTGTACAGATAGAAAGAATTCAAGTTTTTATACCACATCCCAGCATTACAATTACCACAGCACACTGGAGAAACTCCATCTTTGTTCTCCAGTTTCAGCACACAGTATTTTACACTCAAGTCTGTTTAAGAAGAGGCAGATAAAGCGTTTTCCTGAAAAGGGTTTCATGAGAAACACACACAAAGTATGTTTAAAGAGTGTTATTTTAAGACTGAACATCAGAGTTTTACCAAGAGGAAATCTCACTGGCAAACTCCCTGCCAACATACCTGACCAGCACATCATCTCCAGTCAGCTCTCCAATTAACTCTGATATTAATCCACTGTTTGCACAGTAATTTAATGATTCTGCTGACACCGAAGAAATCTCAACAATTAACTAAACGAAAGCACAGGGGGGAAAAAAAGGATAGTTTATAAAAACATTATGATAACAATTCACAGTAATGCAAATAAGTTATAATATTGACTAATCCTATATATATATTAAATACAGAATTGCATATTGTTTTCATAATTAACCTAAACATTTGCCTGAAACAAGTTCATGAGGAATTCCAAGTTTACAGTACATGCACTTGATTTTTTTTTTCCACAGTTATCTCTCCTTCAGAGGATCATCACTGCCATCCCCACTAAGCTCTAGAATGGCTGAATTGTGTTATTTCTCCTTTGCCATACATCTCCTGACTGACACACTTGGCATCTCTGTCTCAGTCTCCTCCGCCCTCCCAAACCTCCACATCCAAAGGTTAAGAGACTACAGCAGCTGTTTTACTTTCACAGAAGCAAAACATTTTGTTGTATCTTTAGTGATTCTGTGTAGGCCTTCCAATGCCCTAGGAATCACAGGTCAGAAAATGAGAGATCTAAACAGTACTTCACATTTTTGTACCATAAACTAAGCCATAAACTAGTCTGGACAAAATGTAGACATGAAGAAAAGTTTGTGAAGCACTGATGAATGCTAATTTAGAAGTAAGCCATAAAATCCAGATTGTAATTCAGAGCTGCAGTATCATGTCATTCCAGTGCTAACATTGATCACATCCCTACCTCATACACTCTGTATCGAACAACGTCATTTGTTGCCATGACATTTTTCAAGTCGCTCAACAAGCTGCTCACAAATAAAGCCTCTAAACCATCTTGTGTCTGTGCTATTCTTGAGAGAGATTTGATGGCCTGGAAGCAAAAAACAGGAGATTATTAAAAACACAAACAAAACCACAAAGAGAAGAAAATCCAAGACGACCAGACTTAGTGTCAATGTCCTTGATTAACATTAAACCAAGTTATACATCTAAAATTTTAATTATGATTCACTTTTCACTGATGAAAGCTAGTTATGGTTACTGTAACCACTACTACTGTTACAGATCCAAGTCTCTGGCATCAAATTCAGATCTGTGAGCTCCCTCTGGCATCAATAGCTACTGAAAGATAACAGTTCTACGTAAATTTTTTATCACATCTAAGTAGTTTCTGGGCTGAAGGCACCTACATACTTATAGCACCTTTCAAGCAACCTAAGTTCTCTTTCCTTCAGAGGAGCAGAGGCTGTCACCTCACACAGAAAGCATGATCTGTTGTGTCTGTAGAGAAAGAAAAAAAGAAAGCAATCCTTACCTCTTTAGCCACTGCTATCTTCTCCCCCCCAATGCAATTTATGATTTGCCGCAATAGCTCAGGGCTGTTGAGAATTTCCGTAACAGCATCTGAACTTTCAACAATCCTCCCAACCTGAAAACATGATTAAAGAATTATAGAAAAAAAAAATTAAACGAACCTTTTCCACTGCAAGGACATCCAAGCACTGGAATAGCCACCCAGACAGAATCACCATTTTTTGAGACACTCAAAACCGAACTGGACAGGCAGCCTGCTGTAAGCTGGTCCCAGTTTTATTTTGGAGATGGACCTGAAATCTCTAGAAGTCCACTCCAAACTACATCGTTACACAGTTCTGTTCTTTTAAATTAATGCAACGAGTGTCAAACTACTACAGCCTACTCCTCTTCAGTGTTCCCACAATATTGTTCAAAGTAACCTGAATATCAAAATGTTGCTGCACTTAATTCTTAGGGCACCTGCTGCCAGTGCTGGCTTAGAAAGCTTTATCCAGAACATGACACAGAAGATTCATTTACAAATTACTTCCCCAAGACACAGTTTCATACATTATGTTTAACAGACACACGATAAAGCATTATGTACCAACGCATTGCACAGCATTCATCCGAATTGCATGAGCGTGTAAGAGCACAATTCCTGCAGGGAACACTTGATGCAATGCTTTTGTCACAAGTTAGGACATGAAACAGCAGTAACACATGAGGACCAACCCAGCCTGGCTCAACACAGAGCTTTGCTCCCTCCTCCTGGAGGAAACCCCTGTACCTGAGATATGGTGAGGATTTTCACGGAGTCGTCCGGGTGGAAAAGCCCTTTCTGAAGCTCTTCTCTGAGGTTCTGGATCACATAGACCGGGTCCAGGGCCTGCAAAAGCCTCTCCAGGATGGAAACACAGGCAGACACCTGCTCCCTGGTGGGACAGAGGCAAACCCAAGCCCTTCAGGAGGGGGACGCCACCGGGTGCTCCCAGACCCTCACCTGTGCCAGCCCCCGCCCTGAAGGAGGGCACGGGAGGAGGCGGGCCAGCAGCAGGAGCCACTATGCTCCGGGGGAAAGGGAGAGGGGAGGCGGCCGAGCCGGGTCAGGCCCGCGGGGCCGGGCCGCCGCTCACCGGTCATTGACGCTGAGGAGGGCGAAGAGCGCTCCCAGGTGGTCGTCGCTGAGCCGGGCGCGGAGGGCTGCGGGCGGCACGGCCTGCACAGCGAGCCGCAGGGCCCGCAACTCCTCCAGCGGCGCCTCCCGCCGAGCCGCCCGCTCCAGCAGCTCCACCACCGCCTCCGCCATCTTGGCACCGCCGGAAAGCGCCGCGAGAGCCCGCCGGCCCTTAGCAACCGCCGCGCCGTCGCTGAGGGCCCCTTTCGCGTCCGCGCCGCCGTAAACAAAATGGCGGCGGTGCCCCGCCCCCTGGTTGGCTCCGCCCTCCTCGCGCTCTGATTGGACAGTTGCGCGAGGGGCGGGGCCAGAGCGGGGTGGGGCCGGGGGGCGTGGTCTCGGCTGCGGGGAGGTTGCGGGGGAGTTGCGGGGCTGGGGGTGTTCGACACCTCCGGGGCTCCGTGCGGGCACCGGGATGGGGCACAGGGGTGCGGCCGTGGGGCTCCCCTCCGACCCCAGCCCGGGGCTGAGCTCCAGGGGCGGGCCGGGAGTTATTTTCACGGCATCACAGAATATCTGGGTTGGAAAAGACCTTGAAGGTCACCGGGTCCAACCGTCAACCCAACACCTCCGGGGATGGGGACTCCCCCACTGCCCTGGGCAGCGCGTTCCAATGGCTGACAGCCCGTTCTGGGAAGAAATTCTTCCTAATATCCAGTCTAAACCTCCCCTGGCACAGCTCGAGGCCATCACCCCTCGTCCTGTCGCTTGTTACTCGGTTAAAGAGCCTCATCCCTGCCTCTCCACCCCCTCATTTTGGGGAGCTGCAGAGAGCAATGAGGTCTCCTCTCAGCCTCCAGACTGAACCCCCCAGTTCCCCCAGCCATTCCCCATCACACTTGTGCTCCAGACCCTTCCCTAGCTCTGTTCCCCTTCTCCGGACACGCTCCAGCACCCCAGTGTCCTTCTTGTCACGAGGGGTCCAAAACTGAGCACAGTACTCCAGGTTCAGCTTCACCAGTGCTGAGCACAGGGGTAAGAACATTTCCCGACTCCTCCTGGCCTTCCCGATACAAGCCAGGATTCCATTGGCCTTCAACGATACTAAATCTGGGAAAATAACTATTTTATAGACGGGAAAATTAAAGCAAAAGTGCCAAACGGTATCAGCGAGTGTCTGTGAGCACCTGTCCTCCCAGTGCATCCCAGTCCTTGTGCCGGAGGGAGAGATGTCCCCAGCAGGTGTTGGCGCAGGCAGCTTTGGGAACCACACCGATGGTGCTGGGGGTGGTTTTTGTCCTTCCTCATGGCCTTGACCCCGCTTCTGGGCGTGCCATGCCCCAGCATCTGCCCACCCCAGCTCTGCAGGGAGCAGGAGGATGGATGTCAGGGCTTGGCGTGGCAGGGGAGGGCAGGGAAGGGGCTGAGGGGCAGGCAGGCGGGTACCAGCAGGGAGGAAGAGGAGGAGGAGTTAGCGCTCACTGTGTGCAGCCTCCCCGGGCAGCCTTCCCAGCTCGGGGCAGAGCAGGTGGAGAGGCGGCAGGGACGTAGCCTCTCGCCCAGCCAGGGCGATGGAGGGGCTGAGCCAACGCTGCCCGTTGCTGCCCGCTGCCCAGGGTTGCCCGCGGCCGGGCCGTGGCACCGTACTGCTGGTAAGTGGGACCCTCCGGTGCTGCTCGGGCTGGCGCCGTGCTCGGGATGGGGGGATGCCGGTGACCCGCTGGCGAGCGTGGTGGATTCCGGCTGTGGAAGTGCCTCTGGCTGTACCTTTATAAAACCACAAAAAAAAAAGGCAGAAAAGATCATGCACTAAGAATATATCCTCAGTCTCTGCAGAGAGCAAAGCGAATTTCTTAGGAGTTTTTTTCCACTTGTGCTCAGGAGGCTCACAGCGTACTCAAGATTGCCACACATTATGTCTGGGTTTTTTTTTTTCTTTATGTATGGAACCTCATCAAAACGAGGCGAAAAGTCCTAACACAGTAACTTTAAACCCTAAAGCTGTTTTTAGTTCACCAAAGCCAAAAGAAATCTTGCAGAAATCTCAGTCTCTCTAAACTCAACTGTCCTTTTGTTGGTCAGTGATTTTCGGTGAGACACAAAATCTCACAGCAGGTTTTTCAGTTTTATTCACCAATTTGGCAGTCGTGAGTTTATTTATTTGGTTTATCAGAGAGGGATGCGGAAGTTTCACTCCTTCACTTTTGCACCGTCCTTTGGCAAATACAATTATTCTGAAAAAAATAAGGGGGGGGGGGCGCTTTTATCTCTCTGATCAGAATAAAAAAAGGGGGGGGGAACCCCAAAGAAACAAGAGAGTAGTCACTGTTATACTAATATTCGCTCACAAATGTTCAAGGGGATTTCCTCATCACATGCACATAGATCTTCCAAGAAGATTAATAATCGCCCTGCTGAACAGGTTGGGTTTTTCTTTTTTCCTGAGCAGGGAGCGTGATTACATTCTAATCTGGAAAAAATAGAGCAGCATATCGCTGTTTGGCTCGTAACTCTCTGAGTAACTTCTGGGATTTGTTGCATAATATTTATTAAATGGCTTAGTGGAAAAAAAGAGCATGAAACAGCTCTAAAAATTATTATGAGAAACCTTGTGATAACCAATAATATTTCCTCCAATGTATTGGAAAAGAGGAGACAACCAATATAGCACATCAGTCATGTGCTAAGGATGGAAACAAGGCAGAAAAAGGAATATATTCTCAGTCTAACAAGCATTTTTATCACTGTAGTTGAATAAGGGCCAGATGCTGTTTATGTCAAATACAAGACAAAAGACAAAGAGCAGAGCAGCTGTGCAGAGACAGTGAACGCCGCAGCCCCGGGTACAGGCACCATCCTTGTGCAGTTACTCAGCACACCAAATTAACCTTGCTATTCCAGCACTGTCCCTCCGAGATAATTATATATACTTTATGTGACTGTGTTTATGGCATGTGAGCACAAAGAGGGGCTGGCCAGGAATAGCATCTAATGTACAGCAAAACCAACTTGTTGCCGCTGCACTGCCAGTCCACGGAGAGCACGTTATTGTTTTCTGCAGCCCAGTCCGAGTCTGTATCATAGCCTGGGGTGGCTGCAAAATGTCTGGCAGCAGAAGACAGTAATCATCCTGGGCTGGTGGGGCAGGATGAAAGCTCTCCAGGTCCCAGCATGAACCGTGTTACCCCAGGCTGCCCATGGCTCCGGTCCCGCATCAGGCTCCAGCCTGCATCTGTTTCCCATGGTCAGGTCCCTACCCCTACCTGAAATACTGTGCTCCTCCTTTCCACATCCCCGGGGGGGTGGAGGGTCCCATCCCCACTGTTTCCCAGAGGGGCTGACGTGCCTTACCCTGGGTGCACAGCCAAAGGATGGCTACGGGATGTGTCCTCAGCAGAAGATGTGCTTGGTGTAGGAGTCGCGCTTGGTGGTTCCCTTCTCACCCCTTTTTGCAATAGAAATGTATTTTAACAGAGGCAGCCAGTGACTGACCTCCGTATTCTTCTCCCAAAAGCCAGTCCTGGGTGCTGAGGCCGTGTGGTGGGGTCTGTAACCCCCATTAGTCCGGGGTGTGATCTCAAAAACTGCCCCTCTCCTGCCCCGAGCACTTGGCACAGTGCTAGGCTGTGCCTGTTTTCACTTAAACTACAGCTAGTGTTACTGTGATGTTGAAAGAAAGAAGAGTGGAGGCTTCCCTTGAGCCACAGATGATGTAAATGCAGTACTTCACCTAACATCACCGCTCATGTATTTTGCATTTTAGGCGGTGATCCTGTCTCTGCTGATGTACCCGGTGCTGAGGAGCCTCGCTCTGCAGCTGCACTCTGCCATCACTGGCAGCTACATCTCTGGGACCCATTCCATCGCCTTCATCAGCTGTCTCAACGAGCAGATTGCCAAGGATATTGCGAGGTACAGAGATGCTTTCCCTGCTTGGATTGCTCAAAAGCAGCTTCCCGTGGAAGAAAGCCTTTCCTTGTCCCCCTGGAGGAGCTGTGCTTTGCACTTCCACCCGCACAGTGCTCCTTATAACACTCCCTTTCCCTCTCTCCATGCCACATATTCACTTACCAAGAGCTGGGCATTCTGAAAGGAACCTGACCATTGCCTCTGTACCAGTATCATCCAGCCAGTTCTCGGTTTATTCCACTGCCTTTCATTTTCAAGACCCATTTTAAAGCCATACCCCTAAATCTCTGGGTCCTCTGGTGGATTAAGCCACGTGTTCTCTGGTCTGCCACAGCCTTTCTTCTGCTCAGATAACAGATTCCAGGAGAGGTGTCTCTGGAGGGGGACAAAGCACGGTGCACTGGCATGAAAATAAATAAAAGATGAAAGTGGTCCACAGCAAACACAGAACAGGCACTTGTGAGGTCCCACCTGGAAGCCTGCACTCTGCTCACCAAACTTCAGGGAATGAGGGCTTTACCTTGATATTTTTTCTTGCTCTTTTTAATGTATGAGACACTTTGAGTGATATTTTGCGTGCAGAGGTGTTTTTTCACATATCCCTCGGTCCTTGACTCAATAGATGGTTTGTTCAAAGCACTGAAACCATGTTGACTGGGGAAATGTTTATGATGGACCATGAAGTTTCCTGCAACACCTCTTGCACGGTTTTCCCTGCTGTTTGCCAGAAAAACTCTCCGTCTCCTGTAAAGTGTTCCCAAACAGTCGTTCAGGAGCTGACAGGCTACTGAAAGGGATTTTGTGTCACCCTAAATACTGCAACTGTGTTAAGAAATTCAAATAGAATAGTATCTGTACCACTTGATGTCTTCTGAAAAATGGAGTAACTGTACATGGCTGGTGAAAAGAGCCCCCAGTTCCTAAAAATGCTTCAACTTACCAGCTTTGCACAGGTTTTCCACTCTGTTCCATGGGAGGGAGAGGAAGTAAATCACATTTACTGCTGGAGTAATTATGCCTTTGTTCTGGAATTTGGATGAGTGAGCCACGGTTGTAAAGGATGACACAGGGCTTCTACGCTTATTTTCCCACCACCATCTTGCTGGTGCTGTCCTGTTCATTCTTCCTTTACATCGCTCGGTGGAACACTTGCTTTGATGGATCAAACTGCAAGGAAATTTTCTCCTGTGTTTAAGGAAGAGGAGCTCAGGGTTTGTGAAAGCAGATTGGCTGCAGGTAACATTCAGCATCTGGCTTGTTCATTGCCTCTGTTTATCTGGATGATTATTAACTTAAATCCTCAGAAGAAACCCCGAGTCCACACAGGAGATCTAGTCTCTGCCCTGTGCCTGCTGTGAGAAGCTGATCCCTTTGGATGGTGTGGCCATTGCATCTCACATCACTCTTAACACCCCAGCAGCCTGTCAGCCTCCTGGTCTGCCTTAGATTTGTGCATATCATTTTCTTTGCTTTTCTGCTTATTAATATTTCATCTGTCTCAATTGAGATCCTATTATGAGGCAGGGACAAAGAAACACACATTAAGTACCCAACCCAAAGACAGCATGTATTATGCAGGCATTTTTCCACAGATCACGTTCAGCTTCTTATAACGTTTCCCGTTCCCATGGTGGCCGCTTGTTTCCACTCAGCTTGCTAGAACAAAGTTCAGGATCTCAGTTAGGATCACAGTTTAATGGGACAGAGCAGAAGCAATTAGAAATTAATCACCCAAATCAAAAGTTTTCTGCGCTGAAGCAACTTGGAAGTTGCAGGCAGCGAAACCGAAATGATTTGTGCCATGTGTTTGACAAGATAAACGCAGCGGGGATGTCTCTGCTCATGCTGCTGCAGTTTGTTGGTCTACAGATTAACTCAAGATGCTCTACAAGCATTAAATGCCTAGAACTGGCTACACGTGGTGAGAGCAAACAACCCAGAGCCTCCTCGGATGGCTGTTCTGTCAGGCCATGGCTCTGGCAGGGAGGAGTCCGTCTCCATCACCTTGCACTCCTAGTTGCAAGGGATAAACTTCTACAAAGGGACAGAGAAAGCAGGGCTGGTAATGGAGATGTGCAAAGGAGCTCACGCGCATTCACACGAGAGCCGAGATGTGGGGCAGCAGCCAGCTTGCGAGGCACCGCGCAGTTACACACCAGCACCCTGGCCGGGGGGGCTTGGCTTCAGGAGCCACCTCTTGTGCTCCTTCTGCTCATCTTTGGGGCCACACTGGCCCATTTGTTTTGTCATCACCTCCAGTCTGTACCATACATACCCTGGATGCAAGGACAATAACTTCTTAACTTGCTCTGAGCCACAAACCTCCTGGAGAGCATTTTGGATCAGAGCAGAATTGGAATGGTTTTAATTCTTTAACCCACTAAGGGTTAATTTTTACAGGTGGTTGAATCAAGTCTTCCAGTATCTAATAACTCCTGCCTTCTCCACAGGTCAAGGTCATCTAGAAGTTAAATGTTTGCGTTGTCAAAGCGCTTGGTACCAAGCAGTGCCTGGCAAGGCCAGTGTTAAAGAAAAGAGCAGGTGAAGTCACTAGTGCAGAGCTGCCTGCAAGAGGGACGGGGCTGCCATGGCTGCGAGAAGGGCCCAGACATTGCTGTGGTCAGAAAACACATTTGACCTAGTTCTTCTAAGAATCCACCCTGAGATTGCTCCAGCACTCTTTAATCACTTAAATATCACTTCTGCTGGCAGACCCGAGCAGTTCTGCAATAACAAACCAGCCCACAGCTAAAGGAGCCAGCCAGAGGGAAGGAATTTATTTGGGCTGCAGATTTCTAGGACGTTTTGGGTAGAAAAACCTTGATGTTGTTAATTTAACAAGATCCACATTTAGTTTGCTGTGCGAGGAAGAGGCACAGTTTGACAGCATAAATACATGGCTGAGAGACAAACCCCCTGGCGTCTGTCCCAGCCCTGGTTCTCGCAGGCTCAGCTGCTGCCCTGGTGTCCCCATGGTGAGGTGGGCACAGGGGTGACACTGGGCAGGGTCCTTGCACCATGTGAGGCACAGGTCCTGCATGCTGCTCCAGGCCAGGAGCAACAGCAAGCCTTCCTGCTTGGTGGGGGGGGACAGTGGGGACAGTCCCAGAGCTGTGCTGGGAGGACCTGAGCTGCAGCAGCTCCAGCAGGAGGTCACCTTTGCCTCTGCTTTCCCAGGGTAATAATTAACCCCAACTCCCCCATCTCCAGTGTCAAAGCTGCTGCTGGCAGCACGAGGGAATGTCCCCATGGCTGGGGGCAGGCACTGAGGCACAGCTGGCTGGGGACAGGCACTAACCCCCCCTCCTGTCTCCCCAGGGCCATCATGGACAAGAGGCTGGCTGCCTGCGTGAACATCCTGCCGAAGAGCTGGGCCTTGTAAGTCGGGCTGAATGTTCCCCAGTGAGGAGGCAAAGCCTTGGGGGGGAAGGAGGAGGTGGACACCCCGTCGCCCCAGGGAGAGGAGGCAGTTTCCAGCAGGCTGCTGTGTCTGTTTGTTGTTGCAGATGGTAGAGATGATCCTCGCCCGTGCAAAGGGCACTGCACTTATTGAGGAGTGCAGATGCTCCGACTGCCGGGGGGGACCATTTATTTATTGGTTACTTAGCTACACAGAGACTTAGCAGAGAGCAAGGTGATTTATGGTCCTGAGGACATAGCACTGGTTTTTAGAGGCTCTAAAAAGAAGCTAAGATAGGGACCAGAAAAGGTCTTTACAATGTGAAGCAGCACTTTCAGGAAGGAAGAACAGTATTGTTGACCTTGACATATAACCAGCCGTGCTCTGCATCCTCCTCAGCCATCCACGCAAAGGGATTTCCCTTGTTAGAAGGGTTAAAGAACAAAGCCCCCAGACAGCCATTTGCTCACTGTGATGGCCTGGCCCCACATCACAGCTTCATAATGCACCCCCCCAGCTCCCCCATAGCCCAGCTGAGGCTGCTGAGATAGGACAAACCCAGAAACACCCTTCTGCCCCCTCCACTTGCTTCCCTACGAGCCACAACGGCCACAGTGGGGTTGCCCATGCCCAGCCCTGCCCGCTCCTGCTGGTTTCTCCTCCGTGCCCCACAGGCACCGCGACGCCCCCGAGTGCCTCCTCGCGCAGGGACCCAGCGCGCAGATGAAGTCACGGTGGCCTTCTGTCAACACGAATGTTTTGAAAGGTCGTGGCTGACTCACCAGAAGTACATCTCCTCTCCTGCAGGGAAAGAGAGGAAAAAACCATGATGCTGCAGCCTCCCTGCTGCAGCCACGCCACGTCCCTGCAGGCACCGTCCCCCCACTGCAGGGGCCACCACCACACAGCCCCCCCAGCCCCAGCTCCTCGCCCCACTGTCCCCCCCAGGCAGCTCTCTTGAGGCTGGCACAGCTAAGGGGGCTCTGCTCTGTAAATCCCGGGTGCTCAGTCACACACACAGCATTGTGGGGGCAGTGATGCTCCTCGAGCACCGTTTTGTCAAGGAACGGCCATGTGCAGAAAGCACCAAGCAGGGAAACTAAACCCCTCCAGAGGGACCAGCATGGCTGCACCCAGAGCTGCATTTGCTCATGCTTCTTTTCTCTTAAATCTAGGTATTTCTGGAAAGGTGAACTGGAAGAATCCACTGAAATACTGCTGGTAAGTGACAATTCCCCACATCACAAAAATCCCTGTCCCAGACAGCCAAAAGGGACATGGCAGTGGTGGCTGAGGGTGGCAGTGGTGGCTGGGGATGGCAGTGGTGGCTGGGGGTGGCAGCCCAGCTCAGCCCCTCCTCCTGTCACCACAGAGGACATTCCCGGGGAGAGGTCCCAGGAGGGGCTCCAGCCATGCTGGGTGGGTGCAGTGGGACTGTGCATGCAGGGTTGCTCCATCCCCTTTACTTCTCCTGTGGTTTTTGTTTTGTTTTGTTCCTCTCCACAGCTGGTGAAAACCAGGACATCCAAAATAGGCGAACTGTCCAACTATGTCAGGTGAGGCTCTGGCTCCGTGGGAGCACTGGGTTTCCTGTCCAAGGTATGCTGCCACGTTCAGGCTTTGGGAGATAGGTTCCTTGAGCCCATTCCCACCCAGAGAGGATTTAATGCTCCTGATGTACCTTGTGAGCTAGAGAAAAAACAGATGGCAGCAGCAGCAAAAAAAAAAAAAGCTTGGCAGGAATGTCAACTGTTGGGCTTCAACCAGCCCCTCTGTGCTGGGTACCAGGAGGGATTCTCCTTCTCCCAGCACAGGTTATTCCTTGGCTGCCTCCTGGCAGGATTTCCTGCCTTCCCCGAGCCCTGGGTGGTGAGCACAGCCAGCTCTGGGCCCCTGGCAGGCAGCTGCTGGCTGTGGTAAACCCCAAACTCAAAGCAAAATTCTCACGTGGCAAAAAGAAGATGTGGGTGCTTTGAAGTCAGTGGGGAGCGTGGGGCAGGGCTGGGGCGCACAGCTGGGAGTGGGGACCTCTGCTTCCTGCACCCGCGAGCGGGAGAGGGTCTGCTCTGCCATCAGTGACACTGCTCCTCCGCGTCTGTTTCTGCTTCAGATCCATCCATCCCTTCGAAATTCCTGAAATCATCAGCCTGCCTATTGACCAAGGAAACCCTCTCTACCTCAAATGGATAGAGGAAAGCGTCCCAGGGGACTGAATGGCAGAAAACACCTTGGTTTGGGGGGACCAGGTGAAAGGAGCTGAGCCACGCTGGTCTCCCTGTGCCGGCAGGAGCGACGCACACACGAGAGGGCAGCTTGTATCTTCATGAGTCTGCTATAACACAGAAGCTTGGGACTGGGAATTTCATTTGCACTCCAAACACCCACTCCTCAGCCTGACCCTCTGCTCCAGGGAGCACCGAGCAGCCCAGAGGTGGTGGAGGCTGAAGTGGGGAAGGGCTGCGCACACCGAGGGCTGTTGCAGCATTGCTGATGAGGATGCTCAGAGATGCTCATGTCAGGACACAGCAGCATTTGGGGGCTTCCTCAGGCCCCCAGCAGTGAGTGCCACTCGTAGCCTTGTCCTGGCAGCCCCTCCAGCACCCAAAAGCCTGCCTGGCCCCCTGCTCCCTCGCAGCAGCTCTCGCAGCACCCCGCCACGCTCCGCATCACGCTCCCCCAGCCCCAAGGCAGCAGGATGTGGCCGGGCACCCCAAGAGGTGCTGCCTCACACCCTCGCCTGCCGTCACACAACGTGCTGGGTCGAGTTGTACAAAATCCAAGGAAAGAGCAAACTTGAGCAGACGCTGCAGGCAGTTCCCAGGAGCCACGAGCAGCGCACGCACTGAGCCTGCCCTGCCAGCCTCGGGGAGAGCCGGGCTGAGCTGGGCAGCGTCCAGTGCCAGCTCAGAGAACCCATGTGCCAGCAGGACCAGGGCATCACCGGCTGTGGGGCAGCACAACCCGGACCTGCATCCCCTCCCCACACCTGAACGGTGGCTTTCCACCTGGCCAAGGCTGACCTGGTAAAAAGATGCTTATGTGAATAGTTTAATGCAACTTAATTTATGGAACAATATTGAGTTATTTATGTGACTGGGAAGGAACAGGATAATAAACAGGAGCGTTTCCTACCTGGGCAGGCTCACGTGGTGTCGCAGTTTGCAGCGCTCGCAGTGAGCAGGGCAGGAGGGAGGCTCACAGGTACAGGAGAGGACAAGAGGGAAAACAGTCTGAGCTCTGAGAGCAGGGAACTTTTCAGTGCTAAATGCAAAGACACAGGGTACCAGCTAGGCACCTTGTCTGGCAAACAGGAACACAGCAGCACACCGGTCTGCACCGCACCCAGCTCCGCGCTCTGTTCAGCCCTGCCAGGGCTACGTTGTGCAATACATGAGGTTTAGGCTAAGATTAAGTGGATGGGGGCCATTTGGGACCTCACCAGTGAGGGCAGCACTCTCTACAAAACCCATCACTGCAAGAGGTGTCCCTGTCGCCCCTGTCCCCACCCCCTGCTGGAATGCACCCACACTCACTCCTTCGCATCACTCCAGCATCTCTCCCTGGGAGGGCACACCTCACCCTGGCAGGTGCCTCCTGGTGGGCACCGGGCACCTGCCCCAGAGCACACACTGACCCCCAGTGCCCAAACTCGATAATCCTCATATGCCAAAGAACCAAAAAAAAAAAAAGGACTTTTTAATTGTACATCAGACATATTAATTACAACTCGGGTATAAGAGTTGGTTATTACAAGCAGCAACCTGAACTCATTGATCTTTAGAAGGTGCACAGAGTCATTATAATATCTATTACAGCTAATGCAAAATATACTCTGCAACAAAAATACTTTTAAAGGCTCCACATTCAGTTCTCTGCAAGAGGCCAGGAGGAGAGGAGAGGGAATAAGGAGGGAGAGGAGCCAGGGCCACGTGTCGCGGGTGCACATCCCATAGGAATAACCCTGCTCGGCCTTGGCACAGCTCTTGGCAGCCCCCAGCCCCCCAGGCAGCAACTTGGACAATAACAAGGGCTTCATAGGCACTCGTGAAAGGGAAATACTTTGAACAATCCTTTGGTGACAAAGCCAAAGCAGGACGGGGAGTGACCCAGCTGGCTGCAGGAGCTGCATCTGTCCCTGCCAGGGATGGGGGGTCCTAGCAGCTCATCTCCCAGAAGGATGGGGCCCCTCAGGAGATGCTCCCCTCGGGATGAGCTGAGATGCACACCCCGAGGGTGCCAAGCACCTCTCCCCAAGGCACGTCTCACCCCCCTCACCTCAAACCAGCTCATGGTTGGAGCTGGATGGAGTGTCCTCTCCCAGACCCCATGTACAAGAGGCCAGCAGTTTCTCCACTGAGCCCACCACGGGCTAAACAACACTGGGCAACTCATCAGAAAGGAGTGAAAATGCTTTCACCAACTGAGCCAAACACTGAAGCTCCTTCTCTGGGCACTGAAGCTGCTCAGACCCAGCCCAAAGCACACCGGCGCCCGCTGGGACTGCAGACAAGCTGCTGCTCTGCACTGCAGCCCCACGCAAGGGCTCGCCTGGTGTCTGCCAGGTCAACTAAACCAGCTGGCAACCCCCCCTTTACAGATGTCCCACTACGTTATTTTAGCAGTAGCTGAAGCAGGAGTTTATTTTTAAGGACCACACTTTGGCCTCCTGCTTGCAAACATCACCTGCTCCCTTGTACTGATCACAGGGATTAATTTTAAGTGCTTGTTCAATAAAACACAAGGGCACTCACAAACAATGATGGGGCTGTAGGGAGGGGGGTGCTGACAGAGCAGGACCACGCAGCGTCCCCCAGCATCGCCCACCCTCCATCCCCAGGGGATGGCCACAGCGGTGATGGGGGAGAGACAAAGAGGACAAGATTAAAAATATATATCTCTCTCTTTGAAAAAAAAAAAAATCTAAGAACTATGTCTGACGATAGTAGAATTCTTTTTAAAAAGTCAATTGCTTTGCTGCTGCACAACCTGGCAGTATTGCTTCGGACAGAAGGGAACTGTGCCCTCCTCTTCTGCAGACAGACTGACCCCACCTCTCACAAACCTCGACACGACCCCAGGACCGGAGAACGTGGCTGCCCTCCAGCAAGGCACAGCCACGGGGCCCTGGGGGTGGCCACAGGGACCTGGTACAACCCCCTCCCCATGCCCTCGCTGTCCTCTTCAGCCTTTTTGGTTTGTCTGCTTGTTTGGCACATTCAGGACGAGGATTCCCGTGGGAATAAAGGCCTCGGGCTCCAGTCTGTGAAATGCCCGTGGTGGTTTTAAGGCAAGGGCGTAGCTTTTGGCTGATCTCTTCCAAGGCAGTGATTGTCAGAACATGGAAACGAAGCTGGTGCCTCATCACACGGCGTCCAGGTCACAGGACGAGAGCGACCACCTATGTCTGCCCCTGGCTGCACAGGGGCTGCTGATGGGGATTTCGCCCTCGTTTAAAACAAACCACATCCCTTTAGTGAGTGGATTCAGGAGGGGGAGGAGAACCCCGCACACCAGCTCTGGTGAGAGTCGCTCGCCGTCTCCCACGGGCGCAGGGAAGGGCTGTGAGAGCACGGGTGAGGGAGGTGCTTCTTGCTTTAGTAGCAGGACCCCCTCACCTCTGCTCTGTGAGGCTTGGACGTGGGTAAGCCAGGGTGCACCAGGCACCGGCACGATGCCCGTCAGGCGGTGGGGTGCCCGGCCACACCAGGGGGACCCTCCTCGGAAGGCCAGACCCAGTCCCTGCTCTCAGCACCGCTGCGGTGGTGCCTCAGGCTCCATCAGCCAATAAAATAACAACTGTTCAAATCCAAACCTACAGAGGCAAGGCTGGGGTTTCACCCCTGGGCAGCGCCGACGGCGCCGGCTCGGGCGCTGCCTCTGGACGTGGTGGTTCCCTGGCCAAGGACCCCCAGTGGGGAGGGGGGTCCCAGCCCTCCCTGCCAGCTCCCTCCTCTGCTTCACAGCGAGGGTTCCCCCGCCATCCCGATCTCCTCTGGCTTGGCTCCGGGTTTGGGGGCTGGTGGGGCTCAGTATGGGGTGGTGCCTTCCCACTCCACCAGGTACTGCACCTTGCCCTCCAGCGTCACCCGCCGCGCCAGCACCTGGTACTTCTCGCCGCACACCAGCCTGCCCGCCGCCCCGAAGTAGCTGCTGATGGAGGACTTGAGGTGGGAGAGCGAGGAGTCGTCCTCGCTGATGCTCTCGAAGGTGTGGCTGTCGATGCCCTCGTCCGGACGGTCGGGGCCGCACGCTGCCTCGCTGCCCTCAGGGGTGCCCGCGGCCGGGCACCCGCCCGCCTCCCCGCCTCTCCTCTTCACCCCCGCCGAGGCGTAGGCTGGCGCTGCCAGCTTGCGCTTGCGGCTGCCCACGGTCCTCCGGCTGCGAGGGAGGGGACAGGGGAGTGAGGGCAGCTCCCAAAAGGTGCCCCCCTCCACCCTGCTGGGCTGCACCCACTGCTCTGCGAGCCTGGGGGGAGCGCACTGGGGATTCGGGGGAACCCAGGAAGGACCAACAGCTCCAACGCTGCACCCCAGGGAGGCAGCACCAGCCCACTTGGGGAGGTGGGGAGGAATGGCTTCCCGATGCGGGACATCCCTGTGCCAGGACACGAGGGTGCTGGGGGTGAAGAGGGGCAGCCCCTCGCCCTGCTGGCTGTGCCACCAGGACCCCTCTGGAAGGGGGCGAGGGGCACAGCCCTCACCTGGACTCGTAGGAGAGGCTCGTGGTGGCCGAGCCTGAGGTGCTGGCGGCATCTGTGGAGTCCACGTCCGATAGGAAAGTCTGTCCCGAGCTGGCACTGGGGATGGGATGCAGTGCTGGCCCCAGCCTGGCTCAAGGGCACTGCGGCCACCACCTCCCCAGCCCTGCCTTTGCACTTGGGCACTTAAACCACCCCCCCCGTGCTGCACGGACCTTTTCAGGCTCTGAATTTCATCCAGTGTGAAGTCAAAGATGCTGGCCAGGTGGTGGTTGGTGCTCCAGGCAGAGGTGAAGTCACTCTGCACCACAAAAAAAGCCACACTGGTCAGTGTGTGGAGCGGTGCAGTGGCGTCCCCCGCCCTGGCACCCTCTGCCCTGGCACCACAGCGCTGCCCCCCACGGCCCCCGGGGGAAGCAGCCTTGGCACTGAACACTTGCAAACCCCAGGGTGAGGGACAGGGGCTCTCACTGCCTGGGGGAGCGGGGGAACCTCACGCAGAGCCCCTGGGATGGGGCCGAGGGGTCCCACGCGGGTGCTGAACCCCCAGGGGGGTCAGGCAGAGGAGGGGGCGAAGGACTCACGCTGGGAATGGCGTCCTCCAGCAGGAACTTGGCCCTCTTGCGCCGCGCCGCTCGCCGCTTCTGCTGCTGGAGCTGCCGCGGCAGGAGGCTGCAAAGCGGGGGGGAGGCGATGCTGGGGGGCGCACGGCAGCGGGGTGGGAAGGGCGTGATTTGGCCACTCACCTGTCTTTGTGGATGTATTTGCTTTTCCCCCTCTTCTTCAGCTCGCAGGAGCCGCTCTCGCCCGCGCCGGGGGCTTTCTCGGGCAGCACTTTGCTGGGGGGGTTCGGCGGGACGCGGATCCGCAGGCGGAAGATGCATTTCTTCTTTTTGATTTCCTTCCCGCACAGAAACCTGGCGGAGGAAACAGCCCTCAGGCACAGGAGCAGCCCGCAGCCCGCCCCTCGCCCCGCGGCGCCCGGGCACTCACCGGCTTTTATAGCTGTTGAGGGCGTTGAGGAGGTGGGGGCCGCGCTCGGAGACCGGGGTGCCCGTCAGCTGCGGGGAGACGCGAGGTCAGGCGGGGCGCAGCGCCCGCTGCCGTTATGCAAAGACTAAACAGATGGGGGAACCCAAACTCCGGGTTTCAGCTCCTGCCCAAGGTCGGGGAGCGAGGGACGCCCAAGCCCAGAGCGCGGGTTTGGCACGGCCACCCTGGGCGCGGGGAAGGGAGGTTCCACCGGGAACCGATCCGTCCCCACGCGGTGACAACAAGGCTTGGTTTAGTGCTGCTCCCCACTCTAGCTCCCACGGGGAAACTTGTCAGGTCCAGCACCCCAGCAGAGGGAAAGCCCAGCGCAGAGGAAGGTGATTAAGCTAATTTTGAGCAGGAGCCACCCGTGCCAATGAACCAGGGTTTTGCAGAGATGCCCAAACTCACCAGCGTGGGGCTGCTGGCACAGTGACACTGCCAATTTTTGGGCATGTCCCTTCCACCCATGACCCCCTGCCCACCCCAGCTGCAGGAAAGGTCCCTCTGCTCTGCCCAGGGGCCAACAGCATCCCTGGCTCAGGGAGCAGCATCCTGCACCGCTGGCACTGCCTGCCAGGGACACCCCACCCTGACACCAGCCCCAGGGTGGGTGAGCAGCACAGGGGAGATGCCATGTGTTTCCAGCGGGTACAAACACCCCAAGCTGGGTGCTCCTGCCCCAGAGAAACCAGGCAGGTGTTTTAAAGCTCCTTCCCTGCAGGGGACGGGCCGAGGACCGGCTGGCTGGGGTGGCAGTGAGCACACACTCCCAAAGCTCCGACCCTTTCCCAACAAGAGACACACAAACACGTCTCGCGGTCGGTGGCTGCTAAGAGGGGGAGCCAACCCAACCAAGGGGCTGAGCTCAGTGCCCCATTTCACCACACGCACCCCCCTTCACCAGCCCCAGCCCTGGCTGTGTGGTTTTACCTTCCCGAGCTGCAGCGGGTCCCAGTGCTGGTTCACAAAGGCCAAGATCTCCTCGAAGTCAAAGTACTTCTTCTTGCTCTGGACCCCCAGGTTGTAGAGGGCGAGATGGACGACATCCACCCTGCGGGAGCACAGTAGGGGAGAGGGTTGGCAGGATGGTACCCACCACGATGCTCTGCTCCACCGCTCCAGCGCAGCCCCTCCCAAAACCTTCTCACTGGAAGCAAGGACCATTCCCACACCCCATGGGGAAGCAACTCTGGCCTGGACACACAACCCAGGGGATGCCACCATGGGCAGGACAGCATGCCCTGAGCTTCAGGGAGGGGTGGGATGCTGCCTGCAGCTGGGGGGAACCCCAAACACTGAGACCCCGGAGCTGGAGGACATGCTGCTCCCAGTTTTCCAGCTTTTTAATAACTCCAGCATGTTCTCTTGCTGCAGTTAGATGTGGGAGCTGGACAGCTCTTATCCACATGAAAATACACCATCTATTTTAATAACCATTTCTTACCATCTCAAGGGCAGGCGCTTGATGTATTCAGGTCCCTGGTTGCATACGGAGCAGAAAAACACATAGAACCTGGAAAACAGCAGGGAGTGGAGCACTGGGGGTGGGGGTCATCCCTGCAGGGCCTGGGGATGGGTCAGGGTGAGGACAGTGCTCCGGGTGCTGATGGTGACAGCATGGCAGGGAGGAGCAGGGCTTAGAGCAGCTGATCTGCATCAGTGCCACAACGAGGTCAGGGAGATACAGACTGGGGACACATCCGTGCACAAACCCCCCCAGGAAACCAGCTCTGACATCTAGCACCAGCCTAGCAAAGCCCCAGAGGGGACGTACCGGTCTCCGAACATCATGGGGTCACTGAGGCACTGGGTGCAGGCTTCGTGGAACCACTGCCGGCAGCGGTAGCACTGCAGCATCTTCAGGTACCACCTGGGGAGGGAGAGGAGGCGGGTGACAGCGAGGGCAGCACGTGGCAGCCACCACCCCGGCCCCCTCCCAGGCACAGACCCCCAGGCAGGGAGAGAAAGCCTGGTTCTCATTTGTATTTTCCGCAGCCACAAAGGAAACTGTTCCTCCAGGAGCGAGTGGAGACCTGGATGGCAGAGGCAGCGCGGGCAGCAAAGCCACCGGCCGCAGGGCAGTGCCCTCCAAGCTGGGGACTTCTCTCTGGGAGGGTAAAAACTCCCCAGCCTGATCCCACCTTTTCCCCACAAACCCAAACACAACAGCCCCAGCAGGCAGGCGGGGGCTTACTCGCCGGGGCCCCCGCAGTAGCAGTAGCACTGCTGCTGGTTGGTGCGGTGCGGGGAGTCCCACTCGAGCAGGTCGGGGTTGTAGGACAGCACCATCTTCACAGCCTGCAGCGTCTTGGCGATGGCTCCCTTCTTCAGGGCACCCCCCTTCTGTGGGACCGAGCGGGACGGGGTCAGCACAGCCACGTCCTGCACGGCCACGCCACGGCGGGCGGCGCAGGGAGCGGTGACCCCGGGCAGCCCCAACTCACCCGCACGGCCAGGGCGAAGATGCAGCGGCGGCAGAACCACGGCGTCCCCAGCGGGCCCTCGCTGCCGCTCGCCACGGGGATGTGGCACTGCTGGTGATAACCTGCAGGAGGGCTCGGTGTCAGTGCCACCGGGCTGGCCGGGCCCTCGCTCCCGGGGCGATGAGGGGGACTCACCCAGCCCGCACTTCCCGCAGATGAGGATTTCGTTCATGGGGCCCGATGTCTTTCCCAGGCAGATGTTGCACTTGGGCTCCTCCCCGGGGACGCCGGCTGCGGGACAGGGACGACAGAGTCGGAGATGCGCGAGGCACAGCCACCGCTGGGAAGGAGCCCCCAGCACAGCGGTGGGACGGGAGGGAGGGGTGGCACTCACCATGCTGGATGTCCTTCCAGAGGACCCAGTACTTGGAGTTGTCCTCAAACGTGACGAGGCAGCTCTGCTTGGAGCCACTCACCTGTGGGGAGAGAGCAGCCAGAACCGCCAGGTGTCACCTCCCATCCCCACACTGCCTCTCGGGGCTCTGGAAGGGTGGGTTTGGGGTGGGGTACCCGAGGGCAGGACGTCAACCCAAAATGCCCCAATGACCAAAGATGCGTTGTAGCCCAGGCCAGCACCCCTCCACGCCACCAGCCAATCCAGGGAACGGCATCAGCTACACTGAGTGCCCACCTCACCCTTCCGGGCGCCCACCTCACCCTTCTGGGCGCCCACCTCACCCTTCCGGGCGCCCACCTCACCCTTCTGGGGTGCCCACCTCACCCTTTTGATCTTCCCCAGGTAATAGAGCCCATCGGTCCAGCGGCACAGCACGTACTGCCCCTCCATCAACTTGACCATGAGCTCTTGGCAGCCGCTGCCCCTCCGTGCCGCGGCGGTGCCCGGTGCTTGCTGGACGCGGCCAGCGGCTGCGTAGACATCCCGGATGATGGGGCTGAGCTTGGCGGTCTCCATCAGCAGAGCCTGGAGGGGACACAAACGCTTGTCACCCTGCCCCACGCTGTGACACAACGCACCCGTGGGCCGAGCAGGGGGTTTCGCTGGGAGCACCGTGGATGCTCAGGACCCACAGACAGAGCGTGGAGGGGTTTGCCCGTGGGTGATTCTCGTGGAATCAAACGGAGCTGCCACAACCTCTGCTACACTTGAGCAAGAGTGAATTAACCCCTCAGCTCCCACAGCACGGAGCCACCCCGCCGTGGGACACTGGGACACACCAGGCCTGCCGATGCTCAGCCCCGGGAAGGGACCACAGCTTTACATCTCTCATTCACCGCCTCCTCGCAGCCCCCAGCCCACGCGCGGCCCCGCAGCCGCGTCCCGTCTCTGCCGCACGCCGCTACAACAGCTCCGAAGTTTCTGTCCCCCACTTTGCGCTCCCGTCACGGCCCCACGCGTGACCCCACGCCGCGCATCCCGTCCCGACCCCTCGCCGCGCCGTGAGCTCTGCCGGGGGGGAGCCGCCCGGGCGGGCAGGGGCGACCAAACGGGCGGCGAACGGGGTGCGACCGGGGGAAAAGGCGGCGCTCGGTGCTGGCGGGAGCCGCAGCGAGTTGTGACATGTCACCGCAGCGCGCCGGGGGCTCGCGTGGGGAGCCAGGGTGAACGCGGGGGTGGCTCCGCGCACACCGAGCCCCGGCGGAGGGGCTGTGGGGGGGAGGGACACACCGCTCCCGCCATCCCGGGGGGACCCGCGGCCGGGGGGGGGGCACGGATCCCCCCCCCTCCCCCCCATCCCCGGCGGCACCTGCCGGGGGGAGCGCCGCGGGCAGCCCCGGGAGCGGAGGCCCCGGGCCCCGCCGCCATTGGCTCATTCAAAGGCGCTGCGGTACCGTCCGCCCGCCCCGGCACCCCCCGGCCCGGCCCCGCCGCCCCCCGCACCCCCGCATCCCGCCGCGCCGCCCTTACCGCCAGCACCGGCCCCGGGCCGCTCAGTGCCCGCCTGCCCCGGGGCCGCGGCGGGGAGCGGCGGCGTGCGGCGGGGGCGCCATCTTCCCGCGCTTCCCCCCGCGCCTCCCGCGGGCATTGACGTCCCGCTTATGCAATTAGCGCGGGGCCGCCTCCGCTGCCGCCTCCCACGGCTCGGATCGCATCGGCACGGCGCGGCACGGCGCCGGTGCACCGCACGTACCCAGCCCCGGCGCTGCCGGGCGTGCACGCAGCATCCCCGCTGCAAGGGCAGAGCACACGCGTGGGCGTGGGGTACCTGCTACCCACCCCCCCCGTGGGGTACCTGCAGTCCCCCCGTGGGGTACCTGCTACCCAACCCCCCTGTGGGGTACCTGCAGTCCCCCCGTGGGGTACCTGCTACCCACCCCCCCGTGGGGTACCTGCAATCCCCCCGTGGGGTACCTGCTACCCATCCCCCCCGTGGGGTACCTGCAGTCCCCCCGTGGGGTATCTGGTACCCACACCCCCACACGAGGTACCCGCAGCTCCCCCCCGTGGGGTACCCGCTAGCCCCATCCCCCATGGGGTACCTGCACCCCCCTCCGTGGGGTACCTGCTGTCCCCCCCGTGAGTGCCATCACACCCGAGAGCCCCTCCCAGACACCCCACATCCCCACAGACAGCATCACCCCACCCACGCACTGGGGGTCCCCAGGGGGCACCCAGGGCCGGCCCTGCACCCCCTGCCCGTGGGGAGGGCACTGTCACCCCGTGTCACACACAGGGCACTGGTGGCTGCAGCCAGCAAAGGGCATTCCCAGGACGGGGTGTGGGCAGGGGTGCCCCACGCGCGTGGCACTGTCCCACGCGAGGGAACAACCTGTGCTGGTCGGGATTCCTAGAACTGGGGGCAGCCTTTCCGTGAAAATCAGTCACTGCAGAAACGCTGCAGGCGGTGCCAAGATGAAATCTGACGGATTTGCTGTTGGTTGGGAAGTGCTGCCAAAAGAGAAATGTTTTCAGGCCTGCGCAGGCAGAGTCGAGGTGGATTTTATTCCCTGCGGAGGGTGAGCTCTGCGTGGCACCGGGGGGTGGCTCCCCCCGTGCGGGTCCACGGCCACGCGCTGCACGGGGGCAGCTCCCCCGGGCACCGGGAGGGGACGGCACGGTGCCAAACACCTTCGTGTCATTCTGCCATCTTAGAAATACATCTTTTTCATCAAACTTTCCCATAAAACGATGGTGTCTGGGTGTTCCTCACACTGTGACTGGCTCGTGCCAGCGTGCAGGTGACGCCAGACCTCAGAACCGGGTGGGAAATGCGGTTCCCCGAGTGATGGGCGCCGTGCGGCCGCCCTCTTTGCTTTGCAGTTCTCTCTCTGTAAGGCAAAGTGCGGCACAACATGGAGATGGTGGCAGGTGGGGGCCCAACATGCTGTGCCAGATTATGCCAGGCCATGCCAGGCTGTGCCATGTTGTGCCAGGTCATGCCAGGCTGTGACATGCTGTGCCATGTTGTACCAGGCCATGCCAGGCTGTGCCATGCTGTGCCAGGTCATGCCAGGCCGTGCCAGGCTGTGACATGCCATGTCAGGCCATGCCAGGCTGTGACATACTGTGAAATGCCATGCCAGGCCATGCCAGGCTGTGACATGCCAGGCCAGGCCATGCTAGGCTGTGACATGCTGTGAAATGCCATGCCAGGCCATGCCAGGCTGTGCCATGCTGTGCCAGGCCATGCCAGGCCATGCCAGGCTGTGACATGCCATGTCAGGCCATGCCAGGCTGTGACATGCTGTGACATGCCATGTCAGGCCGTGCCAGGCCGTGCCAGGCCGTGCCCACGCCCAGCTGCCGGGCCCGTGCTCGCAGAGGTTTTGGCAGCTGAAAGAAATGTCAGCTCATTCCCCGCCGTGAAACACCGTCCTTCTCCTTCCTGGGGAACCTGACACATCTCCAAAACAGCCCAAGGACCCGACTGTGCCGTGAGTCACCGCAGCGTTCAAACAGCCCTCGCAGCACAGCTCTGCCCCGCCGAACACCGCTGCTCCCTCGCTGGCTCTGACCCCACGCGAGTCCTTTGCTGCGGGCACGGTGCTGCCGTCCCAGCCCAGCCCCGCGTGGGGCGGCAAACGGGGCCATTCCTGCACCTCCTCCCCACCCAGCGTGGTTTGTGTGTGCAGCATCTCGGTCGTTTGCCATGGGAATGCAGAGGATGTGACACAAACACAAGAGCAATGGGTGTAAATGGGGGTACCCTTACCAAAACCTCCCGGAGAGAGCACCCCAAACCCAGCACCTGCCCGTGGGAAGAGCACAGTGACACTGCCCTGAAACACAATCACACAATCACAGAATGTCAGGGGTTGGAAGGGACCTCAAAAGATCATCCAGTCCAACCCCCCTGCCACCAAAAAGAAAGAAAAAACCCAGGAATTTGAGATGCATCCTCTGTTCCCTGTGGCAAATGAAGCCACACGATTGCATTTAACTCTGTTTCCTCTGCGGATGCTCCTGCCGCACCATCCCCATCGAGCCTGGCTCCGGCTCCTGCTGCAGTGAGCTACTGGGTGCTGCTCACCCCCATCTTGTCCTGAAAAACCTTTCGTCTCACCCCGCACTCGCCAGGCTGGGGAAGGCCCTTTGCTGCGTGCGTGCGGATGCAGAACCGTGGCTCAGCACCGGCCGGGGCAGAGCCTGGGCCGTGCGTGGGGCGAGCAGCAACGGGCACTGCTTTTCTGCTTTTCTTTCTGTTTTGAAAACTGCCCAGAAATCGGGTAGCTGCTTTTCACAGTGTTTTTCTTTCTTTGAAAACAGGAGTGGGAGGAGGGGTTCGATGTTGGCTTGTAGTCTTGGAAACCCAAGCTGAGGAATATTGAATGGAAACCCAAACACGAAGCTGCCTGTGAACTACAGGGCTGATGTGGAGATAGGATCTGCAGAAACCAGCGCTGCTGGCTGCAGCCTCCCGCAGCCGAGGGACACGGAGCTGCAGCGCAGAGACCACCAGACCTTGTGCAGCTCTCGGATGCTGTTCGAAACAATTCCCGAGTGCTCTTTCCGTCTGGAGATTCAGCTGGTAAAACATGACACATCCACACCAATAAAAGTAGCTACAACCAAAGCAGCTTGAGGCTGTTGCCATAATTATCTCCGTCTGGGCCGCGCTTCCCGCTGCTCACGGGTCTCAGCCACCTTTCCTCTGAAACCACCTGACTGACCAACACAACCAAGCCAAGCTCAAAGCAGCTGTGTGTGAGGTTATCAGTTCTTTTCCTGTCCTGAAGAAGGGTTTATAAGCCTAGAAGTTTGTCTGCTTTTTTTTCCCAGCTGTGTTAGTCAATTCAGAAAATGATCTTTCCCTACAGATCTCATCCCTGATTATTTTAGGCCATCGTAGCTACAGAAGCACCGTTACTCTTTGCCAACCTGGCTGTTCAACTCGGAGCAACCATCCTGATTTAGCTCCCTCCAACTTCCTTGGATTTTTCTGCATCATTCAATTTGGTCCAGACCAAAAAAAAAAATAAATCACTCTGGCTGTTCATTTCCACAACAGAACCCAATTGCTGGATTAGCAGAGTCCCGGTACCGCTCCCATTTCAGCTTCTTTCCCGGGAAGTGTCGTCCCTTTCCTTATCGAGATGGCTTTGTGCCTGAAGATGTTCTGGAGGTGAAGTTCAGGAGCCTGTTCCAGGAAGGGCAGCGCCCCGCGTGCGGCGAGCGCGGCGGCTCAGCGCATTCCACACGCACGCAGTAATGCGCCGGCACGGGACGGCAGCTCCAGTTGGAGCCCTCTCGGAGGAAAGCGAGACACCAAAGGGCGCAGTGGAACAAAGGTGTGGTTGTAATTAGCATCAGAGCAGTTAAATGTGACGTTCAGCTGGTTTATGCCAGCTGTGCCTTTAAAAGGAAGAGCGTTTAGGCATTGGGTTTCATGTCTTTTTATTGTTTATTTAGCATGAATTTAATCCATATCATTTTTTTTCTTTTTTTAATATAAACTTAACTTTCTTTGCGTGCTTCTATGCAATTGCATAAGACATGAAGGGCTTGTAAGTGTTCTCACAGCTGTGCGAGGTTTAGATTAATGGAGCCCTTACATAATTTTGACACAGATATGTTATGTACACGTCTGCAGTTCCTGAGCACGGCTCAGAACAGACGTCCCCAAAGAAAGAAAGAAAGGAAGAGAAAGAAAACCCCATTTTGTACCCAGGGAAAAGTGAAAAATGGGGAGTGCAGATGTGTATTTGCTGGGGGATGTTTGCACTTCTTACCCAAAGCTGCAGCGAGCAGATGCCTGTTAGTGCAACTGTAATTATCAGTGTTGGAGCAGAATTTGGCTGTGTCTCTGCAGTGCAATGCTGTGCAGAAAGGGACTCCCTGTGCCACCAGTGTCCAGGGCATGGCCCCGTGGGTGGCTCTGGTAGCCCCTCGCTTGCCCTGGGGGATTCTGCTCCCTCTTCCCTCTAGCAGGGCACTCCCAACGTGCACCCCAGCCTGCAGTGTGGAAACAACAGGTTCCAGCCCTTTGCTGCTGCTGTTCGGGAGCCGGGGTGAGCCCCAGCCCTGCTCACCCAGCACACGGTGCCCCGCTGCTGCTGTGGGCCCTGGGTAACCTCACGACTCCTCCATCCATGGCACACAATGAACGTGCCACTCGCATTATTTCCATGGCAGTCCAGCTTGCACCTCTGTCCCAGCCCCAGGGCGACGAGCACAGGGTCCTGCAAACTCCACAGCTTTCCTCCTCTTTGACTGCAGGGATTTCCCCTTTGAGAAGCTGTGGCTGGAAAGAAAACTGGACCTAAAGAGCTTCTGATAAACTTTTTAAGCTGATTTTTACTAAGCAGGTCCCTTCTTCCAGTGTCAGCCCTGTCCTGCAAGGAGGACGCCCCGGGGGTGCTGAGCGAGGTCCCACCGCCCCGTCCCATCCCGCTGTCATGGCCGGGGCAGGTCAGGCACAGACAGACACCAGGACAGACAGAGCCCCAGTGCATCCCACCCTTTCTCCAGGGTATTTATTTGGCCAGTTTGGATGCTTCTGCTTCCCTGCAGTGTCTGTGTGACCTGACCTCCCTCCCGCAGCGAGAGCGGGCTCCTGCCATCCATGAAATCCTGGCTGTGCACAGGTGTATTTGCTCCTGCTAGAATCACACCAGAGAAAAGCCTGGAGGTGTTAAGTCACTCACTCTCCACTGGATCTCTCTCTCAACCTGTACATACACATATGCACATACACATTTTTGCTTCCCTTGATGCAGACACACACACTTAGATATTCTCCCTGGCATACACACATATTCACATCTCTCCCACGCACTTTCTCTCCTTCCCCAGCTCTCACCCACACAAGGTTCTACTCATTTTCCCCCTTCTCTGTCTCTCACACACAAGGAAAATCCTTTTAATTATTTTTAAGAAACAACCCAGATTTTGCACAAAAAAAGTGATAGTGGAGCAACCAGGCAGCCAAGCCTCCCTGGGAAGTCAATGCCCACTATGATAAAAGCAGCTAATTAAAAACCTCCAGTGGAAAAGCAGCTCCATGGCCAGGGAGGGCCAGGGGACAGGTCTGGAGCAACCCTGACTACCCTGGCAACCAGGCAGAGCCAACCACCTTCTCCATCTGCACCAATTTCCAGAGCCAGAAGAGGCTCTGGAAATAAGCTCGCTGTGCCACATGTGCCACCATCACCCACGCTCACCTCCTGCACCCAGACCGCCCCTGTGTGCTGAACCTGGCTGTCAGGGGGCAGCACCACAGGGGTGCAAACCCCTCAATTCCATTTCCATGCCAAACCCCCTCAGTGCTCCTGTGGGAGAAAGCAGTGAGTGTTGCAGCACTGCTCAGCTGTTCCTACAGCAAACCACTCCCATCGTGTCACCAAGGTGCTCAGTTCCCTATTATACAGAGAAAAGAACCTGCAAACTTTTTTTGAAGTTAGCAAGCTTTATTTAGGAAATAAATAAAATCGTAAGAAAATATGAATGGTTGTAATAAATACAGCACTTGTCAACATTACACAGCCATGGAAAGCATTTTTAGGTGTGTTACTCCAGTGTGGTTACAGGGTCTGGCACAATACTGGGAAATACATATTAAAAATGGAAGAGAGAAAAAGACAGAGACACTGAGTAAAGAAAATCCAGTTCCTTCCCAAACAAGCTTTGATAGATATTTGTTTATGCAGTGTTTTTCTTTGAAACTTGATACTTCACCACAGCTAATTATTTTAAAGGATGCTGTCAAGATAGAAACGAGGGATTTGGGGAATCTCTGTATGCCAGCAGTCGGGCTGGAGGTCAGTCACAGCACATGACATGTCACCAGCTCTGTGGTTTCCATGGTTTGCAGAATGCAAGTGGACAAACAGTTTCTCCTTTCCCTTCCCACACAGCAGGCACAATATCATCCATCAGCTTTGTGTCTTCAACTGAGACACGGGAAATATGGCAGAGAGAAAATGAATAAAGCAATTGCATAAAGGCCTTTCATTCATAAATACACACCTCTGTCTGCCAGAGCAGGCCTTGGGTTCGTACAGTGCCACCCCCTGTCCCACAGAACACCTCACAGACCTGGGCAAACAAGCTGTACTGTGGTGTGAGTTCGCTGGCAATTCAGAAACTGCTGCACCAAAACCCAGCTCAGCTCCATGGATTCCAACAGGTTCAGCAGGGAATGACGAGGGTGCTTGCTGCTTTTTGGGGATAAGGTGTAGCATTGGAACTCTGCACACATCCAGACATTTCCAAGCTTGAGTTGCTTGTAAATGAAATCATTCCTTACCTCTATTTTAAAAAAGACAAAACCATGTCCAGCAGTTACTTCTATTTTAGCGTGTGAACAGACTGAAATATCAGAGCACATAAAAAGAATTCAGCAAGAAAAAAAGATCAATACTTTCTAATAAGTCACTTGCCTTGAAGGTTCAGGAAGTGACTGAACACTTTCAAACAAAGCTACTGCAGGGTCCTTCCCACTGCTGGGACTGGCAGCTCTGGGCTTCCCGGCAGTTAACAACCCTCAGAGCTCCATGTCTGAAAGGGGAAAGTCAAACCACTCCTTGGAAACACAAGAGGTGATTTCCCCGAGGCACAGTGTAACCTGGTCACCGACTGCTGATGCAATAGGACAGCACATAAACATAGGTCTGAAATAAATAGCAAGAAATAAATCATCTGGTACGAGGAATTCAAGCTACAAATGCCAGCCACAACTCAGTGCTGTCAGGGCCATCAATGAGCACAGACAGGGACACACGGTCGGTGTCACAGGGGGAGGAATCTGCCCTTGTCCCACAGCAGGGCTGCCAGCCAGCGCAGTCCAGCAGGTGCCCCACACCTCCCAGGGCACTGCCAGAGCGTGGGGAAGGCTCAGCTTCACCCCTTCCACCCCAGGAACTTGTGAACCCCAGGGGTTCATGAGCAGGGAGCTCAGGCCATGCCCGCTGCCAGACACGCAGGACGGCACACGCACCCGGGCTGGGCGTGAGGAAGAGCAGGGCCTTCTTCCACAAGTGCATCTGCAGAGGGGGTGGCTGTAACCTCCACTGAAAGCAGGAGCACGGGCTGTTCTGGTGAAATAATCACAGACCTCGTGTGCAGCATCACTCTCTGTGGGGCACTGGGCAAAGTACTCAGCACGCTCAGCAGCAGCTAACACGAGCAGGCAGACCTTCAGCTGATGTGAGCTGTTTGACATCTGAGCACAGGCTCAGGCTCTCTGGGCTTTGTGTGCACATAAAAACTAACACAAGGTCTCAAGCTGATGGGTTTTTTTTCATGTAAACTAATGAAATTCAGAGGGTGGCTTACCAGACACCTATATTTCAAGATTTACTAATTTGTTTCTATAATGCATTTAAGGAAAAGTGTGTCTTCTTTCACATAGGCATATTTAGGGGAGTGCAGTTTGGACAAAGGGAGGAACATGGGACAGCCACTTGCAACATTCATATCATTCACTGGTCTCTGAAATGAAGCAGAAGTCAAGTCTGGGCGAAAGGCATCAATAATATGTTCCCTGTTGTTTTGGTCAAGCAACATAAACGTAACCTGAAAAACAGAATGTGGCAACGATGAGTTACTGGACTGAAAAATAAGGCAGAAAATAGCAGACTGAGGTGCAAAGATGCTGCAAAAACGAAATACAAATTACAATGAATGGTTCACAACCTGCAAGGTCAGTTAATGTGAACCTTGCCACCCGTAAAATAAAATAAAATTAAATTAAAGTAAGGAATTATTTATTGGTAGAGAACTGCACAGACCAAAGACTTTTTTCCTCTCTCTCCTGACCACTTAAACAAACCCTGACTTTGGTTACAGTCATTACATCCATTCTGTTATTGTGGTTTGGAATCCAAACAAACAGCCTCTATGCAAACATGTAAAAGACACAACCTAAATATCAGTATGGAACCTCCCCAGCTCATTACCACTTTTATTAACTCACTGTTCTTTAGCTTCAAACATGAAATGTAATAATTTTTTTTTAATACAGTCAGGATTGGGAACTTTGATTTCTATTTTTTTTGGCAGTTAAATGGTAGTAAGGCTATTTATATGAAAGGCTTAGGGAATTACTACCACACGAAGGCAAGTGCTAGAAGAGAGATCAGAACCCTGTGCACACTTCCACTGCTGTTCTAACCACTGCTGCCATTATCAGACTGCACTTATAAAATGAGTACAAATAAGATCCAGATCACAGATGACATCTATGGGATGTTTGTAAGCAGAACTCTAACCTCACATTTCTGACACCTGTGCTTCAGGCAGCAAACTGTAATTCCTTCATAAATAGATATTATCTCTGTAGAGCAAGAGTGTCTCTGGCTTTAGCCCAGGTGGACACAGGTATTCTGGTGTCAGTATGGAATCTTGGCAGGAGCTGCTTCCCTGTGTCACTCCAGAGATACATTATAACCCAAGATTAGAGTATGGCTAATAGCCATCAGAGAGGAAAACAGGAAAATGTTCCAACTTCCAATAAAATCAGGAGAACAAGTCCCCTCGTGTCTCTGGGGAGCAGCAGTGGGTTTATGTTAGGACTGGCTATGAAAAGGGAGCCCTCCTCACCTTGTGTCGGAAGGGCCATGGGAGCAGAGCATCGTAGTCTCCTTTCATGACAACAAAGAAGAGGGACACGTGGGTTCCTTTCCCTGTCCCATCCCCGTTCAGATAAACCCTCAGACAGACCTTGTAGCCATACTTGGCAGTGTAGAAAGCTGAAAATCAGAATTCTTCATTAGTAAAGCCTCCTTTGGAGAAAAAAAAAAAAAAAAAAAAAAAAAGAGATATAATGAGTGTTCTGACATAAGGGAAAAGATAGTGTATGATGTGTTTTGCTATCACAGAGATGAGAACAGACAAATCAGTACACCCTGGAGATTATAAACAATGAAAATGCAGTGGTTGGAATCCTTCAGTGCCTCACGCCTCGGTGCAAATTACCTGCTATTAGTCACACAGCACATTTTACCTAATCAAATTAATTCTCACATGGGAGATAAGTGTGGCAGAAAGCCATTTGGTACCACAGGCACCAAGCTGTGGGTCAGACCAAGCCAATGTCACTGCAAGGAGCTGTGGCGGAGGGCAAGTTGCGAAATGAAAGCCCAGAATAGAACACAACTCTGGCAAAGCACATGGCAGCTGCCCTGAATTACAGGCAGGAGAGCATGAGATCTTTGCATAAACAGCAAAGGAGCTATTTTAAAGGACCTCCTGTCCACATGAGCAGAAAGCAGCACTGTTCTTGAGAAATCAGCAGGTTTTCTAAAGGATGGAGTTTTGCTCACGCACATCTACGTACGTCCTGGGTTTTACCTGGTGAATACAAACTGACTGTTCTTCCAGTCACCGAGTCTTGTAGCTTCCTGCCAACATCTGTTATTTTCCACAGAAAGACCCCATCATAGGAAGCTTGTTCAGAGAACAGAAGACTCTTATGAAGACTGCTCAGGCCTGCATCCTTCTGTGTCAGGCACCGGTGCAACTCTGCAATCTAGAAAAAGCAAACCAGTTCTCAATTAACTCCCCTCTCCAGGCTGTCATGCTGCAGAAGTACCAGAATCGTTCTGGAGCCCTCAGGCTGTGGAGGGTCTCCTTTGATTTCTTTTTAAGTGACAGTTATGTGTCAATACATAAGGCAAACAACTGGACAGGTGGTTGTTTGGTCTTCCAGGCACAGTGCTGCTTTAAGAGGATCAGTCAATTAACCGTCTTGATTGCTCACAGTCTGATCATGGCAAATTCTGAACATTCAAAGCTCTCAGGAATATCTAGGTACCTAAACATGGATTTAGATAACAAATATTAGAGATCCCTATTTGAAAATTTATCCAAAACACCAAAAGGATCCTGTAGATGTGTCCAGTTTAAATTCCTGTGCCCATCCCTGTCCTGATCTCTACACCTGTATCTCTCACTCATATATGTAAATATTTGTTACCTACAGAACAAGCACACAGACAATGCTTATCACAACCATTTACCTTCAGTTCAAGGCCTCGTATTATATTTTGATCAAGTTCACTCTGTCTCCGAAAGGCTGTGATTTCCAAGTTAGAGGTCTCCACCTCTTTGTTGAGCACTGCCACAATATTCTCAAACACATGCAGCTTATTTTCTAGCTCAGAAATCACTTTCTCCCTCACAAGTTGTTGCAGAACAGATTCTTCTTCAGAAACAGAAGACCTAGGAAAACAGTCGACTTCCAGATCCCCGTTGATTTCCAGCCCCACTGGGATCTGCAGATCAGAGATGCTTTTTCCTGCACCATTCACATTCAGCTCTGACTGCGGGATGAAATCATTTGCAGCTTTAGCAGCAGTGCACAAGTTTGCCTTCAGTTGCTTTATGTGCTGCAGCAGAAGCAGCATATGGGACCCAACTGCAGTTTTTTCATGCTCCTTTATCTTCTCTTTGCTTCCCTGTAAGAAGAAGACACTGTCAATACACCCTCCATACAACTACTGTAACTGGCCTGGGGCCAAATCAAGCAACGTTCCCTTCGACTTCTGGGAAGGGAGAGAGATGGAAAAACTGCAGGATACAGGTCCAGCTACATAGCAGTCAACCCTCAGAGGAGACATGGAGAGAGGAAAACCAGCAAGCCCTCCAGTGATCAGTTTAGGCTGTGTGTTCCCATATGTACACATGCTACATAAAAAATACCCAAGCAATTGTCTACAAATTCTGTATTAAACAGGATTCCAGGCAGAGTCCCAGCAAGATTCTCAAATAAGCCAATATTCAATACTCATACTGTGCACAAAAGATGAGACAAGGCAACAGGTGCCAACTAACATGCAAAGAAGACCTGTTACTGTTTTAAGAGGCGTTACGCTGAAGGGAATATCCAAACCAGAGTAGAACAGTGTGTCTGATAAACCAGCAGGATTGTAATAAACATCTATTTTTATCCAAAGTGAAGGCACAGTGCAGGATACCAAGTATCACAGGCTGAACTGCACCTTACACGCACTGCCTAACCATGGCAGTTCCACCATCACCTCTGCTGGTCTCCTAAAAGTGGGCAGACTTTCTCCCTTTTCTGAAAGGTATATTTAAACCAAGCCCTGCTACCTTGAACACACAGGCTGGCTAGACCAAAGGCACAGTGCTGAGTTGTACCCCATTTGAACCCTTCCTGAAGGCAGCAGTTTCACTCACCCTAAATGAACAACCGACTTCAGAAAACCGACACCCATCCTTGTTGATGAAGGGTGTCGAGTGGTTCTGCTGGGAAAAAAAAAAAAGATGAAAGAAAATAATCAAATACCAATTGAAAGGGATTCTTTTATTTGCCTACAAGCAAGTAGGCCACAATCCCAGCAGCTATAAATCAGGTTAACTCAAGTCAAGGCAGTCCTGTGTGACCTGACCTAGGTATTCTGGCTCTGGCAGCGGGACTGGACTAGATGATCTTTTGAGGTTCCTTCCAATCCCTGACATTCTATGATTCTGTGCAGCTTTCAGTGTCCAAACAGCTTTGAAAATTCATTGGTAAATCTATGAAGAGTGTGGTTGATTGCAAGTTTCTCACACGCAGCCTGGCAGTTAAGTCTCCACCTAACACACCGCATGATATAATGTAATTTAACAAACCACAGTGATCCCCTACTAACAACTTCTCATAATAAGATGCCAATAAGCAAAGTGGCCCACCACACAGCCACTCCAATCCTCTTCCTGCTCTTACAGAATGCACAGAAGAACTGTGTCATGCAGCACATCCTGGGAATGAATGGATCCATCAGACCAAAAGCTCTGACTGACATTCAGATTTAGTCTCCTCCACAACCAAGAGCATGTCTCTTTAAATATGCTGTTATACAGCATAATCTTCTTTTGCTCATGTGGGTGGCCTTGAATATTTGAAAGGAAGCAAGTATCTCCCCATTTTTTTAAGATTAATTGAGATGATGATATAATAAAGTTAATTGTGGGAGCGGGGAGGAGAAGGCAGTCAGCAGAGCTATCCTGGCGTATAAAAAGCACCCAGATGCAACTGCCATATCTGAAGGTGTTCTCAGATGTTAATTTAATCTAAATGAACTAGTGATACTCTTATGAATTGAAATAAAGTTGTATTGCATTCACTCATCTTTTACCTACCTTTTCCTTTGATGGTGTTTCTGTTTGCACACGGTTTTGTTCCGTACATAAACTGCCTTCACATGAATGTTCCTGTCATTAAAACAAGAAGAAAATACATTATTAAAATCACTGAGCATCTTTATTTAGGAGTCTTTGAAACAAAGCTTGTGTTTGGGAATGCTCTTCCCTTTTTAACTGAAACTTGGGGATTTGGGATGCTTTTCTACAAGAAATTCTGTGCTCTGCAAGAAGGGGTTTAGAATAAGTTTCTTGCTTTCTTCCTGGAAGGTGTGGATTTAAGGAAGAGTAAAGGAAGGCAGGGTAATTTCCCCAGGAGTTCCACAACACATGGTGCAAAATCCTGCACCCCTGGCCAGAGAATGCCTGCTCTGGGCCTCACTGCACAAGAGGCTGCAGAGTTCTCTGACTTCTTTTTAGAGGAAATAACGTTCAGAAATTTGGGGCTAAAGCACATCTGCTAAAAGAGGGTGCTGCTGTTCCCTGCACGACGAATTGCAGGCTCAGGGGTTTGTCAAGCTAAGCCTCCAAACTGATGACTCTTCTCAGCCTCACGCGGTGTTCAGTGAGGGATCTCCAGATGCAATACCTGTTAAGTGAAAGTACAAAGTGTGATCTTTCACTCATGGGGCCCAGAGCTTTTGGAATCTACTTATAGATGCTTTGCAAGGTCACCCTGGGAAATTTGATACAAGACTGGCAATGTACCAGTCTTGCCCAGTTCAAACCACAGTTCTGTGCACACACACACACACAAATAACGTACACACAGGTATACATGCAATGACATGCAGGTGGATTACAGAAACATACAGGAAACCCAAAGATAAACTCTTCTTGCGTTGCCTTCATGTAGTTTGCTTAATGTGCAGACCCTTCTTGCATCCTGCTTATTAACAATTTGAAGGCTGGAATCCAAATTTTCCATCATGATGTGCTAATGCAAAATGCATTACCGCTAACATGAGACTTCCTGCCATTCCTGGCTTGAGAAGGGTAAAGCAATCCTCCTGCCATTGGTTCATACAACTGCAACACGTGTATTTAACACAGCAACTGCCAGCTTTCAGTTCATACTGTTCAGGGGGACTGTCTTTAATCTTTACAAACACCTTTGCATGCCAGTACATTTCCTATAGCAGTCTCAAAATTTTTTTGATAAAGCCATTCCAGCAACTTTCAAGTCTCCCCTGCAAAGAGTGCTGAGGTTTCTCTTTTGATCCTCAGAAATACAGCCATGGGTTCTTCTCACTCTCCAACTCATTTATTAATACTCTGTATCTGAGCTACTGCACAAAGTGTGCCTTTATTTTCTTCCTTTCTGCTTGACTCCTTCAGATTGCTGATTTCTCAAGGGCGAGGGAGGCTGGTGAGAAATTTCTTTAAAACGTGGAAATGCAAAAGTCACAAGACCAATAACTGATGGGCTAAGATGGAGAGAGTGAGAGCAGTGCCCAAAACTTACTGTTTGCTCCCAGAGGATTGTGGATACATGGAACACACAAAAATAATCAAAATCCATATGCCATTTAATGGCAAATTTCAGAAAGCAGATCATGTAACCAGCAAAACTACAATTTTACAAATACTAACTAAGGCAGGCAGAGAAAAATCAACATCTCACGGCCAATCCCCTGCTTGGTTGCCAAGGTTTCCTAACCAAAAAATTAATTAGATGATAGCTAACAGGAATGAGTGGGAGGAAAACAGCTCTTCATTGCAGGAAAATGAAGCCCGCTGAAGTGGATCTGTGGTATCAGACCTCTGAAAAGAGAAAGGTGCTCAGGGAACACACACAGAGCTCAGGTTTCCTCCTCCAGCCTGCCCACTGCACTTACAGAAGGTTGAGAGGGATTAAGTGTTGCCACCTTCTGGTATTTACGGCCTCTCTGAAACACACATTGGATTTAGCTCTGGTAAAATGTGCCTGGATCCAAATATCCTTCTCTCTCTGTAAGAGTTACTCAGATAGGAAAAGCACATGCAAAAGCTTCCCAAGAAGCATGTTTTAGGCAAAGCACCTTATTCTTACCCCAGAGGGACTGTTACTCCCATGCTGAGTAAATCTCACAGCTCAGGATTTGGAAAGGCATAAATCTGTGACAGTCCTGCCATGCAAAGCTATCCACCCCTACTTACTGCAGGCTGCATTTGTGAGATATTCACAGCCCTCCTGCCATGTAGGTCTTAGATTACTTTGCCCCCATTCCAGGACAAAACTCCAAGGCTGGCAATTATCCTCTTTATATCATCTGGAGAGATCAATATTCACTATGCTACACCCCAAAGAGTGCTGCCCAACATTTTCTGTGATGACAGAGCCCAAAGGGTCAGAAGTTAGTTGAGGCTGGAATGAGCTTTCAGATCAAAACACATAGAGCAGTGTCAGCAGGCATGGGGCATCTCTCATTCACGCTGCTATCACTTTGTTCCACGGGTTTTTAACCACAAAATGTCCTAAACAACAGATAAAGCACTTCCATCTCGAGGCCGAGCAGTGTGCCACTGGAGCTGTGTTTTCAGCAATCTCTTCTTATAAGAACAGATAATTTTCTGTCACTTTTCATCTGCCCCACAGCACCATTTCCTCCTTCAGCAGCACACAATAGTTTCTATTAGCTCACTTCACGCTCTCAGACCACTCCCAGAATTTGTACTGGGCTGCATCTACAAAAATGGGTCAAAACAAAGAGCACCTTTTATTTAAGTTAAAATGAATCTATAAAGGCACTTAAAATCTGTATGTGAATAATGCATAACGTTGCCCTGCTATCATAATTTTGAGTATTGACTGAAAAAGTCATTACTTTTAAGAAAGGATGCAGCAGGTTTAGTAACATAAAATTAAAAGTTTGATGATCAACCAAAATCTTGTTTTAAAGAGGGTTTTGAGCAAATGCTGGGGACAGACTATTGTTACCTGGTGTATACATATAAGCAGGGGGTATACACATACATTTGGCAAGTCCCTGTCACAACAGTGGGAAACATAACTGAAACATAACAAATATAAAGTAAACATGTTTAAATAGTCACTGAGAAATCTGCAGCAGATTCAGAGTGTGCTCTTCCTGGTCTGTATGGACACTGCTGCTAATTTGGAGAGTTACACCTGATCATATCTAATAGAAATACTATCTGGGAAAAGCCTTTCTGGGCAGTTTTAATTGGAATAATGCTCCAGCCACTTTCAAGATCTCTTTTCCTGCCGCTGTGTGTGTTCTTCTGCTTCTTACCTACCTCATACTGGGACACACTTTGAGACAGGAGGTAGAACATGAGCTGCCCAAGCCCTGGATGAGCACACAGATATATCTCTCTGTTGTAACATCACAAGCAGGCTGTCAAATACAGCTCATTTTTCCCTCCAACACATGCACAGAAAAATTAACAAACTCGGGAAAATTAAATATTCTCCAAGTGCAGCAGCATTCATGAAAACAGGATGAAAAATGTCATGATAGATTATTCAAGCCATTAATATAAAGTCCTTATTTGAAACAGAGAAATGTTCTTACTTGGTATTCACTGCTGGATAAGCTCTGCTTACACTTCTGACACGTTGTCACATTATTAACACAACCCTTTTCCAAATGATCTGCAAGTTTCTTTCTCATCACCATGTGTCCACAACCAGTGTGACAGGGGATTAAAGCATATTCACATAAGCTCTGATGCTCCTGGAAATAAAAAGTTATAAACCAAAATGTAAATAGCAGATACACATTTATCTATAACCAGTCTCCATTCTCCCAGCCTAGATCTTTGCTTTGCATTTCTGCTGAGCTTGGGTAAAGCCCCACTCCATAATGTTACTGAGATTACTGGTGAGAAATTCACCAACTTTACTGGGGCTTTTTTGTTAATTCTTAACTTAAAAAAAAAGAGCCAACAAACACCTTTTGATAAACTTTAACACTATGTCTCCCTTGAACCATCTCTTTTGAGAGCTTCTGTTTGAAAATAACATGATCCTGGTCCCAGATTTTTTCCTTGCCTTAGAGCATCCCTAACTTTTAGCCTGGGGGGTTTTTTGGGTGTTTTTTGGGGGGTTGGGTTTTTTTTTGAGCACTGAGACCATCCTGCTCTGGCTGGCAGGATGAATGTGGTTAGTCTGCTGACATCTCTGCATAGCATAAAAGAATGGACATCTGACACCTTCTATGTGACAACTAGGACACAACCCTTACCCATATTCAAAATAACTTTTAAAATGCTCCCTTTTCACTATTTGCCTCCTCTCATCTCAACAAGGAAAAATATCAGCATTACTCCTTGCATAACCACATCCAACAGGTCTACATTCACATCCTTAAAACCATGGCATTTCAATAACAACTATTTACTCTGACCTCTTTTACTGAAGCTTCTGTAGGCGCTGTGTCACAACTGATTTTGCCTTTAAAGGGAGATGGCTGTCCCCTACAAAACAGGCTCAGAAATGCCAATTTCAATCACACGCCCAACTCTCAAATCAATTTTGCCATGTATTCATGCTGAGAGGGGCTCCCAATTCTCAAAACGATGAAGCTAAGCAAACTGGGTAGATTTTTCCTTAAAGAGGAATACACTCATAAAGAAAAATGGGCAAAACTAGCAAAGAAAAGGCAGCAGCACCCCCGATGCTTATCAGATACAGTCACACAAGGTACACAGCAGATTTCCTGTTATAAATGCAGAAAGACCCTCTGTTCCTACACCAGGGGACCAAAATAGAGCTGCTTTAGTATCAGAATTATCTGCATTTTTTCATTATTCTAATTTGCATGGTAGATTCCCAAATTTTGCCCATTTAAATATTTTACCTGGGGCATTTCATATCAGTCTGAAAAAAATGATGAACACATTCAATCAACAGGAGTAATTTACACAGGCAGAAATTATTTCTCTTATAAAAACACACTAAGAATATTGCCCATAACAATGTCCTGTCAAAAACTGCTTGTAGCATCCTTGCATTTAAATAAAAAGTAATCTCACTGGAAAAAAAAAATCATAGTTGATGTAAATTTATGCAACATTAATTTCACAATCATTCAGGATGCTCTGGATTTGGTCAAAGCCCTTCTAAAGTTAATGGCATGTTTTTAGATACTCTATTGGTATAAATCATGATACCTTCATTGGTTCTAATGAAGATGCATTAATTTGTGCTAGCTGAGAACCTAGTTTCATTGTCTTTGTGTCACCATCCAAGTAAGAGTGCACGTTAATTTAAATAAACTGCCTTTAAACGTACTTCAAAATTTTTCATGATCCCAGACCAACTGCATCCAAGGGTCAAACAGTGAACTTTGAGTTCAGAAATCTCTTTATTAATGGCAGCATCACCAAAAGCCTGGAAAATAAACACAGGGAAAAAAACACTGGTCAGAAAGTACCACAGGATGCATTTTTTGACATAGGAATAAGATGACTTGTGTCAAAATTTCAGATTTTGATAAGTCCCTTATTTTTTTAAAATTTACTCTAGTGCCCCAAGACTCTAACCTAGCAAGTTAATCTTGGTGTAGTAGAAGCCCAAGTAATTATTAAATAATTTCTTTCCCATGATTCAAAAGGAAAACCATGCGATACGATATAAATGTACTGAAAATATGTCTAGCCAACTACAGCTATTATTTTAAGTTTCTTTTCACAGAAGCCTGAAATACATCACATGCAATGAATGTGCTGACAGGACCCTAACTATAGGGCGCTGCCATGTGCCAGTCTTAATGAATGCATTTCATTATCGGGGTCATTAACACCTCCTTAACGTGCTGCAGAGAGGACTTCAGACTTCTGCAGTAAGAGTACATTTCTCAGACCATAGCTGTTTCCATTTAGTATGGCACTGTGTACTAAAGAAATGTAAACCATATGTGAGTGGGGTGGGTTTTTTTGCACTACATAAATGTTCTTACGATGTTAATCACGAAGAGCTAAAATTATTATGTAAATTATTAAACGCTACACACTTTTAATATTACACCTTGCACAAGCAAAATAGGTACACTGACACAGGAACAAGCCCTACCAAAGTTAATAGCATGTTTTTAGCTACTCTGTTGGTAAATACTCAATACAGTGGACTGCAGATTTCCCACAAAACATAACACAGAGCAAGGCAAGCACTGAGGGGCTGAAGCAGAGGATGTCCCCACTCCTCTAACTGATTTCAGTGACAGATGCAGATGCTCAGCAACTGAAACTGATGAACAGCACCATAAGACTTGAAGTATACATTGCATAGGGATCATAAATATAAAGTGTAACAGGGAAGGTGATGGGAGTTACCACAGAAATAGATCACGGGATAAACTAAGGCAAATACACATCCTGATAGGGCCTTTCTTTTCCTTGTGTAGGTATTTTATTTAAAATATAAACACATAAACAGAGAGCACAAGAAATAAACACTAAGCAAAACCACAGCAAAAATAAAGCAGAGATTACCAGGAAGAGATACAAGGAACAAACCTGCTAACTGATCGGCGTTGTTCGTTGTTTACAAACTCCGACCACTTGTTGTAAGTTGATCTAGCCAGGCAGATCCTCATGCCTTCCTGGTGATTGACTTCATCTGGACTCCCAACAGGCGTAAGAATCTGCCCAGGCAGATCAGCTTGCAAGAGTGGGGCCCTGTTTACAACCACCCACCCACAGCTTTTGCAGGAAGGCCCAGCAGACTCAGTGAGAATCCCACAGCAGAGAAATCCCAATGTTTTAAGAGAAGTGACAGCCAACATAGAATAAGATGTTCAAAAGGGTTTAGCTGTATTTATTTGTGGTTACATGATGCATGAAATTCTGTTACTGGGAAACTTATCGCAGAATTGAGGATTTTTTTTCGGAGTTCAGCATTAACTGCAGATTCATTATTTTGCTGCAGCCACTTCATAAACGTTGCCTTCTACCTCACTGCCTGCTGCATGTTGGGTTTCATTTTCCCCTAACAAACATAGACATAATGGGTGTCTCAGTGTTCCTGTGTATAGTCAGAAAGGAGGGAAATAGATGAGCTGGGACTGAGCCCTATGGCCCAGTTTGTATTCAGGATATAGAATAGTGCAGCAGTCTGCCTGGGAAATCACTCAACAGCAAGAGATCTGCACTCTTAAATTACAGATGAAACATTTGTCAGTGCACAGTTTTTATCAATTATTATGTTCAGCTCTATGTTTTCCACTGTTTTCTCCAGATAACCTGGCTGTCAAAATACTTCCTAGGCAATTCAGCTAGCTAGCCTACACTCCAGCTTTTTTCCTTAGGGATGCTCCACCTGTACGTTTGGTAACATGTTTGAAGGGTACAGAGAGCCATGAGACTGGAAAACCACTAGGATACTTACTAAGGATAGTAAGTAAAAAGCTAAGACATATTATTACAAGCAGGAAAGCACCAGTTACTTTGAGACAGTAAATGTTAATTATATGGAAGAGTGTGGGATTTTATGTTGCAGAACCTGATGGACTTGGAAAGTCCTAAGGCTGTTGTTACACTTTTTAAAATCAAAACCTGTGGGAAACCCAAATGACTAAAGGGTAAGTTAAAATGTGTACCTATCAGTTGCTATCACATTTGATATTATTCTCTCCTAAACTGTAGTCCAGTGATGACTATAGAGTAGCCCAGAGAATGGTTAATGATAAATTAATGAACTGTGAACTACAGCTTACCCTTTCTTCTGCCAATAGGCTTCCTTCACTTAAAGTGCTGGGATCTTCCTCTTTACATTTCTGACAAATCGCAGTTGTATTGTTTCTGGCAAAAAGAAAGAGGAATGAGGTAACAATGAGTTGGTGTACTGTAGTTTAGGAGGTCTTTGTATAGACACAGACACAAATAAAATCATGGGAATTGTAATTTCCATGCAGAATCCATGGTCCTTGTTCATTAAAAGGATAATTCTTGAACACACTGACGTCAAAACCCCCTGCTGTTCTATTCCCTGAGACTAGGGCTAAGCCCATAAGACTTAGCTGTATTTCAGCAAAATAACAGCAGCTTGGATCATAAAAACCAATAAAGATGGGAACCTTTTTATCTCATGAATTATGTGGTCAGGCTGGGACTGCATGAATTGGCATACACAAACTAGCTTACTAATAACATGAGGAAGCGCAGTAACAGGCTTTAGACTGGCTTAGCCACTAGAAAGCCCAGTCACTGAATCTTGACAGCTGCTGTTTTCTAAAAACTGAAGTCAGCTCATGTTCATGGAATTGTACTGCAATTTCACCTCTCACCTGCAGGGCAGACATAACCTTTCCCAAAGGCCCTGGATCAAGGTGTAACTGTAGAAAGCAAAAGTAGGATAGAAGCAGCTAGTCAACCAAAGCAAATTCCCACCTCGCTCCTGGTTTTCAGGTTCTCCTGGACAATGGCTGTCATTGTTTGTCACTAATGGCAGCAGCATTTTAAACATCTAGTGACCCAGCTGAGTTATTAGAAATAAAACTCTAAGATAATGTTTATTAAAATCCTATAATATCACTTGTCAAAGGACTGTGAAGTCCTATGCAAGTCTTAAGTCCACCTTGCACTAGCTCTTCAAGGTTAAATCAGTATCATTATCTCACATACATAATAAAACTGACATCTGTCAAGCCCAGCAGTGCACCCTTCCCACCATGTAGACTTCCACACTGGAAACAAGAAGGAAGTAGAGAGTAGCCTGCAGTCCACTGCAGGTAAGTACTTCCAGACAGTAAAATGATTGTGGTCCAGCGGGTCAGGCAGGCACAGACTCATCTCCTGAGCACAGTGGCACAAGTGCAGCTCTCAGGAGCTTGCAGCCACAGGGTCCGCCCCGACAGTGTGACCCTCTGTAACAAGGACCTACCGTACGATCCAGGAGAGGCAGGCTGAGCAGTACCTGTGCCCACAGAGTGTCTGCAGGGCTTCCTTCAGAATGTTATTGCAGTTGCTGCACAGGTACTTCTGATCAGGCACATCCTCACAAATGTTGGTGGGGTATCCGAAAGGAAATTCATTTTCATCAGGAGAAGAGTCGGGGACATCCTGCGGGCCCCTGGTTGTTTTCTCAGCCATCTGAAGTAAACTGCTGTCAGAGATAAGGAAAAAAATAGGGTGCTCAAACAAGCAGACACACGCTCACTTTGATGTGAGAGAACGTATCAGGCATCAAAGTCCACAAGCAGCTCCCAACCTGTGCAGTAATCTGGTGATCTGTTTAACTGAGGCTGCAGCTGACATGCGTGACTAAATGTCACAGTGGGGTTTGACTAGGTACCAGCAGGAAATTACTGTAAAGATTTAAAATTTCCCTCAAACACAACATGAAAATGGACAATATATTAAAGTGAAGGCTCGGGGTTTTCTTTCTAGAGTTTTTTAGCTTGTGGAAAGATGAAGTAAATATTGTGATTGCCTTAGAGCTACCGTCCCATCGGTCCACACCACTCAGAATTATTTCCCCTCGAGTAAATCCCCAACCACCTCCAATTCCTGGCAGCCACAACGCGTGATTACACTTCAGAGACGCAGAAACTGAGCACCCGAAGTGTTCCAAATGACCTGCAGGAGCCACAGAGCCAGTGGCGAAACGCACGAGGAAATCTCAGGTGCCCAAGAGCCAGGTACGGCGTGAGCCCCGCGCGCCGAGGCGCCATGCCCGTTCCGCGGGGGTTTGGTTAACTGTGCAGGTGAATGGTTTTGGAAATGCAATCAAAACTGGTCCTGGTGTCTCCACAGTCGCTTGGGGAGGTGGAGAAAACCTGCTGAGAGCCATGAATTAACCCAGGGACACTGGGTGTGCACCCGCGAGCGAAGGTGTGGGTGAGGACGCGGCGGATGGCGGTGGCTGTGCCCACAGCCCGTGGTTCCCGTGGGGATGGCAGCCCACCCCCGCGGGTGTTTCACCTCGGTCCCGCCCGGTGAAGCGGGGCAGGGGTGGGCCGGGATGCCCGGGCAGGCCCCGCTGCGGGCAGCAGGCCGGGGCGCGCGGGGAGGCCGCGGCGCCTGAGGCGGGGCCCCCTCTCCCTCCCTCCCGCTCCCCCTACCTGAGCCCGCCGTCCCCGCAGGCTGCCCGGGCCCCGCAGCGCGGAGCGGGAGCAGCCCGGCCCCGCGGCCGGTGCTTACCGCGGTCGGTCCGCCCGTGCCGCCGGCAGAGGAAATGCAGCGACTGCTGCCTCGCTCCGGCCGGGAGGAGTGGGGAGCCCGCAGTGCGCCGGTGGGGCTGGGGAGAAGCAGCCTGACCCCACCGAGGGAGCGGAGCGGTTCCAAGGGCCCAGCCCCGGGAACCGGCCCGCGGGGACGGGGAGTGACGGAGGGAAGGCCCGAGGGAGAAATCCCCCAGGCCGGCTGAAACAGAGACCGTTTGCAGAGATGGCTCCTGGCAGCGGTGCGAGTGTGGCTGTGACACGGTCACGCGTGGGAATGCGCTGTCACACCCGCCCTGCTGCGGGAAACACACCGCCCCAGGCTGGGAGAGCAGAATCTCCCCCTGGCAGCCTCCAGCCGCTCTGCAGTGCGGCTCACCCCGCACGAGGGATGGGTGCAGGTCCCCCCAGGATGCTGGCAGGGCAGTAAGAGTCCTACGAACAAGTTCCGCTCTCCAGACGAGGTTCTGTTTTCCCCGCTGGAATCACGTGCTGCAGCCCCACCGACCAGCATTCGGTCAGGTGAGAGAAAGCTGCAGATGCAAAAGTTAGGTGTTCCCAGTGAGAAACTCGGGGAACAGCGCTGGGGGCGAGCCCTGGCTGAGAACTGAACAGACAAAGTTGGTTCTCTCGAGGCTGCACTCACTTGTTGCCCACTGCAGTTACAGCTGTGCGCACCCAGGCGCCTTCGGACGCGTGGAAGGTGGCGAGGAGGTGATCATCCACCAGGCAGTCTGACACCTGCCTCTGTTGTGTGTGCACAGATGATTGTTCCACATCTGGAACAGCTGCCCTGACACGATTACAGCTTACCAAACACAGCACCAAACAGACCATAGCTATGCTCAGCGCTGGGAAGGAGGGCAGCTGCTGGGATCAAGACATGGCCCTTCCTCAAGCAAGGGAAGTGTATGCTGTAGTGCTTGTTGCATTGCTAAGAGAAATATTGGAATTGATTCCAGCACTTCTTTCTCCTCACACTGTTATAAACAGCAATGCTGATGTTCCCATGAAGAAGCAAAGACTATTGATGAACTCGGCTCACGCCACTGGTTGTGTGACTCAGCCCTTAGGTTTGCCTGTATCATATAACAACATTATTCTTTTCCACATGTTCCTCTGCTACACAAATACTGTGGTTAGTGAAGATTTCCCAGGAAAAAAAAATAATTCCATTAAACTTCTACCTTTTGTCTCAAAAGGACAACGTCAAACAAAGCAAGAATAAACAAAACATTTTTCTAGGCTTCAAAAGGGCAGTTTAGTTTAAACCCAAATACACCTAAGGAAAAAACCCTCTAAAAAGGTGGCCAGATCCATGGGTAGGATATATATTTCCTTTGCAGAGCTGATACACTGGAAGTCTATGTACACACAGGAAAAATTAATCCTGTAAGTATACAGTACTGCGAGGATATTATAAGCACCAAGCTTGGCACTGTTTGCAGAACAGAGGCTAAAGAAACCCATAATATTACCAAAAAAACAGGATGAAAAATGTTTACACAAAATAAACGAGACTGAAAATTTCAATCATCTTTGTGGTAAATTGAAAATAACAGGAAGTATTAAAAATATACTCTGAACACAGTAAGAATGTACCTGGTCTCTTTGAGGCTTCTCAGTTTTCTTGACCCTTTCAAGCTCTGCTGCCTGCAACACACCGTACATCACTTGTTTGCTGCATGGGCTGTATGCCAACTCATTCATGGCACCTGGAGACACATAACGACCACCTTCTGGTGGCTAGGATTTTTAATAATCAAAGCCCCATTCTTGGAAGTGGTTTATCCAAAAAGCTTCCTGCATTTATGTCCAGAATTTCTTGAACTGTTTTATTAAAAATTCACCTATGGGCCAAGTGCTATTTTCAGCTCCACCCTGTAGTCCCACAGGAATCAGGATGTAAGACTGCTTCCATGAGAATGATCTGAGCCTTTGCTTAGACAGAAAATCCTTTATTTACTTCCCCTTGAATTAGACAGGCTTTTGACAAGTGACATGATATTTTCCTGAAGGCTTTAACAGTTTAAAAAGGATGCTGCAAAGGGAAGTGTCATTATAGAGGTATGAATTGGGCTGATGAAGCCAATTGCAGAGTCAGTTTCAGGGTATCCTAACACTGGAGTGTTGTTAGATAAACCACTAGCTTAGTAAATGCTTCCACCTTCCTCTGCAAAGAGGGAATGACATTTGCTTCCATTTGTAAAACACTTAGACCTCACCTGAGGAGAAGCATCACGTGCAGTTCAGTAATGCTGTCACAGCACAAGAAAATGATTAATTTAGCAAGGTGGGTGTGCAATTATCTGATCGTATACAGCCCTGGTACCTGCATGTGTAACCTTTTTTAACAGCCAGGATGTTAATAAGATTTGGCAATGAAACTGTAGAAGAGGAAAATGATGTCAGTTTTATTACAGTTATTTTGAAGGCTTCTAGTTTCACTGTCAACATCCACCACTGTGAGTGGGAAGACTTTTCCTACTAATACTTGCAGAACCACAGGTAATGTCTCTTCATCTCCACTTCCTTCTCTCTACTTCTCCCTGCTGCAAAGGTATTTGTAGATGCTCTAAGTGCAGAGTCATCCGGGCCACGTATTAACTAAAGTTAAGAGTCTACAGGGAAAGTGTGATTCAGTCTTAGTAGTCCTCGCAGCCCGAAACATTTGCTTGCATTGTTTTATGACTGAGCTGGTAAAAGTCATGGCAAGCGAATCTGGCACGGGCTTTTTCTGCCAGGATGTGAGTTCATTTCTGAAAAAGTTTTTTCAGTGTTTCTGGATGTGGAATTTTTAAGCTTTCAGCACATAAAGAGTGTAAGTTAATAATTCCAGAACGATCAGTGTCACACCAATGGGTCAGTTTCTGTTTCAGGATGAAGGGCACCAGTATGTCTCCTTTCTGTGCTGTTCACTTGCTCCTTTTCTTTTGCCTTAAGACTTCTCGAAAGTATTACACCTCTGTCTTAAAAGGTGCTGAATTACACAAAGAAACTAAAGATAAGTTTTTGGTACTTTCCAAACTAGAGATATTTCCTCTGGTAAATTTCCCCTATATGAGATCAGTTAACCGAAAACAGGATGTGGCTCAGAGAGAGATTAAAATTTGAAGCTGAACTTCATTGTAGAACCATTCCACCAATACTTAGCATTGCAGGGCACTGTGTTACTATTTAAGGTGAATGATCTTTTTTTATATCCAAGAAAAAAGCAGCTCATAAGGGAATATATTTAATTTGAATATTATCTTTTTAGAATAATCCAAGGGCTTGAGGTTTTTAATGAAACAGATTTCTTAGTACATTTAAAAATGGAATTTAGGCTCAGATGCTAAGTGTTTTAAAGATTGTAGTCAAAATGCAGATAGTATTTCCAGGGCTGAGAACCTCATTTCAAAAAGATGCTTGAGATAGGGATGCCTCATCCTATGACAACATCATTTGCAGTTAGTATAAATTATCTGGAAATGTGTGTTCTAGGAAACCCTGAAAATTGGTAGGAAGGAAAATTTGTCAGTGAAAGAAGATCCAGTCCCCCTGAGATGCAGTACTTCTAGGAACTGGAGCTGAATGCTCCAAGTCAAGATTCCTGCCTCTTCATAGCTCTGGTATTAAGTAGTTCTTTAACTTCTAAGCTGTTACTTGTGACTTAAGCTACTCACAAAATAGGAGTACAACAGAGTAGCTGTGAGATGTCATCAATTCATCTTCAAGATGAAAAAATCCCCAAACATGAAGAATCATGAAATGTGATATATTGTTATCCTCAGCAAACTCGACAGCTTTGCCACAATTCAATCTCTTGTCTACAATAAAATCTTTTAAAATGGTTTATTATATCTGCCTGTGCCTGCTACCAGTTGTAGCTCCGCTTCGTTATGGTGATATCCTGAGGATTCAGCCCAACTCGTATTACAGGAGATGGAAAGTTTCCCACTGACTCCCATCAGAGTTGGACTGCAGTCCTCAAAGAGACATCAGGAATCAATTTATTTTTTTTATTTATCCTCACTCTGCCTCAAGATTTTTCCAGATCATATTCTCTGTAACATAGTATTATCCTTTTGCTTCCTAGTAATTTTTTTTCTCCCAAATAATAGACCTTCTGGAGCACCTCTTCAGCATTTTTCAGAAAAATGGACACTATATACTGTTTAACTTATTTAAGTCACTCACTAAAGCAGTTTCCACCATACAAGTTAAGGAATCACACTGGAGTGAAGAGGGCAGACAAAAATAAAGTGTTTCTCTCTGTCATGGTGGCCCGGACAATTTTCTATAAGCAATACTACCTCAGAGTAAAACATCATTAAGAGATTACTGAGCCTGCCTCTGATTTTAGGCAGACCTTTATATTAAGCAGCTTCTTGGTGGTACACCTGTCTCAGTCACTGTGTCTCCATATCACGACAAACACAGGGTACAGATGTGGGAAGCCAGCATGGACCAGTTTATGACAGTTTCACCAGATTAAGCTCTGCTTTCTTGTGCAGCCCGTGTACATTAAGGGCTTACACTGATACTTGTGGTTGTGCTTCTGTTTCTGTTAATGTACGCAGAGCCTGATCTAAACTGGAAAATTCTTAGCTGCTTATTTCCATTCTTAATGCTTTGGAGAGAACTCTGGGAACGGGAGCTGTGCCCACCGGGAAGCCTGCCAAAACACTCTTCCAAAGCTCTGGATGTAACGTGAAAAAACAAGCTGGGATTGAAGATCTTTTGACTATAAAACAGCTGGCAAAATATGGATATTCTGTGGATAGCTCAGGACACTTGTACAGTGTGCTATAGAAAACTACACAATTACCAGAAAAGGCAGCATATTTGAGTAATGCTAATTACTCAAAACAGAAAAAAAAAAAAACAGAAAAAGGAAACAACAGGTTTCTTTAATATCATCTTCATTATTTGTCATTCATGACAAGAATTGGGGGGAGAGTGAAAGCTATGGTAAGTCTCCTTGAACTCTTTCAGAAGTTACTCATTTTGCTAATAAAGCAAAAAATTGAGAAGTTTAGAAGATGATCTTTTTATGTGTTACAGAAGCAGAAGGAGACTGACTACGCAGTAACTTGCATCTCTCACCAAGACCACAATTCACTTTGCTACTGTAGAGTGACTAATAGCAACGGGCTTATCTTTTCAGTAGTATTTTTCAGCATGGTTCACAAACCTGAGTAATTTCCACAATATCACTGACAATGTCTATTTGTGCCCGTATTTTACAAGCAAGAAACCCAGGGAACACAGAAATTGCATTATGCAAGGTTTCAGAGGAAGAAAATGATATTGTAAAGAGAACCAAAGCCCCCATCAAAACATTGCTACAGAAAGAAAACTCCCGAGTGTTCACAAATCAGGATGTTTTGAAGGAGAAAGGAGAATGTTTTTTAAACATAGGAGAAGCCTGAATGAAAAAGCAAAGTCAGAAGTGGGAGAAAGAAAGCAAAGAGAGAAACAGGTCTATGTCCTCAACAGAGGCAAGCAGACTTAAGCGTTTAAATTCCTGAATAGAAAGAGTCCTCTCATGAGGCCGAGTAATCTTGGCAGCATTGCCAGTGATGGGACTCCAAAAGCACATAATCACATACAACTTCCCAGCAGTGTCCTTGGAATTCGGCCAAGAAAACAAACCTTGTCAATCCACGTCGAACATCTGCATCACAAATTGGATGTTGAAACTCCAAAGCAAGTGAATGGGGCACAAAGTGCTTAGGAAGTAAACACTCCCATCTGCTCAGGTTCAGTAACAATGGGTCATCCTGGAAGAAATCAGAATGCAGATTGGCTTCATAGTGCAACAGTTCAGAATTGTGGCAAGTTTTCACAAGCTAAGGGTGCATTTTCTTTGTGGCAAGACACACGCAGGAAGGAAACTCGGCATTTTTTAATCTTTAATCACGTCGCTTTTTCTTTTCATCAATATTTTGCTTCAAAGCCCAGGAACTGGCAGACAGTGCCCTAGGAAGTGTTTCTGGGCTGCCCTCTGCTGGGACTCACCCCACAGCTCTTCAGAACTGGGCACAGAGATTGGCAGGATCACCACAGACATGGGGGGGCCAGTGGCCACAGATGGGATACACGGGAGTGTGGCTTTCTAAGAATTTGCTCTGAACTCAAGTGGGTTTAGATATGTTCCCCCTATTTCTAGTATGGATCCATGGAATCCTGTTAAATTATGCCACAGATTAATTTGACCCCTCATGTTTCCATGGGGAGTTTTTGATCCTAGCCTGTTTTTAAGATTCCTAGCCAAAACAGAAGCTTAGCTGATCCTGCCAGGCTTCTTTGGTGTCATATGGAAACTGTGAAATAGTGAAGTTACTTAGCTTTGATAGGAAGCCACAAATGACACCAGGGACATAAAGAAGATTCCCCATCAGTCTGGGTTGAGTAATTGTGCATAACCACAAGCTGGGCAAGTTTCATGGAGTTTGAAGTTTTAGCGTGAAAATGTATCTCCGACTACGTGTTGCTACTTGGTGCATAAAAAACACATCTGCTGCCTTTAATTCACTATATACAAAGAGATTCATCCCAGGAATTGGAATCTCTGCTACAAATCTAGCTCCAGACTTCTCCTGTCAGTGGGAGTACAGGCCTTTACAAGAGTCCTTGCACCCTGTTCTAAATTTCACCAAGGTAATGCTTTTTATTGGCTGCTTTGAAAGCTCTTCTCTGGCAGCAAACCCTGAACTCCGGGGATTAATGCTCTGCTTATCACCCAGGCTGGTTCTCCCAAAACCACTGCTGAACATGGCATGAAGGATGGGTAGGGAAAGTTTAGTGAAAATCGGGACCAAACCAGACCTGAATTCCAGTTCTGTTCTTTACCTGTATCTCTGGCTCACTCCCCCAAATCACATTTCAGTGGGCATAGACTTGCACAGTGAAATGTGAGTCTCCTCGTGTGTGGATGTGTGAGATGTTTATAAAATATTTTCTCTTTGGAAAGAAATCTTCACATTTACTTTTTTTTTTGTGATTCAGTTAAAGAAATACTGTAGATATCACGTATCAAAAGTACAGCTCCTCCAAAATAACTGCAACAACACTGATTTGCATTAGCTGAGGATGTGCTTCATGGCCTCACAGTACAAACTGCAGAGAACATATAATAGCCAGTGGAAAGAATGCACTGTTGAGGTTACTCATGTTAAGCCAAATTAGACAATGCAAGGCCACGACAGGGCTCCCTGAAAGCAGCTCGCAGCGTACTAAACCCAGACTCTGAACCTCTCTCTGTTTCTTTTGGAGTACTTTAAACCAATGCCAGTGGGCCTGCTGTCATTAAGAAAAAACTGATTTTCCATTGTAAACCCCAGTTTTTGTGGTTTAATATCTCAGCTGATTCAAACTGCAACAAATAATATAACTTTTTTGTTAGCTTTACTTGCAAAAGAAATTGCCATTTTAGTTGTCAAGCAGCAAATAAAGGAAATATAGTCTGCACCTTAGGAATAATCTGCATTTTGTGACTTCTAGCTATGAACATGGGTAAATATAAATATTTTATAAATAACCATGTGTGTAACAAGTATATAGAAAAGAAAGGGTAGAATATAGCAGTGTTTACTCAAGATTTCTCTGCTATTGTTTTCTAAACTTGAATGTTCTTTTTATGACACTTGTGGCATTTAATTCAGTTTAGTCTTTTCCAGGAAATCAGTTGCTGCTTAAACATGTATCCAAAGTCCAAGTTCATTCAGAACCTGAAAAGGACAATTTAACACCAGGAACGGAATTTTGTAATGACCCAGGAACCGGCAAAACCAAATTCTTGGTTCCCAGGAGAATGAAGGAGCCAAACCCAGATATTTCTCCTAATTAGAGGTGAAAACGTTATTAAATGTCTTAAAAATTAAAAGCATATGTAAATCTTATACAGTGTTTTTTTGTTTTTTTTTTTACTGGAAAATAACTGATGGCCATGCCAAATTTCAGTGTGTTCTGATGTAAGAATTCAGCAGGAGATTAAGAACACATTTTGCTAGGAGACATGCATAAACATTAACATTTACATAGACTGAAAATAAGCCTCTGTAGGTAGGGTCAAGTGAGACAACTCATGGTGGATGCACACCACATTGGCAGCTCTCAGAGACAGAGTGGGGTTTTTTTAAATTACCAAATATTCACTCAAAAGAAAAAATGGATTTTCCTTAGTATGTTTTCACTCATCTCTTCCACACCTCTACTATAAATGAATCTACTGACCACTGACAGTAGATTCCACAACTCTGTTGGTGGAAATAGGAGTTTGATATTATTTATGAGAAAAGACCTTTGAACTTGAAAGAAACCTTAGTAAGGATTTAATTCTAGGATTTCGTGTTGCTCTGCCCAGTGGAGGATCCCACCTGCTCACTCAGAAGAGAGGCTGTGCCTATACTGAACGTTTTCATTGCTATACAAAGATAGCAAATAATTTCAGTGTGGCATTCTGGCCTTACACTGCCCAAATACACTGAACAAACAGGTCGGTGTGATGAAGTGAATATCTTTCCTCTTCCAGATGATTTCAGATTCTGAGTATACCATGAAAAGAAAATAAAAATGATGTGGTAATTTGGACTTGCATCCTACTAGCTCATGTAAGCAACTTTCTCTTTCACCTAGTATTTAATAGGACACATTTTCAGGCCAGCCAAGAAAGAACTGTGATAGTCACTTCAAAGTATTGAGGTATTATAAAGCAAGAATATTAACCTGCTACAGGGATTTAGCATTCCTCTTGTAAACCTGTAGGGTCTTCCTAATTCAAAAACATTTTTGACAGAGCACTCATCTGGCTAAGGCTACTTAAAGCTTGTGGCATATCCTGAAAGATTATATACACAAAATCATTTCTGCACTGCTCCTAAAGCAGTGGCTGGAGAATGGCACCACTTGGCTCTCTTCCTAGATTAGTCACAGTAGTTAGACACTGCACAGCAGCTTTCATGACCAGACCAAAAGAGTGTGAGTTTTATGTGTCACTCTGCATAATAGGGTGGAATTTGGTCTATTCAAGTCACTTACTAGCTTGGATGAATTAGATTAATTTCTGGTTGCAGTGAAGTGAAAAGAGAAATCAGTTCATTTTGTGACACTTCGCTATCTAAAACTCAGTAAAATACAAACGGAAATTTACAGAAATACATATTTTTTAAAAGAACTGAAAGGCTTACATAGTATTAACCCTTAGAATTGTTGTTATCTCGGGAATTCAACCAATTCAGGTCTTACATATCTGCCAAGAGTATCCAGGGAGAATCACATTAGAATGGCATCTGGTGAATTTTCTTATTCAAAGGCTGATCTGGGAAATATATTAAAAAGGAATGGAAGTACAATGACCAGACTCATTTAATTGACTTTCGTGGGTGCTGCTTTCAGATATTATCAGTGCAGATCACCAGGAGGAACTCTGAAGTTCACTCCAGAGGTTGGGCTGGCTATGATGTTGCTATTATGTCGATAAACGACAATAAAAATCCTGTTTGTGTATGGCCCATGGCACCTTGCCAGCACAGACAGACGAGGTCAGTCATCTGGAGATGGGAGAATAAATTTGGACTAAAGTACACAGCTTTCTGGGCAACTGCATTAATATGTAGGCAGGTCAGTAATCCCACATACAGAGGCTGCCTGGCTTTTGGGTAGACTATAAAAGTGTAGCAGTGGAATGCATATTTTTCTGGAACCACTAAAGCTATTAGCCTGTGATTCAAAGCCTGGAACATTTGGAGACTTGCACACCACGTATATAAACAACCAAGGAATAGAAAAACACTGTGTACAATTCAGATATAAAAGGACCTTTCTGATGTCCAGAAACCCCAGTAAGCATGGAAGTACAGAGTGTGTTTTGAAAGAATTTCCATTTCATAATATAGATGAGTCATCTGAGCACTGATTATTCCAAGAATTTTTATTTTTGCTGGGATTAATCCTGTGAGTTGCTTAGTATCTCAGGACTTTCTGACTGCAAGTCACTAAGGTTAGCATGACAGGAGATTCTAAAATCAATCCCGTGTCATTTCCATCTTCTTTTGTCTTACTAACTAGATCTGATGGAAATCTGCCAATGTAATTTGCATGTGTGAAACAGAGGGAGACATAGATACACCTTTCCCCACATGGTTTTCATATGAAAGTCATGCCATGCCACATAAGGAAGGTAATCAATATATATACACACCTCCATACCACACGTGGCTAAATAGCTATAAAAATATATATATATATTTAAAATATTTCAATGATCTCGATATATTGGACAGATAACTCTGGATAGAAACAGAGACAAAACAAGTAAGATTAAAGACATGTTTTAAATATCAAATTGGCAATCATTAGTTTAAGTGCAGCATTTTTGTATGTAATTTTTAAAATAGGTTCCTAGGTCTTCAGGAGCAATGCAGCCTTTTTGTAGTCTATCTCACTAAAAATCAATAGAACTTAAATTTCACAAGTCACCTGTGAAAATAAGACCTGCTCCTTGTCATCATCTGTGACTATCTTCTTTCCACATATTAAACACTCTGGATCACGGATATTCCTGAGAGAGAGGGAAAAACAGTAATTTTAAAGTTCTTGGACATGCTGCTTTTGGGCAAGCATTCAATAAAAATAAAAACGTGTGCAACTGTACTTTGTATCAAACTCTCTTCTCAGTTTTACTGGGAACCGAGTTGATTTGTGCCAGGAGCTGTGAGAAGGAAATTTGGCCCTTCATCTGCCACTTTCCTGGAGGCAAGGCAAAGCTTTTTAACTGTCAAATTCAGTCATCAAATGCCAAAGTAACATTTGTTGTAAATCTGCCTAAGTTACAGCAGACATTGGTCCAGTCTACTGTGCCTTAAAACACAAATAATGAATGGCACACGTATTATTTAGGAACTTTTGGGTTTTTTTTAACAAGAAAGGCGAGCATTAAAATAGCATCAGTGTCAGGAATAGAACTGCAGGAATTCAAAAAAAAAAAAAGAGTACAAAAGGAAAACCTAAGGAATAAAATAGTTTCTTTCACAGAGAGCATATGAAGTGGCTGCATGTATTTACAAAGCTGTACAAACATAATCTTTGCCTGCTGGTATAAAATTATCCCTCCTAGCAGAAAAGCAAGACTCTCTTCACACCTGTTTAACCTCCAGCTCCTCCACCAGGACTGAACACAAGGTGGCCACTGCAATGAGGAACAGCCACCAGCCCTAAGGTTAGAGCCCTTCAGTTTTACAAATACTGCATAAACATCCCATCAAGGCACAGTACAGTTTTATTTGCAGTGGTGAATACTGAAAACATTTAATAGCATTGTTCTGTATGACAGAATTACCTTAACAGCCAGCTGACACAGGACACACAGTAACTGTGCCCGCATGGCATCTGTGCTGGATTCTGCAGAAACATTTTGCACAGAGGACAAATGTACATGGAAGAAGCATTATTCCTGTACTGTTCCACAGGTTCTTGAGAAGCATGTGAGCTACTCATGGCTTATGCACTTCCAGATCTTCCAAACACAGAGGTGCTGTAGTATGTTCTCTTATGAAGAGAAACTGAAAACTTCAGTCTAACCCCATCACTGTTTTTTGCTGTTATCCTTGTAGTTAAACTGCAGACATTGAGATAATCCTGAAGGAAAAATAAAAGGAAAAGATTTAGCACTGGGCATATGCTAAAATAAACTGCCAATCAATCAGCATGCACTAATAGCACACTTAAACGCAGATCAAAAATTTAACTACTGCAGTAAGAATTTCCTTAACCAAACCAATGAGAAGGCTGGAAAAATAATGACTCATTCATTCCCAAATGATACAAATTTGGATTGTGAAGATATGAACCAAATTAGGAGGAAAGATAAAATAAGCAAGAAATGGTACTCTCTAAAAGGCATCATTCCATAAGTTGCCCTAAAAATAGAGCCTCAGGGGAGCTGCCTCAGAAATCTTGTTCTGGTAAATCCTCCTCCAGTGCCACAGGTTTACAGGAACAGAGATTTCAAAGCAGAAGAGACAGGCTACAGGACAGTAAGAGTGAAAAGAGCATTGCAAAGCAAAGGCTGCCATGGTTAGCTCTTTTGATTTCAGAAACATGCTTCTAGATTTTGGTTTATCGTTTTTCATTTCCCTAATTTCTGTTCCTCCTATCTATTGGATGCAGATTTTAGTTTACATCTTGTTTTCTCTGGGCTGCTACTGCACATATTTTGCTCCCAATGCTTTTTAGCACCTCAAGATTTCTTCATGCAAACTAATTACATTAAGCATCCCTACTTGTGATTCTAGATCAATGTCTTGTACTGCAAAACTAACGATTTGGAGAAACTCAGAGTGTCAGCAGCAGCACAAAGTACACTGTGGCAAGAAGCTCTCAAAGTGAGCTGACCATATAAAATTAATCCACCAGTTAACCTAATCTGCTGAAATATTGTCATTTATGCTAAAATCACAAACTTTGGGAAATTATAAAATGAGAGCATCTTCTGTTTCATGTAACATGTTGTAGCTCAAGTGTCACTCACTACATGCTCCCAGGTACGTGATGCGCTTACCAGAAAATGCCCAGGTTAATTCAAGAAAGGAGGACTTTGTTAGGCTGAATTTACTTATTTCTGTGGTTTTAAGCTGCATTTAGACTACATCATGTCTGTAAAAGGCAGGAAGCAGCACTGAAGGCCATTTCCCATTCTGAGTTCTCAAATATCACATTTCTCCATGGGCAGAAATGGGGTAATTATCCAATTCTCCAAATGAGTACTGCACCCTGACCTATTGGTTCTATCACTGCTTGCAGCTTCTCGTGTTCAGAACTCCAGACTGATCAGAAAAGACTTTGCATTCTCTGCCCATACTTTATCACAGAGCCCTGACTATGATACCATCTCTGGTAAATCTAAAATTTGTCCAAGAATCCAAGAGATTGTGGGGTGGTTACTGTCTTGCAGACAAATTATTTGGGTGATATGAGGAACAAAATTTTGCCAGCAGACATGAAGTTAGTATTATGGCAGTATACATGAAAATACTTATTTTTTCCATTCACTAGGAAATGAGTGCAGCATTTTTGGTAGCTGAGCTTTAGAAAAATGTCTTTTAAAAGTTTTGTTTGGATTTTTTTTTTTTTGGAGAGGAGTAAAGTACTAATATTTATAGGATCTATATGAAAATGATGTTCTTGTGCTCCCTCTGCTGTTTCTGTTACAGTGGAAAACAGTGTGTTTCAAAAGCTCTCATAAACAGTCAGAAATACTCATGCCTAAATGAAAAGGGGAGTAATTTCTCCTGGCAAAATAATTTTCAAAAATAAAGCAGCATGGTGTAAAACTTAAGGATAAACAGCATTATCTATCTGGAAAACTAGATTTTTATGCATGATATAATGCCATGGACAGACCTAAGTTTTTTTTTAAATTAACATTAAATTCTGTTCCATTAACAATACTGACAAAATATAATACCACATGAGTTCTGAATATTATTGCAATTTAAGTTATGCTATTGTTATTTACTATCACAATTGTTCAAACAATTTTTACCAAGACTGCAGGGTTAGAAATGACTAAATATGGTCTTTCTAAAATACAAGCAGCAAGAAATATACTAGTTTTAAAATAGCCTGTTTTCCCTACACAAACGATGACATGCCAACACTATCAGAAGAAACATCAGAAGTATTTAAAATTGGCTGAAATATCACATAAAACAAAGAATAATTAAGAATGTCTGGGAGGACTTACCAAACTGGCTAACGACTGAAATTCTTTGCACATCATCCGCAAGGGGAAACACTAGATTTAATCTCTCTCCCTGTGGGATTCCCCTGTATCACATGCTTGGTGTTTCATTGTTGTAGCATGACTGTTTTCTTTTTAATGCTTGTTTTAACACTGACTTCTTTTAACCTTAGACTGACAACATTTACATTAGTGTAAGGGGATTTTTCTCATATTATTAAGAAACTGAATCAGCTGCAAGAGGGTAGAATTTCTACTTTTGGAATCTAACAATCAAGACAAGACAACATTTTCTTGATAATGGTTTTGCAGAGAAATACATCACAGGCAGTCCCACGTTCGTGAACATGCAAATTACAAAAATGTTATCGTATTCTGAATATTGGTGTTAATTAAAAAATACCTGTTATAAAGCATTAATTTTTTTCATCATAAACAGGCCTGATTTGAAGACAATATATAAGCAAAACAATTAGCACTCTTCTACCTAATATATCTAACATAAGCAAGGAAGACAAGGTAGCAGACTGCCCAATTTGTTTTAAAATACAGAACAGATTCTGCAAAAAAATATATTAAGTAAACTAACACACCCCTTAGGATCTTCCTAAGTTTGAGATGAGTGGAAAGTTATTTTTTTACTTCCTTTTTTTGTAAAATATCAAGGGTTTTATGAAAAATAGCTTTGCTTTTTCAGCATACCTATGCAGCACTTCAGAGAAACGCCTTTTGCCTCATCAGACAAACTGTCACGGCACGTCTAAATCATTCTGTTGGCTCTTCTCAAAAAAATTCCTTAGAAAACACTATTAATCCTCCGAATATTACTTCTGCCACTTCACAAATAGTAACTGCCTGTGCAGATTCAGCAAACTTGTAATGAAAATTCTCTCTTTCACACACAAATAAGATTTTTAATAGCTTCTATTGAACGTTTTACTTATCTGGAGAAGTTTTCATGCCAAAATGCTTTGCAAATCAGAGTACCTTCAACACATATAGGCATCACTTCATAACTGAAATGTCACCAGGTACAGTTAAGGTCTTCTGGACTGTTTAACATAATAAATTCAGTTTATTTATAAAAAGAGTTAAATTGCAGTGTTTCAGTAAACTGTTAAAGTAATTTTTTTGCATTTCACACATTGACTGGAAGAAACCAATTTATTAAAACTTAGCAAATCTTCAGGACTGTTTAATTTAAAAATTTATTACTCCAACCATGTGTTGAATGAAAAATGTCATTCAATGTGTTAAAATAAATGCCTGGGTAAAAAGAGCAAGATTTTGTCATCTGTAGGTCTAAGGGAACTAAAAAAGTATAATGGGGTCAGGAGTATCTGGCTTCAGCGTGGCTCTTGGCATAATCTAAAACAGATTTAGGAGTTGTCTTCTACATTCTTACACTACAGTACTTTAATGAATTTGGAAACTGAACATTTAAAATAGCCACTCTACAGGAACTGGGGCTGCAGTAAGGTTTTAATCCCAAATACTTGGATGCTATTGTGCTAGGTTAGACAGATTTGGGGGTTTCTTTGTAATTGGCTTGGAAATTAAAGTTGTAACAAAAGTTATTTTATAAACAATTTTTTTATTTTTTTTAATGAAGGAAGAATTATGTTTTAATAAGACATCAGATTTTCATACTTCTAAGTGTTATTCTGGCCCAAGACAGTATTTTCCATGTCTGTTTCTACTGTCAATCCACTTCATCTGATTTTAAATGTCTTTGCAGTATTCTGCACAATTCTCCCATGCAAGCTTAAAAATCATACTTTGAACATTACTATAAGAACGTGGCTATGAAATACAAGCAAAGACCATTTCTCAAGATGAACTCTTAATGAATGTTAAGTTTGGGAAAGAATTACTAAACAGGTGAGGGTTGTTTGGTTTTTCTTATATCAGATTTGATCTGTATTTTAAATTTTAAAATTCTCTAAGTAAATCAACAGCCACTGATGATGAGATCTTCAGCAAAATCTTCCATTGTATTTAAAAACTCCTGACAAAATCTACATGCTGGAGTTGAAGGCCACCACTCAATCCAAGTGCTGGAGTCCAAAGGGTACTGGAATCTAGGAAGGTAACAGAAAATGATCATTTCCTGCTAAGATTTGGGTAGGAAAATATCAAACAGAAAAATAAAATACATCATGAAATTGCTTGCTTTGTGTTCATAATCTTGTTTTAAATGCTCACATCTGAAAACACATTGTGTAACTATTGATTGAACTAATACTCAGAAAATCTAATAAATTATATATTACATAAGAATTATTACATACCACCACTTGCCACTTCACGACTGAATCTCTGTATATTCTGATGGTAAATGACTTACTTGAAATTGTAACCAACGCTTATCTTTAAGGCTTCTTTTCCCATGATCAAGTACTGCTCTCCTGGGCTCAGTTCAACATCTGTACAAGTCTTCTTTTTAACAAAGGTTATTTCATTATTTTTTTGAGCAAAAGCCTGCCCTGGAGTAGAATGTCAAGAATTGAAAAATTTCACAAAGAGAATTTCCAGTAACTCATACACTAGACAGAAAACACCAGAGTTCTACAGTACAGCACAGCCCAGGGATCTATTTGCCACTAGTTACGCGTCAGGAAAATTTGATGACATAAAACTTGTTTCTTGTAAAAGATTTTTTAAATTAAATCTGAATGGTAAATAAGAATGAAATACTTTTATATTATAGTAACTATTAAGGACATATTGGGTGCTTAAACTTAGAGGAAAAATGAGTGAATATCAGCTTCAGTTCTGCAGGACCTACGAGCAGCTACCTCTCCCAAAGGTAAGGCAGTGAGTGCCCAAGAACATTCTAAAGGCCTTTCTCCCAGAAACACACCCAACCTACAAAAATCTGTGAGAAGTTAAGGCATGCCACATCCTTGCGTACTACCCCAGTTCAGTCATTGTATATAGAGTAAGGGAGGGCATTCTGTGGAACGACTGGGACATTTAAACAACAGCTCACAACTGTATTAACTGATTATGGAATATATTCACCTTGTTTTGTCACATAAAAGGCATTTAACTGATTACAGTTTAGGTTTGTTAACAACAGCTATAACACAGAAAAGCTGTTTAAAAACATCAAACAGACTGCCTTTCTCCAGGCACAAAAGGCTGTACTTGGGACTGCAGTTTTCTACTCTCATGAAATGAGATTGCTGATTTTTGTCAGCTGCTTCAGTGGTCTCAACCAGGCAGCTTTTACTCTAAACAAATTGTTGAATGGATTAAGAACAGCACTCACCTCTTTTATAGAGATCCAGAAGAGTTGCAGAATACTTTACAAAATAACCTTCTTCACTGCGAGATAAAATGTTCACTTTATAAACTGCAGAACAACACAAACCAAACTTTTTGTTATTCCTTGTTCTTGCAATACATACTAAATGTCTTACAGATGCTCGGATGGAGAACATGATGATCCCTCACAATAGTAATTTCTGGGAAAACAATGGCTATAGCTATACACTGTAAGCACCTACTCTGCTCCAATGTCACCTCCATATACTGGATGGCACTGTCAAGCCTACTGGATTTTAATTGCTAAGGATCTAATTGGAACAAGATGTTTTGCAGCAGTAGTAAACAAGTAAACATTTCAGAGCATGGGAAATAGGTAATGACAATTCAAATATTACCATATGCAATATCACTCTGGCATGCAGCTCTTCTCCTGGTATCAGCAGTTATTGACAGATCCAGTCTCTCTTGTACTCTACTACACTCAGCTACATTGAGAAAAAAAAAAAGCCAGTGTTGAGACATGTCATCATATGTCCTCAAACGAAACATCATGAACCTCTACCTGTTTGGGATAATCTACTGTAACTGAGAAACACCATAATTATGGGATTGCATGCTGGAACAATGAATATTTAAAATACAAAGTAACACATTCCATCACCTGAACTTAATCCAGTCAGACATACATGATCATACTGCATAGATTTGTCTTAATATTTTTTTTCAAATGTAAAATTTGGAGAGGACAACAGCTGTGTTGTTATGAGGATTTTTTACCTTGTGTTTAGTGTGGTTTTGTCCAATGTACTACACTGCATTTTCCCACCAAGTGAAACAGAAAAACATCTTAAAAATATTTACCTTCCATGCATTTGCATTCATCTCCTTCACACAATCTCACCAGCTTTTCATTTCCATAGGGGTTATAAAATATGGTGCACCTTTTGTCTAGAAGATCCCAAAAGAAATAATGAATACATACAGAAAATCAAAGTCCAAGAAGTCAGCATTGAAATTTTGTGAGCCAAAAGTTACCTGAGCTTAAAATAACAAGGATTTAAAAGCTGATGAAGAAGGAAAAATATAGTCTTTAAGGAGGCACAAAGAATTAAAAGACAAACATCAATTTGAAGATACATGGAACACATACCTGGTGCATGATATTCATATACGGTGAAGGTGGCAGGGTTTAGCATTCCAACCTGGAAAAGCTCACTTATTCGGAACCCAACACAGAGAAAATTATTAGCTGGCACCTATTTGAAAGACACATGAATTAAGGAGCTCTAGAGAAAACAAAGTTATTCCAAAGAGTTGAAGTAGTGCTTACAGTTATGAAAAGGGTAACATACAGAGTCGATCTGCAGAATAACATGTCCATCTTTTATCTCATAATCTGCTATCAACTGATCAACTCCACTTGCAAGCTGTAGGGGAGAGAAACAGAAAAATCTTCTATAGAAGTTCAGCATTTTTGGATGATCTTGAAGATGTTGTAATTAGTAGCTTTAACTTAAGTCTGAGATGTGAAAAACCTTACTTGAGTCCACATATAGTATCCTATTTAAATCCTGTAACTCTTAACTCTGATTGCCTTTCACTAAAACTCACATGCTTGTCAATAGGAGCTGGATGAACACAAGCACTGCAGTTAAGATTCAGTTCACAAACTTTAGCCAACTAATAGTTCGGTGTGCATACTAGCAGTGTTCTCTAGTTAGTAGATACAGCACCTCCAGAGGCTGATGCACGCCACCGTAGCACAGATGACAAATGACAACCACTCTCTATCTGCTCTTGTCTTTCCACTAACAACAAAGGGATCCTAGATGTCAAACTTTAGATGTCTGGCTTCTGACTCTATCAAAAGTCCATAATGTAGACTTAAGTAGATTATTCTCATTAGTATTGTGTTTGGAAGCACTGAGGATACAAAGATATAAATCTACACTACTACTCTAACAGAAAAAGGTGAAGAACAATAAATATTATAGCCCTGTCAAAAAAACTAAAGTAAAAGAAAGAAGTTCTTTAATACTTACAGTAGATAAGTCTTCTGTATTTGCTTCCAATCCACTAACCAAACCTATGTCCATCACAGCATGAGCAGACCCTGACTGGGGCTCTCTCGTGCTGGGCCTGTACCTAAAATAGATTTAACATAATATCAGTTAAACATAACTGAGATTAAAAAGAAAATCTTCAAATATGAACCCAGAAAAACCTAAGAAAAATTCTACCTTTAGACCACATTGAACCCATAATGAAACAAAATAGTCCAGAGGAATCATTTCAGATTTATGCCAATATCATGCATAAAGTAGCTTTACTTCATACTTATGTTCCAGGAGAACCCATATAGAAATTAAAGAAAAACTCCCTCCCAAATTGATCATAACCTTTTGCTCAAATTCTGTTTATGCATATACATAAAAGGGAAGAAACGGGAAGAAAAGAAGATCAGAAGACCAGGTACAATTATTAACAAATAAAAACATTTTAATCTCTTAAAAAATAAAAGAAATCTTTAATATGGCAGTTAATGTAACGTTAAAACAATAACTAAGAAAAAATAAAATACCAGAAAGCCTCTATAATATTCTTAGATTAATTTCATAATGCATATGTAGGCACACAGTGCATTTGCTTTGCATTGCTCCAATTCCTTAACATGTCAGCTGGGCATTCCACCTTTGAAAGGAGGAGCAGTTGAATGTTAGGAAATCCAGGCCATTTAGAACCAAAAATTTAGTTAAATGAAACCTTTAAATGCAAAACATTGGCTCAGTCACTGTGAAAAGAAGAAAACCCAACCAACCAATGAAAACCCCATCAGCTGTACTTACTTTGCACAAGCCTCTAAGCGCCCAAGGGGCTCCCCATCTTCTTTTCTGTAACCTTTTCATATCAATTAGAGTCAAATAAGTAATTTTATAAGTCTTCAGAAGCAGCAATCCAAAATTCTCATAGAGCATTTTCATAATTGAAAGATAATTCTTTAAATTGTTTTGGTGGCTATTTTTACAGGAACTCATTGTCTAGCCACAAACAAGTAACATTATAATTCTTTTATAATTCAGGTGAAATGACAGCTTTAATGCTTAATGTAATTTATTCTGTACTTGTGTTATTAAAACTACTTCATGGCAGAAGCTCAGAGAGTGGTTATATATCCTCTTATAACTGGACTGGAACTCTTGGTACCTTGTAGAACTCACTGTAACCCCCTCCCATCTCCCATCGTATTTCTTCCTTCTGCTAGAAGTTTGTATTCCCTCACTCCCCCAACTGCAAAAACTCTTCCATAAATGAGTAAAAATACACCTAAGAGAAATACATGAAAAATGAATTCCATTCACAAAAGGCAATAGCTTCAAGAAGGGCTAAAAATACTTCTAGCAATTTCTTTTCCAGTTTTGCATTTAGAAAGTGGCAGAACTGACAACAATTTCATTCTTAATAAGAAACACTTTGTTTAACAAAATAAGGTTTTTATTTCCCTCCCTCCCTTGCACTGACCTGAGTAGTACTATTTAAAACCACATTTACCTTTACCATCATCACTCTTTGGAACAATCTTCAATTCAAAGTTACATGTGTCTTCAGAAGTACCAATTGTGTTATACACTGTCCTCACCTACACACGTACAAACACAGAAGCAGTAAACAATCCTCAAAACTAGCATAAAACTGTGAAAACTCATAATATGGAGAATATAATACCAGTAAAAACAATACAGCATGATTAGTTTTGATGGATGCAAAGCAGAGTAAAGAAATTATTAGCACAGAAAGAAATGAGGAATTCTTGAGCAAAACCACATCACTCTTGCTAGTCGAAAAGTATTATCCAAACAACTCCTGATATTTTATGAATATAAATACTAGTACACAAGAATATATACATTTCAGATGTTACTAAGTTTGATGCTAGAAGAAGCTATGAAATATTAGAAGAAAATATATCATGGCAAGAGCAATAGCTTGTACTTTATCTAATGTGTAGATGGTATCCATCACTTCAGTCTGAAGGTAAAGGCAACCAATGGAATAGTTTGAGAAATTTCAGTTTCTTTTTCAATATTGATATTAACAAACCAGAAATTCCATTTAAAAAAAAAAACAAAACAAACCAGTTGCATGCTTACATTTACTGTAGCTACGCCAGTGCTGCTTCCAGTGCTTATGTATATGTCATCATCCAAAGGTACCTGAAGGATTGATGTCAAATAGTTAGAAGTTTATAATAAAGATAGCGCTGTCAGCAACAGTTCAGGTCAGATGATCTGCTTGTCTTTTCTACATTTTATATACATATTAAGGCCTGATGATACAAACAGCTTCTACAAAAAAACAAACCTTCACAGGAACAAGCAGAGATACTAAATTTAAATGAATATTCAAATGCATTAAATTTAGCAGAGAAGCAAAGTCCTTAAACATTTGCTAAACCAAATTACTATCAGTATATTAAAAGAAAAAGCTCCTTTAGAAGCAACTGCAAAGTTCAAATAATTATTTAACAAGTTGCTTAGAATTTTGCTTTCACTTTTCAAAAGCTACACTATTCACTCACTGTCATAGTTCTTCCCACGAAATTATCTTCTGTCAGTTTAAGTAGTTGAAGGTCTCCGTGGTTTTTGTATGCTACCTTAACATTCATGTCCAAATCAAGCCGTTTGACAAGAAGGGAATATTCAGTCAAGGCCTCAAGGGCATTAATTGTGTCCTGCCAGAAATCAGTTACAAAGAATTAATTCCAGAAAATGAAAAATAAGTGAAAATGTATTACAAAACAATTTATTTTCTGCCACTTAAACATGACTACAAGTAATGGTAACCATTACTAGCTAAACAGCTTAGTGCCTCAGCACTACACTTAACATGGTGGTAACGTATTTAACACTGCACTCAAATGTGTTTGTGCAATTTAAAGAAATACATGCACGTACTAAAAGGAACCAAGCAAACAGCAATAAGCTAAGACAGCATTCATCAGTTTCTTTATAGATTTTTACTAACTTAAGAAAAAGGGAGGTTGCATCAATTGGAATATTCTCTATAGTATGACTAGTTGATAGAGTATACATGGGACATCAAACTTGTCAGTGTGATCATCTAATGGTATTAGTCTCTTAAGATGTCTCAGATTTGGTTCTTGAAGAATAAGAACAAAATAAAAGCTCACCTGAGTTGAATAAAATCCCCCACCATATCTTTGTTCTTCAGACAACCATCTGATGATTGGATTTGCATAGTTTTTGTCTCCTCTTAGCAAAGTAGTAAGCAGGGCATATGCTGTAGTTTCAACCATTTGTGCAGTAACAGAGCTGGGGGTGTGCTGGTCTACTGTTTTGAAAGTATTTTTCCAAAAACGATAAATAGGAGGGTCACCTACAAATGTAGAAAAGGAAGGTTTCAGATTGAAATGCAACAGCAGCTCTCTCCAGACTACACAAGGTGAACTATTGCCTACTCAGGTCGAGGAAAGGAGGAACTTTCTCTGCATTTAACAGGGGATGAAGATATACTTCTCTTACACTAGTAAGTCTGATGTTTACACTAGAAACAGACCTGATGCAAAACATCTGATGCATATCCAAACACTGCTGCTCCTGTACAATCATAGAGTGACCAATCAAATAGAATACAGATTTTAAATTATACTTTTTTAAATCCACTTCCAACAGACAGGACAAAGCTTTTCTATTCCAGCAGAAATCATCATTTGGTGGAGAATCATCTGAGTCCCTTGCCTGTGACAAAATACACTAAAAAAGAGGAGCATTCACAAGAGACTACAAAGTCCCTCATCAAACAGTGAGAAATTAAGAAGAAAACACAAGTGAGGGCAGTGGTAGATATTGTGAAAAATTCCACTCTGAGCTAAGGAGAAGGGCAGACACATCATAAGGATGAGGAAGCAGACAAAAATAAACCACTATGGACACCTGCATAAAAGGAAAGTCATAGCTAGAACAGACATGATGCAATGGGGAACGACAGCTGACTTGCTTACAGCTAATGAGATCACACTGTCGAAAAACTGAAAGCAGGATTCAACCTAGCAAGAATACCAGGCCACACACAACTAAAAATTCACTTATGCCAAAGCAAGCATCACTGAAATCCACTCTCCAAGCAGTGCCGGCACATTAGAGAATTTAAAAAGACTAAACAAACAGCCTGCCTGAGAGCCAACTACAGTACAGAGAACTGAATAATACCTATGACAAATGCTTCCTTCTTCAGCGCAGAGAACGTGGATTGTGCAGAGTGATGGTTCAAATCCACAAGAGCTAAAGCGTATGAAGTTATTGCCAGAGTAAAGGGGCTTTGAGCAGACCGCACATTTTTCATCAAATAATCTCCTGCTTTATTTTTAGCATCATGGATTTTCTGGAAAAATGAACAGGCTACAGCTAACATCTATTCGACTTATTTATACAAACACTGATCTATCAAGACAATACAGGTATATATAGTATCTTCTATGATATATCTTATTAATAAAGCAACCCAGAATTTCACTATTGTGCTTTTACTGATTTTGAAAGACAAAGACTAACAAAGCAAATAAGTCCTAATCATTGACATTGAAAAAAGCCTCTTGATTTCTTTGAACAAATGTTTAAAGAAAATGGAAGAAACTAGAATCCCAGAACATGACTGCTGCCAGAAATAAAAATATTATTTACCTGAGTAGGACAGATTTTAATTGACTTTTCAATTCCAATAACAGAAAATGCTGTGAGATACAAAGTTTTTTCTTTAGCTTCTCTAGGTAATGTACCCTACAAAATCAAATACATAAATATAATTAAATAGAAACAGCAGCTAATTTAAATAAACAGAACTTTTTACACTTTCAGTGAGGAAACAAATAGAAATTCCTGTAAGAAATATCAATTTGGCTTAATTTGAAAATATGTTGAGTCCTTTGAGGCAAATTTAGAAAAATTGTCTTGAATAGGTGGGTCTGGTGAACTGCAGCCTGAAATACCTTGCATTCCTAAAACATGTTACCTCCTGGTGACTTCAGCTTTTACTGTATACACACAGAAAACCTTTGGGTTTCATACCTGTAGTTTCACTGGTTGGTAATTTGAAAATTCACTGAATGACCCATCTGGCATTTGACAGTTATCAATCAACCACAGAAGCGAATTACAAATAGAAATCTGATCAAGATTTATATATTGATTAACTTGTCCAAGAATCCTTAAAGCAAAGGCTGTCAACCTGCCAAGGAAAACAGAGTATATTTGTTTTGATTAGCAGATACTAATACATTGCTAGAGACTAGACACAAATTTGCACTGTTTATGATTTAGGTATGCTACACGCTCCCACAGTTCAAAGGAATATTGCAGATGAAGTTTAAATTTAACTTAACAAATGGGCAATGATTACTCAATTTTAAACTAGGATCAAATTCCACGTTTCAGGATATGAACTCATTGCAGCCCCAAAGGATGACTTTTTCTTATGCACAGAACATAAAGATGCTGATTTGAAGCAACTTATTCCCTCCTTCTTTAAGTCAACTGCATTTGCCATTGTGACAGGCAAGCCAGTGACTGTATTTTGCCTGATTTGCAATGACAGACCCTGTTTTCCACACACAGTGCTACCCCTTCTGTTTGACAGTCTTTAAATATATTTGTGTGAACAAAAGGTATGACTGTTTTGCCCTTGCTTATGTCCCTCTGCTTAGCTTTCCTTTTTCTTTCTTCAAAACTGGGGGGCAACCTTTGCCTGAGCTTATGATTCTGCAGGGACACAAGGCCTACACAGTCCTCCTGTAAAATTCCAGGCCTAAAGAAGAGGTCTCAGAACTGAGCAAAACCCTACAAATTATCTCAGGTATGTCTTCTGCTAACCACTGGCCCAATTTGGTTGTAAAGGTGTGAACTGCAGCCACAAATAAAAGATTTAGCAAGTCAAAACAAGGAATCAAAAGATACTACTCAAATTTGTAAGCAGCATGTTAATCTACCATCCAGCTGGCCTCTCCTGCTTACTAGAAAGTATCATCCTTTAAAAATTAGTTATAATATGAAAGCAAAGGAGTGAAACAAGCCTTTTCCATCCATTGTAACCCAAAAACCTTTTTAACTCACCACGTGCTAGCCTGCGTATTCTTCCACATGCTATATGAGAAGTCAGCATTTCTGAATGACAAGATGCTTACAATTCCTAAGGGATAAATCAGGCAGAAAATAATAGATTTATATAAAAATTATGCTTTCTCACTCAGATATGTTATCTTTCTCATTCAACAAAGTTTATGCATCTCTACAACTCTGGAGCAAGAGAAGAAGATATCTTTTTCTACCTTCTTTCATCTTCCTCCTCAAATGAGTTCTTGAAGTTAAGGTTTCAGGACCCAGTAAATGCCAATTATTTGATTCTTCCAAGTAGCGAAACACATAAAACACTGGGACAATACTCATCAGCTCTGCCTCTGCACTGCCCTTTGGCAGATTAGTAAGAATTCCAAGACCACTAGGACTGAGGACTGTGGCAATCGCTTCACCCATAAAATGTCCTGAGGAAAGAAAAAAACAATTTTATTTAAATGAGATCATGAAAGCGAATCCCAAGGCAGAATCTGACTGATATTTATGAGCAATTATTCTTTATGAAATATTTAAAACTCTACACAGAAAGGTGATCTGTAAAGCCTTTTCTCAAAAGAACCTAGGAATAAATTCAGAGAAACTGAAACAAAGGAATAAGAAATAAGAGAAAAAGAACATATATATATAGAAAGTACATATGCAGTAGACTAAAAGTTTCAATTCCATTTACCTTTTACACTGACACTTCTATCAATTTTTGTTTTAGGGACCAGATTTAGTGGGATTTTGTATCGAAATTCTTGTCGTCTCTTGATTGAACCTGTAATTGAAAATGTATATCTATCAATCCTACTGCACAATCAAAATCAACAGATGGCTCAGATGTAATAGCCAGATTTAAAGGTCACAACTATCTGAGAAGTCAGCGACAACGATACTAATCATAACATGAAAACTAGAAATATGCCCAAAGGCACATGCAAACAATATCAACCTTTGAACCCAAGGATTTTTTGAAGGTCTAGCTATTTTGAGATGGATTTGTTAGTCAATGAAAGGACAGGAAATGCGTGGAAGGAACACATGAAGAATATTGCAGGAAGGAGAAATGTTAATTTTTTCCCATTGCAAAAAAACTTATCATCACAAATCAAGCATATGAAAAATAAACAAAGTAAAGACATATATGATCAGTTCTCTTACCATAAACACCCTGTGGATCCAAAGTGAAACCTGCATGAAGTTCTCTTGTAATGCCTTCTGGCTGAAATCATTAAGAAGAAAGAGCAGAAAATGAAAACACTTTTCCTTAATCAAATATATGAGCTGAAACAACAGTTTAAAACCATAGTAGTTTTGCCTTCTACATCCTTCTCTGAAGTTGAATTTTACTTTACTGTTCTACATCTATTCTACTTGCATTTAAACTAGTGTTTTATCTCCCAAAATTTTTGAAAAAATTTAACAAAATATTTAAATAAACACTTAGGAAAGCATAAAATTACAAAAAAAGTGGCTTTCAATGAAGCATGCTTATGCAGTTGAAAATCCAAATCAAGTAACTTAGAATACAGTATTCTCCTTGCTTACTAAGTTAAAGTCTAGCTATATAATCTTCCTGAAAATTCTTGTATGCAGTGTTTAAAAATGTGTGTAGTTAAATAGTCATGCATTTTGCCACTGCACACACCTCAGTGAATTCAATGATACCATGTGGTACTTTGGATTCTGATACTATTAAAATAAAGCAATATTTATATATTGATTGAATATGCTTTTATTTCTTGTGACTGAATTAATATGAAATTAAAAGCCATTACAATAATTTTGATTTTTTTTTTGATATTTTTCTTACCTTGACACGTAATGTTTTAACTACAGTTTCACTGTTCCTGGCTGTCAGCAATGTAAAGTTGATAGTGTGCAGACCTAATTCCAAAGGAAGTATTCTGAATGTAACTGGTGCCGAAGAACCACCATCTAGAGTCTTAAAATTACAGTTGTATGTCCTTGATCCAGTAGATGCAGAATCTCCAAAAGAACAGATTCCATTTCCAGCTGCTATCTTAACACAGAACTGAAATGTTGAAAGATTTTAAATGTTTCACAACACCAGAGAAATATTAAAGCCACTGAACTACTATAATGAGGATTCCATTACTGTAATACCATATTTGTTTCCAATGAGCAAGTGTTACTAACTTTGGAATTACTATTACTTGCACCAGAGACACACTAACAAACGTCATTAGCAACACCAGGGAACCAGGATACAAGGCTCCATACATGTACTTGCTTCACATACCTTTGCATCCTTTTCTTTAATTGTATCAATAATAATTTTGCACTTCTGTTTGAATGCAATTCCTTAAAAATAGTCCTTTTATATTCAATCCCTAGACAATGTAATCTGTGAGCTCTGGAGCAGGTCATTCAAAAACTCCCATCACTTTTTGACACTGTGTCCAAACAATTGGAATAGAAAAATTCTACTTTAACTTTCACGAGGCAAAGTTGCTCACCCAGAGCACACCACCACTGTAATTAGTGGAATGGCTGGAAATGAAACAATTAATGATTGGATTTCATTGTTACCTAGTTATGTAGAGCATATATAACACTAGCTGAAGGACTGGAGAAGTCCAAGGACCTGTTTACACTGCATACTCACAGGGGAAATGCTTTTTTAGTTTATTATGTTAATCTTCCCGTAGAACTCACTAAGACCACAAATTACCTTAATTGCAGAAGCTCTATGGTTATAAACTGATCCTTTTAACTCAATTTGTTCTCCTCGCACCACAGAATAAGGAACATAAATGCTGAGGAAGATATCTTTTACAACTTGCACTTCCAATGGCGCAGCAACACATATACCTAAGAAAAGTAAAAACATAAAAGCAGACCATCTTATCCAGCCTCCTGATAAACAGGTTTGAAAACACCTTCACATACCTGCCGCCTTTACTGATGACTTATCTTTTTCAGTATGATTTGAAATTGTAAAGTTGTGCCAGGGAAGAGTCACTATTTGTTCTTACATTCCTCTTAGTCATTTATCATAGGCCACTGTCAAACACAAGACCTTTGTTTTCCCAGCCACTTACATTCATAACAAGAAATAACTTCCTTTCCCTAAAATATATATTTTGATGCTGTATTTTCCTGTTTATCAACCAGAAAATGAACGTTTTAGAACATACGTGCCAACTACAATGAGAGGTTCTGCAAAATCCAAACAGAAAAGCTCTCCAATTCTTTAGATAGAGTCTAATTAGGTTGCAGTACCTACCTTTATCAGAAATGCCAACACCTTGTACTTCCCAGGTAGTCAGTGAATCTGGCAGGGTGACAGACAGAGTCTTTGACCTGTGTTTAGAAGTGTTAGTACATTTATAAGTTACCAGTAGCCATCTATTAACACCAACAGCTAATCAACACAAAGACAATGCCCAGAGCAACTCCTCTATCAAAAAGAGACTTAGGGAAGACAAGATATGAGAGCATATTTAGAAAAGAGGACTTTTTGTTTGAATAAACTTAGGTTTTAGCCAACTTTACAGAAGCTGATGTTTAGCAAAGTGAAAAAGTGATTCAACAGTCTAGGCACCAGACAGCATATCCTGCATGGAGGAAAACATGGCTGGGAGAGTTTGTGTAAGACTGCATTTCATCACACATCTCGGGTACAACTAAGGCTGCTCAGCTGACCTCAAGTTAAGTTTAGCATTTACTTTCTATAAAACCGATGACTAAGTCAAATGTTGGTAGCTGATTTGAGAAAAGCAGTACCTTGGAGAAACTTGGTGAACTTCCCATAACCAGCTTTCAGGGAAATAGCTACGAACTTGTGCCTCATTCAGTTCCAAGAGAGTCTCAAAATCTGAAGAACATAAAGAAAGCAAGTAAAAAAAAAAAAACCACAAAAAACCCAAACCACCTGCCAACAGCCTTCCACCAAAGGCTTCAAAATCATTAGCTTTTCTTTTGTGCGACTGTATTCTGCTTATTCCCTGCAGGTTAGTCCTGATACAAACAAAAAGGTAGCTGAATACCCTCCATCAAAAGCCTGTTAATCCCACCTGATCTGTGTACGCATGTGAATACCTGTCCAATACCCAGACAGATTAACTTGTTAACAAGCAATTACAGGGAGAGAATGGGAACAAGATATTTCACATTACCACTGATCTTTTCTGAGTTGTTACCCATTGGCTGTTTGAAGCCTGGACAAAGGATTCAAATTTAGCATTCAGTTTAGCATTGCCTTCACAAGCAATGGCACGCTCTTTTATATTCTGCTTGTTCTAAATATGTGTGAATAGGATATAGTTCTTAACAGAATAAAGAACTGCTCTCCTACCCCTCTGGAATGCAACCAATGTCTTTGGAGACTGGTAAAATTCTTCCTGGAATAACCCTGACAGGTAACAGGGAGGGGTTAACAGATTAACCCCTATTCTGCTGGAAATGTTTCACCACATGTCCAGAGGAGAGTTAAAGCTCTCATACTCACGCATTCTCGCCAATATTAGAAGCTTATTAGGCTCTTGCTCCCGCAGTCTGTTTGCAAATTCACAGCAATCTCTGAATGCAGAAAAGCACCTTTCATTATTCCGAATTCGCTGAGCTCTATTACTGCAAGTGTCACTGATTGGATACTCTCTCACTCCATCCATGCAGCATTTTCGAATTTTTGGATGTACATATTTAGATGCTGAAACAATAATAAAATAATTCCCTTCCTTGAGATGAAGTTTTTATTTTCAAATGCATCTTAACTGAATGTATTTTGAAAACTTGAAGAATTTCAGTGAAGGTACAGATTTGAAGATGAACATAAGCTTGTCATTATTTAAAAGCCAGTGACACACACTTAATCACTACTATTCTGTATTTTCAATGTGTACTTAAATCTTGCTGACTTCAAATTTGGCACATGGCTAAGAGGCTTTATAAATCAGGTCCTCTCTAAAGTCAACTTCCATATTTGTCAGTCTCTCTCCACTACATTAAGTTAATAATAATAGTTAAAAGTAGTACGCAAACACACAGGTTCTTGATTTGTAATGGATGTGATTTTTTTTCATATTTATATACTTTAAAAGATTTTTTTTTTAATACCTTCTTTGAGTACCTGCTCCTTGAAGTCAGATCGTTTGGTTCTTAAAAGTTCATTGCAAGTTTCACCTGTTCAAAAAATAAATAAACAAGTACAAAAGACATGACCTTTTTTGTAACAGCATAGCCCACTTAAAAACAATTCCATAAAATCACATTACAAATTTGTGAGACTTTTTCTGTTTGCTATTTTAATTGAAGTATTTTCATTTCAGTTACAATAACTGATCCACAAGTCATGATCAGTAGGATATGCATTCCCTATTAACTTACTGAAGTTCCAATACAATAACTGAGAGTCACAAAAGGATATTTCAGCAAATTTCATGCTTAAAAAAAAGGAATATACCTGCTTCATTTGAATCATCAGCATTTGCATTAGTTAAAAACGTAAGCCCAGCCATTCGGAACACATCAATGTTGTTCTGTCCTCCTCCAGCACCACACCCAAGGTCGCTCTTTTCCAAATGTAGCATTATCTGAGGAAAAAACACAGCAGCAGCTAACTAAAACGTGGAATATATCATATAATGAATGAGACATGCAGAAAGGCCACTTTAGTCTGGAAGATGTCCTCACAGCACACTAAAGAATACCATTCAGCAATATTTGAGCTAATTCAAGCACCACCATCAACACAGCCACTTTCTTGTAGCCCACGTCAGAGTCAGAGAGTCAAGCAGATGAATCAAGGTGGAATGCTTCACTAACCTCTTTAACAGTTCTGACACTCAGACTAGCTTGTTTAAAACCAATCTGATAGTGTTATAAAATAGATTCAAACCATTCAAGGTTGGTGCAAAAGTACTCTGCTATTCTTCTCCTACGTATTTTGCATCTGACTGTTCTGAAGTATTAAAAACCCACCACGGTTTATCTTAGGAATGGAATTCTTTTAGTGACAGATGATATGGAGGTTTTACTTGCATACACATGTATCTAAACCTCTAAAACCCACTGAACGTAATAGCATTTGCCATACCATTCTACCAGTACACCTTAAAAATGTAATGTGAAAAGATTACTGGAAGAACTAAGTAGGAGAATGTGGCCTCTGTGCCTCTCTGGTCAAGGAGCTCTCTAACACTACAACCTATTTTGGGCCAAGCATGAAGGGTTCTAATGAGACCGTTCAGAGCTGCCTCTAAAACCACAATTTACTTTTACTGGAAATCAAAATACTGTAAACTAATTCATTTTATAATTTTGAACTGCCAGATTTAAAACAGCAACTTTTATTCTGGATTGAATTGCTCTTCTGCATATTTTCAAGCTTACTGAATGCATGACACATAATATCTATCTGAATATGAACATGAAACAAATAGCAACTTGTTTTTCTTTTGTGGGTACTACTTAACTTTTTCCATTGCTCTCTTTCCTCCTCCTGTGACTCCATATAGTGCCTTGTCAATAGATGACAAAGCAACAAAGGAATTGAATTGTGTTTTCATGTTAAGTGATACAACTTCTGCTGGATTCAGTACGCTCTTGATTGATTGCAGCTTAATCTATAAATTGAAAACAAACTTTGGTAATTTTAAAAGCACATTGTTCCAAAATAAATGCATCTGAAGGCAGACACTTTCATCAAGGAAGTGTTAAAGAACTTGTGTATTTCCAGGTTAGAATATGACCATAAAATGGATGCACACTCACAAATTTTAGTGCCTGCTTTGCTACTCACTTCAAGATTATTCCCACACTTCTGTTCCACATTCAGCCAAACTGAATCAGCCACTAACTCAGCAGTTTCTTCTCCCATGACTATGTAGTAAACAACAAGACGTGCTGAAGGAACCATTTCTTGGGTTATCTGAAAAGTTAGATGTTCGTATTCCAAATCCTTAATTCTCTTCTGTGTTCCAAAGCTTACTATCTTCCCTTTCGACACGATCTGTAATAGAAAAATGATGGAGAATAAAAAAGTCAAATTTTATATTTGTTTCTTACATGTAATAATTACTTGGATTTAGATATAATCCAACACACACACAAAAACATTTGGGACCAATGGGTCTAGTTCAAGGGAAGGCAGCTGTCCCCCTCATCCCCTAAAAGCACTGCCTCTGCTCATCTTTCTCTTCCTCTCTGTTTCAAGTCCTGCAATAGCTCTTGAGACGAGCACTGCTTGTTCTTAATCCCAGTCTATGTCAGATGAGAATTCAAAATAATGGAGACTAAATACATAATTTAAACATGAGACACTTGCTGTGAGACTGTCAGATTGCATACAGAAGGAGCAGTTGTATGAGCTGCGTGTATTCTCTGCTGAAGATAGTTCTTGATTGCTGAGGTTTTTCATCTAAGACCATACATTAAATCACAATATGGTATTTTATGTGGAAACAACTCTTACTTACCAAATAGCTGTAGTGATGTATTTTATGAATATAATGACTATGTGGATATACATTAATATTTATGAAATCCCCAACTTCCAGTATTTTGTGGTTTGAAGCCCAATCAATATATAGATAACTCTGGCTTAATGATGAATAAGCTTTTGCTTCGTAGGTTTTACTTGCTTGGTTTTCATCTGAAAGACGTGGATCTGCAGTTTTTACCTGAAAAGATAATAAAATGTCTGAAAAAAATTTGAGTAAAGGAGTAAATAAGATCTGTGTCTTGACTTCTGGATAGTTTAAGTACAGAATGATACTTAAGAAAACAAATAATTACAATACTAAAAGCATTCTGTAATATATTATTCGGAGGGATTAATTAAAAAAAAAGCCAACTCCAAACTTTCATGTTTTCCTTAATAAAAAGATCTATAAACATCAAGTCAAATACAAAATGGTAGTGTAGAAGCATGTACATAAATAAACTGAGCAGAAAAGGTTAATGATATGCCTCCCTGCACTGTGAGGAAGCACTTTCAGAGATTTGTTTTTACGCAATTCATTAAGATTTTTTGTTTAATAATTAGTATGAAATAAATACATGACAAATTAGGATATTTTGTTTCAGAACAATTTCATATAAAATTTAATAGAGAAGTAATGTTTCATTAATAGCACTTACATTTTGTGACTGATTATTCGTAACAGCTTCTAAGTTTATAAACTATTAATTTGTGAGTGTAAAATCTTCCCATCAGTGTTGTACATTCACAAAATTACAGAACTAAACCCTTGAAGAAATAAATTAATGGAACGATTTAACTCACTTGAAACTCCAACATTTTGCTGTCAGATGGGATATTAACAACAAACAGAGCAGTTCCATCGTTTATGCCTGTTTTTCTTCTCCCAGATTCTGAACCCTCTGATATCAACTCAGTCTCAGCCATTTGCTCACTAAATGATTTTGCAGTGAGGGTTATAGGGATGTTTCCAACAAAGTGATCTACTGTATCTTTCACTTGCACCTGTTCATCAGAATAGACAATATTTCTTATATGAATGGTGACACTTTTCAAGGAGAAAACTTTCAAGCTGCTAAGCTGCTTCCACAACAGTGAGTTAAAGAAATGTAAAAGGCCAAAGGAAATTAAAAGTGTGTTAAGACCTAAAGTAATACATACAAAAAAGAATAAGGCTTCCACATTATGGGGTTTATATTGTAATGTACAACAATACTGCTTATGTTAACTAACCTTAATGAAGAATGGAAGTCCAGGCTTCACAAAGAGAGGAGTAGCAATCAAACTGAATTTGTAAGGAGATACAGCAAATCTGACTCCAGCAAATTCGGCTTCACCACTGAGGCCACCTAACAAAATATTATTATTATGCCCCTTTTAATAATCACATCCTAAAGCCTGTGTTTTCTCCACTTGCCTTCAAAGGGCAGCACAACCTGGCTGTTATAGTGAAGTCCTTGCATCTAAAGAGTCAACTCTTAGCACTGTTGTGAAAAAAAAAAAAAAAAAAAAAAAAGCAAAAAAAAAAAAAAAAAGTTTAACCCCTAAACATGTTTACAGTGATAGACACGCTGTTCTTTCTTGTAAGTTTTTGGAAGAAGGATTTCTGAATACTAAAGAAAGTCTGATACTAGGAAAGTTATCCATACAGTTTTGTTTTCTGGTTCTGTTTGTGTTTGCAGATAAGTTAAAAAAATCGATTAAAAAGCAACTTACCATTGGACTCCAACACTGATGCCACAATATATAAATATGAGCCATCCAATTCTTCTAGACTTTGAAACCCTATAAAACTCACTGCTTGCTTACTGTTAAACTTGATCTCAGCAACTCCATTTTCAATCTAGAAATGAAATATAAATGATTACTTAATAGCCAATAATTTAGAAAGAATATATAGATGCACTATAGGCAAATTCTAACTTCAACATGTTTCTGTTAATTGTTTATTTTCAGAGGAAATCAAAGTGGAGATCTTTTAATGAAGAATTCTTTATTCCTTAAAATCATTGCTAATTAATCCACCAAATTTCTATGACCCCAATGGCAGGATTACATAGGAAAAGTTGACACTGAATACCTGTTGATGCAAACTAGGAGCTGGAACCTATTCTCATCAAATTTAATGGGAAAACTTCAGTGGAACTGGATCAGTCCTGAACTAAGCATACGAAATCCACACAAACTAGGCTTGCTTCTCCTTACCTTAGTTACATGCATTGCATTAGGCATCATTCTTTTTTCACCTTCTTCAATTATTCCAAAACGAAGAAAAACATCACCACTGGCAACCTTTTTATTGTAAAAATAGCTGAGAACAAAACAACAATATAAAGGCTTTTACGATTGCTTTAATGGCTGTAACAAAGCATTCTTTTTTTGAGAAGAGTAATTTCCTAGAAAAGAGACAGAAAACAAATGTCTGCGTAGCTTTAAACATTTCTGTTGAAAAATAATCACTTTGTAATAATTTTAAAAAGGTCACTTAGTCCTCTTACAGAGCAGAAAGGATTGTGATGACAGAGCTTCTGGAAGAAGTGAAAAAGCAAACTTCTGGACACGGGAGAATCATGCTTCAGGTAAAAGGAGAAGAGATATACACATAGTTAGAAATCAAAGCCAAATTTCCTTACCTAGCTTTCACAACAATCCTGAAGTTCTCAAATTTATCAGAACTAATAAAGTTATTTTCTGGCTCTATGATGATGGAAAAGCTTGGCATTGCTGAAAATTGAGTAGAAAAGAAAGCTACTCAGATGGGGTTTTATACATTAAGCCACAGGTACTCACAAAGACGCCTCTGTACAGCCATCAAAGATCACGTCGTTTCAAGTGATTTGAATTACAATGTATTAGCCACAAACTATAGCTGTCAGCTTGCCCACAGTGAAGCACAAGTTACAAAGCCCTAAGTCGTTTGCAGTTGTCCTGGCTCCACATTTTGCACCAGTGCAACTATGTCAAGACGACCCAACATACTAAAGAACTATTTAGAGGCAAGTTGTATTAATACAGTCTTACAGCAGTGTGACTGGTTAGCTTGAACCAACATTGCCATTTGGCACAACACTGCATTTCTGCATTTTATTCTTCTGTGTTATATAGCTGTCCTCTATAAATTTATCTGAAAAATACATATAAAAATGAAGGTTCACAGCAGGACCACACCTTACCATATTCCTTAACTTCAAATTTTGCAACAGCTGAGGTTTCAAAATTCTTCTTATACTTGGCTTCAATCTTCCAAATTCCATACCTATGAAAGAGCAACAATCATTTTTAAGATGAAAATTAGATGTTGAAGACAAAAATTAATATTAATACTTAACAATATTTCATGTTAATAATTAGAGAGGAAAATTCTGCACAAAGTTTCTACACATGTTCAATGCCTACTTTGAGAAGATTCTGCTTTGATATATTAATAATTATTTTTAACTTATTTTAAAGCATTGAAATAAATTGGAAAAGAGTGTGCCATTATTTATACTATGACTACCATCAGAATTTTTTGTTTTATAGTTGCAAGCAGAGACATGCTTTGAAGACTGCAAACAATTATGTTATAAAGCACAGTAATAAATTCAGACATTCTACAAAAAGGCAAATAAGTTTGTTATAAGGAAACATTTAAAGTACAAGTTGGATCAAGGAATGAATAATAATGTGACATATACATACTATGAAAAAAGATTAAGCATGCTAGTTATGTTCTAGTGTAGACAATTTAAGTTGTAGTTCAAACATGAAGTATCTTGTACTTAAGAAATAAAAGAAGGAGTCATTAAATGAATCTACTTAGGATTAGAAGGAATCTTGAAGTCAGGAAAAGAAACTATTCCTGTGAAATCTTCTTCTTCTACAATATCCACTTTTACTCCTTCAGGATCCTTTAAATTATAAAAGGAAAGAATCAGGAGTTACAGATCATTCTTAGCAAAAGGAAAACCTTCATTCACTGATTTTCTAAGTTACTTTAACAACAAGCCTATTGCTAAAGGTTAATTCCCTTAAAATTCCCTCAAAAATCCTCTCCCCCGATATTAAAGATAATTCATATTTTTCCTTTTTTTTTTCCCCATTCTGTAACAGCTTCAGATCTGGGACTTGAAAATCTCTCTCCAACTGTGCAAAGACATTTGTAGATCTTTTAAAAGATGTCTGGCTACCTGCAAACTCATCTCACAGTTTTATTAAATATTGATTGTAATACTGATTTACCATCTAACTACTTTTATTGGGTTTGTGATCTACAGAATATTAATATTAAATTCAATTACAACTTACCACAAAAGTTAGGACAGTTTCTCGCCGAGCTGGCTGCAGTTCTTCATTCAGAGAGTAAACCCTGATTTTCACTGTAAGAATGATTACAATAAATCTCAAAGTCAGAGCATTATAGAGATTTTTAAAACAAACAGACAAACCAACCCTCCAAAAGCAGCCTTTTATCCCTACTAATTTCTCAAGTTTTTAGTATTTATAGAATGCTCTTAATCTTCTGTCAGCGTGGTGTCCAAGCAGTATTTATGGTAGCAACAAGAGGCCCTGCACCACCACTCTCTCACATTTAATCATTGCAGTGCAATATAATTTTTACCATCACAATCCTGGCATATCACTTTTGTAGGAAAAGAGCTCAATCTACATGAAACCAATGATTCAGTCATCATTTCTTCACAAATATTTATAAGATATCCCCAGTAAAATCTTTCACTTTTTGTGCCACAAATTAGTCATTTAGGATGTAGAAGGAAGGGACTGAGAGGATACTGGGAGAAGTGATTAATTTCTACAATAAGATCAAATAGTTCAAAATATTACCCTGCTGATTAAAAAATTAAATAGCAACCAGTGGCAATACAACATAACCAAGAGCTTAAAGGGCATTTAAATCCTAAATCCTTAGCAAAGTCAACAGATTTTAAAAATTAAATAACAGCCAAGATAAATAAGCATTATTTACCTGACTGATCAGGAGTATAAATTGGTTTGTCTGTATGAATAAAGAGAAAACCATTCTCATAGGAAACAGGAATTTTTTTTAATCTTGTAAAATGTGGAGAAACAGCTTCCAAATACACATACTTGACTGAATTCTCTGTTCTTGGTAAATCTGTTGGTTGAAGCTGGGGGGGATGAAATCAAGATTATTAATAAATATTAAAACATTTTTCAAGTATTTTTTCCCTACAGTATTTTTTGTTGAGAGGAGTATCTCAATAGCAATTACTATCCTGTTGTAATTTATTATTAAAACCAAAAAAAAAAATTACTCTGAACACTCAGTTGACATATTTTGTCCACATTCAACACTATTCCATTCTCTCCCTTCTTAAAGTTATGTGACTATAATAATGATTCTAAAGTAGCTTGATTGTATATCTAACTTCGCTGTCACTCCTTTACACTAGTTTTATCCAATGTAATTTAAATTTCAGACAAACTAAAATGAAATAAACTATATGTGGCAAAATGAAAAATTGGGGACACTAGGCTTCCCCTTCCCAGTTTAAACAACTGAAAACTTACCACAACCTTTTTAAACACTTATAAGTAAACGTGACAATAAAAACACTGCAAGAAAAGTCTGAATTCCTTACTGTTAAAGTTACAGCATCTTGGAATTTGTTGGCTGGACTTAAAGAAATACGGCCAGAAGAATAAACAGCAAGCTTATCTGGAAAGCTTCTTATGGTAATAGTGACTGGAAACTCCTCCTCATACCCAAAAACTTGAACTACAACTTTTTCAGATGCCCCAACTCGGAGGATCTTCGGTGCTGTAAGGACATATCTATATATGGAATTGAAAACAATGAAAGGGTAATGGAACTATGTTTCTTTCTGATTTCTTACTTCTGTTTGTAATTCACTCACATACACATCATTAAAGCAATCTGGGTAAATTATTCTAAGACACTAGTTAAAAACAGTAGGGCCCCAGTCAGAATGATTTTTGTAGAAACTGTAATGTAACATTACCAGATAACAGCTTAGGTCGTGTTTTTGGATTTGATTTTGCAGACACACAAAAACATGTCTACTAAACCAGGCCATTTACATGGAAATAATTATTCCTTTTGCCAGATTAATCCCTGAAACAGTTAGTCTTCCAAATAGACACTTGCATAGTTTTCCAACCAGTAAAGTTCTTACTGAAATAAATGAGGCAACTTGAAGGCCAACGTGAATACATTTCTTCAGTGCTTTATAAACTGAAGTGCACATCATTCCACAAAAGCACAAGCCAGTGAGAATTTTGCTTGTGAAAACACATCAATTTGGAAAGTGCTTTTTCTACTGGCTCTACTTAAATTCTGTGAATATCTACCTAAAACAGCAGGTAACAATCAAGTAACATTTCCAGCAAATTCTGCATTTGCATTACTTACGTTTTCTCTTGGCTAAAAGTTGTCCCAGAAAACAGCAAAACAAAAAAATATATTAAAATAATCATATTGTCTGTAACAACAAACCATAGATGGTAATGATTCTGGATTAAACTGTGTTTGGCTTCTGCTGTAGATGAACAGAAATACCACCACATATTTCACTCACAGTTAATAATTAACTGCAGATCATGTTTTACTAAAATGTTATTGCCCCCTCCCAAGGAAGCCAGAACAGCTAAACTTCAGAAGTTTTTAATTTAGGATTTCAATTTTTGAATATATCCAGAGCAATCCTACATCCATCCTAACTTTCACTCTCTTTGCCAGCTACATTTTAAAAAACAAGTTTTCAGAGGTAGCAAAAAAACCCCAAGAAACAAAAATTAGATTCAGTTTGTCCTTCAGAAAATAATTATTTAAGTTGAAGTGATTTAAAATTAGTGTCTGAAGAAAAAAGTACTTGAATTATATCAATGTGCTGATACCTTCAGACCAGAAGTTTCCATTTTTGAAAACACCTCTTTATTTGCAAATTCTTATATTCATTTGTATTCCTGATTATGCCAACTTTCTCAGTACTTCCATTACAAATAAAACTGCAATATGAAAACATCAGGGCACAATACACCTAAAACATGTATTATTTTAAACTGCATTTGCAAAAAAAACCCCAAACCATTGGTGCCAAAACTTTTGCATGAGGACCTCAGCACAGGACCTCAACAAATTAGTTCATGAAAAGTTAAACTAAAGTTGAGCAAGACTGCTGAAGTTTAAACAAATACTGTAGTCAACCTTTACGGGAAAGTCATTTACAAAACTATTTCTGATCAATAAAAAATTAAATTACAAGAAAGCCAACTTGGGATTCTCAGCAACTGTAACAAACTACAAGGGAAGCAGTAACATATAGAATAAAATCTCACCAAACATAAGATGCTTTATGATATTAAAACTAATGGCCCAAATATCTCTTTCTAAATACAACCCCATGGTAATTCATACAGTAAGTTTACATGGGTGGCATTAAGAAGGAAACAGCACAGAACATTGGAACACACTTTAGAAGTCTAACAATATCCTGAAATAATGTTTTTGATAAATCTAATTACGTCCCTTCCCTACGTTCTTTTTCAGATACCGCCGCCTGATTTTTCAGCGCTCCATTCCACACCTAGTTGTATAGATTGTATAGTTGTACAGATTCCAAACTAGCACAGCCCAGGACCATTAAAAATTTATTTAAACACCTCAGTGAAAATGGCAGCAACTTAGGCCTAGTGCATTGAGTTTACCATGATTAAATGGAGGATGTATTTATAACGCTGCCCTATAGAATGTTCTAGAGTAAAACCCACCTACGCACCACTTCACACCCATAAGCTAATTACGTGATACACGCATATAGGAACTTAAAGCACGGACAAAAAAACAAAACAACAGAACAAAACAACTACCACCAGAGCAGTCTTTGTTATTTATACAGCGACTGGGCTTTAATTAGAACAAACCCCCTCAGAATACACCCTTCGGCAGCTGAGGCGCGCGCAGAGGAGGCGCTGAGGTAACGCGGCCGCCGGCGGCGGGAAGAGGAAAGGCGGTGGCGCCACCTCCGGCGGGAAAGCGGCACTGGAGGGGGCGTGGCTTCGCGAGGGAACGCCCCGCCCCTTCCTCGCGCCCAGCCGCCCGCCGCCGGCCAACGACCAGACAAAATGGCGTCGGCTGCGCTCCTCGCGCCGGGCTCTTAAAGGAGCCGCAGCACCTCGGGCCTGGCGGCCGGTGGAGACGGTGAACTGTCGGCGGAGGGAGGGAGGGAGGGAGGCGACAGAGAAGTGCGTTCACAACCGGTGTCCTCACTCGGGGTCGCCCAGAGGCCGCCACTGCCCCAGCGGCGGCGAGCGGGAAGCGGTTAGACAGCGTTACCATGTCAACGCAGGTAATCAAAGCGGAGGCCTGAGGGGAATCGCCCTCGGCGGGAACCGGGATTCCCCTTCAGCGAGCATCGCCGCTCCCCGGCTGCCTCCCTGCGTGCTGGGAGCTCTGCCCGGGGCTCGCCGGGTGGTCGCCATCCTGCCAGGTGCGGGCCGGCTGTGGCGGGAGGCCGGGGCAGGCCGGGGGCTGGGGGTGCGCAGCCGGTACCCGGGGAGGGAGGAAGGGATCTGGCTGCACCGAGGGCCCGTGTGCTCCCCGCCGGGGCGAGGGGTACACCCTGGGCACACCTCCGCGGCCAGGGCGGCTCAACTCCCCCCTTTCCCGCCTGCTCCAAGGTGAGAGTTTCCTCGTGATTTTCGTTGTGAGGGCACAATCCGTTCTGAAAAAAAACCCGCATTAAAATGGCTTAACTCCACTCGTTAACACATGAAGAAACTTCCCAAAGTAGCTTTTCAGTAGCTCACCACCGCCTTCCCCCTCCCCTGCCCCTTCCGAGGCTCGCTGGCCTGGCCCTGCGTGAGCTCTGTCTCCAGGCACTGGGTAGAAGAGTGGCTCCTTTCCTCCTTTTTACAGATCTAGGGGAAAAAAATCCATTTCAAGGCAGAAAGTCTTCTCAAGACACAATGTAATCACTCACATCGCTCAAAGTTCCCTTAAAAGCATACATTTCTATCTTAAAGATTGTCCTACAATAGCTTTTTGTTTGCTGGGTCTAGGTTTTAGTAAAAGCCTGTCCCCTGAAGATGATTGCTCCAAGGGCCAGAACACATAACTGTGTCTACACTTACCCTAGGGAAATACGTTCATTACTGGGGGAGGTTTCTGTTAGCATCCTTGGGAATTTCCCATGCAGTCATGGAATGACTTGTTTGCAGAAAGGGCAACACTGAAGGAATGCCAGCGCTAGACTATTTTGTCAGCTTGTATTTGCTCTTCTAGCTGCACAGTGGGTGATTTCTAGCTTTGGCAAAAACAACCTTGGTCCTGGTTCACTCTTTCTGTCCTCTGCCAACCATCTTAGTCTGAGCTGAGAGTATCTCCAGACCTGAGAGACTTCGGGTAAGCTGTAAGTGGCAGCACAGTTACTGAGTTGCAAAGGAGAAAGCAGTTCAGCCAGTTCCTGGTGGTGTAAGTAAACAGGTATTCCTCCAAATACCTGTTAGCCCATGAAAACTGGAAGCTGTCACCCATTGGCGAATTGGCTTAGATGTATTTTTTTTGGCACTATATCATTGCTGGAAATATTCTTATCCTAAAAAGACAATTTTGTTGGCATGCAAACCATTAAGATTCAGACTTATGTACAGACTGATGTTATTTCTGTTCTTCTAGGTATTGGTTATATGATATTCTGCATTTTTGGCCATGAGGAAAGGCTCAGTAAGAAAAGCATTATGTAGAAGAACACAGATGTCAGCTTCTCAGACACCAAGTCCAGTGTCTCCTGTCAGTTTGAGTACCAGATCGCCATCTCCTCTTAGCCAACAGACATCTCCATCTGCTTGCAAAAGCACAGGGCAGAGGCACCAACAGCTTGATATTACAGCAGAAAATGTGGAAGCTGCTTTTGAGTATAAGTTTCATAAAGGTATTGTATAAATAGCTGCTGGTATGGAAGTACATACGAAAAGCATAAAAAGCAATGTTCTGTGAACTGTAAGATGTATGATCTGTTGGAAAGAGCCATGAAAAAATTGCTTTCATCTTTTGGTACTCAAATATGGAAATGAGAGTAATGAAAGCTGCGTCGAGTAATGAGACTTTTACTCCTTACATTCTCTGCCAGGGGCAAGACTGGCAAAGGGAAATGCACACTGTGCTTTTTTCAAAAGGCCATACCGCTCACTCGAACGTGTCACTTCCTGTAAGTGCTTTCTGGCGTGCTGTTTCTTCTCATCCCTCACAGGGGTAGAGAGGAGAATTATTTTCAGTGTTTTTTCAGTATTCAGTGTGAATTAAAAGACTAATATAAAAATCACCAGTTCTTTCACTACTGAAGGTAGTTTCTCTGTTTAATTTCAGATGAAAATGGTGATAGTCCAGGAGTTAGGTACATTACTGAACCCCTTATAAAAGCTCTGTCAAAGCAGGAAAATTTGGCATGTATAAGATCACTGAATCTTTCTTCCCCAAAGAATGGGGACAAGAAATTTAAGGTAAGCTATTGAAAATAACTGGTAATTAAATTTAAAGAATAATTTTGATTTATTTTTTTAGTAAAGGTCTAATTTTAAGTTGATTTAAACAGCTATAATCTAATCATGTTAGCCTAGTTCTACAAGCAGCTTCTATTTAAAAAACCCCAACATATCAGGGGAGACTTGTGGAAAATTTTTTGGGTAAGTTAGAATGAAGTTTAGAATGCCATCCATCTGTGTAATTTTTAAACTTTTGGATTATGGTGTAGGTTTTTTTAATGGCAATTTCCCTTCTGTGTAGATGAGACTGGTCCACTGTAAATTTAAAATCTAGTTTTCGTCTTCCAATACTATAGAAGACTGTACCTAAAGCAGGGTTTTAGAACTTTTCATCACACATCACACTGAAACTGTGATTAATAAAATGTTAGAATACTTTGTGTTTTTTAATGGATTGGTGGTTGTTAAAACCAGTAATCTGCCTTTCTCTTAAAAATAAAAATTAATAAAGCTGCAGTGCTAATGGATTAATTTGTTGTTCTGTAGTACATAGAAAACTTGGAAAAGTGCTCTAAACTGGAGACACTAAATCTTAGTAACAACCAAATAGAGAAGATTGAGAAGCTGGATAAACTGATGAAGTTGCGTGAACTCAATTTGTCCTGCAACAAAATCAGGTAAGCAGGAACACTGATGGTTTTGGGAAGGCCAGGCATGATAAAGCTGACATTCGCTAATTGTTTGAGTTCTCTCACAGGTTTGAACAGTGGAGGTGAATTTCCCATCAGTTACATATAAAGACTAACAGGTTTTGGTGAGATCTTTGTAAAAAGCACAAGCTCTTGAGTATTAGATGGATAAATAAGCCTGGGAGGCACTGTTAGGGTACTGTGGCTGCAGTTAAACTTGTTTTCCTAGGAAACTGGGCCAGAAATACAGGTTTCCAGAAACCATAATGAAAAGTGTACAATAATCCAATTAAATGCATTAAAAAATAATTAATTTTTTTACTGCATGTTATTACAGGTAAGTACAAGAAGCTTTCTTTTAGGGGAGGAAGCTGAATGGGCTTGATCAGGCAGGCTGTAAACTCACTAAATTGCTTTTTTCACTCTCACTGTTTTGAGTCTGGTATCTTTGAGTGATAGAAAAATGTTGAAGGGTAATGGTTCAGGCAATAAAAAAATGATTTCCTTTAGTTATTCTGTTAGTGAATTATGATCTTTACATGAGTGACTTTGCAGTAGAGAAGCTGCCATTTCGGTAGAGAAGTTAACAATAGGAAGTAAGCAAGACACTAGAATTTCTGCTCATTGCATTCACACAACTTCCTCTCTCAACAGCAATTGAAAAGGTCAGAAATGAAAGTTGAAATGGATCAGCTCCGTCCCATAATGTTCTCAGGAGAAAAGGAACAAGATTTTCTTCTTAAAATGGAATTACCACACTTAAAAATAATTTTAATGTTAAAATTAACAAATGTAAAAGTAAAGGTTTTGCCACAGTGAGCAACAAAGTCTTGCTGTGAAATTTTTTTGTCTTTATGTAGTTCTTGGAAGTGAGCTGCTGTAATTGAATTTGAATTTTGAGCCCTTGGCAGTGAACAACTGTGTTTGCTAATTTCTTGGATGATAATTGAGATGGATTTTGCTGTAGTTTATCTGTAATGCCTGTTACACTGTGAATTTGCTATGCTTCATTGTATGTTTTTCTTATTTTCAGTAAAATTGAAGGTATAGAGCATATGCAGAATCTACAAAAGCTCCACCTTGCTGAGAATGAGATCGAACATATTCCTGTGTGGGTAGCAAAGAAACTGAGATCTCTGCGCATCCTTAATTTGAAACAGAATAAAGTTTCATCAGTAAGTGGTTATTGTTAGGAACAATAATTGTTCAGAATCTTTTCACGAAGTGAACTGGGACATTTGCATTGATTGACTTACCTTGAATAATTGCTGAGTGTTTTTCTACAAAGTCTGTTGTGAAATACAGCTGTTGGGAGCCTAATAAAGTTGTTTATCAGAAAAACTCTCTTTCTAAGCCAAAAGCATAGTATGTTGTTCAGGAAATTGTAAGTTTTTGGAAACTTAGGAAAAACTTGGTGAAAATGTGAAGACTTTTGCATGTTATGGGTGGTGTCCCTTATGATGAGTTAATTATTTGGTTTTGGAGACTTGTAAATAATATCTTTGCTTATATTTTGTAGTTAGGACAGGACTAGGTTTACTTCTGTTGTCCAGGTTAATTTCTGTGTTTTGCAGCAACCGAAGGGTGTCTATGAAATGAAGTCACTTAATGTGATTCCTGAAAGAGTCATGCTGCTTAGGAGGAAAGATGAGCCAGCTTTGAGTACTCCTCATGATAAAAAGCTCCATTTTCTTATGAATTAGTCTGGGGGAATGGAAGGTTTTATATATCCACAGGCCTTGTTATCCTGAAATTTCCAGGGTCAAGCGTAATGAAATTTGGCCTCTTTGTAGTGGTATTTTTTTCATAGAAGAAACAATTGGCTTTTAGGAAGTGGCTTTAGTCATAGTGTACTGTGTATTTTGGTAGGTTTTTACAGAGTCCATTTTAGCATAAATGTTAAAAGAGATCCTTTGAGATGGACCCAACATAAAACACTCCACACAGTCGGAAATTCAGTAACGGGGGATTAATTGTCTGTGGAAGGATGTCTAATCATGGTGTCATTTGTCTTTGATTTAGCTCCACGATATAGCTAAACTAAAGCCTCTACAACATCTGACTTCTCTATTCCTTGCTGATAATCCAGTTGTAAGTCTGCCTCACTACCGCTTGTACACCATATTCTACTTGCGAACACTGGAAAAATTGGATGGACAGCCAGTGACAGATCATGACAGGCAGGAAGCTCTGAAGAGGTTTGATTTAGGTAATAGTGATATGCTAGAACTACAGTGAATGACACCAAATTAAGTTTCGATGGAAAAGGTTTCTATTTGAATGTTTCTGTTACTTTGTGTTTTAGAAGAGATGGAAAAATTAGAAAGAGAGTTGGAAGAGACAGTAAAGGAGATGGAGAGCCTTAAACTTAACCAGTCCAAAGTGCTTGAGCAACTTCGCCATCAAGATGAGGTCAACAAATCATTAAAAGAAAAGGCTTTGCAACAGAAACAAAGCTATGAAGACCTACAAAGGGACCTGAACACCAAAAATGAACTGGTAAGCTAATCACTTGCACTAACAAAATACTTGGATACTTTTGTTGTCAGAAAACAGAGTTGTCAGGGTGAGAGTTCAGGTGACTGAGAGACAAAACTTAGATACCTCAACTTTTTAGAGAGTGATTATTCCTTTGCCAGTAGTTCTTCAATATTCTTCCTGTGGAAAAAGTAAGTATACTGAGCCAGCAATCAGTATCACTCTTGCAATTTACAGTTTACAGTAACTTATATGTTTGTCTCTAGTAATTATTTTGTTTACAGTTTTGTCAGTTGATGAAAGGTTAAGTATCCCCTAGCTGCTAAATTGCTGACGTACTGAATCTCCTGTGTTGTTCAAACTTCCAAATGCTGCTGCAATAAAAGATTAAGTGCTTTTATAAAAACAAGGCGTGCATACAAGTTGTCAGTAATACCCCTTGATTATTATTTTGGGTGATGTTCATTAGTATAATTGTACTTCATTCACGTAATCCTAAAATCCTATGTTTCAGGACAAGTATCTTTTGTTGGTAGTGGAAGATTTGTACAGTAGCACTGGAAAAACTTATTGGCTTGAGAGTGCTCGGTTGTGAATGACCTTCTGGGAACTTAATATATGGCTAAAAGCATCTTACCTGCTAGACTTTTCCTCTAAGACTTTATCCTTCAGAACCTCTCTAGCTAATATTTCCCTAGCTGTTTCTTCTGTGAACATGCACACTAACCAGCAGCCTATTTCTAAAATGTAGTTTGCAGTATAGTGAGATTTAGCAGCAGATATTTTGCAGCGTAACCCACTCTTATCCTTTGGGTGACAAACTTTGCTTGCTTCTTTCTTCCTTTAGCTGGTGTATTGGTTTGTCACAGTTCCCTTTCCGCAGAGCCTTTATTCCTCACTAAAGGTAGCCCTACTGTGCTCCTGGGTTGCATGGTTATTTTTATTTCTAGGTTTTATTTGCATGTTTACTAAAGTAGGAATGTTTGTATAAAGTGTTCCAGTGAGACTTTGTATTCACTGTGAGGTTTGGATACACTTTTCTTGATTTTTCTTTTTAATTTCTTTTCTCTGAAACACAATTATTGCATGACATACACTGGTTTTTAAACTCTTTCTTTAAACCTTTCCCTTATTCCAATCTGTTCTATTTCTTTTCCTCCACTAGTCCTGCTTTCCACTTTCTATTGGAGTTTTGCTGCATGTTCTCCCTCAGGTATTCAACATGAAAAGTTGATTTTAAAAGAAATCACATGATGGACCTTTATTTAAAAAAACCCAACAATCTCAAGACCTAAGTAGCACCAGGTTAAGCTAAACCAAAATGCATTGGCTCTATACACTTGACAACTGCTATCTTGTTTCTCTTACAGACAATAAGTGTTAATAGTTCTCACTGCTCATTCGTAGCAGTAAATACATTCATTATTTGGCATACATTTTGCTAAAGGATTGTACCCAAATTATTTTTTGTTCTGTTAGTGACAAATTTATTTTCAAACCTTTGATGCACATAAACATAAAAGGCCTTTCATGTGATCATTTGTGTTATATTAATTGTGAGGTTCTTGTCTACTCTTAGTTGTCATATCTTGTAATACAGTTGCACTTTGTGATGTTTTTGATCCAAAATACACCATCTTAACTTTTTCTAATGTGAGCTTTGTTTCAAAGTTAATGTCTCTGCCCTGCTTTCTACTGAAAAGAAATGTATGTGATAATGACACTTGAATGCAACTTACTTTGTTCACCGATTTATTAGTTAAAGCAGAAGACAATGGAGCTAATCCGAGCTTGTCAGAAGCAGTATGAATTGGAGCAGGAACTGGCATTTTATAAGATTGATGCAAAATTTGAGCCATTGAATTATTTTCCATCAGAGGTAATAATTTTAAAATAATGGGTCTTTTCATTGCTGTTCTCTTGCTTTTCAATTTGGAAAATAGCAAATGTTACAGTTTTTCTGTAATTCTAAGAGGTACTGCTTTATTAAGAGTTGTTAGTTACAAAATGTAACAATTTCATTTTAAAATCATAGGTTACAGGATTAGAACTAAACTGAGTCTGAGTGACATTTAATGTGTTGAATTTTAGTATACATACCTATACACATTATAGTTGAGTCAGTGAACAAACATTTCATTCTTATTATTAACCAAACAAGTTATTGTCCTTTATTCTGGGTTAATTTTGGAGGCCCTTTCACATGGAGAAATTGCACAGGCCAGAATGTTCTTGAGTTAAATGTATATTATGAGTTGACTACAGCCATATTTCTGAGATGGATATAAAGACATATTGCTTCATATATTTCAGGATGTTGAACTTGATAATGCACCTGGTGAAAGCCCATACATTGGTAAGGCCAGGTATAAAAGAAATATGTTTATAAAGGAAGGCTACATTGCTAACAAAGCTCAGCAGATAGAGATTGGAAAAATGCAACTAGATGAGGGTGACTTCTGTAGGAAACCACAGCTGAAAATACAGCTCCAAAATCTAGATGAACTACTAGATAAAGAAAACAAGATTCAATCAGGTAAAATCTTTATTTTTGTCAAATAAAAATTAAAATATGTATCTCAGTGTAGTTTATTCCACTGAATAAATACTTGACATGTATTTGATATAATAACAATAGCATGCCAAAGGCTTTAAGTGTTGTGATTTCTGAACACTACTTGATGCATTTTGGGCCAAAACTGTTACAATTTCTTTTTGCTATTATTTTAAAATAACTCAGGATGAAAGGATTAAGTATTATTGAAAAGAGAATGCTAGGGAGATTTCATGTTTGATGCACTAATTTGTATAAGACTCGTCAAAAAGATCTTTAGACGTACTTTTTGAGAATATATTAGCTTTGATTATCACTGTTTTAAGAAAATGCATTCTGATTAACATGTTAACAGAAGATATGTATGATGTTATACAGAATATTATAATGGATTTTATGGGGTTGTGAGTTTTGGGTTTTTGTGTGTTTTTTGTCTGCAGCACAAAGAAGATTAGAAGAACTGCAAAGTGCCATAGGAACTGCAGAGCAACAAGTTTTGAAAGTAACAGGGGAACTGCAACAACTGGAGTGTGCTCTGGCTCAGAAAAAAGTATGCAAAGAAGTCACTATGTGAATAGCAAGGGAAAGCATTTGAAGCAATGTTCATGTAAAAAATATAACTGGTTTTCCCCCCATTCCCTTTTTTAAAGGAGCTGTTGTACATGTGTAAATCCACTTGTCGTACATCAGTAACATCTTACAGGTTTTAGATAGGTTGTTTATAGATAAGCTGTCAGATTTGTAGTGCAATTAACTGCACCTAAACACATTCCATGTGATGCTGATGATGATGAACTTCCCCAGAACACTTTGGAAGAACAAATACAGATTTGAGTAGTGCAGTAAGTGGACAGTTAGAGGCCACTGCATTATGCAGCAGGAGACTTGGATTTGAATTTGAACATACTTTCTCGTGTCCAACACCCATAAGCTTACAGCTCCTTAAAGGCTTAGTAGGCAGAGCAGAAAGTAACAGAGCAGTGGCACAAGACTGTAAGTGGTGCTGGTGACATGGCATACATGTTCATGAGGAAGGAAGTTTTACCTGAACCTCTCGATATAATTGTATGGATTGAATATATTTCATTTATCTGAAAAGGCCTTTCAGGAAGGACTGTAACTGTAGGTTTAGCTGTGCAGCTAATAGATTATATTTAAGCAACCTGTTAGGCTGAACTACCAGTCTGGTTTAACTTGTAGAAATGTTCTTGTCCAGCTGTGTATTTTCAATTAAACTATTTTACCCAACCTCCTAATGCTATCTCCAGATATTGCAAGCCAACAAGGAAGATCTTGAACAGCAATTGAGTGAAAAAATACAAATCCTGCATCAGCTACGCAAGGAAGCTTTAGAACTGGAAAAACAAATAGAGAAACAAAAAAGAGAAATAGGGAAAAAGCAGAAAGAGCTTGAAGACTTGCAGAGTTCTCTTGGTTCTGTAGACCCTGAAGATCCAAGACACGTAAGTGAAACTGAGATGTGAAGTTTTTATGTACTGCATGTGTTCATGCAGTGAGAACTGGAGCAAAGACTATTTTAACTGATTACCATTCAGTTGCACCTGTTTTGTGAATCACATATTCTTTTGCTATTTATCCATTTCATTAGCTGTTACCATTTGAAAAATGTATGATTCCTCACAATTAAAAAAAAACCCCAAACAACAAAACATAAACCACAAAAAAAGAGCTTTAAAATGCTTGGCTAAGTAATTTTCAATGTAGTTTCTATACAGCATGAACCAGACCTTTATGCTCTGCACAAACATGCTGCACAGAGCCTTGGAGACAATTTCTGTGTAAGAAAGTCTTAAAGCATCTTTTTCTAGAATCTGGCCTTAAAGATTTTCTAAAAGTGCTGCAGGCCTACAGCTGAAGTCCTGCTTTGGCAGAGAGCTCTTGCATTGTCACAAGAATCTGTTTGCAAGAGGTGAGCCTAGAAAAACTGCCTGGAGTGGCAGATGTGGCTGACCCGGCCCAAGTGGTGACAGCTTACGTTGATATTCCAGCTTGTGAGCTGCAGGTGGCTGAAGGCAGCAGCAGCTTGGGCTTTCCACAGTAGTCCGACATCCTAAAACTAGAATCAGTTTTCAATAAATAGTTCTAATTCTGAAAAGATTTATACTGCCTTTCTGGTGGGGACGAGTGCTCTTGCTCTGCTGTCACATATGGTCCTGTCATTACTGATACATTTAGCAGGGTCTGAGGTCCATGTGGCAGGGTTGGGGCAAAGCTGGATGCACCAGGAGCTGTAGCTTGATGGTCTCATTATTTTTGATCTCGAGGGAAGCAAGACTTTTGATTCCTGAGTTAACTGTGTTCAGGTCCAGCAGACATTTGTAGAAATTTTAAACTAAGATGAAACGGAATTACTTTTTTAATAGTGTTTTTAAAAAGCTTATTTGAGCTTTTCAGGCCAATTTGATGCTTTTAAGTCTGCAAAGAAAGAACTTTGTCGTTTGGCTCCTGTTTTCAGCTGCGAACACTTCTGAAAAATGCATTTTATTTTTGTTTCCTCTCTCAGCTGTTAAATCAGGGCTGTGTTTGGGGCAGGATCTCCGAGCTAATGGCCGGGCCCCTTGTTAGGGAGTGAGCCCAGCCCTTCCCGCAGCCGCCCCTCGCTTCAAATCACAACACAGGAAGCGGTGGCCGGGGCCGAGCGGGCGGGGAGCAGCGGGAGCCTCCGCTGAACTCCTTCCCGAGCGGGAGAGATACCCATCCTTTAATCCAATGAATTCTAGGTCAGGGATGGGGCGCTTTCCTTGCGATATCGGTGGAAGAAAGGACAAAGGCAAAGCTGTAAGTGGGGTTTTGTTGTTTTTTAAACCACTTGTGACAGCAGCGGCGGCAAAATGACTCAGCAGCAGCGCCCCTGCTCGGGCTTTGCTCGGTGAAATGTGCAAAGCCGGATGGTGGGTTGTCGTTAACGAGGTGGCGAGTCGATTTGTAATGTGCATGTTACAAACTAACCTCAGGTTTTAAAAGACAGAAAGCTGTGTTTTTCCCCGTTACTTTTGTTCTAGAAGCACTTTATAATTAATTTTTCGGAGAATTCGTATTTAAAATTTCTACTGCTAGCTCGGTTTGTTTTTTGAGTAGTAAGGAAAGGGTGCTGTTGATCATGACAGTGTAATTCTGTGGTTTTCCAAGTTTTCTGGCGTTTGAGTAATTTCATACAGTTAAGAAACACACAGCACTATGTTGACAACCTAGTTTTTATACAGCTGAAACAGCCAAATTCATATTAAATGCATGAACTCCTAACCACAATCTGTGTGAACTGTGGGTACAGTGTATTTCCCAGAAATATTAAAATATATATATCTGCTTTAAGTAAATCTTTGCTATAAAGTTGGCCTAACTTGCTGGTTGTTCAGAGTATTTTCCTTTGGGTGGTGACCTGACATGTTCTAAAGCATCATCTGCTGTGAAGGCAAGGCAGGATGACAGGATTAAAGCTTCTGGAGGAAATCATGTTTGTTCTTGACTGAAAGAGGAAATGGTGTAATAAAAAGGAATAGCAGGAAGAAAGGTAAAAGCCATGAGTAATAATTTATAAATTCAGGCCTTATTCATCATGCCTGGGCAAGGGGGAGACTAGGTAAGCAACCTGTGTGACTGGGATTCTTTGTGGGGCAGTAGCAAGGAAAAATAACAAAAAAAAACCCCAAGCATCACAATATCTGCTGCACTTGTCACCTTTCCTGCTGGTAGTGAGATACTGCAGAACTGAGCTAAAATACTGATTTGACTTTTAGTCTGTATTGATGTCCCACTTTAACCTGTCAAACTATTAATTTGCAGGCTCACATGAAAGCTCAAAAAGCAAGTAAAGAACAGCAGTTGGATGTAATGAACAAACATTACCAACAGCTTGAGAGTCGCCTGGATGAGATGCTCTCTAGGATTGCGAAGGAAACTGAGGAAATCAAGGACTTGGAGCAACAGCTCACTGATGGTAAATTTTTTTGTTGTCTTATAGGATATATATATATATATATATATATATATCTTTTACATTCTGTGTGTCAATGCAGTCCTCTGAGTTTTGGAAATTGACTTAAAGCCAATGACCTAAACTTATGTATGCATTTACTGTACAGCTAGTCTATGTGAAAGTAAATATCCCAGAAAAGAATACAAATATAAAAATTGAAACAACATTGATTTAGGTGTAAAGTTAGTAAATGTAATCTTAAGTGGGAATGCATGAAGAATGGCAGTTTCTTTTTAACTCTTCCAGTGGTCAGGTTGATACAATAATATGGGAACTCCTTGCCTTTAAAATACACCCCAGGCATTTTCTGATTGGGTTCTAATTGTTGTTACTACATATTTCAGTATGTGAACATCTTAAAGAAGATTAAGAAAGGCATATTTGTTTGTTTCAAAAATAAGTGTGGTTTCTTAACTATCTTAAACTTGTTTTGCATTTCTGCAGGTCAAATAGCAACAAATGAAGCACTGAAAAGGGATTTAGAAAGTATTATCACTGGATTACAGGAATACCTGGAAAGCGTTAAGTGTCAGGCAAAACAGGCCAATGATGCATGTAAGGAGCTGCAGAAGGATAAAGAATCTTTGCTGCAAAGATTGGCAGATCTAGAGGAGGAAAGAAACAACCTGGAAATAGTTGCCATGGATGCAGAAAACATGAAAAAAGTAAGGCTGATTTCTGTGTTTCTTCCCAAATTCAGATACCCAAGAATAAACTTGAAAAAGTGTTTTGATTAGTTTTCTGTCAGCCTTATTACCAGGGACAAATGTGTATGACTGTAGGCTGCACCTTTCTAATTAGAGTGTAGATTTTTGTGAAGCCTGTCACAGTAGTGTCACTGACCTGACCTCTGTATGTAGTAGTGCCACCTAACTTTAAGTTATACTGTTTAATGGGTAGGGTTAGTGTCTCTATTTTGCTCTGTTTGCTGTCACATTGATGATGAGTTCCTGAGGAAGAGAGGCAGTGCACTCTAAGAAATCCTGGCTCTCCTGTGTACGTACTTCTAAAATGAATGTAAAATTTCAGGAAATTACAATGCTAGAGAGTGCACTCCAGGAGCAGCGAGAAATAAATGAGTCACTTAGAGATGCACAAGGGGACATGAGCGCCTATGGGGCTGAACTGGAGGCCCAGCTAAGAGACAGAGACACTGAAGCCAATCAGCAAAAAGAAGAACTGGACAGATTAAAACAACTTAGCCAGGTAAGAACAGAGCTCTCGTGCTGCCAAAGGGATAATCCACCCTGGGATGAGGGCCGACCAAACTTTACTCTGTATCACATCTCCAGTGTTGACTTGCAAATAATTGTTGGTTTAGGTGTGCCCCCAGATGGAAGGTGGTAACCATTTTGCTAGGATTTATAACTTGGCATTAAAGCAAAATACAGATCATCTGGGGACTCCACAGAGAGTATTTGCTATAGTTAAAAGAAAAATAATAATCTGTATCTTTTTGGAAAGAGAACTGCACACACAGAGAAGTGACACTAAAGCAGTCCTGTGAAAAGTAGCAGGTGAAAGACCTTTGCTTTTTGTAGTAGAAACTGAGTCTTATAGCAAAGCTTTTTACTTTTTAATATATTATAAAGTCATAGCTTTCTGCTGGGAAAGAATAATGTATGCTTTAATTTGTATAGTCCCATTTTATCTTACTGTTGGAATCCTCATTTAGATTTGTGTGTACAATAACTGCTATCTGGGTTTTATGCAAGATGTATTCCGACTGGGTGTTCCAGATTGCAGGCAGAAATGAAAATGCAAAACAGTAAAGTGTGGTGTTCTGTCCCCAGCCCCTCCAAGTCTTTTAGTTTTGATGTTTCAGGTAAAACTTGGAAGCTTTCCATAGAGCACTGACAAAATGTAAGTCTGTCAGTTACCTGGTGGGTAGGACATGGTCATGCTAGGTTTAGATTAGAATTTAAGGTACCAGTCATGATGATGAAGATGATGTCTTAGGAAATACACCTGTTAAGTGTATATGGTGATGGGATAACTTGGGATGGTTGGGGTTTTGTTGGGTTTTTTGGAAGGTGTTGTCAACATTGTCAGCTGTTTCAAGAAACAGCTGTTGTGTATTTGGGTGACAGGTTGGGGCTGGGAGTGAGGATATTAATCTGAAGGTTTTCTGTGTTTGCAGATGGAACTGTCAGCCCTGCAAGCTGAACTTGAAAAAGAAAGGCAAGCGTTAGAGAATGCTCTGACCAAAGCACAACTAGCTGAAGAGATGGAACAGCAAAATTACAAGCTCCTTTCTCAGTTCAAACAACTGCAGGTGAAGTATTTGTTCCCTTTAAAAAGTTACCTGACTACAGTATGTTTCCCCATTCCCCAAACAGGAAGGTGAGGCCAGGAAAAGTGTGACTCCTTGGGATGTGTCTGCAGTTGTTCCATCCTCTATTAAGGATAGATAATATGCCAGGTTTCTGTAAATCACTGGGCTTTGTTTATGTAAAACCAGTACTTAGTTTAAGGAAGGGGTAAGATTGCTGTTGAACTGTTATTTAAATACTTTTCAACATAAAGGAAACTGAAAGGCAAAGACTGTTTGGGGTGTTCTTGTTTTGTTGTTGATATTGGTCCAGGCCACACAGAAAAAAAGTTTAGACTTTTTATTTAAAAACCAGAAAAAAAAAACCCAATCCCCAAAAAAACCCAGCCCCCCCAAAACCACCACCACAGTGACAGAAACCACAAAACAGATTGAGGTATCAAAAATTCTAGCTTTTCTTTTTTTGTGCATTTGTTTGCTTATGATTGGGTGGGTGAGTTTTTTTATCTCTTGTTCTAGGGAGACAATAATCTCTTGAAACAAGAACTTAAAGATCTTCAGAATCAGCTAAACCATGCGGTTGGTAACTTAATTCATCCTGAGGAAGTCTTAGCTCGTATAAATGAACTCAAGCAAAAGCTTCAGACAGGAGCTGGAGACATGAAGTGAGTAAAATAAAAGTACAATGTTAGATTTGTGCATGTGAAAGTACATGAGAGCAACAAGGTACATGTGCTGCATCCTACTGAGTGCAACTTGGGGCAGTTCAGATACAAACTTCAGCACACTCTGGTTAAGAGAACATCACCTGAGCTCAGTAATTATATTACTGAGGGAAATACACAATCCTCTTGGGTTTCACTGCAAGGGAGAGGGTAAACTTCCCCCCTGCTTTGTCCCCAGCAACACAGAATGGTAATAAACAAAGGCAGAATGGTATAAAGAGAGCTGGGGTAGAGGTCTACCTGTGCAATGTGTTCAGTGCTGCACCTGAATTTATTCATATTGGATGTCTTAAGCTGGCAGTATTGTACTAGGCTTCATTGTTTCAGTGTCTGGTATCACAATTGAAAATCAGTATTTTCTGTCTTGGAACCTGGATTGTTTCTCTTTCAGATGTCAGAATTCAGCTGACATTTTAGGGGAAAGCCTTGCAAATCTACAGAAAGAATTTAATAACATCCTTGCTGATGCTCAGAGGGAAAAAGAGAAAGCATGGGCTAAACAGAGACAACTGCAAGAAGAAACGGTGTCCCAGCAGGAAAAACTGGGAGAAGTACAGGAGAAATATAGACAGGCACGTATCAAAACAACAGCAGCAAGAGTAAAACAATTTCAGCTTGGTCTAAAAAATGTAACTAAAGAAGGATCACGTTTCACTACCGATATAGCTTTGCTACCCTTCTCTTTCAGAGAAGTACAATTTTACTGAAGGTAGAGGAAGACATTTATTTGTCAGAAACATGTGGACAACTCTTGTCAGAGCAGGGTGCTGTTACTTGTGATTAGAACATGAACACTAACCATTATTAGAGTTTTGATTTTTCTGTTGAGCACAAGTGTATGTCATGTAGTAATTTTCATTATAAAGAAACTATATAAGCAGGCAAAAGCTTCTGAAGAGGGAAGACAAATAACTGACCACTTCCATGCTGTGTATACCACGAAACTCTGGTTAAAGTACTGAAATACGTCACTCTTGCTTTTTGATAAGTGTTAAATCTGATGTTTGACAGGATACATTCTCCTTTGCAACCTTTTGTTGACTTTTATTATAGAAAGCATTAAAACTCTCACAAGCAGTCTCTATTTTTAGCTGTATGATGAGGAGACACCCATTTTTTTATGACTTTTGCCTGACTTTGGTGAATTAGAATTTAGACTCAATTATATGACTCAAGGGCAACAAAAAATTTAATTATAGGTAGAAAAATATAGCCAGTAACCTCCTTGAAAGATCACTATTCACACTGCTACCAAAATAACTTGGACACTTTTAAAATGTAATAGCTAGAGGGGCAAAGCAGTTATTTTTCCTTTCTCTTCTGGTACAAACTATGCTGGTAATTGCACTTTCCAAAAAGTTATTTCTATAAATCATTAAAACAGAGTGGCTTTTGGTTGAAAAATTATATATCTCTGAATACTCATTCTAACCTATTTCACTTACAGGTTAAAACTGAAAACAGGCAGAATAAGAACAAGGTCCATCAGTTAGAAAATGAAATTCAGCACTTACATGAGAAAATAAAGAGTATGGAAGAGATTCAGGGCCTTGCTGACCAACAGCTCCAAGAGGCAGATGAAGAGAAAGAGGCTATTCTTGCTCAACTGGAAGACTTGGAGAAAAAGGTAGGAATGAGTAAGGACAAGTCCATGCACTGTGTTTGCTCAGAAAAAGAACATTCAAAATCTTATGAATTATTTTGCTTTCTAGAATAGATCAAATACAGGAAGGAACACAGAGGTTAAATATAAAACCTTTTCCTTGAATTTTATTGGTTGTCCTTGTTTTAGTTTTCTTCTGTTACTTCTATGCACACACTATAAAATGGGATATCTGTGGGGGGAAAAGTCATACCAACAGAAAGCCTTTCTTCCATGCTGTTTTTTACTTAAAACTTACAAAACCTGTTGTTTTCTTGGTTTCAGAAAAAAATTGAAGATGCCAGGGCACAAAAGCAGTTTGTCAGTCTAGATAAAGAACTGAAGGACTTAAAGAGAGCAATCATCACTTCAGATAAACTGGCAGCCACAGAGCTCTCTATTGCTAAAGATCAGCTGCAGGCTCTTCATGGGACAGTTCTCAGAATTAATCAGGAGCGAGCTGAGGTGAATCAACCTTGATAATTAATTCCTTGTGTATAAGTAGTGCTTTCTAACGTTGTCATAGTGGTGGTGTCCTGGTGGTGTCTGAAATTCAGCTTCCAAGCATTATTCTGAATTGTCCTGCTGTACAGGACTCTGTTTTGGACAGAGTCATCTTGAAATGTAGTAGATGAATGAATGCCTGAGTAAATTTGGATGCAGACAGGTGTTCTTGCTGTGTGTTAGAAGGTGAGAGAGGGGCAAGTTTAATCTCTTATTAACTGGAAGTCAAACAATAGATAATACATTGTTACGTAAGGCAGAAAAGCAAAAGAAAAGACTACAAAAGTTTGTGCTTACACTTCAAGTTTTTAAAACTGGGAACCATTTTTGCCTACATTAAAACATCTCCTCTAGAGAAACACTGTAAAGTCAAAGGAGGAACATTATTTTACATAAACTTTGCCAGTTTCTGGAATTCCAGAACAGACCAAGTGCTGATGCTTCTTCTGCGTCAGCTTTTCACAAAGCTGCATGAGACATCTGCCAGCTTGTCAAGTATCCCTGCAAACTAACATTTCAATTTCAGGAGATTGAGGAAGCCGAAGAGTTCTGTGCTGAGGCAGCTCGTGCAGCTCAGGATCTTGTCAGAGCAGAAGCAGAAATAGAATTGTTACAACAGCTCCTCAAAGAGAAGGAAGAACAAGTAGGTTGCAGTGATGTTTGCTCTGTATTATATGAGGAGGATAAAATACTTAGATATGTTTGTTCAGTGAGTTTCTGCAAATGCCATATTTAGTGGTGCCTGCCCTGCCCTTGTTCCTCCAGTTTTCCCAAGTCACGACGTTCTTCCCTGCCCTGACATCTGCCAAAGAACAAAATGAAAACCTCACTGAATAGAGTAGCTGACATGTAATGAAAATTGTTCACTTAAATGCCTTTATGTAGCTGTGGCTGTAAACCTCAGTCTTATGAGGGGATGGGAAGAGAATTGTAGTGCATCAAAGTGGTACCTGCATTTTGGTGGATGGGCATGCTTAAAGCTTTATCACAGTCAAATTTAAACTGAAGTGCTTTGCTTTGATTTGAACTTATGTTTTAAATAGCTGCAGAATGAAATGGAGAAAGCTGGTGAGAAGACTGTTGCATCAAACACTCAGAAGTTTGAAATTGATAAATTAAATGCAGCTATGGAGCAACAAAAAGCAGAAATTAACCGTTTAAGACGGTTGTTGGATAATATTGGGACAGGTAATCCCTCTTTTCTCTCTAGTTATTGTGGATAAGCATGGATGCAGCAGGCTTGGTTTTCTTCTCAGTAGTTCTTGCTGTTTGATCTGAGAAGGACCAGCTGGTTGACTGGTTAAGGACCAGCAGCAGCACTGGCATTTCTAGACTTCTACCTTTGCCAGTTGATGTGCCATGTGACCTCTGGAAATCTAGTTAAGTTTTGCCTCAGTTTCAAAATCAAGAGTAGCAGTGTGTTAGTTTTCATTAGTTTGTATTAACACTTTTTACAGTTATTTAGAAAACACTAAATGTGTTATGCATTCAGCTGATACATTGTCAGAGATGTATATATAAGGAAAAATGAGCATCAGTTACCTGTATATGAACTTGCATTTCTGCAGTCTGAAAATGACAAACTTGCACTTAAAATGGCAAACTTGCAAGGGCCAGTGCATATCTGCATCATTAATAATATATAGTTTGTTTCCCCCAGCAATTAATTTTTTAAATATTGTTTCAGATTAACAAGATAATAGGGAAAAGCTGTAAACTGTTAATTAAAGCTGAATGTAGTCTTTATGATTTAATTATTTGCCTCATAACTATAAAACTGTGATTATTTTACAGGTAATAAAGATGAAATTGCCAGCTTACAAGATGAAATTGCAGCACTCAAAAATGTGCTTTCATGCCAGAACGATTACATCACCAGTATAGCGGATCCGTTGAAACGAAGGGGATACTGGTGTTACATGCCATCATCACAGGTCAGAAATAAATACCCTCTTATGTGGAAAGCCTTTTGATACAGGGAAAGTCCATTATAAATTTGCTAGGTCTGGGAGGAACGTAAGAAAAAATACTGGCTGGCATGTAAGAGAAACAGTAAAACAGGTACACAGGTGTTCCCTGATAAAGCCTATTACTGGGTAGTAATAGAATCTAGTACACAGAAAATTTGGAGACAACTATTCAAAATACAGCACTGTAAATTTATTTAGGTCAAATAATTTTGCATCACTTGTTATTCTGGATAAACATGTATTCTTTTTTTTCTTTAGACTTCAACTCCTGCTTCCCGCAGCACAAAAGACTCCGGAGTTTGTTTGCTGTGTTCTGGCACATCCGCACCCAGAAGAGGGTGTTGTCAGGACAGGCAGTGCAGGAAGGAAGATGTGTCCAGTACAGGAGGATGCTGGGTTTATTCACCAGTCAGAAATAGGTTGTACAAAACAAATTCTGGTAAAGGTAAGTCAGTCTCATGATCTCAGACTGTTTAGAACTGTACTAAAGATGGGCTTCCTTCGAGTTCATTGTGAATTTTTTTGATGTGAGAGAATTATGAATGTTTATTACTGTTGAACTCATCATTCAGTTTAAGCAGTGTTTATTATGGTTTTGTACATTACATAGAATGTGTGTTATTTTAAAATGTGCATTTGAAGAATACTGAAAAACTAATTAAAATTAACTTAATTTCTTTTGGTAAAGATAGAAGAGCAAAGGAAGATGGTGAAAGAAATGAAGAAACTCACATTCCCAAAGACCCTCCCTTTGTGCCACCACCTGGTACAGTTATTTACACAGTCCTTCCAGATGGGGCTCCTGTACCTCAGGGAACTGTGGTTTATGGCCCTCCTCCTGCAGCAGCAAGTGGAGATTCAATTGCTCCTGGATCTGTCATCTATGGTCCACCTCCTGTGGGAGCCCAGGTTGTTTATGGCCCTCTTCCTCCAAACTTCACTGTCCCACTCATTCCTGTTGGAGTGCTTCACTGCAACGTGCCTGAACATCATGATTTGGTAAGATACAGAGCTGAAAGGTATAGGTTTAACCATAGGCCACTGATCATTTTCTCAGATTAGATTAGTTCAGTTTCTCAAAAAAAAAATAAAGTCTGTGCTAGGATTTTTCTGGATCTGAGAGCCTGTTGGTAAGAATGCTCTGTCTTCAGTGCTCATAGTCTGGTCTCTGCTATCTGTAGCTGTTCCTGTGTCTCAGGAGGACTGAAATAGAAAATAGGTCTTGGTTTATCTTGGTTTATGTTGTTCTGTTTCCTGTACGTAGGAGAGTGAAGTCTCAAGGCTAGAAGACACTGTGTATTATTTAAAGTCTCAGAAATACAAAGCTAAATGGTCAGAGGCAGCTGAGCATAAATGCAAAAAAGAGGTGGAAAAGTTGCATCAAAACATTGAAGAACTTCTGCATGAAAGAGAAGAGTTGGAACATGAAGTAGCAGAGCTACGAAGAGCAGCTCAGAAACGTAACAAACTCAGGTGAGGTTATTGCACTAGAATGCATTTAAAGTAAGCACATGGAAATACCTAAACTTTTCCAATAAAAGTCAGTTTTTAGTTATTGACAATTAATTGTCTGTCTAGTATGTGTGAAGGACTGAACTGCAAGAGTCTGTGGGTCTCTGGCATTTTGTATTTTAATTTCATGTCTTTCTCCCTGCCCTTTTAGGGACTTTATTGAAGGGTACACTGACAACCTTATTGCAGAACTGCAGTTGGAAAAGTCTCTTCAGCAGCACGGGGATATTGCAGGTGAGATCGAATGTCTAGAGAAGACTCTCCTGAAGCGACGAGCAGAGCTCAGAGAGGCAGATCGGCTGCTCTCGGAGGCTGAAGTGGAACTGGAGAGCACACGGGGGAAGGTAAGGAAAGCATAACTCCAAGTGCAGAAGGATTTGTGTGTTGCATTGTTTTAAGCAGAGGATTTATGTTTTAAGAGTTTATTTTCACTTGGATAACCTGAAGCCTCTTAAAATGCTTCTATTTGAAAGTAAGTCGTGGGGTAACCTGTGCTGAAAGAAAATGTTTGCCAAAGAGGAGGAAGCTTTTCTGCTCTGGACAAGAGAGGAGAAAAGGTGTTCTACTTCATGGTATAGAAAGGGAGAAAGCTCAGGTGGAATATTCAAGCCAGGAGGTCATCTTGAGACAGCTAACCTGCAGGTTGTGGATGTGGAAAGCATGAGATGGGAATGTATTGTCTCAATAATCTTCAATTTCTGCTCTAGACTAAAGACACCATTCAGAAGTACAATCATGCCCAGCAGCATCTGGCCTGGACTGAAACTGAAGCGAAGGAGCTAGAGCGAAGGGCTCGGGGAATGGCCATTAAACTTGTGAAAGCAGATCAGCAGTTAAGGTACACTGTTCTTGTGAACTTGTATCAAATGGGGAGGAGGAAGAGGGGGAGAGCTGTTAACAAGTTAAACTGAAAAGGCATAAATGCTTCTTTAGGTTATTACAGGCAGACACAAGGGATTTAGAACAGCATAAGAGGGAACAAGAAGGAGCTTTGAAGGAAATCAACAAAAAGGTGGCTGCAAGAGACTCTGAGTTCCAGTCATTAAACCAGAAGGTAGAAATGCTAACTGAAAGGTAAGTATTTTTAATTTGCCATAAACTGTATGAGATCAAATAAAGATGTCTTCCTCCAATAAGTTACTACCTAAGGTATTACTGTTTCTTCTGAGCCATGTGTTTATCCTCACTGTCAGTCTTCAGAGGCTTCAAGGAGATGTTAAAGTTGCAGAAGGTAATGAAGAACATCACCTCCAAATCCTTAGAGAAGCTGAAAACCTTCTTCAAGGCAAGAAAACTGAGCTGGAAAGATTAAAAGATCAGGTAAGGCTTATTTGTATTAACTCTGGACTGTCAATTTTGTTGGTTTCTGAACTGCCTTGTCTGAAGAATTTAATTCCTAAGTCTATTTTAACGTTGGTAACTTGAATTCTTGTTTTGTCTCACAAGCATGATCCCAATCTGGCTGTTGTTACTGCATAATAAATGTTACTGCAGAGTTCTCCAACAATTCTTATTGCATTGCAGAATAAGAAACTCTGAGGTACAGGAGTGCACTGTCCAGATCAGAACTTAGTTGTTAGTATTGGCTTTATTATAGAGGTTTAGCAAGTGAAGCTCATTGCTCTGATGGGATCCTTGTGTTACACAGTTCAAGTAAACCTCTCTGGCAGGGAATGGTGTACTGCACTTCTTGTGTGTAGCTACAAAAATAGGTCTTCTGCTGTTAAACTTCTATGTTGTAGGTTACTGCTCAGCAACAAGAGCTCTTGTTTCTGGAGCAACAGTTAAAGCAAAGAAAAGAAGAGCTCCATGTCCTTCAAGACTGTATTTCTCAAAAGAAAGGTGACCTCAAAGAAGCTCTTCGAGATGGGGAGACTGAAGCAAATGAAAAACTACGCCAAATCAGGGTAACTTTTCAAAACAAGTTTTCAATTCATTATATTCCTGAAGAACAGCAAAAGAATAAAGTACCTAAAACATCCCATCAATTTTCCACAAAATCACTTTTGCTATGTCTTGTGGGGTTTTTATGGGGATGACTTCTCTGACGTGCTGGTTTAAGGCCTGCCTGTTGGTCACTGGAATGATGGTGTTATGGTCAGACTGGGAGATCAAAAGCTTTACAAGATTGCTACTTTAAGTTGTCAACATGCAAGACTTTAACCTAAATATTACAAACTTGTTGTTTATACCATTAACTGTAACTGTAAACACTGGAATTAAATTGACCTGAATATTGTTGACAAGGCTTTTTAAATGTTATAAATATTTAGAATTTATATTTAAAGGAAAACTTTATTTAAAATGGTAAATAATGGCATTCCTGGTAACACTGACGTGATTCCACAGGAAATAAAACTACTTCTGGAAGAGCTCACTGCTGAGAGGAAAGAGCTGGATGTCCAGATAAATGAGAAGAGAGCACAGCTTTCCTTCATAAAGAAGGATATTGGAAAAGAGGATGAAAATCTTCAAGGAGTACTTGGGCAAATTACCAGGCATCAGATGGGTATGTCCCTGGCTTTACTAGATGGTATTTTGGGTGGATTGGAAAGAAATACACTCTGAGCTCTTAATTGTACATTGCTGCAGTCTTGTGTTTCTCACTCCTTTTTAAATATGGGGAAGGACTGCTCAGAAAGGGTTCCCTGGAATGCATTTGGTATGCCTGTAATAACCTTTTGTGGTTTGGTTTTATTTTCATCTTACTAGAGCTGAAACGTGTTCTGGAAATGCTGGACCTTGAAAATAATGAACTACAAGGTTTGAAACTACAACATGACCAAAAAGTCAATGAGCTAGAAAAGACTCAGATTGCAATTCTAGAAGTAAGTATTTCTTCTGTAGCTAATACTGTAACTGGAAGAGGAGATCTGCATGTTCTGTGGTTCTGTTAAGATCTCTGTGGTAGAGACCCTACATTTTTAAATCTATCAGTTTCTAGTCTGATTTCAGCTTATCACAGAAGAGCTGTAAATCTGCTTAGGCCCTTTAAAATAACAGGATTTTTTTGGCACTCTAAGCAGTTATCCCTGTTGTAATGCAGTAGTTAGAGGGCAATCCTGGCCTGTGTATGATCTCTGTGAGTGAGAGCTTTTTACACTGCAGCTACAGATGCTAATAACGTGTCCCACTCCTTGACCATATCAATGTGTTGCTCACAATGGCTTCTTTTATAGGAGAAGTTAAAATTGGAGAATATTCAGAGATTATGTCAGTGTCAGCAAGGGGAAGTAGACTGGCAGGAACAGCTCCTCGAGAAAGACCGTCAGGAAAATGAACATCTGGTTTCTCAAATGCGCACTCTGCAAAATAATATTGAGGCTTTGAAGAAAGAAAAAGAAAAGCTTGGAGGAGACTGTCAGAGTTTGGAAAAGAAGCTGGCACAAACCAGAAGGTGTGGGGGGGAATATTTTTTTCTGCAAAGATCAGAAGTGATGGGAAATGCCTTGAGTGTTTGTTTATCACAAGTTAAAATACAGCTATGAGGTCCCCAGTTACACACAATGTGCCACTTACATCCTGTGGAGGTTTTATTTTAACTGTGTCTACAGCAGACTTAGAGAAAATGCTCAGCAGTGAAGCTGCTGAATGCAACAGCATTTGTCATGTCATGGCAGTGCAGTGAGAAACGTGATGGAAAGCACAAGGTTAAGTCTTGGAGCAGGAGAGCTGTCTCGCTCTCGTGATGACTGGGTAGCATCCCCTTCAGCTCAGGGAACCTGTGCTGCAATGCAGCTGGTTTTTAGAGTTCTCACCAAGTACTTCCAACAAACCCAGACACTGTGTTCACATTTTCAGAGACCTAACTGCTACTGAAGACAGCAGCAGAACTGCTTTGTCCAATGTAGAAAAAATGGAATTGGATGTTCAAAACCTGCAGCAGGAGGTGGATCTGCTGAACAAACAAAAAAAATCACTGAATGGAGACATTATTGTTGTCCAGAAGGATCTTCAAGGTAAAGATCAACTTTTGGTTTTAAGCTGCAATATATTTTGGGAGTAATTTTGTTACAAGATTTAGTGTATGTGGTGTGATGCTAAACATGCTCAAATGCCTACAGGCAGAAAGTATTTAAAGTGTCAAAAGAATGGAGATTTTTGAAACTCTTACAATAGAAAGAGCTGATTTATTTGTATTGCTATTTCAACTTGCTGAGTGAATCTTTCACCAAATATTTTTCTAGAAAAAAAGGAAGAACTAGAAACAGTGAAAGGAGAATTAAGTGATTCCAGGCAACAGCTTCAACTGGTCGAACAGGTTAGTTTTGGTGAAATATGTACTTGTTTTTACGTAAAGGGGCAACTGTGGTGACTCTCCTAGGCAGGTTGTTATTACCAAGGTACTGTTTTAAATTTTATTTTGGGGTTGTTTGGTTTGGTGGGGGGTTGGGTTTGGTGTGATTTGGGGTGCTCAGTTGTGTTTTCAAATGCAGGCCTTTCAGCCAGAGAGCAGCTACTCTGACCAGCTAGTTATGTCACTTGATTTTGATGTTTTATTATTGCAGGATTTGAAAAATAACACAAGGCATCAGGATGAACTGCTTAGAGAGCAAGCAACCCTGAAAGAAGATATCCTAGAGTATTTAAGGAAACGTAAGGATTGCCAAGAGAGACAGAAAAAGAGGGAGAACCAACTGCAGCAGCTCCAGAAGGAGATTGAAGAGAAGGAAACGGAGCTAGCCAGACAAGAAGCGGTAATGAACCTGCTGACTTGCCAGACCTCTAAAAATAATGCAGGCCAAAACGTTTTGGGTGCAAGTTTCCATGTTTCTTAAAGCCTCATTTTGAGAGGAATAAGCAGTAAACAAAAAGCCTCAACACTGTTGTGTTTTAGAACAAGTGTGTCACAACAAGGGACTGTGTCCTCCTCCTTGGGAGGGTCAGCTTACCCTGAACTGACAAAACTGCAGTGGCAGCAGCAGTGATGCTGAGCCTGAGGACACTGGGCAGGGTGGTGTCTTGGCTGCTGGTGGAGAGATCTCTTGGGTTATGAGCAAACTGTGCAGAGTACCTGAAACTCCAGGATGGGTTAACTCCACCTCTAGTCCATAATTACAAAAATAAGTAGAAAAAATTCCGGGGCTTTTTTTATGCTGAAGTTTCCTTTTGATTTTGAGTGGATCACTGTTAGCAGCTAGGTTTTGTTCTTCTCTTCTACAGTACTTCTGTGCAAAACTATGAACTCCTCATGAAAATTTGGGCTTAATCCTATATTCCTGTAGTAAAATTAACTTATATTGGCTGAGCAGTTTGAACAAAGTATGAACTAAAAGAAAAACTGAGGGAGCTGTACTGAAATGAGAGGCCATGAACATTGATAAATTTTTTGTCAGTAGTACTGGACTACACTTCTTTCTGATTTATGCTGCTTTAACTTCAGTAATGTCTTTGGGTGATGGTATTTGTTCCTGTTGAGTTAGTACCAGTTAAAGCTTGAAGTGGTTTTTTTGGCAGATTCTTCATCGCCTCAAGCAAAGTTCAGAGCATGAGGGGAAAAAATTGGAAGAATGTACTGCTAAAGTGAAGGATCAGAAAGTGCTCTTGGAGAAGGAGCTAGCAGAGCAACAAAAGAAACTGGAGCAGGCAGTAGCAAAAGTAAGGCTGGCAGAAGAAAAACTCAAGCAGCTGGAAAAGGAGGAGTCCCAGCGTGCAGCGCTTGAAGAAACAGTCAGAAAAAGCAGTAAGATTCATTGCAGAAATGAATTGTTGCCACCTGGGGGTTCTGAGTCTGAAACCAACACATATTTCTGTTGATCTCGCTTGGTTTCTAACGCAGCACCTGGATTGACTCTTGGTCCTTAAATTGTCTTGCTCAAAGAACTGAAATTCAAATTCCAGCCACTGTCCTGTCCCCTCTCACCTTGTGTCAGTGTTTTTACAAACCATTCCCCAGCAGATTGTTTGCAAAAGATCTGATGTGTATGAAACATGCCACGATGCATTTCTGCTAATCAGGGTTGTTTTAAAAACATGTTAATTGCAGAACATCAGCTCTCAGAAAAAGAATTACTATTGCAACAAAAAACCAGAGAAATAGAGTCTCTTCAGAAAGAACTGGAAGTCTCTCGGTCTGAGCTAAACCACCTCCACGACCGGATAGCATCAGAGAGGAAAAAGGCAGAAGAGCAAATCTCGAGTCTGAGAGCAGCAATGAAAGCACAGAGGATGCAGCTTGAAAGAAAACTGCACGTGAGTCCTGGCTGAGGGGAGGGGGATTGGGGTTACTTTTAAACAGCAAAATGACAGAATAGACATTTTTGTTCCTCCCATGATAAAGTAATGCATTAATACCATGATGAGACAGAACTTGAGGCAACCAAACCCCGACATCTCCAGACTGTGCTGCAGAACAGCTCTAGTTACTCCTGTGCTGTTTCTGCCTTTAACTCGAGGAAATTGTCACGTGGGTTCTCAATTGATTTTTCTGCAGTGGGTGCCCAGGGTAAAATCCCGTCTTTCTGCATTTTCTTAGGCACAAAAGCATGAAAATAACTGTTTGCAGAGTGATGCAGCAACCACTGAACAAGCAGCACAGGGTAACCACCACCGAGCCACGCGCCAGGCGAGCCTTGGGCAGAGCCAGGAGCTCTGGGATCTCCAGAGCCAGGTACAAGCCAGGGGGCAGCGTTTCTTCCTGTGATACTTTAAAGTAAAAGGGGATTCAGCGTTGTGTGACTCCTCCTAGGCCTTTAATAAATACTTAATTTTATAAATTGTTTCTGAGTCTTTTAAAACTCAGGTCCTTCAGAGAAGAATGTTGTTAGCAGCTGGACTCTGCAAGAGCAGAGTATGAACAGGTTTAAGTTAACAAGTGGTGTCTTGGTAAGGTTAATTGCTCCTGTGGCCATCTGAGGGGCTTCACAGGTAAAAATGTCAGAATTAGGGCTGCATCTGATCAGAGGTTTTGTGATTCCTGATTGCAAGAGGCAAAAAGGAAACATTTCAGGAATAACCCTTGTTGAGTGAAGCAGGAAAACCCCGCAGGATGAGTGATGCAGAACGGTGAGACTGTTGTATGATGCAGGTTAAAACACAAGAAGACCTGGAGAAGAGACAAAGGGAAGCAGAGAATGCAGCAACGCTGCTTAAAGTGGAGGTTGAAGATGAGATGAGGATGAGGTTTAAATCTTCAAGCCCATCTTCTCTGGAACCATTGGAAGATTTGGAAGCATCTCCTGAAGCAAGGGGTGCTCTGCAGTGTGGGTCCGAGACCGATCCGTTCGCTGCTGCCAGCAACAGGCTCCTCTCCCTGGAAAGAAAGTTGGATTTTTCTAAAGTCATCTTACTGGTAAAACCCTTTCAGAAAGTCCCAGGAAGGTGCCAGGACTGCTCCTGCTTTGTCACTGAACGTGCTTTTTATTTCCAGAAGGACGAACAGTGGCGTGGAGAGGCTCTCCGAGAGAAGCTGCAGCACCACGAAGACCGGCTGAAGGTGGGACATCTCCTCCTGTCACACTCACCTGTCCCCTGGGGCCCTTCTCAACATAACAGGGGTGGGTGGGGACCCTTCTTCAGCGCTGGGGCATCCACTCTGTGCATCATCACAGAGTATCTTTGGGTGGGAACAGCAGAAAGCCTAGTGACTGCATGCTGTATCAAGATGAATAATTTAATTAACAATTAGATTTTTGAGTATTCCAGTGAGATTCCCTCATTTCCCTCACACTGTGGTGTATCAGCAACACGGTGAATTACAGCTCAGGAGGGCCTGTGGTCACTCTTAAGTGCAGGTGATGGCCCAGTTCAGCCAGCACATCCCCTTCTTTGAGCACATCACGATAAAGGCCATCAAAATAGAGCTCATTTCTGACTTGGGATTATTTAAAATTATTATTATTTATTATTATTTAAAAATAACCTGCAAACCTGTTGCCATCTCCTTATGGTGTGAGACTCTCCATCACATCCCTTATGTCTTAAGGCCATCAGACCCCTTTTCAATAGTCTTGCAAACCTCCCTGGCTGAGTGGCCGTGGCACTAACGCTGTGTTCAGGCTCAGCTCCGGCAGCGCCTGTCCCAGCAGATCGAGGTGTTACTGCGGGGCAAACGGCACACAGAGGGGACCCTCCACAGCCTCCAGCGCCAGGTGGATGCGCTGGATGACCTCATCAGCAGCAAGTCCTCAGATTCACTGCTTCTAACCCAAAGCTCAAGTCTCGTAGCTCTTCGAGATGCTCTGAATTTCACAAAAACTCAGGTAATACGCTGCTGTGACCGGGGTTGTGTTTGTTTGGGGGTTTAGAGGAATTTTACAGCCATGTGCTCGCCCTCAGAGGCAAGGCTGGGGTGTTCTGAACGTGGGGTGACCATACTGTACACAAGTAGTGAACTTGGCTGAAAAGTCCACGTTATCCTCACAGTTATTTGCTGTGGGGTTTTTTCCCTTTGCCTTTTATTCTTTAAAATCCAGATTTTTTCTCTTTTTAAAATAAAACAGCTAATTGAAGATGTTGTTGTACTTTTACTGCTTTTCCCAGGCTCCTGTGCTGAGAGGCAGCAGGCCAGCAGGGATCTCAGTGCACTCCTGCTCTCGAGGAGTTTCTCGGTGAAGCCCAGAGGTGAGGTGACTCCAGCCCAGTTCTGACTCGACACCGAGTGTCTGAAAGGCTGAGGCTGGTGGGCTGTAGGTGGTGGCAGCCCAGGGGCCAGTGTGGGTTCTCAGACCCTGGTACTGGATTGTAATGATCCAAGTTAAGAGTACATTCCTTCAAGAGCTGCTGTGTGTTGGAAGAAAAGCTTTAAGCACAGAGCTGTTCCAGGGGAGCTGCCCTCAAGTTGGGTCTGTGGCAGCTGTCAAACAGCTGGAAAGGTCACAGCCTGGGGCAGAACTGCTCCTGTCCCCTCCCTCCTGGGGCAGCACCTGGGCTGTGACAGCTCCACCCCTTACACCTTCAAAGGCTTCTACCTCACTGTGTTCTGAGCCTTTGCTGAGAAGGCACATGTGCCCCCACTGACAGACAGCTGGCTGCTGTTACTGGGTTGGTTGTGTGCTGTATTTGTACATTTAAATAACTGAGCTTTATGGATAGGAGGTTTTTAAAAAAAAATTATTTTGAATGTGTGCAAACACCCACTTCTATTTGAGTGCTGGGTTTTTGTCAGTTTCCCCTTTAAAAAAACCACTTGTTACAAGGACAGTTGTGTCTGTTTACCTGTTGTTAAATGCATGGATGTTCTAAATACAATTATTTTTGAGTACTTTGCTAAAATAAACTTCAGTGACTGATATTTATCAGTGGTTGGTTGGTTTGTTAAAGTTCTTACCAAGGATCCAAGGCCTGTGACAGCTTTAGGCTCCAGAACAGACTGGTACTTTAGCAGTAAACAGCCTGTGGTGGTTTTACCACTTCAGGTCCCTCATCAAGGTTAAACAGAAGCAATTAAAGCACAAATACCATCACTACAAGGAGTTCTTGCATCATCTTGGGTAGTGCTCACATTCCTTCCCCTTTAAGGAGGTGCTGTTCTCAAGAACCAAGGACTGCAGGCACACAAGCACCTGAGTGGCAGTTTTTACAAGGATGGAAAATGGTCTCAGCTGTTCCCCCATGGACCAAGCTGTAAGAGACAGAACAAGTAACACCAACCACTCTCCTTTATCTAGATACAGGTACTTTATTTACAAATATTTAGATTAATAGCATTGTTACATCAAATGAGGAGTACAGCAGTCCAAACAGATCCTTTCTGTAACAGAAACAACGAGACCTACTGTAACTTACTCTGGGAGTACAGGTATTGCACCTCAACAAGCTGTAGTCATGAGAACATTTATTTACTTCACCTCAGCAGCAGGTCGTGGTCCCCGGGCAAACCCTTTGTGGTGCAACCTGGGTTTGAGCAGGATGCATCAGCTGTAGATCTTGAACATACCCATCTACTTAAGAATATTAGTTTAAAAAAAGGACTAACCAGACAAAACAAAGGGACAGTGCACAAGTTACCCAAATCCTATTGTCTGCACATTCCAGTTTTGGCTTTTATTTAACATTGACTGTACAATACTCTGGTACCACTGTTTACTTACAAGTCTGAACATGGTATAGTTTTAGTGTCTAGAGAGGGATTTTAAGACTACTTTGTATTTCAAACACCTCAATAAGACTAAAATTGAACATTTAATCATGGTTAAGCCCTTAGCCATTGCCATTTTTAAACCACGTGTGATGTTTTTCAGTAGCACTGCATGTAGAGCCTGACACCACAGCAAACCCCCACGTGGCTCAGTGCACACTCACCCCATCTCCCCTTTCCACAAGCATTACAGGTTGTGTCACCCCACGAACAAAGTACTCAAAGTCTTGATGAAAAAGGCCAAGTCTCATAAGAAACCCTCACACACAGGACTGGTAAAAAATACAACAGTAGCTCCAAATCCCTAGAGAGCACGTGGCTTGTTCCACCTGTCCAGTTCAGCCTCTGACCATTCAAGAAGTTAAAGGTATAAAAGCGTAAGATGTGCGAGAACCAGCCTTTGTCTAGGATGCAAGGCAGGTGATGAAGCCCAAGAATGCCAAGAATGCTTTACAGAAGAAGAGAAAAGCAGGTTAGCGCACTGCCGACCGCACGGAAGAGGATTTCATAACCCCCAGTGCAAAGAGGAGACACAGATTCCACTAGTGTTAATTTCTGCAGCGGGATTAAGAGTTCCCCCCGGCACAAAGTCCACTGGCGACACCACGGAGTTAATTAAGCCTATGTTAACGAACTGCAGCCACAGCGACTAACGGGGCGACAGATAGGTCATACTGTACAAACTGGTATTTTCTTATATACTGTTCTAATGCCAGTCATCATTTTCTTCATTAAAATCATATACACAGGATGTATTTAACTGTTAGCTCAGTTCCTTCAAATTTTATACATATTTACGGTCTGTTAACAAATGGAAAGGATCAAAGTGGCAAAAAAAACCCCAAACCAACCAACCCATGACGTAAAGCTATTGAGCACAAGAATGAAGGGATTGTTTCCCTGTGCAATTGAACACTCCTGCGCCAGCCCCTGACCCCCAGCACGCGCACACACACACACACACACGCACACAGGGAATTCCTTCAACGAAAGCACGTGGTTACAGAGCCCCTTGCTACCATCGGAAGTCATTTCACAGCAAGACAACTTAATCCTTTACTATGGACAGCTCGAAACAGTTTAAGAGGTGGGGAAGAAAGGCCGAAGAACCATAAAATTAAACCGTACAAGACAAAAAGCCCTGCGAAAGTGTAAAATCATGAGTCCAGCATCAGTGCTCAGTTTAAATCCTGTATCGGTGACACTATCACAAGGACAATCAAGGAAAAAAAAAACTTCTAGATTTACCATGCAGGAGAGGTTTTATTACTCTACTTGCCTTTGATAACCTGATTACATCTAAAGTTGTTTAGCAGTTTAGTACTGTGTTAAACTTGTCTCAAGAGTTTTAATTAAACCCAAGAAGATGTACAGAAGACAGGGAAGCAGTCAAAAGCACCGCTTCCAGACAGAGGTGAAGGGTCAGAAATGGAGCCATGAAACAGAGGTCACTAGCAGCCACAGCCTTCTCTCTGGGGCTGGGGTTCACTGGTTAGTCGCCCCCCCTGCGGAGCTGATGGTTTGTGCTGTACACCCGATTCTGCGGCGTTCAGATCCAGGCTTCCATCTTGGATGTTCTGGTAGATTTTCTTGGCAGCCTCCAGGAATGCATCCTCAACATTCTCTCCGCTAGGAAGAGAGCGGCAGGAGTTATTTAGGTTACACTGCAGGAAAGCCAGGCAGGTTTGGGAGGCAGCTGGGTTAGACACCCTTGCTGGGGTGTGACAGGTCACCAAGTAGAAGCAGTTGCTACCCTGTCCCCTCACACATGCAAGAGGAGCTCACAGGACTTGGACACAGAGTTTGATAACCTGTGCTGGGGACAGCCTTTGATAGGGCAATTCACTCCCAAGCCATTAAACTCATTAGGACTAACCAGGAGTAACATATACACCCCAAAACACCCAGTGGCAAAATCAGCTAAGGCACTGAGACACGTGCACAGAGCAGTTGTGGAAGGGGCCAAGAGCCAAGGGAGCCATGAGTAATCAAAACCTTTGTGTTGAAAGGTTCCATTACGACAGGAGCCAGCTGGAACCACACCTCCCAGTGTCACTGGAGATCTGATCCCTTGTGTTCTGCTGTGACTCCCCTGGCGACCGAGGGAATGGCTCTTCACAGCTCCCAGCATCCGAGGGAAGGAACCTCTAATTGGGAGCCACTCTTACCCACACATACACATTCTAGGCTCAAATGATGTCTTAAAGCAAATCAGTTCATTTGAATTTAGCAAGTCTTTGCCTGGAATGTCATGAGAGGTCTAACTGCCATGTTACCTTCGAGTCAAAGCTGACACTGCTTACCCAAACCTGACTAAGAGAGCTCAGAACGGGGGAGGGTGGGGTTTTTTTGCACTTCTAAAACCCTACTACACCTGAACTCTCTGGCTTTACTAAGTCATAACCAATATATTCCTTTTAAACAGATCACATCTGAATCATCACTCAGACAAAGGTAACTTACGTTTTTGCACTTGCTTCAAGGAACAATAAACCTGTTCAGAGACAGAGGTTTAACAGTCAGTGCATAACATACCTCCAACAGCACTACCTCAGTCACATCACGACCTCCAGATTACATGGACTATTTTAGTGCTACATGGTATTTTATGACTTAAGGCATCAGTACACAAACTGATTTCTAGAAGTAAGCACAGTTAGAATTAAGCCAGACTCTCTGAGGCACAGGAGATGTTTGTACATATAATTACATTAAGTGTAAGCTTGCAGCTATCAGTGCCGAGGGTTCACTGACACCCCTCTCTTGGAGGAAATGTAAGAGCTCAAGAGAAAAAAACGCACCATTTTCTTCAGCAAATTGTTTGGCTTCTTCGTATGTAACATCCCTCTGTGCTTCCAGATCTGCTTTATTTCCTATGAGGATTATCACCTAGTTCAGAAGAGAGAAAGTTAGGCTGGGAAAAACCTCATTAGCTTTTTCATTCTCATTATTAAGACAAACAAAAGGAAGTGAGAGAAGTTTAACTGCAGAAGCCATGCACCTTCAGGACAACACTGCTCTACCAGCATCCCTCTGAAGTCAGGAACAGCATCTCCAGCTCTCCTGTTCAAGTGCTTTGGGCTGTTCTCACAAGATTAAGTCCTAAGAAGTAGTCCTACTCTTTATTCATGAGTTGTACTCTGAATCACTTCCTGTATTTGTTTACTCGTCTGCCAATCCAGCCAGAATCTTGAAAAGTTTTCTTTCATCACAGCAGAGTCTTCCCATGAGCTTGGTGCTAAAGTACTTCAGGGCATTCAGAAAAAGACTGAAACAGCTCTGTGGTACGGTCAGAGGCACAGACAAACCTTCCTCCCCCATCCCTCCAGGAGACCTGTGCAGTTCTGTGAAGATCCAATTAACGCTCCAATCTATCATGAGATACCAAGCACCTCACTACTACCACAAAGCAAGAAGTAGTAACAAAAGTTAAGGTCTGTCCAGAGTTAATCACAGTTTTGCCTCAGGCTGCTGAAAACAGGCCCCCCAAAAGGCAAGCAGCACAACAAGACTTTCAGAAGAAGCCACTGCTTTCCTGCACCAGAGCCTACGCTTTTGCTGCAGCTGTGATGGGGAACGAGTCACTGGTATGCACCACAGAACAGGGAAACAGGGACAACTCAGAGGTAAGTAGGGGAGAAAACACAGGCAGCATATTGAAGAGAACACTGCTACCACTGCAGATGCTTTGGCCCAAGACTTCCACTTGTTGTTCAGAGATAAGCAATCTTGCTTTCAAGCTAAATAAAGTCCAACTTACAGTATTTGGGTTGGTGAGGTTCCTTGCATCTGTCAGCCAGCTGCTTAAGTGATTATACGTACTTCTTCTGCAAAGAATGAAGCGAGCAGAGTTTCAGCGACAGCATATCCTTAAATACACGAGTGCCAAAACAGTCAGCATCCATTAAACACACTGACATCTGTCAGCCCTGTTGTCCCCACCCTCAAGAAAGACAGAGCAGCAGCATCTTGTTTGGACTCAGACTTCAACAAGTCAACTTTAAACCTGCAGAGCAACTCTTACACACAGGTGGGAAGGACAAACCAGCCCACACTTCTAGGACATGGGAGTTCACTGACTTCACAAGGACAACACGTATATTGTTTTGTACAAACACATTAAAGGATTTCCTGTCAGACACTCACAGGACACTGTACAGTAGAACAGCACTTGGGTAACAAATGGTGCATAAGATGTTTTACCCAAGATTTAAGCAAACAGGAGATACACCTATACATGCAGAAAAAAAGAGATGCTTGAAGAGTATCAAGAACAGCCCCAGAGGAAGATGTGGGAGATGTGAAAGCAGAAGTATTTCGTGTTGCACATCTGATTAATTATTCCTCAAGCAGCATCTTTAATTTTCTATGCAGCATCTCTTAAGCATGTTTACACAGCCCACTGCAACAGAGGTAATATTCTGCCCTGTGCCTACTCCAAGAATATTCCTGCCAGGTAAGCAGCAGTACCCCATGCCTCTTGGGAAGAGAACAATCCTTATACTGAAGAGCAGATTTTAAGGACAAAGCCTTTAAACAGCTTGAACATTGTAAGATCCTCAGGTCTGTCAGCAGTGAAGTCTTCCAAGAAGAGCAGCTCATATAATTCCCTATGTTTCATTTTCAGCTCTATAAATATTTAAAGTAGTTAGACAAAGTAGTGTGGTAAGCTTCACACAACAGGATACAAATCTATCCAGACATAGACAGAGCCCTTTAAATCTAAGTCAGGGGGACACAGTACAGACAAGGCTGTCAAGCACACTCAGAGCTACAACACAAGACACACCAGTCAGCACCACCTTACCTGGTAATGTCATAGACCATGAGAGCTCCTGCTGCTCCTCTGTAGTAGCTTCGTGTGACAGCCCTGAATCTCTCTTGTCCTGCTGTATCCCAAATCTGTAGTTTAATTTTTTGGCCGCTAACTTCGATTATTCTTGTGCCAAACTCAACACCAATTGTGTGGGGACAGTCCGCCATAACTGCCATGGAAAATAAGAGCAAAGATCAGTTCTTTCTAGTACAGGGTCTTGCTATAAAGACATTATCATCACCAGTTTTCAGTTATCTTTACTAGATTTTCAGTCTCTACATTCTTACAGCTACAGTACCCAAACTGTATTAACCAGAAATAGAATGAAGCATTTCCTGAACTGCTGTTAGCTTTAAAAACAGTTATAAAATTCCTTGCCTTCTCTGGTGCATGTGCACTGATGCTGTTTGGCCATATCTATCAGAAGGTATCAAGTCAGTTGATTCTCAGGCTATCCTTGCAGAAACGGTTAACTATTTTAATGCAGTAGGAAAAGATAACTTTTAGGGAATTACCAAAAGAGAGTTAAAAGTCTAACACAGCTTCAAAAACAAACATCCAAGTTGTTTCAGACAGGGTAATAGCATGATTGCCCACAGGGAAAGACAGTTTTGTAAGTAGCTATATCAACACAGCAAATCAAAACCGAAAAGGCATCTTTCTAGTTATAATAAACTCATTTTTAAGAAAGGGCAAGAAAATACAGAAAGGGTGAGTACCTACTCAAACTATCTACAGTTAGTGACAGTCTTGGAGCAGAGGTGGTTTGCATGTTAGTTTGTTCAGATGTACTGCTTCAGCTTAACACTGACAGACCAAGAACAAGACGCATCCTCATCAAGGATTTCACTGTATGCTAAGTAGCATTTAAACCATTGGCTGATACTGAATTTTAATTAAAAGCAACAGTTTTTTTTTAACTCTTTCTGCTAGAAAACAAGTATTTTAAACTGTAGTTCCTACCCACTTACTGCCACATCGAGTAGAGCACAGTTAAGAACAACTTTGTACTAATAAATACCTACAAACTTATCCATTGAGGGAGTGTGAGCCTCATGGAAAGTCCTAAGAGCTAATAGCTACTGCAAATGCCAATGCAACACAATATTAAGAATTGAAGCTAATTCTTAATTAGTCATGATGGCATACATGAGAAAATGCTACAGTTCAGATAGATTGCAGTAAGCCTTAAACACCCTCACACAGGACAGTCCAAGTGCCACCAGTCACAGCAGCTACAGAGAATGACAGAGCTACTTAAGTCTGCAAAGAATCAGAAAAAAAATGAATTTTTTCCTTGTGGAAACACTAAAAAACTTCATCTGCTTGTGTTCAACCTACAGCAATATTGAGAACATGCAAATTTCAGAGAAGAAATTTCACTTTGTTCCATAACAAAATTCCCTGGAAATGCTGTACAACCAGATGTGCTCTTCCCACTCATCTCAGGTAGGACTGACTGAAGCAGCAGTTTGGCCATTACTACATCAACATTTTGTTTCTACATCTGCAGGAGTCAAAACAAAAGTGTGACCAAGTACAGTGCAAACCCATTCAGATGAAGAGAGACACCACACCAAGCTCATGCACGATGGAAGCAAACAGGCAGGAAAGAGGGATAGAGCATAGCAGTTAAAGTATTGTGAATTGAAATACTCACACTTCTTTTCTGTAAATTGATGAAGCAAACAGGACTTTCCTACACCCATGTCCCCTGTTACAGAAAGAATAGTTAAGGCTGACACCACATCATTGTTGCAACAAGCACATTTTCTTCGCTCCACACAACAAATGGTACAGAGACAGGCAGCCCTTCCCTTCTCAGGTCTACAGGCAGTGTTCTATTCCTGGCTACAGTCCTTAAATTTATCAGGTTTTGTGCTATAGTTCTGACCATACATGCAGGGTTGCAAGCAAAGGTAGAGGAGAAAACTCAAATGAGAAGTTCATCTGTATTACTGATTTTACAACTGTATTTCACAGGGTTACAAGAACCAGACCTGTAAAAAACTGAGATGTAAAATACACCTTTTGAGTGTTTGCCATGCTCCTGTCTTACCTGCAATTACTGGGAAGGACATCAAAACCACCAACCAACCAAAACACACCAAGAAATTACTTCACTTCCACTGATCCCCTTATACAATGCCAGCAGTGAGAAATAGCAAGGTCTTTTAAGAACCAACTCTTCCACTGGCTGAGGTTCTCACAGCAGCCTGATTTACAAACCCATAAGTTTGCAGATCACTTACACCTACACAAGATCATTAAGAATTAAACAATTAACAGCAAGATCAGTTCTTCCAGGATCATCATAAACACAATCAAGTCTCTGACTCCAAACAGCCAAGGAAGCTGCAGCTAAAAACAACATTTAAAACCAAAAATATAGCCTGACAGAAGTTCATAAGCATCTCTAAAGCAATGGAGTCCAATTAGTACTTGTGCCTTCAACATAGATTCTAATAGCTTTGAGACTAATGATGCAGAGGCAGTCAAGTGCTGTAGTAAACATAAATCAACACATTACAGTTTTGTTGATTCCCACTACAGTTTTTCCACATTTCCAATGGAATTAGCAATTTTTCTAAATATTAACTTCATTTAGGGAGAAAGGGACCACATGCACATGTTTTTAGAATGCCTGTTTTCTGGTGCTATGCAGAGCACTAAACATTATGGCCCTGACAGTGAAGATGTTCAAGAACACTGAGGTATGTATGTCAAGAACAGTCATTTTTAAGAGCAATTCAGCAATAAAGTGAACTCAAGACAGGCACTGGTCCTTCCCCTCTATCCCAGTTCACCTGCCACCAATCACACAGCTCATTCTGTGGCACACAAAGGCATTTGTCTTCACATTGTCAGCTGTTAAAGCTTTAGAGCATGTGGTGATATGTGAGGGACTGAGGCTGGACAAGTAATTACTGAAAGAATCACTACTACACAGCAAGTAGCACAAAAGAGAAGTCAAAGATAGTACAGCCACAGGGGCTGTGGGTCTGATCATGCATATACACATTGACATAAAGAGGTACATGCCCAGGGATACTTACCAATAATGATGTACTTAAAGATGTAGGAATAGTTGTAAGGTGCAGTTGCCATTGTGGCACTAAAACAAAAAACAGAACACATCAGAACTGCCACTTGTTCAAACTCAACCCCGTGCATCCAATTTAGTTCATATAAGCTAACAAAGACCCCTTTCCCATCCTCTCCCCACCAATTATCCTTTCATTCACAGTTCCAAGTGCCAGAGACCTTCAGCAGAACTCCTGTATCATTTACTCTGAACCCATCAGCAAGGCCTCAATCTTATCCACAAAGGCTTAAAGCTGTTGAAAACCTCCAATAGCTTCTTGCTTTGTACAGAGTCAGTGAGTGGACCAGCACTTGCTCACCAAATAGCTGATACATGAACTGAAAATAAAATCTGACTCAAAATCTGAAGAGTTTTAACAAAACGAGCAATTTGGAATGATTGCCTCACACTTTTGAGACTTGCAACAGGAACAAAGGAAACAGTGCAACTTGCATCCAACAGCTAAGGATTACTTACAAGAATGCTATAGTAGCTTTAACTGGGGTCTGGACTGCTACATGGCCATGTCAGAAGAGTGGTACAAGCCACAAATCAGATGTTCAGGAAGCTAGTTAACATCTCTGTGGCTTTGTCAGCACAGCAGCACTACAGCAAGGCTTTGCAGTTTCTCTTTTTTCAGTGATAATTGAAATTAGATTAGGGTAAGTACTTCCAATATTCCTGAGTTTTCCTATGCTTTCCTAGATGCAGGAGGAATTAGCACTGGCTTCAGTTGTGTAAACTTGCCAGGAGTAATAGCTGATTTACCAACTATTAGTTAACCTGGATTACAAGACTATCCAGTCAGATACTGCCAGTTAACACAAAGGATGCAAAACATCTGCTTTCGTCCCAGGTTTTAAGTCAAACTAGATGCACTGGGGTCAGTTAAGCAAGTGGAAAATTTCTACAAGGAATTCACCATCTCCTTTCCTGCTCCTGCATGGCAGATAGCCAGCCATTAGAAAACCATGGTACTTTTTATAAAGAACATTGCTTTAGCCTAGAAAGATTTTCATTTAGTCATGTGTCAGCCACATGACAAATGAAACCAGTACTGTAAAGAAATAAAAATGTAGGAAAGCTTACAAGCCTGTAACGTTTTTAAAAAGCAAAGTACTGCTTCCTCAGCCCCAGTTAATCCATACAGTGAACTGTAGTGGTAAGAAAGAACGTGACTGACAACAAATCTCATTCACAGTACACAGCCAACAGCCTCCACACCGCAGAGGTTTAAAGCAAACGCTCTTATCTAGACCTTGGAGGGGGAACAACTCCAACAGGCAGTTAAGGAGGGTTTACTGTGTGCCAGTCACTGATCTGCACCCTGCCTTGCCTTCAGGCTTGGCTTATGATATGGAAACTCTCAAGTCCTTCTATCCCAAGCAGTATGAAAACTATGCACACTAAGTCCTATACACACACACACACTCACTGTTGAATTAAAACCAAGTTTAATCCAAGATAGTAAACAAAAGACAACTTGGGACAGTAATTCTTGTAAGTGTTGGCAAGACAGAATTGCACACCAAGTGCTGCACAGGTTCCAAGAACAGCCATTTCAATCAATAAGATTTTAGAGGAAACTCTTCCACTGTAGCAGAGGGAAATCTCACACAGCCATCCCACACCCTGTTTCTCCTCCTCAGTCTCTGGCAGATAACTGCTCAGCGGACAAACTACTTCTTATCACTGTACTGGGGAAGAATTCACATCCATGACTGGAAATGCACTGCCCTTTACCAAGCAAGACAGCAACTTCACTGCCAGATTTCCTGGAAGTGGAAGATTCCAGAGTTACAATAGCAGCACTGATTATTTTCAGCACCAGCAAATAGAGAAGTAACTGCTCCATACAGAGTTTAAAATTAATGTGTTGCTGTGGAAACATCCAATACTTCAAATTTTCTGAACACATGATGTCCTTCCCTTTCTCCAGCGTGTCCCAATAGCTGTAACAATCAAAGTGAGCATCTTCTGACCCAACCCACTCCTCCTTACAGGATACTTAACTTGCCACTTGCTGTCTAAGTAAAACCAGGAGGATGATGTTCATAGCTCAATTCAGTTTGATAGCAGATGAGGTTAAACTGAAGGATTAACAGGGTATGTAAGTGGAAGTATAAAAAAAGAAAAGCACTAGAAAAGGCCAATATACACATGCAAGTACCTCCTCAGCTGGCTAAGGAATGCTCAAAGAGGCTTCATGTTTCTGAGCACCTAATTTTACAGCATCGTTGTATATAAAAAGTGAGGGGAACACAGCTTACTATCCAAGCTTGGAAGTGTAAAATTTTTTTTTTAAATAATGGACAAACTAGGAACTCTGTGCAGGCTGTATCACAAACTGAATTTGAAATGAGTCTCTTAACTACAATCTTTACTGCTAGATATACGTCTCTATTTGACAGACTGTTTTTGCTTGCTACGATATGTCAATTTTCATTAAACCCTTTAAGTAAAGAAGTCTAACTATGCTATTTCAATATAAAAGAAACTGTCACTGCTTTGCAACATGTGTATCAAAATCAGTTCCCACTTCAAAGTGAGAGCTAGAGAACCAAACTCTGTGCTTGGCAACAAACTCTGCTAAAAAATGGGTGGGAAGAGAGGACTGCCTTCAAGCCACATGTCAGTGCTACAACTCCACCCTCATTCTTACAGTGACATTACACCCCTAAAGGAGGTGAGAGGTACCACATACCCCACTGTGCACAGTCAGACCTAGCACCCGCTCTCCACAGCAGGAAGAGATTACTAATAACAATACCAATACAGAAATTCACTCATAGGATGAGTCTAGACCTTCTCTCAAGTCTCAGAGCTCCTGGAGAAGGTACTGTGTGCAGCAGGCATACATACTGAAAGCTTGAGGAAACACAGGTATTAAACACAATTTTCTAGAGTTAAACCAAAAAATAAAGCAACACTTTGGTATTACATTTATTCCAAGGGTCACGTTATGGGAAAGATTCTGAAAGACTCCAAATTATTAGTAAAGGTCAGGAATCTTTTCCTGAGAAGAGATGACTTCTTTAAAAAAAACCCAATAACAACTGAACAGCCAAATCACAAACTTTTAAACACTGAAATTCCAATAAGAATAAGCAGGAATCCAAACTGTACTCAGATCTTGGAATAAAACTGGTATTCCAGAAGGACTCTGTGCTTAAAGGGAAAAAACCAAATGCAAGAAACTGAACACAGAAGTAATGGTAAGAATTCAGCTTTAGGAAACTGACAACCTCAGCATTTACTACAGAGGAAAGAGGGAAGTCCAGACAACAGCAGTGCATAACAGGACTCAGTAAACACAAAAGTATTAGCTATATTTTAATGCAAGGGGCTAATACATGTTGATAGCATCAGCCATCTGTAGAAACTGGAGGTCTGCCTCCACTTCACAGCCCTCTGTTCCAGACACGTGAATCTTAACAATCCCAGTATGGGTTTGGGGGTTTCCTCTCAGGAGGCGAAGGTGGCAAGAACTGCAGGGCTGAGAAAGCTGCAAATAAGTACACACAACTTACCTTCAGCCACTGCTGACATTATACAATATGACATCAAAGTTAACCAACCGTGAATTTACTGTTAATAGAAAGTAAGAGAAGTTTATTCTGGAAGCTTGGTCTACCTGCTTTCTTCCTGGAAAGTCTGCCAACTTAGAATGAGTTTTGGCTCCCTTTTCAGAGGTAACACTTCCCCAGAGTTCAGAGCACTATTTCAGGATGGCAGCTGGCCAGAGGATCGTGCTTTGCAGTACATAGATTTCTGCTAACTTCAAAGCCTCTACAATTAATTTCTATATTACAGTTAGGACTAGAAGTTTTGCAGTGAACAGTATCACCATAATCCATTTTCCATATATCAACTTCTCCCTTAGAGGCTTCTTATTTATAAAAAGTTGAAGATGACCTTAATGAGATACTAGTGACAACTACATTTTCTCCTCTAATCAACAAGCACTACACAGGTATTTTGACATCTCACTGAAGCTTCATTTCAAGTATCAGCATACATCTGTACAAACTGAGATAAGGTTGTTCCAGGTGCACTGCCGTGACATTCTTTATCAGAATATTGTAACTGTAAATATTACATCCATACCAGACTTCGTGAGACCCATGCAGTTCCTTCTGGCTCAACTCAAGGACATAGCCAATTTTAACTCTTCATTGGACATCATTTGCATAGGGAAATTTCATAGCTTTATGCAGCCAGAGGACCACTGTTTGGTTAAGTCTGAAGCAAGAGGCATTTTGTATTTCATCTGGCCATCCAAGTGTTCTCTGGGTCATTCCTCAAGGATATGCAACAGGAAGGGATCCCACAGTTGAAGTCTAGTTCCCTTCTCCAAAAGGGAACCTGCAGAGCTCACCCCATCATATCACCCCTTTCAAAACTAAATAACTTTTAAAGAGTTTTTTTCACTTGGAAGAAAATATCAGTTGTGTACAAGGGAAACTGTATGCAACCAATAACTATTATCTAGAACAGCTTCTAAATCTCTACAGAAAAACAACAGGTAATTATCTCCTTTCCCAGGGCACAACCTTCCTTCTCTTCCCTGCATATTTACTTAGATGTTAATTAACAGTGAACACTGGAAGCTATCAATAAGGGAGGAAGAACTGGGGAGAGGCAGAATTGTCTCAATTCATAATTGCACTACTCCTCTGATGAAGACTTTTGTCAAGCACACAAAACACCACAGTCCAACTGGTACCTTGCTTTAGAAGGCTGCTAGAGATACACTCTGCGATTGCTTCAGTTGTGGTCTTCTGTAAAAATCACTGTACTGGAAGGTAATAACAGTTTTGTTATCAATTAGCACACCCAAGTGGTGAATTCCCCTAAGTATGTTACCCACAGCAAGCTACAAGGTCTATTACAGTTACATTTCATCATGGTTCTGTGACTTCCACATACCAAGGCCCTTCAGGTCTTCCTAAACATATAAACATATTGTCCCTCTTTAAGATGATCCCACAGCTACCCTGGTCTGTTTATTTATTTAGGTAGGGTTGTCTTTAAAAAGCCCTCTTCTGAAACTGATCCCTGAGGACTCCCAGTAGCAGCCTGCTGGCAGCCAAATACTTTCTCTTTCACCTCTGACAACATCACTTGTTGCTGGCCAGTTCCTTACTCATCCTTCAGCTCTCCCAGCGTCCTTTCTAGCTTTCCCCATTTGGATTTCATTAAAGCATCTGATTAGCACAAGACAATAAATCTGGCTGAACTCACCGTGGATCAGAAAGCAACCTAGCAAGCTTCTTATGATCTGCTGTTGAAGATCACTTTCTATTTCCTTATCATTTCCTTGCCCAGTTACTCCTCTGAAAGCACATGAGGCCTGCATGCTACTGGGATCAGACTATCAGACTAGCTTCACTTTTTGACTTTCCTCAATAGCTATCCAGTCATACACACATGGTGTTGGTTATCCTCATAGTTTCACATCCTGCTCCACCAAGTTCCTCCATTTTGTTTCCTAAACTTCCTGCATTTAGATGCACACACCTCATCTCTTACTAACCACACCCTAGCACCATAGCTAAATTAAATATTGCATACCTGTCCTCATCAGTAAGAGTACTTTCTCCAATGTCCATTCTCTCAGCCAAAGTTCTTTATCCATTTGTAGATCCTCATTTATCCTATAAAACAGCCTAACCTGTAGCACATGTCTGCATTCACAGCAGGAGAACCAAGTTCCAGAGGTATCAGATAAGCTTAAGGACAGTATATACAGAAACCAGGAGAGTTTGGTTGTCAGTCTACAAATCAGAACAACATGTAACTGCCTGGAGTCAATACCGTGGAAAACAATCCAATGTTTTGGATTGAGAGAACCAATCCTAAACAGGTTCCATTAGAATTCCAAAAGATCTATTTACATATTAAACCTTAGTACCTGCCATATAACAGGTTTGTTTTCAAAATGCTGTCCTTGACAATATTTTTTTTTTTTGTTTTTCATAAAATGGAAACCAGGAGCTTCTTCCTTCCACTCAGATTTATGACATTTTCAAATCCCTGCAGAAAAATAGGAAATGCCTTTTTTAATCCATATGAAATTATGTGATATTTATTTATTAAGTCCACCACAGTTGAGATTTTCTTCCCATTCCTAAGTAATGAAGCCCTCACTCCAAACCATGACAGAAATCAATCCCAAAACCAACACATTCCAGATGATAACATCTGGGTACTAGAAAAGTCAGACTTCTGACTTGGGCTTCAAAATTATTTATAATATGGACAACCTGAGTAAATCTTGTTCACAAATGGGTACTTTTACCTCTGTGAAAAAACGTCATACAAAACCACAGATCCACTGTTTCAGGGGCCTAGAAAGCAAAGTCCACATCAATCCAGAGCAACAGAGCTGTTGCCAGAGACCCCAATTCTTGGCTTTATTGCAAGGATAATTCAGTAGAATTTTAATTGAAGACAAACCTACCCACAGATGCTACAGAAACCTTACGAGTGTACTGCAAACAGGCAACAGACAACTAGGTGAAAGAACTGCATCCTCCTGCTTAGCCCGAATAAGCACTGAGAAAAGAAAACAGAGAACAAGCCTGTCACCTTCTCGAATAGGAAGCGACATTCCTCTCAGCCCTCATTATCTTTCTGTCGAAGTTCATGACAGCACGAGTCAACATAAGAACCAAAAGTACAGATAACACTGCACACCGGCCACACACACCGTACAACACACAGACATTGTAAACACCCTACGTGCAACCGCAACGATTCCTGATGTGCACACACACGTACACTGCATGTGCGGAGTGCTCGGTGGTGGCGTGTGACACAGGGAGTGTGCAGCAAAGGGGAGGAACGGGAGGCGGTGGCGACAAACAGTGCAGCAGCAGCGGCCTAGCTCCTGCCCAGCCAGCCTCACCCTGCCCGGCCCCGGACGGACCGCCGGGCCTCTCCCCGTCCTGCCCGCCGCCTGCAGCCAGAGCGGCCGGACCCGCCGAGCCCGGGGGCCGCCACACACCGCCCTCGGCGCTAGGCAGCGGCACGCTGGCGGGGAGCGCGGCCCCGACTAGGCCGTGGCTCCGGACAGCAGCAGGGGGAAATGCCGCCACCTGGGCCGGGTGGTTCCCGGGAGTCTGCCCCGGCCTGTCGGCGAGAGGGCGGCGCCCCCGCCCGAGCGCAGCCCGCCGGCGGCCGTGCACCGGAGCGGGGCCTAGTGCTCCAGGCCCGGCTGGGCGGAGGGGCGCCCCTCCCCGGCTCCTCCGTACCTGGGCTCGGGGAGCGGGTGGCTGTGCAGCGTGGCTCTGTCGGCGGCAGCCCGGTCCCCCCCTGCGGGCACTGTAACGCTCTGCTTCAGGCTGGGCAACGGCCGGGCCGGGTCTCCGCCTCTCTCCGGGGATCCCTCAGGCTCGGCTCCGCTGACTCCACTGCGCCCCCATCACCCCCCCTTATCCAAGATGGCGGCGCCCCTCACACGGGGTTTCCCCTCCCACTCTCGACGGGCGCCGGGGGCTGCACAAAGGTGGGCGCGAGAGGCTGCGCCGGAACCAATCGCAGTGGTCTCCCCGCCCCCTCGCCGGCGTGAGGGGCGGGGCCGGGCGGGGCGGGGCGGGGCGGGGCTCGAGGCGGCCGCGCGCCCGCGCTCCCTGTGCCTGGCGCGCGCCGAGGGGCGGGCGGGAAAGCGGCGGGGCGGGGCGGGGCGGGGCGGGGCGGGGCGGGGCCGCGCGCTCCCTCAGGCGGCGGCGGCGGCTCCCCCGCGGGCGCTCGCTCCTCAGGCGGCTGGGGAACGGGTGCGTTAGCACTGAGGGAAATCTGGGCTTTCCCAGCTTTTCAGGGTGGAAAAGTGGAGTGATCCGTCTGGAAACCCCAACCCGCCATACAATGCTACAGCCCCTTGGCCTGCAATGAGCCCGCTCTGGAAGTCACCACTGCAGCTGCCTCTGAATCGTTAAAATCGTCTTCCAATTTCGATTTTCAGATACTCTGTAGAACCAAGAACATTAACAAAGTGTAAAGACAAAGACTCCAAGATACTTCACGGCAGAAGATACAAACAGGAATAGCTTGGCAAGCTACGGGTACACAGGACACTTATGTGGCTCATTCAGTGGTTCAGGAGACAAAAAAAAGTCATAAAAGTAACATTATCAAGGATTCTATGTATCTCCTACTCCATAAATTTACCCAGATTCTCAGCTCAACACACAGACTCCTTGAACACAGAGATTACAGAAACAGTCAATGAGTTCAGACATTCAAAATGAAGACTCCTGACACTCCAGATTCATATCCAGGTTTTCTGTTTTACATTGTGTTTAACTGAGATTTTTTTATAGAAACCTTTAGGGCCCAGAAACCTATTAAAGGTAGTTACATCTCTATTTAAAGAGAAATTACCACAAAAGCTGCTAGAGGGCAGCCACACAGCGCCTGTTGGGTGGATGATTTATGCTCCTTCCTCAGCTTTAGTGCCACAAAAGCAAAGAGCTTCAACTAAAGCAAGTGGAGGGATTCTACTTATTTTAGAATTGAGAGCTGATGAGGGCTTAAGTGTGACTGAAAAGACCTAATGGTTCTTCCTGCCCAAATACATATTAGACATTGAATCTAAATAATGTGATTTCCTCTCCTAACAGACTGCTGGAGGACAATACGGATCTCATTTCAGTCCCACACACTATGGAAAGCATCAAGTTCTGTTGTGTATCAGTGTCCAAGACTCAAATTGCCCCTTCCCTTAAGGCAGCGCACCGCTGATATTAACATTCCTATGGAAATCTCTTCCCAGAGTGGGTATTTTCCATCTCCATTACTCTGACTTTACTAATTTGATGTTCTCAGCGTACCAATGTACAGGGAATCCTCTGCTTTCTCCAGTGACTGCTTTCCATGAATCATCCAGACCTTAATTATTACTCAGTCCCTACCAGGGAGACACGGGATGCTGCACTCTGTGTCATCTGGGCACAAGCCTCTTACACAGGGGCAAAAAAACAGATGAAAAACAATTAAGATTTTTTTTTTTTACATCTACATAGTAACTAACTAAATAAATCTCTGATTAATAAAAAGCAAGGACTCAGTAGAAAGATAAAAAATCTGCTAGCAATCTACTACAGTTGTACGAGTACTGTCAGGGTTCTAACTTTTAAACAGACCATACTGTGCAACAGAACCTTTTTCAAGTTTTGCAATACCTTATATGGAGTGACTTTTGCTACAAAAATAGGTCAAAACAAGTCAGTAAGAATGATTTCCACAAGAGGGAGTCTTCAAACGCAAAACGATCTGACTATTTTGACCCAGTTACAGTCTGGTTTACTGTCTTTAAGAAAATACAGATAATACAAATACAGAAAATACAAATTTTATATAAAACTGTCTTTATTTGTCAGAGAAGGCCAACGGCAATACAGATTTGCTTCAAAGGTCCTGGTTTTGAATTGCTTTATATGCTTGTATCAAATATTCCTATAAAGTTTGAAGTACACAAGAATTCAGCAAGACAGAAGACTAAGTAATGGCAACTATATTTCTTCTTTGGTTCTTTTATTCTCGTGAGTGCTTTAAAGCCTGCAGCAGTTTTTCCAACAACAGTTATTGAGAAAAGGCTGACTTCAGCCTATTCATTCTGAACATCTGGACAGAACCTAACAACAGTAATTAAAACCCACTGAATGTGTAACAATACCAAATTGCTAGAGATGGAATACTGCCTATCGTCCCACCCTTCCTTGTGGATTTCTGCTAGGTCAATACAGCCTGCTTTTGAAAGAGCCTTTTCTACGTGTCTCTTTCTGAAGTCTCTCAAGAAAGAATAGCATCCAAATTTTCTGGTCACATGAGCATTGCTCTTGGACTGATTTTTTTACCACAAACCCCAGGAAAAGTAAAGACTCAGAGTTAATACAGTTGATAGAAGGTTTGGGGATTCCGTCCTTTTCAAATAAATTACATACAATGATCTATAATATCTGCTTCCTTGTTTTAGAATGCATCTTTGTAAAATACTTTTAAAATAATGATTAAATGACACATCAGCATTCACAAAGAACGTGGAATAGAACACAGTGCAAAAAGTTACAGTCATTTTCTATCCAAAACACTGTTTTTTTACTGAGGAGAGCATTGTGGGTGGCAGACAAGCTCAGCAACTTTGAGTAAAAGGAAATGTCAAACAGTTGCTCACTGGTTCCTTATTTGCAGTCGCAACAGCTGCTGTGGAGTCATAGCACAGGTTCTCAATATTGCTATTACTAACACAGCTTTGCTGATCCTACAGGAAATATTACTTTGCACAGCGCAGGAGAAACCTTATCACAATAGAAATGATCCATAAAGCATAGCTACTGAAAACAACCACTGCCAGCACATACAGGACAACATGCAGGCAGGAATTAGCAACAGTTAGGAAAATCTAAGTTACCCAGCAGCAACAATGCCCAAATTGTCAGAATTTAAACTGCCACATCACAAACACAGTCAATAAAAAGGTAGATACAATAAGGTGTGTTTGTGCAGACTTGGTTTGTCTGTCTTCTTCCCCTGAACCCCAACTTCTTTTTTCTGACTTTCTTCAAGTTTATGTGGGCAAGTACAGAAAGAAGAAATGTGGGATATTTCAGGAACTATTTTGAAATATACTTCCGTGAGAGTCGATCACGTAATACTCAATTGGTCTGAAATGACTAATTGGCCTTTTCTTGTGTTTTAATTTTAAGTTGCTAGGTTCTCCTTTCATATCTTCCCATTTCAGTTTTGTGGTGTCTGTAGAAATGTCCTCGTGGTCATTTTGGTTTTTTTTAGTTCCTTCTTTATCTTTCTTTAGTTCCTTCCTCTGTTGTAAAATAGGTAGCCAAAAATCATGTTTTCACTCGCACTTATAAAACCTCAAAACTTCAAAATAAACTTATTGATAGTATAAGAAAATTTGATCCAACAGTGCTTCTGCTGTAAGTCGATGCAGATCAGCTGGATTCTCCCTGTTGATGTGACATTTCATTGAAGGCAGTGAATGAAGTACAAAATGGAAGTATTCCCCGTTGCCTGCCTGCCTTTCAACACTAACTTTCAAGCACGGCTTTCAACTGCATACAGCAGTGACTCCAGTTGATGGGGTCAGTCCTCAGCACAACTCCTTTCATCCTGACTAAAGATAACGCTGAGCTGCACCAGCTTTATGCAACTTATTTTGGAGCTCACAGTTAAACTCTGATCTCTGGTTCACTTTAGCTCAATCCTCAATGCTGCATTCAAGCTCATGTGTCATTTAGCAAGTAGCTTATATCTTAGGACCAAAGAAACAACCTTACAGCAATAGAACTGTCTGCAAAATAGCAGCATTGGCCCTTCACAGACACGTAAGTTGTGTGGTTTTCCTGGCTGATGGGACAACATACCCTCAGACCAAATCTTGAAAGTGGTGAAAGAATGCATGAGTCAATCGTCTTGCACAAATCAAGATGAGATCCACGCAGAGCTTCTCATGAACAGAAAGCAATTATTGAAGCTAACAAATACCTTTAGACATTGGTGCACAATTTCAAGATGTTTTCTTGCTGAAGGACAATTACGTAGAAGTACTTTGCAAGTGCAGAACCTACAGCTGACACAGCACAACAGTTTGCCTCAAAAAGTTTCCACCCTTCTCATTCACAGGGATTCCTGAGGCTCTTCCTGACATCAATATCCTATCTTGATTCGACTGCAGATATGGATGTAATTCCACATCCCACTCTCTGTGTAGTGAGAGAGGCTTCTTCCTGAAAAGCAACAGTCTCATCCATTTTAGCCCACCAAACTCACTTTTTTATATGGTCAACACCACAGCATTTCCAGTTGCATGGGTTTGTTGTGGAAACTGGGACCTAAAATTTCCATGGAAACACTACAATTTTAAAAATACTTTAAAAAAAAAGTAAATAAATAGAGCACAGTGTTTTTAAAAGGTTGAAATCATTTTGCATTAATCCTATTTGACTGACAGTTAAAGAATTTTTGGGTTAGCTGTGCAATGACTATGTTATAAATGCAATTCATATCATGCATTATAACATGTCTCTATTTTTAATTAAGAACAGAATTGAACATTTACTTTTGGGATGAAAGCATGTTTTGAAAGAGCAGAATTTCCCTCAGTTATTAGCTCTAATGAGTAGCCTGTCCCTTTGTAGCTCTAAATAGTACCTTTGCTTGATACGAACATGATGCAGAACATCAAGCAGATGATTTAAACTGTGCAAACAGAACCCCTGTGGCTGTGTAACAGTGTTACTACCTCTTTGTAATGTACGTCCCACTTAATGAAAGGTTCCTGTTGCCCTGGTTATGCCCAGTTCTACCAGACCACAGAATCAAAGTAGCAGATAGTTTTTAGCCCTTCTAAAATATTCTGGATAATAATGTGCTCATAAAACAAAAGAATAACAACAATCTTCTTCAGTTACAGCGATGACAAAGGAGAAATATTGACCTTTGGCTTTTGTCATTACCCATGTCATTGTTACATTGCCATGCAGTTCCAGCAGCAACTGAAGGCATTGTTGAGGGCATAGAAACTGTTTTTGTAAAAACCCATACCAGGGTGGCACTGTCTCGGTACAATGCTTCTCTCAGGAACACAAGGCAGTTCTCTGATTACATGATGGAGACAGAGAAAGAAAAACAGCAGCCGTCTGCGGCCTGTCTGCTTGTCTCAGAGTTACCACAACTCACTTGTAGCATCTAGGAAAAACTACATTAAAAAATGACAGACTTTGGAAATTAAACGTTATGTTAAATTTCTCAGGAGCTTAAATGGGTTATCTAATCAATAATTATAACTTCTGCAACCCGCATCATCGCAATTTGTTTACCAGCTTCACACACACGCTATGCCCAGCAGCGCTCACTCTTGCAAAGAAGATACTCTGAGGTATACTGGAGCTAGCAAGTGTCAAAGATTATCTTCATGTGGCTCGGGGCCAAAACAACATCTATATATACACACATACGTGTCTGTCCACACAAATAAACAGTATCTTACGGAACTAGCTGGAGGGAGCGTGTGATGGGAAGGAAGTCATCGGTGGCCTCCATGGCAGTCACCAGTCCTGCTGCTCCTCCCTCCCACCGCTGCCGACAGCAGGGCTGTGCACAGAGCCCAAGGCCTCCCAGAGCCCGCCACTGGTTTGTAACTGCATCAAACTACTGCATCGCTGAATGACGTGTGATTAATGAATGACGTGTGATTAGTGACTGCAGTCTATAAGGAGACTGTCCTACAAGTTCCCTGTACGTGTGCTTTTGTACGGACATACCAATGCTGGTGTGAAAGTACATAGAAACAAGAAAACTCATACAACAAATGAAACCATTAAAACAATATCTGGAATTGAAGAAGTGGGAAGATGTTGCAGAAGCAAACCCATTTAGAAGAACAGAGTAATGTATCAAGAAATAGGGAAATATTTGCCTAATAGTGCAAAGTTTTCCACACCACAAGGAAAAACTCAGCTAAAATAGAAAAGAACAACCCATCTGCCTTGGATGTATTTCACCAGACAGGGATAAAGCCAGGAAAAACCTAGTAACATCTAGAGGAGAGAACAAACCTTGGCGCATCTCACCAGGCTGAAGTTAAAGGTATTAAAGAAAGATGGAGCAGGATGAGTTGGGGGAGGCTGTGGCCGTGTAGAGGGGTGAACGGGAGTTCAGAGACAAGCTGCTTATCCCCTGCCATAGCCCCACGTGCACTCACAGCCCGAACGCTGCAGACACGGCTCCAGGCCACCCCGCAGGAGCCTCCCGCAGCGACAGCCACGGCCTCGCACTGCTCGCTTCACCTTCATCCCCTGCTTTTGGGTGGAGAACCAAGTCTTCCAGCACCGCTGCCTCGCCGTAGGGTGATGCAGCCACTGGGCCTCCCACGGTACGGGAACGAAGGGCTGCTCTGTTCCGCAGGCCCAGCGCCGCCTGGCTCCCTGGGCAGCGGAGGGCGGCCGGCCTGCGGGAGGGCAGGGGAGGCCTGTGGGAGCACCACCATTCCCACACGTGCCGGGGAGCGCTCCCCAGCCGGGCCCGGGACGGTGCCGTGTCCCCCCTGCCGTGTGGCGGTGTGCTGACAGGGCTGCCCGCTGCGCGCGGGACAGGGAGCGAGAGAACAGCCTCTCTCCAGCCTCCGCGGCCGGGGGTGCGGGTCCGGCGGGAGGCCAGGGGCGGTGGGACACCTCGGCCCAGGCCGGAGGGCGGGGGAGGCCGGGCCGTGCTGGGGGCTGAGGTAACAGGCGGGGGCTGAGGTAACAGGCCCGCAACAAAATGGTGCCCGAAGGCCTGCGCAGGCTGAGGCACGCTGAGCAGACCACGGGCGGTACCGGCACCACGGGCCGGGCCCCAGCGGCGCCCCCTGGCGGCGGGCGGCGGGGCTGGGGCGGGGGAGCGCCGCGGTCCGCCCCCGGGGCAGCCCGGCCCTGCCCTGCCCCGCCCGGCTCCGCTCCGGCAGCTGCTTCCACCCTGCGAGCGCCAGCACCAGGTAGGGCCGGGCCGGGGCAGCCTGAGGGGGCTGTGGGGGGAGCGTCCTCCCGCCGGCGCTGGCCGGGGCGGAGGGGAGAGCGGGCGCGGGGCAGGGGTGCGGAGGGCTGTCGGCTCCGCGCGGGAGGGAGGCGGGCGCCGGGTGCGTTTCCTCCGGCATCTGCGGGGTCGTTCTCCGTGGCTTCCATCAGCACAGTGTCTCGAACTTTGCGGGGCCTCCGCGCGAACCGTTACCGTCCGTCGGAGAGCGCGGCTCGGTGCGTTAACGGGAGCGTGTGCGGGGGATGCACCCCGAGCAGGGCCAGGGGGGTCCCCGGTGCGGAGCAGGGGCTGGCGGCGGGCAGGGCCGGGCTGCCCCGGGAGCCCCCGCACCTGATGGGGACAGCGGGGGGGTTGTGTGCTTTGTTCTTTGCCTGGGGGAAGGATGTTTGAAAGCTCTATTTGAATAGAAACTCAAAAAATGTAGACACCTAAAACGTATTTAAAATGTTTCCTAGGAAGAGTGTTTTAAAAAAAAAAAAAAAGTTATGGGGATGACTTGTTTCAAGGAGGCCTCATTAGTAAGTAGATCCTCTCTGAATGAAACTGCTTTGAATGTTATTTGCTTTTGGATGTAAGAAATCCGACTTTGCTAACAAGGATGACATTGTTTCCCCTTACGTCTCTGATTTTTCTGACTGATCTTTACAATTTCCATTTTCCACTACCAGCTCTCTGCATGATGCAAGTTTATCAGCCAAAAAATTTCCTTTCCTGGAGTATGGCATGGCTCAGCTGAGGGCTCTGGAGCAGGGGATCCTGAGGCATTGCTCATCCTTTAGGTCCTGCTGTCCTCTGTGCTTACGCACCAGCCCTGGGTGTCAGTGTTACTGTATCTGTACCATTGACGTGCCCTGTTGCAGGACTGACTTCCTGCAGTGGTGAGAAGTTCAGCTCCATGGATTTCACTGTAATTCAGTGTGGCAGGGATTGTAGTTACACCTCATCGGTGATGTAGGTGGATGGTGAGCGTCTTGTTAAGTGTTTAAATACAGGGAGGGGTTTTCCAGTGGTTGAGTGTTTAGATAGCAATTTGTTTTAGTGAGAGGTGAGTACCTGCAGTGTCCCTAGGTGAATGTTTCTTGCTCTCAGAGTGGAGGCTTTCTCCAGCTGGATGAAATTCCAATGCTGTGGGGAAAACACTGGGGAAATTGAACCAGCCATCCATCTTCAGCTGCTTCTGAGTGTCTAAAGGGGTGACAAAGCAAAAATGCTACTGCTAGTTTCAACTTTGATTTTACAGGCACAAATCCGACACGTTTGTAATTCGTTCCTTTCATCACCAAAGCAGAGATGCGAGATAGCTTTCATGGTTCTGATAATGTTACCAAGGGGGATTGCTGCCAGCTCCAGCTGAAAGACTGGCTGCCTGAGGTGTTCCATTAGGAGGCTGGGTTTGCAGATACTTTATATACTTTTGTAAGTGCTTCAGCCACTTACTGAGTTCGTCCTGTGGTCAGCAGTGTCACTAAGTGCTTCTGTGGAAGAGGTAAGAGCCTTCCTCCAGGACAAGAAGCAGCAGCTAGCTCTTTTCAGAGACCTCCCCGACCCCAAATTCCCATAAAATAACTTTTTGTTGTAGGTTGGGTGTTTTACAGAGCCCTGATGGGAACAAAACCATTCTTAAAATAGCACTGTGACGTATTTTGTTACTCAGGATTTATATCTGGTTGCAACTCACTTTGCAAATACAAGCTTTCCATTTTAGTTCCGGCCTCACACATTAGCGTTGCTACTGACTAGCATGTGTGGGAAAGAGGGTGTTGGACAGGAATCTGCAGCTTCACAAACCAACCATCTCCCAGTTTTGCTTTGGAATCCTGACACCAAAAGAAAGGGTTTTTTTCTTTTTTTTTTTTTTAAATACAAACCGAAGTGATCAAGTTTCAGATTGGTTGCAGTAAAGCTGAACATGGTTAAATACAGATATAAAGTAGAGTGGGCACAATAACTAATTACTGTCTAGGAAGAAGCAGCTGCTCTTGGTTTTTTGTTTGTTTTCACAGCAGTTAGGAATTGCTGTGTGAATAATCACGTTCTGAATATGTCTCTGCCTGACTGCTATCAAATGCTTTTCATGAAGAGGCAGAAAATTCTGATATTGGCAATTTGTCAGCAGCAAGTTGTGTATTATTTCTGTTGATTAGTTATAGTCTGATTCTCCAAATCAGGTATTTGATGTCCCTTCTAAAAATTAAACAGGAAAATACATATGAGAAAATCGTATATATTGTTATTTTGTATGTCCACTTTTCACCTCCAAGACTCGAATGAAGTCTTGCGCAGTGGCTTTCAAAGGTCACTGAGGTTTGACATGGAGAAGAAAACCTCAAGTTATCCTTCTTTATTTTTTTATGCAGTTTATCTCTTTGAGTATCTCTGTCATGTCATTTGTTCTGCTTCTCGTGGCATTAGTTCAAGTCCTTGTCTTTTCAGTCTCTTAATCATTAATTAATCACTTCAGACACTATAAAGACTAAGGGAATTGGAAAGAAATGCTCTGGATGGTGAACTCTTTTCTCATAAAAGCAGTAAACGTGCTGGAGTTCTCAGCTATGAGCCATGCTGGAACTATTTTTCCCATATTATCAAACACAAGCTCCCTAGGTGGGGATAGTGCACAGCTATTGAGCCTAAAACTGCGTTATGTCAGTCTGTGAAGTATTTTTCTGCAGGAGGCTCCAGACACCAAGGGCAGTGTGAGAAGGCAGCGCAGTCAGACACAGTCCTCGGGGCACAGGAGCAGGGAAGCTGTCACACTGGTTCCTCAGTATCTGGTCTCTGAGGGCAGCTCGCAGCAGATGTTTAGACAAGGAAGAGAATGGAAGAACGCACGGGCAGTTTTCCTCAGGTCTATCCTTGTGACTTTTGGCAGTTGAGAACTGTCGTGATTAGGGGTTTCCTGAAGTGAAGGTTGTTTGGTTTTTTTTAACGTAAGGAGAAGAAAAGTAAACGAACTGGCAGGAGGAGTGTCTGAACAGACTACACGCACCAGGCCCGGATTTCAGAGGATCTGCTTCTGCCTCATCGCTGCTTCCCAGGGAGTCACAGACGTTGGCCCGTGTCCAATATTTACTCTACATCCTACAGTCTTCAGCTCCCTGATAGCGAAAATACACCGATTGCCAGAGTAGATTCATCAAGCCTCTTATTAACCGTTTGGCACACTGCTAGGTGGCTGTTTCCTGTGTGCAGAGCAATATGCTCATACCCTCCAGATACAGCTGCACGGCTGGTGCTTGCCTCATCAGAGCAGTAAACACTTTTCTTGCAGCAGCAGAAGTCCTGTTAGGTCCATCACTGTACAGAGACACTCAGAGTACACATTCTGCTGATCCAGGTGCGTATCCAGCACTAGAAGAAAGCTGCCTGATAGTATGTCACTGTTAAATCCCATCATAGGTGAAATCAGATCAGTGTTCATAAGTTGTCACCTTTCAGTATTTCACACCTGCTCAGTGAAGGAAAGTGTGGTCAGAAAAGTTAGGAAAGGAAGTAGCAGCCTTTAACAGTAAGTGTTTGACTCTCAGCAGGATTGCCAAGTATTTATCTCTGATTATCCACTGGTGATGCATTTGCAAGGTCAAATAGAGCTCTGACATTAGTGGAGTTAAATAGAGCTCCAGCAGCTTTTTCCTGGGGTGCTTTGCAGTGCTTGGCAACCTGAAAATGCCAGACAGGAATAGCCTTGTGGGATCACTGACACTGCAGTGGGTTGATTTGCTTGGTGTTCTGGGGAGTTCTGCCTGTTCACACTTCCCTCGGGAGGAGAACCTTTATTTTAGTTTGTCTGTCTGTTTTTCCCCACTTTGGGGTGGACTGGGACTTGGCTAGGAACTGCATCCCCTGTCAGGATATTCAGGTTGTCAGGTTATTTTGATAAAATTTGGAATGTGATGGTGACTTTGTGGAGGGGTTAGATGGTATAGACCCTGAAGGGGGTTTGTTTTTGTTTTGTTTTTTTCATTTTACTCATTTCAAAGTGTTTTTTTCAGACTACGGGCTATGTTTTTGGTCTTTCCCTTCCTCTTTTGCCCCTCTTTTGCCCCTCATTCACATCCCACTGAGAATCTGAAGAGCTGGAACTGATCTCAGCTGATGGCCCAGCACAACTGGGAGAGGGAGAAACAACTCTTTGTCTGTATTGGGAGCTAGTCAGTTGGTGGGACACCATCCAAAAACAAAGTTTAAACATATGTTATTTACTGACTATTTCCACACACAGTCAAAATACAGCTACAATTCAAAACAGCATCTTTAATAAAACACTGGAGGAAATGAATCATCCTGGGATCTTTTGGGATGGATGGGGGCTGCTGCGCTGAGAGCTATCACCATTAGGACGTTCCCTTCTTCAAGGCTGGCTGCTTTAAGAATGCTTGTGGTTCCTCAACACTGAAGCCTGAATCCTGCTAAAACTAAAAGAAATAAAACCTCTCAATCCCCGGAAGGAATGCTGCAAAGAGTTTGCTGTGAGGAACGAGCATGTCTGTTCATGGCACTGCCCTCTTGTGGCTGTGCGCAGTGAGGATGGAAGCTGGGTGCTCCTGCTGCCAAGGCTGCGGTGGCAGCTGATTCTGGAACTGAAAACAGCCTGAGTGAGAAGCCCTAATATTTGCATGCACTTCTCTTGTCCTTGTACATGTAGTGAGGGCTTATTGTAAATCCTGTCACCTGGGTCTGATGCTACACTTGCAGTGCAAGGCCGTGTTTCATGCTTCCCTTTTGGACTCATTTTAGGCCATCTCTTCTGGTTTCCAGCCCTTCTCCAGTAATGATGTATTACTCTGTCCTTCTTTGCATTATGGATAGTGGCTTGAACAGGCTTCTGTGCTACAGAGGAATCTTGGCTAGTTCTCAGGGGAAAACCAGTTTGCATGGAGCTGCAGACGATAGTCTGCAGATAGTCTGCTGCAGATAGTCAGGACCTGGTGACTGGAGGAAGAACATCTGTGTCATTTCCCTGCAGCTGACCACAGGCATTTCTTCACTGCCTCCATTAATGTGTTTTGGCTGTCACCACCAGATCTCTCTGGAGGACATAGTATGGGCTGATAGTCATGTTTTAATGTCCTGGATTATGTCTTACAGGTTGCATAAGCATTCCTTTAAGACATGTTTTCAGCACTGAACAATATTTTGTGTTTGAATGTAATTCAGGATTCGTTTTTGCCCCCAGCTGAATGGAAGCAGTCAGTGGTTTCCACTGATCCATACTTACCTATGCTGTGTGTATTTAAGTGCATGATTCAGCTCTCACGTATGCTCTTAAGGTAGGGCTTTTAAACAGCTGATTGTATCAGCAGATTTTCTTAGGGTGTGTTTCAAATGGGAGACCTATATATTCTTAAAAATTTTCTCCCATGTAAGTAATACTCTTCCCCATGTCCATCAGTGCAGCTCAGGAGAAACTCAGGCTTTTGCGTTGGAGTTTTTAGCTTTGGTACATTGGGCTGAAGCCTCTGTGTTTACTAAGTGGATCATATTCAAAAGGTAGAGGGGACCAGAATAGAGCTGACATGACTCATAATGCAAACAAACAGCTGGAAAAAGTGAATGATACTCAAATCATCTGTGTGTTCTAATTTGCTAAAGTGGTTTAGGAGGAATTTTAACTTACTTGCCAGTTGTACAGATAAAGCTGTACTCTGTGTCCAGGACTGTTGATCCGAGTTCTGTTTGGAATCAGATGCATATCTTAAATGAAAGAGGAAGCTGCTGAAGGGGCAATACCAGTTTGAATTTTTTGGGTTTGTGGCTGGCTGTGTCTGTAAAGATGGAGCTGCAAGGAATACATTAGCTATGCTGCTTCTCATATAGAGAACCAAAATAGTTTATGGAGTCACCATGGCTAGGGTAGAAGGAGGCTCTCCCGTGCCAATTTTTCTTCTCCCAAATAAGCTTTGTTTACTCGCTGCTTCAAGGGGTAGAAGGAAAGGGGTTGTTTATAGTTTTGTGTGTATACAAATTTAGGGCTGTCTGGACACTGAAATGGATCTAATCTATCATTTTAGGTGTTTTTCAATGCCTATCACCTTGGCCACAAAGCTGAAGTCCCATCAGGTTTATTTTTAGTGGCTTACTGAAGAGTTAGTCATAATATATACTGTTTTGGCAAGGAGGCTATAAGGAACAGACGAGCATTTCGTGTTTTCAGAATGCGCTGTCATCAGCTGGACTATCTTCCCTTCTCTGTTTTATGCAGCATCATGTCTTGAGTTTTTTATTGTCAGAACTTGAATAATTCTGTAGTGTTCACTCTCACAATCTTTGTAAATTCAGAGTTTTTACAGGTCAGCGAAGGATCAGAGAAAAAAGAAGTGGCTGTGTGGGTAGTCAGAAAGTATAGATTCTTTTCAAAATGTGGCATTAGCTAAACATGAAGCAAGCAAATAAGTTGATTTGTGGTATGTTTGATCTCTTCAGTGGCGTTATTTCAGACAGTGATCTGCAGAATGCAGCTCTTGCTATGGGAGATGTTGATGTCTTTGGGATTGATCACACCAGTAGGATTGTACAGCTTTGCTGCTTGCAAAACAGTGACTTACAGTTCTCCTGTTGTTGCAACAGAAATACAGTGACTATTTAATTCTTCTGACACTTGATATAGGAGGTCTGGAATGCTGTGAGACAAGGGAGTCTTTCTTTTCCTGAGAAGATATATTATTATTATTTCTTTGGAGCACTCCATATTCTCCAGGCAATTTTTGGCAAATAAGTAGAGGGAAAGATACAATTAGCTGGGTGGAAATGCAACTCTTTGCCCCCAAGGTGTGATACAGATTGGTGCAGAAGAAGCATTTTTGGAGCATGAGTGTTGTGTGGATACAGGCTCTACTAAGATTTACTGTTCTCCACATATTTTAGAAATTCAGCCTGTATTTGCAAGTTATTTTGATGCTCTGCAAGTGTTATCCATTAAAATAAAAAAATACAGCCTTTGCCATCTAGAAATGCAGAAATTGGTTCCAGTAGTAAGCAGCAGGTGTTTTAGATACTCAGTGGTGTAATATTATGTTGGCTGCAGGCTTTCCTGTGTGGGATTTGTTTATGCAGCACGTTTAGACAAATTAACCAAACCTATCATGAACTAGACACTGTAAATGAGAACAACCACCTGGTGATCTGGCTCACCACCACTGATTTCACAGCCTCATTTAATTCAGCCTGAGCAGCCCTGTGCAGGTAAGTCCTTATTATATTTGTGGATATGTACAGGTGTGAATTGCTGCAAATTAGCTGTAGCTCAAAAAAAAAAGTTACATTCATTTTTTTCTTGTAAGCGACCAGTTACTGAGTAAAAGCTGCGAGGAGAGTCAACTATTGAACAGTGGGGTTTGGAATGTGAGGGAGATGGAGTTCTCTGCACGGTTCCTTTTAAACCAGGGTGCTGTTAATGTAGTGATCAGACCTCGGGGTCTCTCTGTTTCATGTAAATACTTACTTAAAATGTCTCTTTCCTTTGTGAGACATAGCCCCCTTTACAGCTGAGTCTATTTAAATGAACCACTGCACTTATTTCTTCTTTCACTCATGTTTTCACCAGCAATTTTCCACCTCTTCTTTTCTGATTGCCCATCTTCAGTAAGTATCCAGGAAAAAAGCCATCCAGAAGCATCACTGAATGGCTTAAAAATATATGTGCTCTATAGTCATAGAAACATGAGAGTACAAAGTGTTGTGAGGAAAGCCCTGTAAGCTAATATTTGCTATGTCATACAGAGGAACTGGCTACTAAATATTTATACCTGTCCCATTGTGTTTAATCTTGCTTTAATTACTATTTAATTTAAAAACTGTTATAATATTATCATTACTGCCTTGTGCATTTTGTGTTCTGAAATACTCTGGCCATACCAGAAGTCAGGGGATGTTTTGGTTGAGTGTGTGCATTTCTCCAGCTTTGATAAAGCTGCTCTGAATGTTTGAGGTTGAGTCAGGATCAGGCTGGAGCGTGGCAGAATAAATATTTTTCTCCTCTTTTTTACCCTGTCAGTATTGGATGATATTGTGTCGTAGGAAGATACTTCAGATAGCATCGTTAGATGGACTTGGCAGTGTGGTGAGCTAGAGTGAGAGGTACTGGTACATGGTTTTCTTGAAGGGAACAGGACATTCCTTTCAGGATAGTTGTGCTGGGCACCTCCTTGGCAGAAACAAATTCAGAGGGGAGTAAAGTGGCGGAAGTGCTGATGGCATCGCTTTATGAGGGCGTAGAGGGACTGACAGGTGAGTGGGAGGCACAGCCACAGAGACCAATCTAGAGATGGAAGTGTTTAGGGAGGGAGGCAAAGAGAACTGTTCATTACAAGTTGCAGGGTGGAAATAAGAAAAGTGTTTTGGATTGGGTACCAGGAGAGAAAACTAGAGAGTCCTGGATTGGAGGTGGTAGAAGCATCAGCTGCCAGGGCTTCCAACAGCACCATGCCAGAGAGGGCGCGCAGCAGGGCGAGGATGGCACGTTAGCTGAGCAGAGACCGCATTTTCCTCTGGCCTTTCCTCTGAAGCAGGCAGCTTCCAGCCTCACTTTCTTGAAGAAGCAGTCTCTAAATTCTGCCCTTGGTCTGTGAGCCAGATGCAGACCTGTGTCCAGTGCCACTTCCCTCCCGCACCACGTCTGATGTTTTGTGTTTGGTGAATAGGGGGTCTGTCTCTGTAATTATTTCCATGGGCCAGTCTCCATTATGTGGTGTTCTCAGCTAGGGCTGGCGTGATTGTGTTAGCTGCACATCTGGATACCATAATAACTTGTAGTCTTCCACTGTTTGCTCAAATAATTGGACTTTTCTTAAGGTCTTGTTTTTGTCACTATGCGTCCAAGTGTCTTTCAGATGATCCATCTGCACTGAAAGCCTGTATTCCAAGCCCTTTCCTTGTTTTCCTTAAATAACTTTCCTTTGCATAAGATGTTGGCTCTGCATAGCCCTGTTTCCGTGACTAAGCTGGGCAGTTTTAGTAACATCAGCTTGAAATTTCCCTTTTTCCCATGTCCCCAACAGGACATCCTCTCGGCAGGGTCCTGGCATGTGCCCTCAGTAAAACATCCACAGCACAGATTTCTGTGGCTTGATTTAGCAAGGCAACATTTGCTGACAACAGTAATAAACCATACCAGCTGTTGAAGCATATTACACTTACTCCCTTCTGACATGCTTCAGATTAATTTTTACCAAATAACACTGTAATATACTATTTATTCATTATAGCCCTATTTCCCTTTTTTGCTTGTATTTACATTCTGCAACTAATTGGCAATGCAAGTTTGGACTGAGAGCAAAACATATAAAATGCCAAGTTAACTAGGGGACTAAATAAATTGATTTTCCACAATATCATATATGCTTATGAGTATGTATAAGCAGATGAGAATATAACCTAAACCAGGATGCTAATGAAGATTATCCCAGGTCTTTTCACCTTCAGTCTGTGAAGTTTGGCCTAGTGTGGCACTGTAAAGGTATTTATTAATAAAAAGTGGCACTATACAAGTATTTATTAATAAAAAGTCCAAAGTATTTTTCCATTTGGAAGGGACCCATCTCTTTCTAACATTATGCAATCCAGTTGTCTTGCTTTGGGTGTGCTGCAGCTGCAGAAGCCTCTCGCAGCTGCTGTCCTCAGAGTGCTAGAGCTGGCCCAGTACACGGTCAGGGTTCCAGTATTTTTTTCATGGGGTCTTAGACCTCTGACACTCTGAACTTCCTTCACAGAGATCAGAAATACCAGCATGACTAAGACATTGTTTTTATGATCAATTTCATTTTGACAATTTCCAGTGAAATTTTCAGAGGTTCATTAACTAAATCAGAGTTTGCCAAGGTGACATTTCAAAACAAAATGAATCAGTTTCGACCACAGAGAAACAGAGTGTTCTAATGAGAGACAGAAAATACTCCCATGGAGAGTGGAGGAAGCACAAAGTGGGGTCTGCTCTTTCCTTCATGGAAAGAGCATTTGATTTGGCCCCTTAGTTAAGCATCTTTTGAGAGATTCTGAGAGTGGGAACCTCAGACTGTCAGTAACTCATCCCTAGGTGTGTTAAGAGAAAAGAAACAGCAGCAGAACCACACATAGGCATGAGTTACGTTCCTCCTGGCATTCTTGTTTGACTTTCCAAGATGTTCACAGCCACACACTGGAGGGGATGTCTGAGGCAGGTCCCTTGAGCGGCGTTTGGCAGATGCTGTATCACAGACACTATTCCCTGCACCTCCAGCAGCCATTCCACCCTCTGGTAGGAGCACAGGGCTGCTCTGTTCCTGGGGTGCTGCAGTGGAAACTCTACAGCACAGTTTACTTACTGCAATCGCTTGTAAAATGCGCTAGATTGGCTTGCTGAAGCATGAGAGGACTGGCAGAACAAGCTCTTTACTGGTGGCAGATCATTGGTATGTTACGAGCAGCTGCACTGTGTTGTAACTCCATTGAACCGAATAGGTTTGGTGACTGTTACGTTCCTGTCACAGGGTCTTGCTACACCCTCAGAAGTATTTAGTTGTGAAATTACTGAATTAGCTCTTCTTCTGTCACCTACCAGACTCCTAATGCCCTTTTGCTAACACACGGGCTGGAACACACCAGCCCATCTCGCAGCCCTCTGGAGTGTATCACTGACAGCAGCTTGTGTGGAGATTGCAGTGAGGTGCCATACACACGGGCTGAATTTTGCATCTTCCTCCTCTGACAAGTTCAGAGAGCGGAGGATGTGTTCCCTCCATCCTCAGGTTATTCAGTTGTGTCCTTTCAGTGCTTCTTTGTTCTTCCCATCTCCGAAATCTCTCTCTGCAGCCCTTGCCATCTGGAAGAGCCTTTCTGTTCCTCTGCGTCTCATCAACTTTCCATTTATTTGCAGTTTTCAGCTGACAAAATGTTGACTCTGTTGCTGATGTCTCTTTAATTTCTTCCTCTCTTTTTGACCTCACAACTAGATATTTGGCTTGTTTGAAGGTAATTGCAGTTGGCTGTAATGGATAGCATGTTGTCTGAAGTTATTGCCTGCTGGGATTAAGCAGCTGTAAATGGCTGAAAGGAGTCTCTGAGACTTCCAAGAGGATTGCTTGCACAAACGTGTTACGCCCCTATATTGCGGAGGGGGCGGGAGTGTTTGTCCCTGATAAAAGACCAGCTTCTGCGGTTCATCTTCACTGGCAGGAAGAGGGAGCTGGGACTCCCTACAGCTCCTGCAGAGGAAGGGAGAAGCCCATTTGGGGATGGGCAAACAGGACTTGGGTTACATTTTTCTCACCATTTTTTGCACAATGGCTCTGAAGCTGAACTGTGTTAGCTCCGTGTCTGTTGCAGGGCTTGGATATGTTGTTACAGCAGCTGTTGTGCTTTCAGCTGTGGTAAGTGATTATCATCACAATTAAACATTAGGAAACTTTTGGTTTTCAGTTACTTATAAGAGTCACACTCTCTTAACTCTTTGCGAGAAGTTTGTCCAATTTTATAGTGGGAATTTGGGAGGAATGAAGTCAGGCTGAGTGGAATCATGATGATGAAGTTGATTGTTTTCCATCTTTGGTACTGATTTCACCTTGGGAATCACTCTGGTAGCTAACTGCTATTTTGCTTTCTAGTTTGTAACATTCTCTCTTTCTGCATTGGAAGCTGAGCGTGTTGTACTTTTGTCCATCAGCTACTGTGAACTATCTTCTTTGTCAAAATACTGGATGCTTCTAATATAACATTTTAATTTTTTCTCCCCTGTTATCTGATACCACTCAAAGGCATGCTGTAATATATGGACAAACTTCCTTTGCCAATACAACAGAAATGTTTTATTTCATTTCAGTATTACCCAAGTGAATTCTTTTGTAATATAGTTATAGAAAATTGTTCATTATGTTTGTTAAAAGAATGGCTTGCATGTTGTTAATACATTGCATTAATGTGACAATACACATATTGTTAGGACAGAATGCTGTGTATATTAGGGGAGCAGTTGCACAAAAGTACTGAAGTAACGTGTCAGAACAGAAGAAAGCTAAGGAACCTGTTAATTATCAAACTCTTTGCTGATATTCATAACATTTTCCAGAAAGAGAGCTGGATAAGATCACCCAGGTTTTAGGAAAACTGCAGATAATGTTTGTGCAAGGTGTACAACATGTGTAGTTAAAAAGGGTTTATTTCCTACAGTCTTGAACGTTGTGCAGCATTTGTAGAAAAGAACAGTCAGCAAGGGGATTAGTCTTTCACTTATGTGACATATTGAAAAGCTATAAATTAGTGAAGAAAATAGGTAGAGTAAAATCAGGAGAGGTAAAAAAAAAACAGAGAAAATAGAGTCTAGGAAAGAGTAAGTCAGGAATAAGCCAGGAAATAGAGTTGATTGGAAGTGAAAATTAACAGTGATCAATTGAGAGACATTCCCCCTCTCCTTTTCTGTTTTTCCATCAAAATTCAGTGCAAGGCAAAAGAAGGAAACTTTCCATTTATTGCGTGGAACAATAGCTAAGAGATCAGAAGCAATGTAATTTAAACAGGCAATTCCTCATACTGTGCACATTGAACAACATTCTCTGTCTCACCCCTAGCCTGTCAGCATGGTGGAACACGCTGAGTTTTCCAAGGCTGGGAAGGAGCCTGGCCTTCAGATTTGGAGAATCGAGAAATTCGATTTGGTACCAGTGCCAAAAAATCTGTATGGAGACTTCTTCACAGGAGATTCCTATCTGGTGCTGAACACCATCAAACAGAGGAGTGGGAACCTCCAGTATGACCTGCATTTCTGGTTGGGTAAGTGTGATGGGAGTGCCCCTGCTGAACTGGGAGCCCAGGAGGAATTCTGCTCCTCTCATTGCATCAGCCTTGTCCAGTAATGAAATAAAATTAACATAAAATAAATAAAAAGCAGAACTGGCAGTAAAGTGAGAATGCCATTCTGGTTACATATAGTGCCATTCACCTTAAATATTTGAAATGGTTTCTGTATTAGTGAGCACAGCCATTTCTGTATGTAGAAATAGCTTTTTCTGATCAAGGTGACAGAGTGCTCCAGAGGCTCACAGAGAAGAGAAGGCCTTAGATGAAAGGGAGGCTGAAATCCTTTCTGTTGTTATCCTCCTGACTCAATGAGTGGGAGTTTTCTCCCTGAAGTTCAGATCTCCTGGCTGGCCTGCAGTAACCATCACCGAGTAACATGGCCAGGCTTCCTCCCCGAATCTGCTTTCTCCCTGGTGTTTTTGCACAGTGGAATGCAGAGGCAGAAGCCCTGCATTCCCTCCAAGCTGTTGCCTTTTCATTCCTTAGGCGATGAAAGCTCTCAGGATGAGCGCGGGGCAGCTGCCATATTCACTGTCCAGATGGATGACTACCTTCAGGGGAAGGCTGTTCAGCATCGCGAAGTGCAAGGCCACGAGTCCTCGACTTTCCTGGGGTACTTCAAATCTGGCATCAAGTACAAGGTAGGTGATGACTGGACCTTTATACTACCAGGCTGAATCATATTTGCAAGAAGTGGCATCCTGCCCGTTGCCCAATTCTCAGAAGAATGAGAATTGCCCTTTTTCCAGTTGCTTAACACCCATTCTCAACCAGATGTTTTCAATGAGTTGGAACTGACAGGGTAGAGAACAGCAGATCCCAGTGGGAGAGCTTTGGCTGAATTAGTAATACACAGGCAAAGCCCCAGGAAATTTTAGGAATCGAGGTTTTGTTTTTCTTCAAGAAGCAGAGGAAAGAACAGTCCCAAGATGTCTGGAATGAATTTAAGAAACAGCAATCTGAGTTAATGGGAAACGCCTACCCAGTAGATTTAATTTCTCCTCGCTTACATAACAGAGTTTGACTTTCCCAGTCTCTTTTCTGTGCTGAGCCCACCTCCTTAGCATATGTAATGTTTGCTAAAGCAGATGAATAGTAGTGGGAGTTACTCTTCTGTGCCATTGCAGTGAAGTGGAATAGAAGAAGTAAAACCATACAGTCCAGAACAGTTACGGTTGTTAGGAATCCAGTGGCACGAGGAAAGTGATATCACATCAAATGCTTGCAAAGTGCTTACATCTCCTCATGCCTAAGACTTTCCTAGTCTTTCTGTCTTATTTCCCCCTCATTTGTTGTTATTTTAGTTCATTTCAGTCTGGTTATGCTCTTTTTGAGCGTAACGGACATGAGTCCTGTTGCCTTTATTGATAAATAATTCCAAGTATCTCTTTATCAGCAGAGAAGCTGAATCCTGAGGTTGGGATAATTTCTGGTAGGCAGGATGTATAATACACAGGGAAATACACTCCTCACCCCACCAGTCCTATTAAATCCTATTAATACCTCAACTTACTGTGATCTTCAAATTTGGAGATCTCCAACAGTATTATGTCAGTGTCCCTTGGGCACTGTAGGAACGGATAGCTGGGATGTATGGATAGATATATGCTATACGAAAGCCCAGCCTGGACAAACTAGTCCTCTCTGCAAGCTGCTGCTGCCCCTCTTTCCTGTGAGAGGCAAAAACTGCTCACTGATAGCAAATCAGTAGGATTTTCATTTTTTCTGAAGCAACACTGTAAGCATGAGCTGTTGTTTTGTTTTCCCTTAGGCTGGTGGTGTGGCTTCTGGCTTCAGACACGTGGTTCCCAATGAAGTAACCGTGCAGAGGCTTCTGCAGGTCAAAGGCAGGCGAACAGTCCGAGCAACAGAGGTCCCTGTGACCTGGGAGAGCTTCAACACAGGGGACTGTTTCATCCTTGACCTCGGCAGTGTAAGTACCATGTCAAGGACAGATTTAGCAGACTTTCAGGGCCAGGAGATGTCTGATCAGCTCATGTAATGATTTTTTTCCCCACTCTGTTGAAGCAGTCTCATGTATTGAGCATTCTGAAATACTTTAGCCAATCTTAACATTTTTCCATCCCACGCGTGCTGTCACCTCCTCTAGAGGAGGGGGTTGTTACACCCTGACAGCTGCACAGTCTTTCTCTTTTCCCCCAGAACATCTTTCAGTGGTGTGGCTCCAGCAGCAACCGCCAGGAGCGGCTGAAGGCCACTGTGCTGGCCAAAGGGATTCGGGACAACGAGCGGAACGGTCGCGCCAGGGTCTATGTTTCAGAGGAAGGATCAGAGCGGGAGGAAATGCTTCAGGTTATTCATGTTGTCCATTTCTCTGTGCTGGAGTGGGAAGGGTGGAATGGGTGGGCTGGGTAGATAGGCTCAGTAGTGTGTGTCTTTACTATGCAGTGTTAGTGGTATAAACACTCAATTCAAAGCAGGCTTGGTCCTCTGCATTGCTGGGACATCATGTTTTCACTGTTGTTGATATAGGAGTTTCTTCTGCTTGTTCTTGTGGCTGCAGCATCTGAGGAACACAGATTTTCTTGGATTAGCTGGTAATGTTTTTTTCTCTTTCTCACAGGTCCTGGGACCAAAGCCCAGTTTGCCACCAGGAGTTTCTGATGAAACCAGAACTGATACAGCCAATAGAAGGCTGGCTAAGCTCTACAAGGTAACAAGGAACAGATGGACACTGACAAATAACCTTGGGGAGAATGGAGTGGTCTTTGTGCAATTGGATGGAGCTGGAATAGCAGAGAGGATCTGAGTCCTACTTCTGCCTCACTCTGCTGCTGGGTTCTTATCAAGTTTGATGTATGAACCTTGGTTGCTCACAGTCCATACCCACATGCTTTCTGTTGTCTTGATCACCGCTTTTGACTGTAGTGAGACAGCTGGGACTTCCCAGGAATTTTTGAGGAAAAGGAAGAGTGTGAAATGAATGGGGAAGAAAGGGAGTTTTCCTTTGAGTTGTCAGGAATTGTGTTAGGAAGATGACGGAAAAGAACTAGAAATAGTGAGGCTGAGAACCAGGATCTACTCCTTTCTACGTGCAGCGAGCATGATGAAGCAATGATTTGGTGGGTAGTATTTACCACCAGCTAGCATAAGTGTAGAAGAACATCCAAGGTTTTTTGGGAGGAATCCTTTCTGGTAATGATGTGGTAAATATCTGCCAAGATTGTTTGTAACATGGACTTTTATCCATTAGTAAGTACAGGAACTCAGACTGTTAAACCCAGTTAACACACAGAGGCCTTTTCACAGTTACCAAGACTGTCGCCACCAGTTCTTGAGTGCACAGTTGGTTTGCTTTAGAAGGTATTTCCTGACTGCTTGTGTGCCAAGGATATTTACTCTTTTCGATCAATCTTTCCTTGGTCCCAGCAGTATCTGCTTTGCTAGAAGTTCTTAAAATCTTCAGGGTGTTACATTTTTGTCATAGTGTTGCTGTGTCAAAGGTATCCTGTTTGAAAAACAATAGTGCCTGAAGCAGCCAATGCATTCAAATTTATTTCCCTTCCATTCCCTGAGTTTTGGACTGCTGCCATGAGGCTGGAGGGGAACAGACAATGCCTTATGTCATCTCCTTGCTGTGTTACCACAGGTCTCCAACGGGGCTGGGAACATGGCAGTTTCCCTGGTGGCAGATGAGAACCCCTTCTCCCAGGCAGCCCTGAATACAGATGACTGCTTCATTCTGGACCACGGCACAGATGGAAAGATCTTTGTTTGGAAAGGTACCATAGAGATGCAGGTGAAGCTGATTATGCACACACAGGGTCTTCATGCAGTTACCAATCCCTGTTTCTTTCAAGCTGAGTAGGGAAGCATACACTTGCTGGTGGTGGTGCTTTTCAGGGCAAGTTCAGATAGCATTAACAATCTCAGAAGAGCACTCTCATCTGAAATGTCAGGTGCTGAGGTACAGGGTCTTTAGTGTAGAGAATTAAAGGGAGGGTCCTGGGAACCAGGAAGAAAAAATGAAATTAATATCATAAGTAGAAAGGCAACTGTGGAAAGTTTCTTCTCTGGACATGCAGGACTTAACGTAAAAAGCTGACCTCTTTTCTCCCTATTTTCATTAAAGGCAAGAGTGCCAACTCTGAAGAGAAGAAGGCAGCACTGAGAACAGCTTCTGAGTTCATTGATAAGATGGGTTATCCAAAGCACACCCAGGTAAGGATGTGCAGCCCACGTGTGGCCAGCCCCCAGACACCACTGGGGTTACTTTTCTGCCACACAGGCCACTGACTCCAGAGCATGGCTCATGTGAAGTGTCACTGGCAGTCTTGCAAGTAGCTCCTGTTTTGGGTGATCTGCTTTTCTGCAGGGAGATATTGCAGTGTTGCTCCTGGACTAACGCTGTCCTCAAAATAGCAGCAAGGAGCAGCCAGAGCTGGAGCTGTGTGGCATGAGGGGCAAGGCTGCTCCTGATGGCCTGGCTTATTTATTTCAGGTCCAAGTCCTTCCTGAGAGTGGCGAGACACCTTTGTTCAAGCAATTCTTCAAGAACTGGCGGGAGAAGGACCAGACAGAAGGACTGGGGCGGGCCTACGTGTCTGGTCACGTAGCCAAGATCGAGAAGGTACCTTTCGATGCTGCCACTCTGCACACCTCCAAGGCCATGGCTGCCCAGCACGGAATGGAGGATGATGGCTCTGGCAGGAAACAGGTGAGCAGTGTCACAATCCCGTTGGGAAGGTTTCTAGTATTTTCTTTGCTGCTTGATGGTGTTCCTACAAGAGCAGCGAGACAAGTGGAGGCCTGAGAATCATCAGCACTGCAGTTTCATAAATGCTGGGGGGAATTTTTAACACCAGAAATACCAGCAGGGTCTTGAGAGCCCTGCAGCTAAGTGATATATATGAGCTGTTAATTTTGACCTCAAAATTCCCCTGGGGGCAAAGTGTCACCCAGCAGTGTGGACCCAGAATTCTTCCTCGTTCCTCTTTCTCCCTGTTATTCAACGTGTGCCCATCACATGTGATGCATGACTGTCTCAGAGTACCTGTCTCATGCATCTGGATGCATCCATTTTTGCACTGTGGTGGGGGTGGGATTAAAAGGGCTGAGTACTGTCCCAGAGCCCATGTTGCTCCTAGCCACTGTTACACTTTTAAAAGCTCTATTCCTGATCATCTAACTGAGAGAAATTGAAATGATTGTGTCAGGTACAAAATGGGCATCAGTGCTGGCAGTGCTAGTGATCTGACTCGTGTTCTCTCCAGTGGTTCTGACAGGTCTGATGAATCCAATGAAGGTTTGGGAGCTCAACAGGATCAGCAACATGTGCCCTGCTCCCGGGTCTGGCTGTGGGCTGGGGAATTGTAGGCTCTGGCAGCCTTGGGCAGTAGGTGGGGCTGTAGGACTGCAAGTTCTGGGAGGCTGAATTGGGGAAGAAAATGGAACAGGAGCTGCTTATTCTGCTGTTGCGTTGAACTCGGGATATTTCGGCTCCTCTCCTTTTCCAGATCTGGAGAATAGAAGGCTCAGAGAAAGTGCCAGTGGATCCTTCGACATATGGCCAGTTCTATGGAGGGGATAGCTATATTATCCTGTACAACTACCAGCACGCTGGAAAACAGGGACAGATCATTTACACTTGGTAAGAAAGTTTTCCTGATGCCAGTCAGGAAACACTGGGGCTCTGAGGGGCTGAGAATCCACTGCTTCCAAAATGGATCACTGCTGGTTCCCACTTCCAGAGGATCCTGGGGGATAAAACTTCACCATGTATAATCTTCCCGTGCAAACAAAACACTCTGGAATGTTTTGTTTGAAGTGGGACAATGGGGGGAATTACTATGTTAGTATTCTTTCTTTGTTTTTCCCCAGTAGTAGTTACTTCTTTCTTTGTCTCAAGCTCTAGTTCTTTTTTCGCAGAATTCCTACACTTTTTGGGACCTCTGTAACAAAACTTTCAATACTCTGCCACCTCGTGGTTAGTGACTGGCACAGTTCCCAGACCGTGCCCTTAAAGAGGAGGCTGCACCTGTACCTCCTGATCACAGTGTACCCACAGGCGTGTTTCTAAACTAGCTGCTAAAAAGATAAGGGGAGATAGGAATGAAGATACCAAAGAATCTGTGCTTATTACCTGGAAAATGTTCCTATCTCCCTCTGTAATCATCGTGTTACAACATGGGATAGTGGGATCTCTCCATGTTGAATGAAGTGTTGCAGAGGTTTGGAAACAAAGGTTTTCCATCTCTCTGTGATCTGTGAGGGGTGTGTGGGGTGGGGAGAGGGCTGGAAATAAACTTCAGATTTTGCTGTGTCTTTCAGGCAGGGTGCTGATTCCACTCAAGATGAAATTGCAACCTCTGCGTTCCTCACAGTACAGCTGGATGAGGAGCTGGGAGGCAGCCCTGTGCAGGTAAAAAAAAAACCCACACACAACCAAACAAACCCCCGAAAAACCAATGGGGATTTGTGAGAGCTGAGTTTAAACACTGCTCTGTTTCTGTGCGGGAGGTCGTGGCTGAGCTCCCGTGACTGTGTAGGTGCTATATGAACATCCCAGCTGCAAAAACAGTTAGAAAGGCCATTTCTAGCATATCTTGTGCTACTCTTCAGCAGCAGCTTGAAACTGACAGTGAGTTTCTTTTTCTCTAGAAACGAGTAGTGCAAGGAAAAGAGCCACCTCATCTGATGAGTATGTTTGGTGGAAAGCCCTTGATTGTTTACAAGGGGGGAACCTCGAGGGAAGGAGGGCAGACAGCCCCTGCAGCAACGCGGCTGTTCCAGGTCCGATCCAGCACCTCAGGAGCCACCAGAGCAGTAGAGGTATGTGGAAGGAGTCAACTTCCATGTTGTAAGTGTAGGCTGTGACAGGAACATGATCCCTTTCAGCAGAACAAAGGCCACATTGAGCTTCCTTATTTAAACTGAAACACACTTTGAAAACTTCACGAACTCTTAAAAAGATTCCTCTTTTCTCATGGATAAGTAGTGATAATAATTTTTTTTCCTAATTAGTTGATAAATATCACCTTGAATACATTTAAGCCGTTTTCCCTTAAGTCCCTACTAGGTGCTGCACCCTGCATGCTGTGCTACCATTAGGATCTGACCATCGTGACTTGTTCTAAGCCTGTGTGACAACAGTGCTGAAGACAGAAAGACTTAAGTACCCCATATGCAAATAGAACTCATGCCAGGACAGAGGTTAATGGCCCTACTCCTTTGAAAGAGAACACACACAAAAAAACCCTCACCCCATGCAACAACAAAAGAGAGATTAAGTCTTGGTCACAGAATCACAGAATGTTAGGGATTGGAAGGGACCTCAAAAGATCATCTAGTCCAATCCAAATAGTTAATATATAATGTTAATATAATATAATAATAAATAATGGTCAATAGCTACAGGTGAGGCAAGAGCACTGTTTAATGTCTGCAGCAGCTTCCCTGGTTTCTGGCTTCAAGATGGCATGTCCTTGTTGTCACAGGGGGAATTACATTAATGATTGATCAGCCTGAGCAGCAGGGACACGGCTCTGCAATGGTCTCAGCACGTTCTTAGATCTCCTGTCATGACCATAAAGACTGGCAGAGTGACAGGTCCATAGGCCATGTGTGTCTGTAGATCACAGACAAACACACAGTCCTTTTCTGGTATGGTTAAGTCTAATTCATCACTCAGATACAGGCAAATATACAACAGATCTTATAGCCTTACATCCCTGTATGGAATATCTTGTTTGCAGTTTATTCAATGACAGGTACTGATTTTTATTTTGAAATAATGGGTTCTGTGTGGAGGACGATTCCATGTGACACGTGTGATGTTCTTCCTTTTCAGCTGGATCCTGCTGCCAGTCAGCTGAACTCCAATGATGCCTTTGTCCTGAAAACTCCCTCTGCTACTTACCTTTGGGTTGGCCAAGGAGCCAGCGATGCTGAGAAGTCAGGAGCACAAGAGCTGCTGAAGATGCTGGGAGCTCGCCCAGTGCAGGTTTCTGAGGGCAGAGAGCCAGGTGAGGGAGGCACAGTGGAGCCCGAGATCATTTCTGTGTAGCTGCATGTTCTCAGTAATTATTTAACGGAGATTTTCTTTCACCTCCCAGAATGAGGAAGGGTGAAGAGAGGCACAGAGGGACTTCTCCAAAGTATCTTCATTATGTCTAACAGCACACTCATGTTTGTAGGGCGTTGGGACTTCCTGACATAGATGAGTGCTTCATGTCCTACCCAAACCACTGTGGTTCCCATGAATAGTTGAAGCATCAGTATCTTTTTCTCTTTTTCAGATAGTTTCTGGGCAGCTTTGGGTGGAAAAGCTCCTTACCGTACCTCTCCCCGGCTGAAGGACAAGAAGATGGATGCTCACCCCCCTCGTCTTTTTGCATGCTCCAACAAGAGCGGACGCTTCACTGTGAGTGTCTAAGATCATTAATTCCACATCTGTCTGACAAAGCTGGGAGAAACTCAGTCCCACTCTGCTCTGAGCCAACCAGCAGGCTCGGACACCTTCTCCTCCTTTTGGTGCTGCCTCCAGAAGGAAAGCATCGGCACCATTTCTCTGTGGAGACATCAGCTAATTCCACTGCGCTGTTGTGTCACCACAGCAATGTTCTGCAGCATCAAACTGGCCCTGCCCTGGTTAACAACGAGCGTTTGGACTCCTCAAATTTTAACTCCCCAATCTTTCAAGTAAAAAGAGGCAGCATTACAAGTCTTGGGCATGAGTGGAAGAGTTTCTCTAGGTAGACAGAGACTGCTTTTGTGTTCCGTGGTCTAAGAACACGGGTGTGACATGGTCAAACACCACCCCAACATCTGGCTTAATGCACCTTGCTGACCTCTCTGAACTGGATTTCTCCTGTAAAGGTAAATTGGCCCTTGAAGTATGTGCTCATCTTTTAACCTTACATTTTCCAGATTGAAGAAGTTCCTGGAGATCTGACTCAGGATGACCTTGCTACCGATGATGTCATGCTCCTCGACACATGGGATCAGGTATGTCACATCTGGCTAGTGAAGAGGGGAGCAACAAACAGGCACAACCTGCCTGCAGATTGAGACCCAAACTGCAACAGCTGGAAGAGTTGTTGTACTACAGAGTCCTTTCATCTTCAAGCCTGAGAACAAACCACCTTGGTAGTGACATTAAAGAGAACTTACACCCCGAATTTGAAGAAAGGGAGTTCTGCCACTTCTTTGGTTAGCTTCAGGGCTGAAGGAAGCAGGCTGTCCTGTATGGTATGTAAACTTACTGAGGGCAGCATCCTTGTCCCGCTGGAGAGGACCGTGAACCATCGTTAGGATTCAGCAGTTTAAGATTCTGACACGTTCTCTGTTACTTTGCAATAACAGACTGCAGAAATCAGCCAGAAGGCAACTTAAGAGATGAATTTTGTATGTTTTATGTAAAAATGTTCAAACATCTGCTAGTTTTTTCCTGAGGTTAAGCTACTGCATAATTTCTTCATGTATTTAGAATTTACGTAGATAAAATGCTCATTATCTCCCAATAGCTTTAGTCACATAGGTCAGCAGTGCAGGCACACCAGCATGAGTATGGTCTTGTTCTGTGTCACACTGTTCACTGAGATTTTGGCCAAATTACCCTTTCTTTCATAAAGAGATTGATTGTTGCTGAAATAATTCATATGGGCTTTTTATCTTTAGGTCTTTGTATGGATTGGGAAAGATGCCCAAGAAGAAGAAAAGACTGAGGCACTGAAATCTGGTAATGTCACGTTTTCCTCTCCCAACTAACTTTTTTTTTTTCCCCCTCACTATCTGATCATAAGACAGGCAATTTAATACACTGAAAACACACCTTAATCCCAATGTAAAATTCAACGTTGTGATCAGAGATCACGTCTCAAGAAAGGAGCGTTACTAAGATCAGCATAAAGAGGTGCAGGATTCAGCCACACTGTGCTCAACCCCTCGCAGTGGAAAAGTCTTGGGTGGGGAAGCAGGTGGAGGCTGCCTCTCTATAACCCTCATGTCAGTTTGCTACAGCCAAGTGCCAGTCTCCTACCAGGTGTAGGTAACACCATTTGTGGGGTTTGTGGTGGTGTGTTTTTCTGAAATGAACAATCTGAAATTGTATCTCTAGCACCCGTTTAGCCACAATTAAGCTGTTGCTCCCTGGGACTTGATGAGATTTCCTTCCTTACAGCAAAGCGGTACATTGAAACTGACCCGGCCAGCCGAGACAAGAGAACTCCAGTCACAGTGGTTAAGCAAGGCTTTGAGCCACCGACCTTCTCCGGCTGGTTCCTGGGCTGGGATGACGACTACTGGGCTGTCGATCCGCTAGAGAGAGCAATGGCAGATGTGGATGTCTAAGTTGGGTTTGGTTTATTTTTAAACAGAGCAAGTTTAGTGCCTTCAATGCCTTCAAGAGCTACTTCCTCCTGCAGGATGCATGTTAACAAGGCAATGATGTTAATAGCCAATTAGCTGTGCAATAATTACCGACAACAATCATGACCAGTCATTGACCCTGCTCCTTGCTTTGATTATATTTAATACAATAAAGCTTGTACGGGATAGAGAGGGTGGGGTTTGTTACGAAGAAGAAAACATTAAACAGAACCTGTAGATTCTGCGTCTGAACTTACTTGAAACAAATACACCTGAGAAAACTGAACCTTCTTTGTGTTGTCTTTTGCACACCCACTTTTTACTAAATGCTTACAGAAATGTCTTTTGGGGTTTGGGGATTGTTTTGCTTTCCCATCACCAGAGTTATTAGCATTAGACCCTGATAAATTAACGGTATTCTACTCATTAAGAAAGTCACTCATTAGTAAACAGCATGGTTTTTTATTGAGGATGAGAGCAAAAAGCACGTTCCTGGTGTCAACAAGAATTCCCAGGGGTGGCCATCTACAGCAGCAGCAGTGGGAGTTCCACATTCCCTCATCTCCCCCAAGGATTAACCTCAAGCTATGCAGTTACTCTGTTTCCCACTTCAAGCTCATCAGCACATTAATGCTAATTATTACAGCTTGGTTAACCCTTATTTCTCCCCCCTCTTCCAGCAAAAACTCAAGCTCAGCTTACATTAACTGAAGCACTGACCAAGGCATGCAGACAGATGGGTACACTGCTTTTATGATGCAGAGGGAGAAAAAAGATCACAGCAAATAGGCAGAAAAGAACAGCACCAGGTAACTCGAGCCCAAACAGTGGTAAAGGCACAGGTAAAGAGACCTCACCCTTCCTAAACCACCTGTAAGTACAGAACTGATCGCAGCAGAGAGGCGATAAAAGGCAAGTTAGGAACTTTATGCGGGCCAGTGTGAGAAGGGCAATTACATCATCCATCGTGGCTTTTGGGTTTCATTGTCACCTCCCAATAATTAAAGACCAGATGCCACACTCTGTGATGGTGGTAGCCTAAAGAGCCTCCCACACCCCCCCACGGACTCTAATTCTTCTCAGTTTAATCTGTAATTACATCCCCTGAACAGGTACAAAACACAAATGTGGTTTTACAGACTTACAGTTGAAGACTACATGAACCAAAGATTACATGGGTTTGGTATTACGTGTAAGCCCTCGGTGTCACAACAGATGCTACAGGTCTGCTCAGAAGCAACATCAACAGGTAAATCACTAATTTGTTGGAACAGATATATAAAGAGTACAACATCATCTGTTAAACATCACCACCCCCTGCTACTTGCAGAGATGGTACTTCCTAGAGCAGTGGGTTTTAGACCTGGATAAAATGCAGGAGTTGGTACTTTGCCTTTTAAAAATCCTTTATAAGAGAGACAGATAAAGGCAGCCCCGGCAACTTCTCAGTGCTTTGAAGCAGCACAAAGCTGTACAGGCACAGCACCCTAACACGAGAACAGCCCATCAGTGAGTTGTATCCATAACTACAGCACATTTACACCACTTGTGTGGCAGAACAGAGGTGGAAAGTTCCGCTTCAGTAACGTCAGCTAACAACTCTCCTGAATGGGGGAATATTTTGGGGCGTATGAGCCTGATTTTCAGTTGAGCATTCTCACTTCTGTATCAACTTCCATCACTTTTCCTCGTGTAAGCTAGAGAGCCAATCCAGATGACTTCATCACCCATAGCTACGCGCCAAGAGAATGCAGTTCGGGCTGTTTCACGTCCCTCACAGGGCTACAGCCCCATGGATCAAAAGGAACACTTCTCCCTCCAACTGTTTGATCATCATCAGTTTGATTCTGTGATTCTGTGATCTCACCTTCACCACAGGTGGGTTTATATACTGTTTGGGAAGGGGAGGTTATAGATTACAGGTGTCCCATCCAGGACAGCATGGATACATGCTTATTTAAGATCACAGTCTGCTTGTACTCATTTGGAGAGGTTTTCCATTTCAAATATTTCACCTTTTCCTATTCACAAACATTACATACAAGTTTTATAACACACTTAGTATAAAACAAGAGGTTCCTCAGCAAATCCACTTTAACAGCGCCATAAGCTATAACATACGGGGAATTCAGTGTTGCAAACATCTGCTGTAGCAAAAAAAACCCACCCCAAACTCTCTCCTCCCCCTCTGCCTAGCGATTTGCACCTACGAGGCCCTGCAGCATGTTTATGGGCAATGGGAAGACGATGGTGGAGTTCTTTTCTGCAGCAATGGTGGTCAAGGTCTGCAAGTAACGAAGCTGGAGAGCAGCAGGGGACTCTGTAATAACCATGGATGCCTCTTTCAGGGCCCTGGAAGCATTCATTTCACCCTCAGCTGCAATTACCTGGGGAAGCAAAATGAGCGAAATGGAATTCATTCTGGCACAATAATAAAGTAGAAATCCATAGGGTGACTTCAGCCTTAAGTCATAAACCAAAGGCCCTGCTCATCACTTTGGCAGGTGAATGGCGTGTTACTTAGGAGCTCATTAGGGACAGATCTGTGGTCATACACTGCTTTACAAACAGGGCCCTTCTGCACTAGGACAATGTAAATATTTTCTGAGTATTGTAAAGGCTGGCTGGACTGGAGGATGGCACTGTTTCATCAGGTAATTATTGGTGAGGTAATTTACATGTGTGTCAGCACAAGCAAGTGCACATTCCCCTACAGAGTTCCACTGCAAGAGCACAATATTCTCTTAAATGTCAGAATAAATAATAGTAATAATAATAATAAATCACAATGTAATTAAGCTTAAAAAAAAAATGTAGAAGTTGGTACTTGAAGCATTATTGTAGGCTTAAAGATCTTTTCCTAAGTGCACCACCAGCTTCATGTTCAATAACAGCAAGCCCCAAAGTCTAATGAAACTCAATTTAGCATTTATTTCCCAAGAAAACAGAAACCAAAGTTTTTAATTAGAACCTAAACATAGGTTAATGATACTCATAATTAAGTGGCAGATCCAGAAAAATCCTGCCCTGCACTCCTATTTGCTACAACGCAGCCTGGCTGAGAATCTTCATCCTCTAGATCACTACATTAAATTATTCATGAAGAAAAAAAATAAATCCAAACCCACGTGTTGATGTTATTACCTTGGCTCTTGCCTCCCGGGCAGCTTCTGCTTCTGCAGCCATTGCCCTCTGCAGCTGGACAGGTAATTTCACATCCTTGATCTCCACACGTTCCACCTTAATGCCCCAATTATCTGTTGCATCATCAAGTGTGGCCTATATAAGGCAGGACAATGAAGTTAAGCCATCTGCCTGGCTGCAAACAAACTTCCACATTTGAAGAACAACCAATAAACCAAATTAATTACCTTACAATTCTTTGACTTTATGGGCTTTGATATTTATATTATGCTTCGATAATTATAAAAGCACAACTGTTGTAAACTAACCTCCAAATCACAACGTGGCTTATCCCTGAGAAGGTAAAATAAATCCTGACCTGTAAGTTATCCATGGGATTGCTGCTTAACCAATTGTTTGATGGATTGCTTAGGTAAAGCTGCTCATACCTGCATGCTGTGTGCAATTTCTTCACGGTCAGAGAGAATCTGAGAAAGGTTTTTGGTCCCCAGAACATTCCTCAGAGTAGTCTGTGCTAAGAGACGGGTGGCAGAGTCAGCATTTGTGATATTTGCTACGGCGAGGGTGGCATTCTGAACTCTGTAATAAACCACTCCGTCTACATTAACCGTCACGGAGTCCTTGGTCAAGATCTAAAAAGCAATGGGGAAAGCACATAATATTCAATAAATATTATTATCATACTTATCTATTTGTTTTACTAGACAAACTCCTAGTTTTTCCAGAGTAAAGCAACTGTCTTGAGAACAAAAGCTCTTACACACGTATGCTGCACGGGAACATGTCTGTGTACAGATGCACAAACCTCTCAGTATAACTCTGTGAAGCTACCAGTAAATATGGGACTAGAAAACTTCTCATTGAAAGATTCACTCTGTTGGCTTTGCCATAATGGTATTTCTAACTCACTTCTTCAAATTCACACAGGGATCTGCAATTCATGTAAGTGGCAGAAAAAATAATTTACACTGAAATACGTCACATGACCGTGAGAAGAGGTGTCCTAATTCCAGGTTAGACAATTAATATTATATTATTTGACAAGAGAGAGGGATGTGAGACTGACTTAACCTTCAAGACTTACCTGGTTTTGTAATAGCATAAGACAAACAAAAGACAAGTAGCATGCACAGAAATCACATTGCACAAATAGAAATATATGTCTGCTTTTACCCACGGAACACAAACAAACCTCAATCCATAAGCGTAATTTCATCAAGCCAAAAGAAAACCTGTAGAACTGATGGCTTCACTAATGGCACATCAGCAGCTGCAAGCACATTTTGCCTGCCAGTGATTAGGTTTCTCCCAATTACCCTTTAGAGTGTACCCTGACAGCTGCCATTTGTCTAAATCTACAACTAATGATGAGCAATAAACCCACTAGCGAATATGACAGGAAACAGATGCACCAGACAGGTTGCACCAAGCATCTTTGTCTTGCGAAACACACCAGATACACTTCTAAGCATCAACACACAACGGTTCACTAACTTATTTTTTAGAGGGCTAGGTGGTTTTTATCCTTCTGTCACCTACTGAGCTGGCATTACCCTTGGTTGCTATTAACAGCATTTGGTGTATAGAATTATTTCATCCCATTATTTTAGCTAGTTTATACATCTAGATAAATTGGCACAGGAAAGATCAGTGCTGCTTCTGGAAATCTTACAGATTTCACAGAAGCAATTAGAGAATGTTACATGAAGTCCAGCAGTCTTCATTCCAAACCCCTCCCATTCCAGCTCTCAGGCAGCATTAAGTTATCTTATTTGTTCCTTAGAAGACAGCATAATTTGTTTGGGTTTTTTTTTTTCAGAGATCTGCTCTTATTGAATTATATTCCTGAAGGATATGTGTGTTCTGCACAATACACTGAATCTGCATAAGAAATGTACATTAAAACTACAAGCTACCCAACACTGGGACGGGGAAAGGAAAAGGAAAGCGCAAAAAATTCTGCCAACGCTTCAGCAGATATAAAGACAATTACAAACTCACTTCTTGGGGAGGAATATCAAAAGAGACGGTCCTCATATCAACCTTGATGAAGCTGTCTGTGCAAGGCAGGACAAAAAACAAACCTGTACAAAAAAAAATTCATTCAAGATGATGTGAAAATGGGTCATTAAAACAGGTGAAACTTGCTACTGAAATAAGCTCAAATCCAACCACTGGAGCTGTGCAGCCCTCTTTGTAACGAGCTCAGCAGCGTGGTTGTTAGTGGCTTTCAAATCAGGGTAAGATTTTTCAAAAAGGTATGCTGAGAAACTTCAATTTATTCAGGTCTAACTTGTTTAGAGATCTTTAACATTTGGGAAAAAAAACAACCCAGAACTGTTAACAACTTCTTTTGAAAATCTGTCCCCAACAGTTACTTGTGGGGCCTCCTTCTGGGAAGCGGAAACTATCACCCTCCTTTTGTTCTGGTGGAGCACGGTAATTCTTCCACTTTACAGCAACGTGAAGTATTGCAAAACCTGGATGGAAATGAAGGAAGGAGCTATTGCCCCCTTCTGTCACTTGCAGCAACAGCTGAAAGTAACATCCTTTCCAATCAGAATTACTAATGTGAACAGAAAACTCTTCAAAAACATCAACTAATTTACTTGCTTCTGTTTGTTTTGAAGAGTGTCGGGGCACTTGGACCATTTGGCTTTTAACTGACAAACTAAACTGCTTTTTTAAAATGGCACATTTATGCCATTATTCCTCCCTTTATGCTCTGTGCTTTTGATTCCACCTGAAGACCATGCATTAACTAAGGAGATCTGGGAACTGCTCACAGATAATTACTATCTTCTCCATATAAAGTAACGTATCCTCTTACTGGAAGTTACAAAATTCTTGAGAAACCCATTTCCCAGTCTAATGCAACGTGTCCCATCAGCTATTATTTTGCTGATGACTTAATTAGAACAAATATTAAGAACACCCTCCAAGACATACCTGGTCCCTTTGCTCCTCCTTTTAAGATGCGTCCCAGTCTGAATATGATGGCTCTCTCATATTCCTTTATAATCTGTAATAAATAGGTAGATGTCATGCAAGGATTGAAAAACTGAAAGCACCAAGCTCACAGCGATAACAGATGAGACACTCTCTAAGAATCTGTCACATATAGCCACATATATGTACATACCTATAGATCTATATTTACATACTTCATATTTACACACACACATATATAGGGAGAGATCCCCTTAAAAAAAATTAAAGTATCAGTCCTCCAAGAGTAATTATGCATCCTTGCAATTATTCTGTTCTTCCAAACTATCCTAGATACTAATGACAACTGGATAGAGGTAGTAAAGATGTCAATGCAAAAATCACATAGATTAAATCCTGTAATCACACTTGTTTTTTGGTTTGAAGATAAATGCACTGAGATGTTGGGGTCTGCTACATGCTGTCTGCTATAGTTCAAGAATAGAGTTAGATTAATTGGTGTTTAAAACAAATCAAATGGGGAACAATAATAACCACTAGGAAGCATCTGCATTGCTTAAAATTTTCATCCAATTTAGCAGTGAACAATTTTACCTTTATGCACATCCAGATTGATACAGGAAGCGTAATAATAGTGAAAAGAACTGAAACAATCACCAGGAGCCATCCACACAGACCCAGGCCGGTATCTGCATCGTCTGCAAAAAAAGAGCAGAAATTTTTAGATATATAAAACCAAGAGTGCCTGTTAAAGAAAGTGCCTACAATGATACTTATGTTGAATATTCCTTGAAAGAAGCCACCGTTAGCACTCCTCTGGCCAAACTCATCGGGTTTAGATCAGACGTCAAATTAAAAGCCAAACTCTGCTTTCATTTTCACTTGTCTCTAGAAGTTGCACACAATAGCTGAGGGCAGAACGCAGGCCCAGTCACATTTATGCAGAATTAAGCATGCTAACATTAAAGTACAGACTCTCAGATGTCTCCCACTTCCCCAGTTTTCTGTAGCAGAATGACTTATAGGCAGCAATAGAAATGCAGTTCTTTTATTGTCTAAGGAAGTCAGAGCACCACTTGCTGAATGAGTGAAAGGCAAATACCGCATGGCCTTCAGCTCTAGTGACAGGACACTCAGAATTTGGTTTCTGTTCCTGCTGTCACAGGTGCAGATCTAAGAAACCCACAACTCTCAGAACTGCTGTATCTAGGAAGCAGGGTAAGATGCAGTGCAAGATTAGCTGGACATGAGATAAAGTCTCTAAAGCATTTCTTGGTCAAAGACCCCTTATGCTTAGAAAACAAACATGATAGTTCTCAGCCATGAAATGACATCAACTGAACGTATTTCCAGAATCAGCAAATACCAAGGGCTCAAGGTTTCAAACACTACACAGCTAAAAAAAGCAACGCACCCTGACAAAATGGGGACGTGGTGGGAAGCATTCATAAAGCCATAGGAAGCTCCTTAGCCTGCCAGCTGAGACTCCCAGCAGGCTGCCAGGAGCCCACTGCCAAGTGGGGATATCCCAGGGTGAAACCGAGCACTCAGCTGTCACACCCCTACTGTGGAGGTACGGAAATCCATCCTTCTCACTCCATCCTTCTCACTCCATCCTTCTCACTCCATCCTTCAAACAGCCAAAGTACGGAACGCCAAGAAGCACCCATAAAGCTCAGGAAAACACACCTCTCACATTCAGATGAAAGAATGTGGCTCCAGGACCACACTTCCCTGTTATAAGAAATAAGTCTCTGAGTCTCCACCCTAATTTTAAGTAGAATCTATTTTATTATAAAGCAAAATATTGATTTTGAAAAATATCTATTGATTTTAACAACTTCAAATACCTGAGTAAGCATTTTATAATCCCCACAAGTGAACTCAGCATTAGCAGCATATGCCTTGGATGAAGAGGGAAGTGAGACAGACATGTCATACCGTGTCACTTGAAAGTTCTTCTGTGGAAAGTTACCTAAAGATATTGCCCCAAAGGTTAATTATTATGTAGTGGAAATATCAAATTAAAGGAGTAATTTCCAGGCCTTCTGCGAAAGCCAAGGGAATGCATTACCTGCACGTATGGGTATAAGCAGCTGGCAGCATGGAGCAACATCTGTAAACTCATTAGTGAAGGGAACACTGCCTTTCATTTCACAACAAGGGATTAGTCAGCCTGAAACCACAAAAAGTATTCACAGCCTACACTGCTAGGGGAAAGTTCCCCTCTCTTATTTTGTAACTTTTATAAACCTAAAGGAAATTAGTATCCTGTTTCAGTTCTCCTCTACAATTTAACATCAAATCTTCACCACCAACCACCTCTTACCAGAACTACAACACAGAAAAAAATGATCCATTTGCTTCCCTGTTGAACGTGAAGGTAGAAGTCACAACTCAAACAATGTAAAATTTCCAAGACTGAGGAAGTGCACACTTTATTTAGCAATAATGATTGTCCCATCATGTGGTGTGTTTCACAAGAGGAAAAGCGAGAAAGAGGCTGCCTTGTGAAAAAATGTATGAAATACAAGAAACACGCTTGGAATCTGCGGGATGAGCTTTCTTAATGCAATTTTTGAACATCTCATTCGTTGGACGTGGATAACCTCATCAACGGGCCATTCCTGCCAGACTTCTGTCAGGGCCATTGATACTGGATTCTAAATTAGTCCAACAGCACCAAACCAAGACTGCCAGAGCTGGTGCAGGTACATCACACGCCCTCCGATGCGTGTCCCTGCCCTCTTTCACCCATCCTATATCTGCACCTTTTAACAGAGACAAAACAGATCTGTTGTTGGCAGGCAGTGTCAAAGAACAGCTCAAAGAGATATTCTGTCCACTGAGTCCCCACAAAACAACTAGAGAACTGCTGAAAACAGACTTGCTTTGTGATCCAGAGGCAAAGCAAGACTATAAAGCTCACCTTTTATTTCTTAGCTGCATCTGTAGCATTCAAGATTAGTTAAGGAGAAGTCGAGTAAGAAATAAGGAGAAATGGTTTTGTGGTGAGAGTTCTGCCTGGCATCTCTGGAGAACTGGGTTTTACTCTCCCCACGTGACATTTTCAGTACCATTACATAATCAAACCTTGTTCATACAAAGAGGTGCATGATCATTAACAATAATTGCTGGGAATATATATTTAAATATTAATATACTCTAATGTATGCAGCTGCTGAAAAAGCCAACTCTCGGCCATGCAGCGAAAAAAGCAGATGTAAACCAAAATGCACACGGGAGATCCACTGGACTGAACACAAGGCGAGCAAGGCCAGATGCAAACCTCCACTCCCACGCTGCTTGGTCACACGCAGGGTACTTGGGGAAGGACTGGAGAGTATCATGCTGCAACAGTTGCTAATTAGTAAACAATCAGGAATAAGCAATACTAACTTCAATGAGAACTAAACATCTTTTCAGATGCTTCTTGAGGCATTTCACATCGGAAATAGCCACAATTATTACATCTAATAACCAAAATTATGTCTAATGCCATTTACTCTGTAGATACTTCATTATGATAAAAATAATTGGTAGACAGCTTTAGCCTCCAAACCACCACATCAAAGAGTAACTACAGAAAGAAATGACCTCAGGAGCACGTAAAGTGAAGGCTTGTGGACTGCCAGGCAGGGTTAGTATCAGTGGCCACTGCTGGGTATTAATAACTAACATACCTAAAGGGTGAAACACAGATCCTCTCCCAGGATCTAACGACTAGCATGTGCCATTAGGCACGGGGCCCAAACGAGCTCCAGTTATTTATACAACAACTCAGATCACCCAGCCAAAGCCTCTGTCTATAGAAAGCGCTCTTAGAAACACATTTCCTGCTCCGGCTGCAAATCCCACACACAGAAAAGTACAATAAATCATGGCTTTTCCGTGGTCTGAGCAATGCAGCTCCAGCTTCCAGGGACAGGAGCTGGGTTATTGCAGGGCATCACCTCCAGCAAGCCCTGACCTACGAACCGAAAGGCCAAACCGCACTGGAACAAAGATACCAAGCAGTAAGAACTTATTACACCATCGCTGCCCAACTCGAGGAAATATAACTGGCTTTTATCAGTTCCCCAGTCACACCTAGCTAACGTTCCCCTCCACTGAAAGGTGGAAATAACCAGTCTCCAGATCCTTTTAATGCTCCTCCACCGGCGCGGTGCCTCAGGGATTACCGCTGGTGACTGCTCCTCACGGCGTGTTTAGCTTTCCCCTTAGCGACCCGAGCTACCATACAGGGAAACGAAACACACCCCAAAAAACCCAAACCACCCTCAAATCACACAGCCGAGGCCAACTCTCGGCCATGCGAGGCAGGGGGCGAGGGGGGCGATGGCCCCGGGGGGCTGAGGGAAGCGGGGGGCTGCCCGCCAGGCCAGGCGGCTCTTAACTTTGGGCAAGGATCCGCGAACTTTCCTCAGCGAGTTGAACAAAATCATAAATTCAAAGCGAAACTGGAAAGCGGGGCGCGACAGGAAGGCGGGGAGCGAGCGGCTGCGTGCCGCCGCTGCCCCTCGAGGACCCCCTCCTCCTTCCCCTCCCGCTCCCCCCGGCCGCGCTCACCTTGCGCCCGCCGCTCCTTGGGCGCCAGCCCCGCTTCGTGGTCCGCCATGGCCGCTGCTGTCCCCTCAGCGCTGCCTCCGCCGCGCGCTGCCCCGGCCCCTCAGCGCTGCCCCGGCCCCGCCCCGCCCCGCGCGCCCAGGGTGTGCCCGCGGCCGTCCCGCGCGGTGCGCGCGCCCCCTCAGGGGTGAGGGGGGGCGGCTGTGGCGGCGGCACCGGGCCCGCCGTGGGGAGCGGGCGGGGAAGGGGCGGTAAAGGCGGCGGGCACCGGGCGGGGAAGGGGCGGTAAAGGCGGCGGAGCGCTACCCAGAGCCGTGGCCGGAGGGGGAATGGCCGCGGAGCGGCCGAGGTAAGCGGGGAGGCAAGGAGAGGTCGGGCCGTGCCCGGGCCTCAGGTGTGCTTTGACGTGCAGGTGAAAGCTGGTGGTTTGTAATGGCGAGGTCTCACGTAAAAGTCCGAGCAGCTTTCAAACTGATGGGATTTGCCTTTCAGCTGCTCCATTCGAGCAGCAGTGCACTAACGCACACCGCGTTCCTTTCTGTGACCGCGCTGCGGTTCACATCCAGCGTGGGAACGGAGTTAAAACAGTCCTGAAAAGGAAAAAAACACCCACTTTTCAAAAAACTCCCGCAGTTGTGGGTATCACAACTTTTCCTCCTGTATTGCAGGACCCTGATGGAGAGTTCGGAGCTTTCGTCCCTGGTGGAAGATGCCAAAGTTGTGATCTCTGCTGCTGTTCTCCCGAGTTCGTCCGGCAGAAACGAGGTGTGTGTGGAAACACATCCCTGCACACAGTCACTGCACGCCAGGTGCCACGATTGTCACATCTGAAAAACATCCCAAAGTCAGGTTCTGTGTCAGAGGGAAGCAGGAGGGCTAGAGAAGATTCATATCTATTCTTTAACCTTTATTCATGTAGGGGATGTTGGTGATTAAAGGGCAGGGAGAGGCACATGCAAACATCACACTGCATTGCTGCACGGATAGCGTGTGAGTTTTCACTTATTTCCAAAAAACATTGCAACCTGTGAATGAAAACCTATCAGACTGCTAGAACACACAGAGAACTACTGTAAGTATTGATGTTACTCTGTGGTTAGGCTCTCCTTGGAGAGACTTTGCTTTCCGTTATGTACCAGAGAAGCAAAGTTTTTGGTGAGGCAGCAGGAGAAGAATGTGTGTGAGTGGAACACTGGATTCTGAAATGTGGTGGTACTGAAGCTCATAATACTATAGGGAAGTTGGGAGTGTCTGCAGTTTTATCACTCTTTTTTGTTGACCTTTGTCTTCTGGCAAATAGACAGTTCAGAGTGTCTCAGCTTTTGATTACTGAAGAAGGAAGGATGTGCTCAAAATGGGAGGAGCAGGTTCTGTGGAAGCAGAGGGCAGACAAGCTGTGATGAACCCTCATCACCCATAGCAAATTTGGCACTAGGAAAATCTAAGCTGGTGCCAAAAATAAGTGCTTTCAAAATTAATGAGAACTGAGCAGTAAAAAGTGTACCACATTGGTTTACCTTATTTCAGCAAAGAAGATGAAGCACCTATTCATTTGTCCTGTCATTAAAGTAAAAAATAAGCAATTTAGACCTTTATCCTTCCTGAAGCTGGCCACATTACTTCATCTACAGCTGCAATATCTCGGCAACAGGTTGTGTACTTCTGTACAAATTTATGTTGGCATCTCACTCAAAGAAGAGAAAGCTTCCTATGTAGCTGGGCCCTCATTCCATTTATTTTACTGTCTTTGGGTGTTTGCCAGTAGAGCTGGTAAACCCCCAGGGCGGTGGTGGGCAGTGATGGGCACTGACACTTCCCTGCTGTGGGTTATTGCTGCCATCTGCTGTTCCTGTTGAAGATGTTTGATGTAGTAGGTGTGCACAGGTGGTTCCCAGAATGTTAACCGGCACAGTAAGTCCCCTCCCCTTTCAGCTGTGTGAACTGAGTGATGTTATTGTGTTATTTAATACAATTTTATTTTTTCCTTAAGTACTGAAGTTAACAAAAGCATCAGGATTGATAACAGGTAGTAGATATTAGGCCAGAAATCCTCTACCACACCCCAGTGAGATGACCTAAGTCAGATCCAATTTGCAGACTCTGAAGGCTCATGAAATACTAAAAGACTAAGTATGAAAAGAGAAAAATGCAAAATGTAACCTTTAACCTTTGATAATATCTGAATGCCTCATTCTAGGTTTTGGTTCAATAAATAAAGGAATTAGAAGAGTTTGATTTTTGTCTGGCTAAAAGGCAACAATGGACTTGAAAATGGATTTATTAATCTCTAGGCCTTATGAAGAGAAAAATTTCATTGGTTTTTGCCTTCCTCATTTGCATAAGTTAGTTTGATTTCAGATATGGAAGTTCCTGTCAACAGTAACTACTCCCAGTAGTAAAGCCTATATTTATTTCACCTTTCCTTGATTTCTAATGTGTCTGGTAGGCAGTTAATTAGGAAGAGCATTTGTGTGAGGTGTATCAGCCTTGGAAACACCTGCTGTATTATTTCTTCTGCGGGCTGTGGCTGCAGCTTTCTGTTATCTCTCAAAGGGGAAATAGTCTACAATCAGTATATTTATTTATTGTATGTTGTTTATCAAGCTGTGATTTCTTTCTTAAGTAGAAAAAACTGAGAGCAGTATACAAAGCTGCCATTAGATGTCAGCATGATATTAGCCACAACTGCTACTGATGACAGCCTGGTTCGAAGCAGGAATTCAGTGCATTGATTTTTGACACCTCAGTCTTTGTTTTAAAATGCTTTCTTATAGTAAAGTAAGTTGTAGTCCATAATTATCAGGGAATAATAGCTAAAGCTATTCCTCAACCTGTCTTTGATTCTTACCTTTAAAAGTTGCTGGATGTGGAATGTCTTCTGACTCCCATTTGGACCAAATTTCATGTGAAACTTCAGGTATACACATGCTCCTCTAAGCCCATGTGTTCTGTGTTCTGTGGTGTCAGCTTCCCACAGGGATTTTACATGATGATTTGGTAATGAGGTGTGCTATTGTGCTTTATTTCATTGTGCTTTTCCAAGTTAACAGTACATTTTAAGGGACTCTTACAGACATTGTTTTCCATTGCTGTTTACCATTCAGAGTTTTTAAGGGTGAACTGAACATTAAGTATGTTAGGACAGCTACTATATTCTTCCTATATACGCCTTTAAATATTTTGTTGTATTTTGAATTGCAGCTAGGTCTCTGGAGAGCTGTTTTATTTAACATTGGACATTTGCAGTAGGTCTGTGTACGTATATTTTAGTTTTATTCTGAAAAGCACTGCTTTGGATCAGTTTCTCCTGAAACATCAACATCAAGTAATCAAACCCAGACTGCTTGTTCAACAAACATTTCCCACATTATAAAAGTCTGCATTTCATTTAGTTGCCTATTTTTATATCATGGGATTTGTTTTCAGTGGAAATAGAATATGTATATGATGAAATCAATAGTCCCAAAATAGGAATGTTTTAAAATCAGGCTTTCTTTAAACACAACAGTTTCTCCCACATTAAAAGAGACAGAGTTTAAAATATCTTTGAGTCTGGGAGGTTTGTTATTTTTGTGTTGTTTACACTTAAAGAATAGAAATAAAAGACCAGTCAGAGCAAAGCTTGTCCTGAGGGAAGACTGAGTCCTTGTGATTCCTGACCTAGCATGCTTTCATTATTAAAAATATAAAGAAAATCTGGTTAAAAATTTCAGCCAATTATTTTATGGCCAAACTATCTACAAGCATTAAGTCTGTTTTAGAAATCTAGCAAATTCTACAAAACAAACGCATTTAAATTCTCCTGTTAAGGGATATTAGGGTCCACAAATACAAACCAAGGTCAAATTAAACTGTCATTGCTAATGATATTTACCTACAGAGAATATATTGGAAATAGTGTTGTTTTTTTTTTTTTCTTGTGGTTCAGAAAGGTAGAGGACTGAGTTTTGATGACTTGTTAGCAGTCTGAGATCTCCTGTGGTGGCCCTGGAGCCAGGTTCAGGTGACCTGTTGCTCCTCACACCACACTCCTCTCATCCTTTGGCTGGATGGTGTGGGGAGGGGGATGTGGGAACCAGAACTTCTCCTTCGGAAGTACTTGTCAGAGAAAATACAAGAGAAATACAACAGTTGCACATTTCCCAGTGCTCTCAGATAATTTTCTTGTTGAAACCTTTTTCCTATTCCCTCTGCCATTTTGTATTCTGGTCATGTGTGCAAAGGTTTTACTTGTCATTCCTGCCTTACCCAGAATCCATCTGCCCTGCCAGTGCTCTTTTTGATTTTTCAATATAATGATTTCTTTGCTTCTGTAGGTTTGGCGAAAAGAGAAAATTTGTGTTTAACGAAACAGAAAAAGCCTTAGGTAATAAAAAATAAAAAAAATAGACCTACTAGAACAAGTCAAAGTCATCAAGGTGCCTTAAAGCAGCAATGGAATGTCACTTCACTATTCAAGAAACCCAGTCTCAGAAGAAATCCTCTGGTAGTATGTCACTGAAATTACAAGGTGGTCTCACATTTAGGTAGCCTGGAGGTTTTAGCACTTGTAGCTACTGCATCCCTAGAATTTAGGAGCAGAGCTGAGTTCCAAGACACTGGCATGTTTGACAGAGTTAGTTGTAGAATAAAACATTATATTACTGGGGAGAAAAAAAAAAAAAGGTATTAAAGTTCTGCACATTTCCCTCTATTTGTGTATTTAATAGTTCTGTATTTTAAAACAGAACAACTGTGTAAGACACTGAAAGCATTTCAGGCCAAACAGTAGAATCTAAATCTGATGGCAGAAGTAACAAAGCCTCTGAGGACGTTTTTCTGTTGCAAATATGTTCCTGGCAGCAGTGATTTAACTCTATTGGATTCATAAAAGAGCTAAAGGAAACTCTAAGGAAATAAAGACAAACATTTATATTACTTCCCTTGTTATTCACACAAAATTGATGCTGAGGGGGGGGTCAGTGGCAGTAGAGGGGTATTAGTCACGTTAACAGACTGCAAAACAGTGCAGTGGTGGTGTTTATTTTCCATACTCACATAAACCTCACTGCTTGCACAAGGGGAAAGTGCCAGGTCAACTGTCAAGAACTCGAATGTTATCTTGGACACTACTATTTCTAAGCCTGTTGCCTGTTGGGACGTGGGCTGTGAAATGATTGGAAATCCATGGAAAATGGGAGAAATACTGTGAGCCAGAACAAGGATTCCATAATCTTGGTGTGCTTTTGTAGAAGGAAACACCTGTGGCAACAGCGTGCAAAATAGAGTTTTCAAAAGGTTAGGTCATCCTTGAGTTTAAAGTACAGATGGGTTTGACAGCTTTTGTAAACACAGCATCATTTTTTGTTTAAAAATATTATGAATATAATATAATTTTTATACAGAATATACTTGTGTCAGAATGTTCATAAAATGTCCCTGTGTTCATCATGAGCGTGGCATTGTTTTTCCACAGACAGGGTTCGTATGAGGCTCAGATACCTATAACAACCTTTGACAGGAGATTTTAAGTGCAAATGGGATTTGACTGGCATTCAGAGATTTTACTGGATTACAAAAAAAATATTCTTTTCCCTGTTGTTCCCTTGGCAGCTGTTGTTCTTCTCTTGCCTTTTACTTTCCCTGTATCAGTGTGTTTCACCCAGTGAGGCAGATTTGTGCCTCGCATTCGTGTTGCAATTGGAAACAGTCAGAGATTTCCACAAATACAAGCTTGTGTCTCACTACAACAGTGGCAACGTAGTTCACATCCTGTCCTTAGGCTTCGGGGAGCATTAAATGTGGTGTGACAGGCTCTGTGTGGGTGAATGGAGTCACTGCCCCTTCTCCTCTCTCTTTGCTATTTTTCCACCTCAGAGATGTGCTGCAGTGAATGAGTTGAAAGCAAGACACTCTGTGTAACAGTGACATGGTTCAGCTGTGTCTGGCTGTACCTCCTTTGTTGAACCTGAGCACAAAATACAGGAAGAGCACTAAATAATGGCAGAGCTAATGGGTGTTGTTGAAAATCCAGCACTAAGTAAAGCTGAAAGTTTATGAACAGGTTTGATAGAGAGAGCCATGATGTGTTTCCATAGAAACTACAGTTTGAGGTTTTATCTGATGAGATTCTAAAAAGAGTACAATCCACCTCTTCTTTTTCTGGTTTGGGTAGACAGGATAAATACAGCAACGTCAGTATTGCAAAGTGATCTTTGGAAAGATAGTTAATGAGTGCTTCAGGATGAAAACGGCTGTATAAATGGAAGGTGACATTTCTGTCTTAATTGTTGCCTTTAATGATGTGATTTTTAGGATGGATTGCTGGTAAGAAGCTGCAGCTCAGCAGTCAACATGTTTGTGTGTGTTTCCATTCAGCTGCTGGTGTGAAATATTTAATCGTTCGTACTTAGGCTGAATGTGAGAGCACAACATCTTGCTTAGAGTTGGTCACAGGTCGTGGATGTTTCCTGTGCACATCTCTGGCGATTTGCAGTCCTGACTCATCACATTTCTGCTTTCCTCATTCTACACCATCCCCTCTGCAGGTAAATACCAACCCTGACCTCCTGAGCCACGCTCCTCCAGCCCCACATTCCCACCCAGCTCTGCAGTGGCCTCCTGGGAGTCTGCAGAGCCGACCTCTGGCTGTCCTGTGCTGATGCCCTTCGTGCAGATACTGTGATGCAGACCTTAGTGCACTGATGACGAGGCTGAGACTGTACAGTTTGTTCATCTTATCATCAGTGAAACGTGCTGGGCAGAGGTGAAAGCTATAATTCACTAAGCCATCATGCTATTTCTGTCCGTGCTTGCCTTCACTTTGATTTCGCTTTCTTAATCAACAGAGATCAGTTCACAGCCTTAGAATTCATTATGTACAATCTATTCATCCTCAGTCTCTACCAAACCTTTCAGTAGTTCACGACGGAGGCTGATCCTCACTTAATCAAGTTGTTCAGAAGGCAGTGGCACCTTGTGCTAGCTGTGATTAGTTCCGTCACAATTCCAGGGGCCATACAAATAGCTTCATTATGAAAATAGCATATGGGCATGCTTAGAATTGGTTGAGGATGAGATTTTCATCTCTGACAGCCTTCTAATGTTGACTGTCAGAGCAAATGAAATAACATGTATTTTTATTTTCACTCTAATGAGGAGAAATACTGAATTAAGGCTATCTGAATAGTAATAAATGCTCTTTCTTTTCTCTCACACAAAAAGAATCATACCCTTCTGTACGGTGATGTTTTCTTACAAAGCAACAAATGACTCTAGCAGCCAAGGACAAAAGCCCTGGGACTTGACTCTCACCTTTTATCTGTGTTGCACCTTCTGTATGTATTGTAAAATCTCAGTGCAGCTAAGGTGTTTGTAGAGATTATAGCAGTGGAATAAATACTTCTGGAATACAGTGTAGGTATGCAGAAAATGTTCTGTTTGACTGCATTTCTCTTGTATAGATGTGAGTAAATTCTAAACTGTTGGCCTTTCTCTTATCCTGATTCTAGTCCTGAGTACTTTCACTGTGCCTCACTGAGTTATCTTGCTGTGTCAAAGGACTGATCTGTGCTCTTGGTTGGAGTATGACTGTCAGTCACGTGCCTGTGACCATGTCACAGGACCTTGAGTTAATAGCGAGATCTATTAAATGATTATGGCTAATAGGGGCACTAGAGCCCTCTTAATCTGTGTGGGTTTCTCTGTGCCTCGTGTCCCTTGGATATAGTGATTGTACTACACGTGTTTGTTACTACTTGCTAGGCAGTTGCTGCAGTGTGCCACAGTGGAGGAGGAAATGATTCCACTATAGCTCCTATGTTGCATTAAATCTGCAAAACACTGTTGAATTCTCTGGATGACAGTGTGTTATTACAGCACACTGTATTTTTACTTTGATGTGTATATACCTACTGGAATGGGGATGGGATTAGCAGTATGGTACATGATCAGCTCACTGCTGCTCTCCCAGGCTGGATCTGTACTGTACACAGAAAACTGCATACTGCTAGCAAAAGCCATTAAGTCACTAATTGTTTGGCCCTTACTGATATCCCACCTTTTTTTTGTTCTCTTTTGATGCCTTGTGTCTAGGGAGTGGACATTGGTACGAATGTCTCTTCTTACACAGCAGCCAAAGACGCATTTCCTTCTAAGCCTGCAATCTATTTCCTAAATAACTATTTTTGTTCCATTTTCAAAAGACTTGAGGTCTTGTTCCTTATTAAGTTGTTAGTAAAGCTCCCTCTGACTTTGGTTAGAATGGAATCAACATGGACAATGGGTGAAATACCACTGCTTGCCTCTCCTTTCATCTAAAGGACTGTGCCTTAATGGGTTGCAAGCTTTCTCATCTGAAGTCAGCTTGCATTTGGAAGGGATTTATGTTTCTATTTCTTGCTGTATGGATTTCTTTTGGCTTTTTCATGTAGGTTTAAAATACACTGGAAGTGGCTGAACAGTCTGTCCACAGAGATGCCTGTTACACTGAAGTAATTAAAGTCATGCCAGTGTTTCCACTATAAAATGCATTTCTCCCAGTTTTATTACTCAGCTTCAGTAGTTTGTTCTTGTAAACGAGATGTACACACAGACACACATTGTTTTGAAACGTGTTTTCAATGTCCATTTGCAAATTTTTGAGCTATAACACAACTGGGGAGAGACCTGAGGAGTCAGCTGACTTTTGGCTTTCATAAATCAATGTGAAATGTATTATTTTTCACAGTGAAATGGTGCAGCTTGTGCCTAATGAGCCTCACTGCTAGTGGGGATTGTAGGCTTAATATTTGTTTCTACTGTGGTTGCAGAGAAACGTAAAAATGAGAAACATTTCACATGGACTTTCAGCTTTTGTGCCTCTCCAAGCAATATGGATACCAGGATGTACTTTACAGTACCTTATGAGTTTCTTTCCCCCTCACATGCTCAAAATCAGTGTTCAATACACGTTTTCCAATTCAGATTTTGTAGCTGATATTTTTTGCTTTGCTGCTGATGATATCACATGTGTGCAATCAAATTTTCAGTTAACTTTGAGCAGTCTGCAGAAGGTCTAACAACCCTCACCTTGGGTTCCTAGTCAGTATAGTGCTTAACAAGCAGCATGTTCGTTCTGCTGTGAGCAGCTCTCCTGGCTGTGGGCACTTCTGTAGTGAGCTATTTTGCCCAGTTCTTTGGCCAGGAGTGAGAACAGTTCCTGTTTAGCGTTGGCTACACACATCTGTGCTCAGAATTGTACTGGTAGTCTCCCCTTATAATTTTTCAAGTACCCTTGCCTATGAGAAGAAATTACTGTGTACTTATGCCTTCTTTGCTGAAGTGTCCCCAGCAGTTTGATTCCTGCCTCTCCACATTTCATGCATTCAACTTTTTCTGTTACCCACAGGCTAAAAACTCTCTCTAGGCTTGGTTAGCTGTGGGGCATGAGACCAGATGGTCAGAAATTAGACAAATATGATAACATTTTCAATAGTGTCCATGTGCCATTTACACATGGAGATTTCAGCTTTTCAGTGGTCATTTACACAAAGCATAAAATAGGAGCTCCGTGTTTGCATCTGCCATTCAGCAGTTCCGATCTTCAGGTTTTCATTACTCACATGTTGTAAGACAAGGTTTTCACCTACAGCACTGGTAACCCGCTGTTCCCCAGGGCTCTGTGACACACTTCCAGGTGGGTTTCCCACGTCTGAAAGTCTCAATATTATTATAGAGTAAAATACATTACTTATTCTGATGTACAGGAATTATTTCCTCTCCCTCCTGTGGAGCACTCTCTTAATTCTCTCTTGATGCATTCTTTCTATTGGGCTATTGCCAATACTACGAGGAAGAGACATGAGCTGCCAGCTCTGTTTTACAGTTATTCAGTTTTCCTTTCCTTAAGGGTAAATACCAACTTCATAAGAGGAGAAGAAATTCCTCTACGGGCATTTCAAACTAAAAAATGTCCCCAAAAAAACAACTTCTGTTTTTTGCTGAGAAACAGAAAGGTGGATTGAAAAAAACACATATTGGTTGTTTCTGTTGTCTGATACTGAATGGTGTATTTCTTTTGTTTTCTTAATTTCTTTCTAAAATATTTTAAAGTGTACTTAAGTTTAGTCTAAAAACATTAATTAGTATGGAGAAAAAATGTTTCATGTGGAAATTGAATTATTTTCCCCCCATGTGCCCATTCTGTGGCCAGTTTGGTCTTCCTAATATACGCTGTGACAATAAAAACCCATTTATTGGAAAAAATTCATCCCTTTCACCAATTATATGAGCCGTGTTTCTCTGGTTGTCATTGATAAAATTCTTTCATTAGAACTTAAAAGAAATAAAAAAGGAAAGACATTCTGCAGTTTACTTGGGAACATATTACTCTAAATTATGTCATATAACTCGGGGAGAATCGGGGGGTAGAGTGCAGGGATGAGGAGGAGGAAGAGTCTTGCCCTTTGGTATAAATTTATTTTATTATTCTGTGTCCTTTTGCTTTCTCCCTCTCATGTAGCAAAGCTTGGCAAGGAGCCTGCAGCCAGTTCTTGTCTCCTGGCTGGAGCTGTCTAATGAGGCAGTGCATCCCAGCCTCAGCTGCTTTCCTCCCCTGGACTCCAGTCAATTCTTTTAGGGTTGGCAGCATCCAAAACCTGAATAGCCCCATCTTTTGCTCTTTTGGGACATACTTCTCTAGGGGTTTAATTACCAGTGAAAGGACCTGCTGATAAGGAAAGAGGACCTGTGTTTTTCACCTGAGCTGCTGTTTGTATGGAACTTCAGTCTTCAGTCTCATTTCTTCTTGCCTTAACCGCTGCCTCTGTGCCAGCACTACTCTGCTTTAGTGCTGTGCTGAAAATTCAGGGGAGGCTCAGCTGCATGCAGTGCTCAGAACAATTCTTGCATGATGTTTTCAAGTGAGCATTCCTTTCATCACCCTCTCTCCAGGCACCTTCTACACACCAGGATGTAGGTAGGGTCAGAGAAGCCCCCTATTGTCAGCACATTTGCTGTGGGTTTTTCATCCTTTTATTACCTCTGTATTTACGTGTAGCCAAAATGGCTCAAACTGTTACTTAGCTTAAGTGCAAATGACACATTAACTCATTTTCCCCTCACAAATAGAAGCCAGCAGACAAACTTTGTTGAACTTAACCTCTTTTAACTGTGTCTTGGGCTCTAGGAATAGCGAAATAGATGTGGCTGTACATTGCTCATGTTGTACAATAACATCTGAAAGTGACTTGGTTCATTAAGGAAAAACTTTCAAACATAAGCTGACATTTCTCTGCCTCCTGCTGGGTTTAACCACCGTGTGCTGGACTGTGCTGTGTTAATTACCGGAGTGAAGCTTGCAAAGAACAAGAGCTGGAGGAAGCGCTTCTGGATGTGCTTAACCTCCACAGGGATCAACTGCCTCCTGCCGGTGGTTTTAGGAAACGAAGGTCATTCCCTGGCTGCTATAGTATGTTACTACTAGTCAGAACTCATCAGGTGTCTGTCTTATGTCTGACAGTGTATTTGGGTGCATTTTTAGTTGTCAAAAGTGGCCTTAATGCTGTGTGATCATCAGAGTTGAAAGCAAAGTGTATTGCGTGTCCCAGGAGGTCACGTTGCTATTTTCTCAGGAAGAATTTCTTGCTCTCATGTGACCAGAGTGGTGTATTTAGGGGATTTCTAACGTTTGTAATAAAGACTGCCTGCTGGGATGCAAACTGAACTGGGACAGGGAGACAGTAGGAGCCCACGTTCTGCATTGTGTTGTCTGAGCAGTTCTGAGGCAGGAATAAGATCTAACGTTGCCTTGCCCTGATGTTTTATGGCAGAAGCCCGGAACTTTTTCTTAATAGCTAGTGTTTCTGATGGAGGAAAAAGAATAATAATTTAAAAATAAATTTGTTCCCTTCAGTGTGATTGAACAATCCAGCAAAAAGGGGTGCTGCTTTCATGTAACTGTGTTTTTCCATTTAAGATTCAACTAAACAAGACTTGGTTATTCCTGTCCGATCAACCCACCTCTCAGAGATGTTGGAAATAAAAGGGAGAAACCCCTAGGTAGTAGGACAAATATGCTCTTCATTTGGGGAGTGAGAAAATTTATCAATGAAGGTAACCAAAGACAACCATAATATAACAGCTCACGTGGTTGAAAGGACAAACAGATGATATTAGAAGTAGGATGTAAGATCCTTTCCTATGACAAAGAATGTAAGTACCATGAAGATGCCCGTTAATTGCACTGGAGCTGGATTAGGTGACTAAATTACCACAGCAGGTTTGACAATGTGAGTGCAGTTGAACAGAGGTCAGGGAATAATCTAGAAACTCGGTGGAGTAGAGCAAGGTGAGGAAGCTGCAAAATCTAGATCTGCCAAGAGGAAACACTCAACATAATTACCATTCCACATTATGTTAACAAACTTCAGAGGATGAAGTCTTCATTTAATTTATGAGTGGGATACGATCTAGAAGGATTTGGATGTCTTCTCTTCCCATTTTGTTCGTTCACATTGCAGAATTTGTAAGCATGCGCTTACAGTGCCCTTTGCCCACAGCTGAAATGACTGCTGGGTCGTTAAACAAATAAATTCAAGGACAAGCAGTTGGCTCTGGTTAAAAATGGATGCAACAAAGGGGGATAGCTGTACTGGGACAGCACTTTGACTGCCATGGCCTTGATACCTTGTTTATGGGGCTATAAAGCTTCATCGTAATAAATGACTCAAATGCTCTTTTTATTTCTGGAGTTTGTACTTACATATAGGCTTTAAATGTGAACAATTCCTGAGTAGTAAACTCTGTTTTACTTTTGTGTCTTCTGTATCCATCTCTGCCATCTCATAAAATGTTCATTTTGTTGCACCCAAAGCAACTGGGCTGAACTTGCATTAGATAATTTGAGCTCAACAACAAAGCACAAAATCCAGTGCATTTGGCTGATCTCATAACTTTAAGCGAACAGTTGTAACCTCTGTGGATCTGTTGTGCTCCTCGACTTTCTAAAGTGCTTGGAGATTTGTGGCTGTAAAACATTATGTAGATGTATTGTTTTATTTATTTTTTAGAAAATAAATATTGATGCTTGGAACTAGACTGGTATTGTAACATTGTAATGTAACATTGTAATGTAACATTGTAATGTAACTAACATTGTAACTAACATTGTAATGTAACATTGTAATGTAACATTGTAATGTAACATTGTAATGTAACATTGTAATGTAACATTGTAATGTAACATTGTAATGTAACATTGTAATGTAACATTGTAATGTAACATTGTAATGTAACATTGTAATGTAACATTGTAATGTAACATTGTAATGTAACATTGTAATGTAACATTGTAATGTAACATTGTAATGTAACATTGTAATTGAGCAGTACACATGCCTGAGCTTACAGCTTGTGGTTACTTTGGGGTACAGATATAAGGAGAGGCTCTTGAGATAATACTTCAGATGCTGCTGTCACTGTGTTTCAACCTTATCCTGGATGTTTGTTTGCACTTCTGTTTCATTCTTAGCCTCTCCATCTGCCTTGGTAATTAGGACAGTGAAGTACATTTCCATGTTTCCTATAGTAATTTACCTTCAACAATAGATGATGATGTCAACTATGTTTGGAACTAGTGAAATAAAGAGTAGTATGAAGTTCCTAATATGCTTCCATACTGCTCCTTCTTCTGTAGCGATTGTTGGGTTCTGTGTAGAGCATGCTTTCTCCTCTTTGTATAGAATCACAGGAATATAGGATATAATCCAGATTTGAGTGTACCTCAAGAGGTCTCTACTCCAACCTCCTGTTCAAAGCAGGGTGAGCTGTAAGGTCAAATTAAGTTACTCAGGGCTCTGTCTTGTCTGGTATTGAAAACCTCCAAGGATGGAGACTGTACAACCTGTTTTGGAATGGTCAGGGGACATAGGGTAGGAAAAATGGAAGGTTTAAAAGAGAGTGATTGCTTGCAAACTCTGCTGTGACCTTTCTGTTACAAAAAGGATTTTCTCAAATTACCCACAAGAGGGAGTTTAAGCCTTTCCTATAGGGAAACAAAAGGTAGTACTGAAATGCGCCATCAGGCACTGGTGCCAAACTGGTTTCTCCATACAATCCGTTAGAAGGGCTTAATGCATCCATATCCATTGCCCCAAGTCCCTGGCTGAGGAAGTCATAGGTGTTCACATCACTGCTGCACTTTAACCACAGGGTCTTTTACAAAAAGCTGTTTTCTTTGTTCTGTCTCCATGGCATATATTGAGGTGCTCTGCTGTCACTTCATTGGACTTGCTCTTGGTAAGCTGTGCATTAAAGATGATTTGTCCTCTTGCTATGCAGGCAAGGAGCCTTTGGAACATGAGTGGGGGCCATTCTTTCATCTCTTAGCTCTGGGTTTGCTGTAACCTTTGGTTTGGGTGGTAGACAGGTAACTGCATGCCAGGTATCTGCTGCATGTCAGTTCAGCTGGTGAAAGGAGTGTTGACATCCTCATCCTCATCTCTGAAGAGAAACCATATTAACTCCTTCACTGCTGATCTACCGCTGCAACTACTCTGCTGTTCCTGTTCCGCTGAGGCCAGCTTAGCTCTTTTTTCTCTTTTCTCCTCTTCCTTTGAGGAGCTGTATGGAAAAGCAGTAGAAGGCTTTTTATTTGTAAGGATTCACTCCAGCTTAGTAGTGACTAAGATTTTTTCCTAAGGTACCTACTCAGAAAATCCTGAAATAAATATAAACCTCACGCCAGTCTTTCAAAAAAGGTGGCTATTTCACAAGGTAAATCATCATGATAAGCACTAATATACTTCTGCAAATTCATTAGAGAGGCCTCAGCCCAAGTGGAGTCTGGAATTTGTGTAGCAGCTTCAGAGTACTGTTTCACTGCGTGGAACTGGACCTGGTTACGCTGAAGAGCTGTGAAAGGCTGTTTCTTCTGACTGCCCTGATGAAATCTTTTTTCCCTGACATTTTAACTAGAAATGAAATGAAGAGTTAAAGCGCCTGCAGCCGTTCTCTAAACTCCTTGCTTTTTCCTACATTTTTACATTTTTTGGTACATGAATGCAGATTGCGATCAGCTAAACCAGTTTTGATAAACCTCACCGTGTGTCGCTCTGTAGTCACTCTCCTAGGAAATGCAATGAGGTGCCAGTGGTCGTCTGCAAATGCTAAGAAGCCTCACCTAGCATTGGTCACTCTGAACTTTTCCATTGGAGGCAGATGCACACACCATCTGTTGCTCAGGTGTGTTTTCATCCTCTGACTGGAGGAATTTGTCCAAAGGCCTGGCATAGTCAGAGGGAAATAGGGGGATGAATATCAGATGGGTTTGTGGCCTTGAACTGACAAGGCGAGTAAACGATGGTGATTGATACTGAAAGGCTCAGCTGTGAGGAAGCCAGGAATGGTCTCGCTCTTCACCCTTTAACAGCGACTGTTCCCCACTTCTGGGTACTTCCAGAACTCAATGTGCTCAGGAAGGTGAAAAACAGAAGGGCGGACTTTGAAAGCTATTCTGAACAATTGATTATGATAATAGGGATGTTGTTCTCCTTCCTGAAATTATTTCTACAGAGAACAAGACGGAGCACAGCTGTATCATGCCAGCTAGCTTCTCCATTTCTGAGCTGCAAATTGTTAAAAACAAAATTAAAAAATGAAAGAGCCTTGAATTTTACTGTCATCCTCTCCTCAGGATGAAAGTAGGGAATAAAGCAAGAAGTCTGTCTCCACTGCACTTCTCTGAAGGACTAGATCCAAAAAGGGGCTTGCATCAGTAAAAGCTAACTGCTATTAATCTATTGTAAAACTGCACTGTTACGAAAAACCTTCTGGCAGAATTGTACATTCACTTATGTTTAACCAGAAAATCCATTAGAGGCACCGAGGCCACAGAACAGATCTTAATTTCAGATCGGGTAAACGGAAGCAAGGCTGAAACACCAAGAATATGTGGCAGAAACTTAAAAAACTAAGCTAAGGGAATCAAATTAAGGAATTCAAAGCAACATGAAATTATTCAAAGGCCAAAGGAAGGCTGTAATGAAAACACCCATGTTTATTGGTGATACATATACCAACAAAAATAAATCTTTTAAGCAAACTTTAGGAATTCGCATTTTAAAATACAAGGCATCACTGCCTGTGAGTTTCGAGAAAAGCCAGCACAGATTTGTGGTAAATCAGTTTATGAGATTCGTCCAAAGCATTCTGTAAGCCTGCACTCAGTGCAACTCAACATCTTTTCTGTTTGTTAAAGAGAATGCTCAAATCCATTAGTTAATTCAAGCTGAATAAACTCTGTGGTGTTTTCCTGCCAAATACTATAAAAGGGAATATCGAATTGTTCCTTGGAAAAGCCCCTAAGATCTGTCATGTCTAGTCAGTATTTTTTTACGAAGAGGCAGAGATGCTCCCGTGTCTTTATGAGCCATCATAATCTGAGGTTTGTTCCATATGACAAAGTACGAATGTGAGCCTGACGCTTCCTCAAATTACCACATTTAATTAGCGTGCAGTGAATGCAAGGGGAGTGCTTGTGCACTGCAAAGTGCTGGAGTTGAGATTCAGTCTGAGGGAGATATATTTCCCGCGTACGGATTTAGTGCTGTGTATTTTCTCGTTGCTTTGCTCATTTCTTTGCAGGCGTGCTACAGGAAAGTGTTTGCCCTCCTGCAGCAGTAGTCTGGCAAGAGCGGCGTAACACAGGCTGCCATCTTTTGGAGAAAGCTCCTATTGCAGCAGTTCAGAGGAATTCATTGCCATTTGAGTTATTGATGACACTGTCACTGGCTCGTTCACACGGCATTTCGAAATTATGCAATGCCTTTACCAGGGAAAGGTGAACATAGGAGAAACAGGGCGGGAGAAAAGGGAATATCACTGGAATTGCTGAGTTTTAGTGTGTTGCAACACTAAGCAGTGAAGCAGCACTCTTGTGTGCTTCAGTACACAGGTCTTGGCATCTGCTGTGAAGGTCAGAAAACAGATTACCCAAGCTGTTTTCTCTAGCTAGTTAAAATATGGCGACTGGCCGGAAGATGGGCCAAAGAAGCATTACAGGGCATGCATGAAGGCAAATCTTGGCTGAGGCTGTCAAAACCAATCAAGCAAGAGCACATTGACGCTTCTCTCCGCAAAAGGCACCAGAGAAGAAGCAAGTGCAGTGAATACAGGAGGGTGTGCCTGTGACACCTGTAACCCCTGGTGTCCTGGGAAGCCCCAAAAGGTGAATATTCACATTTTTCTAACTGATAACAGACCCTATCATGTAATTTGTTTGTAGGACAAATCCATCTTTGCTAAGTGCTCCTCCTTTTGTCTGTACCCTGCTCAGCCTGAGTAATCAGTACATCGGAACACAAAACTTTTCCTCCGGAGCAAAACACCAGAACAATAAACCATAGGTCTTCTTTACATGGTAGTAATGTAGAGGCATTGGCACAAATATGGACTCAGAGCTATTCAGCTGTTAGAGAGTGGTTCCTCTACAATACCCTATGTCATTTGTAAGCAGAGCTGTAATGAGCTTTTACAGATATGATTTTCCCATATTTAATTGATGCTGTGTGTATTCAGATAGTGAAAGACCATCCAGGGAGACCTTTTTGCCATTGAAATGGCAATGCCTTTTCTTTACAGCCTTCTTTCTCTTTGTCCCGTTTTGAAACTTCATGCTATTTTCCTATAACTGTGTGCTATCTTTATATAACCCAGGTAATATTTCACAAGCGTTTCAATGGACAATGGTGCTGTCAAGGACTGTGGTGCTGCTTCTCACATTACATTGCTAAGCAACATACAATATAACAGCATGATATCCTCCTGCAGTTGGTAAGAAGTCAAGTGCCAATATTCAGTAAAATTATTCTGATCTATTTTTTCCATTACACAAGAATCCACTTGTTTCAGCACAGAAACATTTGTATTAACAGTAACAAACTCATACAAAAGTTGGACATTTCTTTCTTTTTTTTTCTTTTTAAATTCCCAAGTGCTAAATACATATATATTAAGATTTTTTCCCTAATTAACCCCAGAGAAGTTGGTCTTTGCCATTTTGTGTAGCTTTCACTGACTTTGACAAGACTTGCTTTTAGCATTGGTTAAGTAAAATGCTTCGACTTTGAAGCAAGTTTGCTTGCTTACCTGCTTAAAATTACATATGTGCTTGAATACCTTTTAGAACATGGGTCAGCTTGAGAGCAGAGAGAAGATGTCAAATCCATGTTGAGAAGCAGCCTGTATATTTTCATAACATCTGCCTGAAATACAAACTATAATATTTGATGAGGTGAAATCTCAGTTCTCTCATTTATTCCAAACTCCTCTGTTTAAAGCCAAGTTAATTACGAATTTAAACAAAAACCTGATCTGTAATCCAGTTTGTAGATTCACATATGACATTTCATAGTGGAGATCACTTTTGCTAGCTGATCTCATCTCTATAGAACAGATGCATATTTTCGTCCCATTTTTGTTTATATATATATTTTAAATAATTCAATTGGTTCATCATGAAAAATGTTAGCCCCCTTCCTAAAGAATAACATCTCTCTAAAATATTTCTGTAAATCATGAGAGAATTCTGGCACTTGCAGATTTAATAAAGCCTTTTCTATTAGTGGTTTCTCACTGGCTTTTAAAAGCCATTAATACCAGTTATGCTTATTGTGCCTGAATATGCAAAACTTTCACATTGTTGCTAACAAGAACTCTTTCAGCATTTTACTATTAGCATTAGCCACTCTGATAGGGATCAGAGGAGACTGTGTTATTAATCTTGTATCTTAAAGAGTTGGAGCATGAGGTCAAAATCCGTGTTATTTTCAGTAATGAAATCACAAACTGTGTAATATTGAGCAAGTCAGCATCAGCAAAAACAGCACTGTGGAACAGTAATTGTCTAGGGTGCTTCAAGGAGTTACTGCTAACAACAGCTGGGCTGATCTGGTGGAGTGAGGGATTCTGGCCCACTGAGAAGCTGTTTCTCAAGAGAAAGCTTGTTCCACACAGGGGTGGCCTCCCCTGGCTGGGAGTGGAATCTGTGGTTTTGAACACTGCTCCTCTGATAGCCAGAATGGTGTCAGGACCTCCTCTTTGTCAGGTCTGCCAGCGTACCTCCTGTTCCATGTCTGCTTGGGAGTGAGAGAAGGCCTAAATCTGGTCATCTCTCATCTTCCCCAGAGATCTTGATTTCCACATCTTAGTTGTAAAAACAGAGACAACATTTTTGGAAGATCTGTACCTCTGGAAGGGTAGTTAGCTCTCCAGGTGGCATATGAAAGTAAACATGGGCTTTGAGGATAATAATAGTGTGTATGGGGGTGAGACACAGCAGCTCAGTGTGTGAGAAATGGTCTTCATTTGAACAAGAGCAGAGTAAACAGATTGGCTGATAATGCTGAATACCATGCAATTTCCTTTGAAATTAGCAGATGGGGAGGGAAAGGAATATAAAAGGAAGTGAGAGAAAAAAAGAAGCTAATGATGAATGTTGAATGGGAACAAAATGTTGCCAAGACATCACGAGAGAATGAAGAATTGATGAAGAAAGGGAAATTAAATTGTTGCTTCCTATGGGAGCTCAAAGAGCTTTGAACCCCTGGCTCCAGTGTCTAAGGTGCACTTTATATAATCCTATGAGAGACTTGTTTTACTGACATGCCCATTGTGACTGCAGAATCGGAGGTGGAGAGGGTTTTGTTTGATGATGGTAGAGACCCGCAGAAGAGAAGCCTGATGGAGGATGTCACAGCCTGTGCAGACCGAAGGGCATCTCCTAGAATCTGGCAAAGCCAGTTTCATCTGACATTGAAGTTATTCTATCAAGTGATGGGAACTGATTAGAGAAATTTGTTGTATCTCCTAGTCAGAATAAGAAGGCAAACCAGGACACTGCTAAATCAGATAAAAGTAGGCTGCCAGAAAGGAGAAAAAAAACCCCAACTTTAAATTTTTCCAACTGTTCTAATAATTTCAGTTACTCTCACACAGCTCGAAGAGAAGACCGGAGCATCTGAAGAGGATAATATTGCACAGGGAGAGGAGTACACATATGTCTGTAGATGATGCTGAACAGTCAATAGGATCAGCAACTGAATCTTAATGCAGTTAAATACTGCAGTCAGTCAGACTTCATGATTCCAGTTAGATACCCCCCAGTTACAGCACGTGCAGTGCTTGTGGGGCCATGTGTTCATGGATGTAGAACAGAAAAGCTGATTGGAAGGAGTTTGGTTTTGAATATGCTTGAAAACATGCACAGATAGGTATTTTCTTCAAACTGAGCCACCTGGAGCAGTGGTACCTAAGCAGTGTGGTCTGTGGTCTGTAAACCAGCAGAAGACGGTGTGGGGAATAGTAACAAAAGCCAAAGTTACAGAAAAAGTGACATGCACCTTCTGCATGGAGGGCTGGAAACAAACAAATGAGGTATGTGGCCAGCTCTCTGCAGTGGGTAGGTTAAGGTTGTTTCTGGCAGAGCAGAAATGCAGGCACAGATACAGCAAGGTGCAGAGCAGAACTGTGGCTCTATTTCAGCTCCATCCCGTGCAGCTCAGGCACGAGGACGTGCCACCCACAGAGTCATGTAGGCCTTTCCTCCCCATCTGCTTTACAGCTGTGTGTGGCCTTAGAACCCACACGCTGGCCTTTGCAGAGGTCTAAGTTACCTGTTCACAGGAGGTCATAGAATCATTGAATGACTTGGGTTGGAAGGGACCTCAAAGATCATCTAGTTCCAACCCCCCTGCCGTGGGCAGGGACAAGTCAAATGCTCTGCCACTGAGCTATACACCCACACGCACAATATTATCATCTTCAGATCCTTTGTACAGGGAGATTTGACATAAACATATAGAAAAAGGAATGGGGAAAATTAACTGGAATCAATTGAATGGAAAGATTTTAATGTTTTTTTAGGAAAATGTGGCAATTTTGAAAATAAAAACCCAGATGGGAATGATACACTCGATTATCACTGAAACAAAATGAAATTGTCAAAACAACAAGAGAAGCTTCTGCAGTTCACTGGGAAACATATGGGAAAAAAACAAAGGGAAACCACAGACAGGCAAATTATTAAATTAAGGTGAATGCAACTTAAAGCTGATGAGCAAAAATGAACTTAAAGTGAGCAATAAGCAAAGCAAGTGTTATAAACCAGGATGGTGGGATTCCTAAATAACTGGGCTAGAGTCCCAACATGTTCTCCAGAAGAAACAAAGGATAACCCAACCCTCACAGCATGGACTAATGGGAGAAATATCAGAGGGGTCAGGAAAGGAAGTGTGTGATGGATGATGGATTATTCAGGATTTTTTATTCATCAGGGTAATGAATAGGAGGTTTGAACCTTGCAGTCTCTTGTCACGTGCCAAGATGCGTGTTTATTTTCTGTCTTTTCACCTCCTCCATCCTGTTGATTTCAGTGAAGTTTCTCATTTTCTAGCCAAGTGTGAAATTAGATTTGCTGTATGTACTTCATACACATACCAATATCTCAACAATTCTATGGAAACACTGGGTTAAAAAATGGTTTATCTATGTCAGATAGTTAGAGCTATTTCTGAAGTCCTAGCTCAGGCAAAACTAATTGAGCAGAAACACAGACTGTATTCTCATACTTTTGTTCTGCCTAAAGCAAGGAAAAGTATTGAAAAAGTGAACGTGAAATCAGAAGTTACTGGACAACAAAAAGGAAGAATGGCAGTAATATTCCAAAAAGAGACATTATAAGCCTTTTTTTTTTTTAATTGGAAACAGATTAGAAACATGAGGAAAGAATAAGACACCATTTATCTCCAATACGACACCATTTATCTTCACTTTTCGTGTGACAGCAACAAACAAAAGTTAGTTCAAAATCTTTGCATTTGTGTGAATTTCACATAAAGCCAGAGACCATATGGAGTAATTTAGCTTAAAAAAGCTATTAAAATGAAGAGACTGCTTGATCTGGAAGGACAACAATTGGCTGAATCTCGGAACAAAAAAAGGAGAGAGGGAGGAAAAGACAGGAAACAATAAATGAAGGAAAGGAAAGAAGAACGAGCAGGCTCAGAGCAAGCAGACTGAGAGGCTTTGAGGATTCAGGATGTGCCTCTTTCTCAGTGCAGTAGCTTTGTTCATGTACCTAAGCATTGTCTGGAATTTTTTTCTTCTAAGTTGCATGTGTTTCTGCAGAGAACTCGCAGATGGAAAAAACACATATTTTGATACAGTATTTCTATGCTGCAGCTATGGCTGTATGGGAATACTCTGCTGATTTGTGGAAACCAAGATTTCAGAGGAAGAGACCCAATGTTGGTTTTCTCTCCCATTTATACCCAGTATGACACTGGCTTTTATCTGGACAACTCCATTTCTGTACAAAATGCAAGGCCTTATTCATGTCTCTTACCTTGCCTCCATCTGTTTTGGAATCACATATATTAAATAATCTCAGCTACATCTGAACCTTATATTTGCTTTTGTACCCTTTCTTATTTTTGTAGAATTTTGCAAATGTAGAAGGATTTACTGACAGCTGTAGGTGCCCTGAACCAGGCTGGAGAAGTAAATAACAGGTAGTCTTGGTCCCATCAAGTCCAATGATCAATATGCAGAAACAGTAGCAGAATAGCCCATATCTGGAAGAGGGAAGAAAAGATGATTTTAAATATACAAAAAGAGATCTATAAATGCTCCACCAAGGCTATTTTTCCAGCAGATGTTGTTAAGGATATATTAGTTCATTTGGATAGTATGTTCGTTTAGCCTGAACCTTCACAGAAACGTCAGGTGGAACTTGGGTCCATGTTTCAAGACTACACTTAATTCTCCCCGTGTTGCTGCTCAGGAAGGTATCCTTCAGAAGCTATATTCATTAGGAATTTAGCTTGATGCAAGAAGGAAGTATGTGTAACTTTTCAACATCTACTCTACTCTTGTGAGATAATTAATCCAATGTTTGGATACCCTCAGGATTCTGGCTCAGTATCCAAATGTTTGTGTGAGTGTTTCTCTGAGTTGCACTTTCCATTGATACTTTTTGTCCAAGTTTTTATTAATGATACATCATTACGCCAGTTGGTGTTGTCTTACGTTTACATAACACGGTATCAAAGAACAACCCGTTCTTTAAGGTTGTCTATTGATTAAGGAAATACACGTTGATTGCTTGTGCATCCTGAATGTGAAGAAAGCTGTTGGAGAGTTTTTCAAGAGAGCTGAGAAAACAGCAAATGCTTCTTGTTCCTGTTTCTAGGAGACAACTGCAAAAACATAGTTAGGAATCTGTAAAGTCAGCTAGGGTGGAATCTCAACAGACAGCTCAGTAAATTGTGCACAGAACTCTGCGTGTTGCAGACCTTTTGTTATTTTTGCCCAGGAGCCAGTTTAATTTTATTTTCCTCCCTTAAACTGCCAGTAGGATTTTACTAAAGAAGTTCAAAGACACTTTCCTCAGTCTGAAGTGTACAGTAGCAAGAGGTAATGTTATATTCTAATTACCCCGAAAGAATGTCCTGAGAGTATTATTGATTTTTTGGGTCTTAAAAGTTTTGATTACATTAAATTTATTCTTGGCATTTTTCATGGTAGAATATTCAATATGTACTCATGTCATAGTCATACTTGTATTTTCTAATCATGGTTACTATAGAACCTGTAACTCTGAAGCATTTTGTTTGGTTTGTTCTTTAGAATTTTGTTTGTTAATGATGCCAAGATTTAGTAGATTGTGGCAGAGATTTGAATGGAGAATTAAGGCTCAGTCTTTTCTGAAACTGAAGAACTGATCTGTATTAAAGTCTCTGAAGTCAAAGATGGTTCAGTAAGTTACATGTTTTGGGGACACCAGAGAAGAGTCTTATAAACCAGAACTCCTAATGGTTCACAAAACCGGAGTGCACTGAAGGGAAAGATGTGACAGACACCGATTCTTGCACTGTTATGCTAGAGAGTATCTTTCACATAGACTCTTTCTCCAACACAGGTCTTCCAGCTTTTCACACTCCATTTAATTGTTACACCTTTTTTTTTTTTTTTACATATCCTTTTTCTCTGTGGTGGAGCTTTGCTGAGTTCTGGATGAAAAGCTGCCACCTCAGATGTGTGATTACAGCAGCACCTTCTTCAGAAAATCAAGATAAAAGTTTGAGGATTTAGTTGTATAAATTTCCATTTCCCCAAATAACGGATCTTTAGAGGATGTCTGTCCTGTTGCTGCAGGTTATGGGATGCATATACTGAAGGGGAATGCAGCTGAGAATAGAGGCTTCCATGTGGCACTGGACAACTCAGCAGACAGATCACCCTTTTGAAAGTTCTTGAGTAATAAGCTTAAAATAGGTTATAGTCTTCTCTTAACCGGACCTGTGCTTGCTAGCAGGAGCATTTTCATGGATAAAATCTTAGTAACTGGGGCTGCTTTGCAACTGGGGCTTTCTGAAGATCCCACTTATATTAGAATTTATTAAATTCAATGGTTAAACTGCTATCAGTTTCTGCTGAGGCATGGGGATTCTTCCTACCAATATGAAGTAACCAAGGATGCGTCATTTTTCTGTTTGTGCTTGTGTCATATTCAAGGACATTTATAATAAATGTAGTTCAGTTCAAGCAGAAAAACAGCACAATAGGGCTTTGGCATGAACTTTTGGAGCAGGATGATCCCTGTGCTTGCTGTCCAGGGCAAGATAAGCTGCATCTCAATGGGAACAGACCCAGCCATGAGCAGTGACTTTGAAAACTTGCCAGGTAAAGCCAAAGAAACTGAAGCTGGTTACTTGGTATGAATTGTTATTCAGCCCTCACAAAAGAGGAGGCTTTGACAACACCCTCAGTAACCTTGGAAAACTGTTTTGTTAAGCAGGTCTGTGCTTCATTGGCTTTTCAACTTGCAGGCATTCATTGCTCCCTCCTACATATGAATTTATGTTTCAAAGAAGGACTGTGTGGTGGCGGGCAGCTGTGGCATCATGCTGATCTTTTACACTGGCTAACAACGACTGCATCCAACAGCAGGCAAAATAATGTGCCACTCTTCCCTTTCCCAAGGGGAAAAGCAGCTGAACCTCTTCTCACTCATTTCTGTAGATATACAGCCTAAAATGTTTTCTTATTTTAAATAATGGAGATCTTTCCATCTCCAACTTGATCTTCTCACATGGTGTGAGACTGCTGAGGTGGCATGCTAAGAATGGATCCCCAGGGATCACTTTTGCAAAGATAATAGATCTTTGAAACACCTGATAGAAAAGGAAGTGGAATTTTCAGTCTTTGTTGACCGCAATCCATTGTCACTATACATAAAATAGCAAAACCTGGTCCAAACAGACCTATGAAGCATATCCTTTCCCTGGAGATAAATCCAAGAGCAGTTATATTGCCACATTTATACTACTTCAAACTTAGACTGCATTACCTAATCTGGAAATATTAAATTGCTTTGTGATAAAGAATAACAAACAGGTTCAATGCAGATCCGTGTAGCTGACAGAAGAGAGATGAGGTAATTTGCCCAAAGTTTTACAGCTAACTAAAATCAAGTGCCATCTTTCTTGTTTACAGAAAATATTAAGATAAAGCAAATGTGAGCTATGATTCCCATATTTTATGAAAAGAAATAGGAGTTAAGAAGTAGTAGCTACCAATTCCTCCAAAGTAAAGTCTTACATATTGAGCACAACTGGAGTTTGGTATATAAAAGATGTTGAAATGAATGTCATGCAGACATTAAGCAATTAGATGTAACTTTGTTTTTTTGTCCCCAAACTAGCCATTTAGGGGAGTGTGGAGATGCTCTGACTAGACAGTAGCAGAGTACCTTTAATTTCCACTTCCTTCCAACCATTTCAAAATTCCTTCCTTGAAGAGTCAGCTTTCCAAAACTCTAAATTTTGTGTTCTACTTAACCTCATAGGTATTCCAGAGAATATGCTAGCTAGACTTCTCTTGCCACACTCATTAGTGCCGTGTGCTTGGCTCATTTCCTAGGATTTGGTCTAGCATGGCCTCTGACCATTCAGACTGTTTGTCTGAAAATCATTTCCCTCTTCACTTCTGCAATTTTCCACTCAGTGCCTGAGCAATTAAAATCCCTCGTGATCAAAACCCTGGTCTTCCAACTGTCCCTTTCTTTTCAAAATCATTGCATGAGCTACTTTTCCTAACTGCATGAGCTGTGCTCCAACAAAGAACGTATGACAATTGCTCAATTGTTGCAAATTGTGAATACTGTCTTAGCCAAAATATTGACATCATTCTGAGTTGCACATTAAGGATTAATTTTTACTAAGGCTGTAACTACCGATGAGCAAATCATTGGGATGACATTAAAATCAAATCAGTTGTCATATAAAGTCACCAAGGTCTAAATAACTATTATTTTTTCATTTTCCTATCTTGATTTCTTCATCTTAGCTGTTCTGTAGCATTCCTGGATTATTCCTGACTCTCCACAAGGAAGGATTTATCTTTTTCTGGGACGGAATTGTCTGTTGAAACTATATGATGTGTATGCAGCATCTGTTTCATGGAAGAATACAGATTGTTTCTCTTTATATAATTTGTCTTAATTCAGATGTCGATGACAGAACTAGATATTCCTTTACATGGACTGTCAGGAATCTCCAGGCATTTCTAGTCCTCTGTGAGCGAGGCAGGCTGTGTTAATGAGTCACTCCGTGTGTGTATGTTTATCTCCACATCCTGGGATACAGAATAGACAGATGGTATCTGTTCAAGACTCCTCACCCCCAAAACTTCTCTAAATCCCTTCTATACCTATTATTGTCAGGTTTTGTGACTGGAGGGATGCAATATGCGTCAGTCAAGAGTTAACACACTTTTTTCTCTCATACACTAACTCCTAGACTGTCCACATGACCCAGAAGAGGTGGAGGACTGTTAACAGGCAGAGTGCCCTGTTCCTGTAGTCACAGAGTAGGTGGTTTTGTGGGGAAGGTGGAAAGAGGGAGGTTTTTTGTTTTGTCAGTGAGTGGGAGAGGTAGTGAAGTTGTAAAGAACATAGGGAGCGTAGGGTGCGAGGGGAGAGAATGTAGGGTTTGCAGCACTGTAATTTAGACCAAGGCAGAGATCTCAGAACATTATTTAAAATAGGCTATAAACTGTGCAATACGTAAAACAAATAGATGGAAATGACTTTTTCTTCTCTTAATATGGCATAATCCTCAGGAACAGCACTAAAGTGGTTCTGCAAGGTACAATTACAGCAGAGTCATACCAACCTGCTAGGTTAATTTCTCCATACAGAACTGCATGTTTTTCTCCCTTCAGCCAGCCATTCATTTGTCCGCCTACAGCTTGTAGCACCAGGCGTGAACAGGCAGTGCTAAAGCACTAGTTACATGACTCTGGGAAGAGTGAGCTAGCAAGGGAGAAGCATTACCCAGGAGCACCAAAATAGAAACCCCTGCCTGCCTCAGAATCCTGTGTCATCGGCCATGATGCACAACAACCCAAAATGCACTCAATCTGTTGTCGATGTTTATAGTGATCCTTGCCTTTGATTTAGACAAAAGTACTCTTTTTAAACAAGGGATGTTTTAATGCCTTCGCTGGAGTATTAAAGTAAGAGATTGAATCATCGGTTCAAGGTAAAATTGATCCTGAAAGTCTGGATTTGGAGAATCATTTCAGGATTGTTATAACAGCAATCTGAAATTACCTTTCCGAGACACATCTCGGTTTATAGTCGCACATCGATATCTTTTCCTGTTATTTTGTGGACTTGTCTGCACAGAAAATAAATTTTTCATTCCTCAGCTAGGTGATAGGGTCTTCTTCCTCAGTCCTTGTACCATATCATTTATCCAAGGAGGTCAAAGCATGTAAAGCTGGGAACTTTCAGCTGTATTCCTGTGAGATAAGACATATTTCAATGTCAATATCATAGAAAATTGAGGCACAAAGAAGAGTTATGAATTATGTGAGGTCTTGGGGAGTTAGTGGCAGACCCAGCAGCAGAACGAAGGTGACCTGACTTCTAATACTAGGATCTGTCACCTAATACTGTCCCTGTTGTGAGAATCTGCAGTCGCAGACCCTGGTGTAATTTACCACATGAGTCCAGCAAAGCTGGTACTTGCCCCTCCAGCTCATTTGCAGAAGGCTTTTCAAAATGCCAACGTAGCAGCAGCTCCAGGCTTGGCAAAGGAGGTAAATGTAGGACAAGGTCTCCAGCAGAAGGCTATTGCTGCAGCAAGTTACAACTGCCCGGTGCGGAGTGATTGAGTTGCCTCCCTGTTAGGCACCGGCTGGTCTATTCATTCTGCAAACAGCCTCTTTCCTTTCCAAGGCAGCCCTAGGGACACAAGGGAATGGCAGAGTTTATTATAAACTGAGTAAAGGAACAGAGTATTGCTGGAGGAGATCCAGGGTTATAAAAGATTGTAGCGGGGAGGGGGGGAGGCGGAGGGAACGGGCCATAATTTGTGTTTGTTTGTGAGGGGGTGCGCACTGGTGGCTTCGGCGAGGCATTCCCCAAACCCTCAAGACCTTTGCTGGTTTTGGTGGGATTTTCTGCAGTGCATACCGTACTGTGTCAAACCCCACTTACTTTTTATTGTATCAATCATTCTCTTTATGCAGCAACACGAATCGGAGAACGCTTGCAGGTCCTGTTCTGAATGAGCTCCGCTCTCTGCCAGCTCAGCCTAGTTACTGCTGTAACTTAGTCTGGGGGATGGGAGAAAAAGGTTGCTGCTACTTTAAATATAATGCATTAAGAGGATGCTGGAAAAAGGCCTGCATGCTGTAATACCCGGCCATCTAGTTGGAAAAGGAGCCAGATGTAATACAAAAGAAGAAACACAGCCTCTTATGGATGCAGCACTAATTCATAAATCAGGTGAATCAGCTTAGGCAACTGCTGTGTTTTTATGCCTCTGCTGCATGGAGAACTGCATGTTGGATGCTTTTATTTGAAGTAATGGAACCAGATAATCCTTTGGACCAGGACAACTCCAATGGTAAGAAGTCGAAAACATAGAAAAGAGAGGAAAAAAAAAAAGGGTAGTGAGTGTCTGAGTTACACATCCTACTGAAGGAGCAGGGTCAGGCATGTGTTTTTACTGTCTTCTGCATGGATAAGTAGAAATGAATGTGGTAATGTGCTTCACATTATCTGAGAAATCACTCTGCGTACAGGGTTTGGAGATAAACATACAGTAGGCTGATACATACAGTGAATTGCAAGGAGCAGTGATCGGGCAGAATTATCTCCTGGACAGCCTTTGCAGAGAGGAGAGGAACCTATGCATTCTCTGTTATTCTGTTTGGGGGTCTTTTTTGCCAGTGAGAAAAGAATGTAACTTTATGCCGTATGTGCTGTCAAACGTAGCATTTGGAAATGGTTTCTTTATCGGCTGAAAGCTTTCCTACAGGCAGTTGCATGAGTAATTTACTTAGAAGGATATATTTAGCTAGAGACCACATAAATTCACCCTGGAATTAAAGTCCATGGTTAAAACTGCAGCTTTTCCCTGGATTTATAGCATTCCACATGCTGATGTTCTGGTGTCTAGTGTCTTGGAAGGCATACAAAAAAAGCATAAATTGGGGTAAAAAGTTGTTTGCAAGTCTTATTTCTCTGTTAGCAGAGTGAATTGGCTGCACTGAGAACCACAAATTGTTTACATTTATAAAAACAATTTAAGATGGTGATTTTTAGAATAAATTGATTCTCAGGTTTGCAATATCTCTTTGGTACTATTCTGGATACGGTTTGAAATCCGCACGTATTCCACTTCCTACATATATATCATTCAAGGACTAGTTAGGTATTTCCCACAGAATATTCTCTGCTGATAACCTAGGGCTCCAAGTACGATATAAGTGCAGTGGTAATATCACAGTAGACCTAAACTCTATGGAAGGAATGTGGTTAAGGGAATGAAGTAACATTTAAAGTATGTGAACAGTTGACTGGGCAGATCTAAGTGGGCAGCACTGCTTTGCTTTGGGCTCTGTGTCATGCTGAAGTTGGGCTGTATAAAGTGAAAAAGGACTGATTTCAGATATTTACATGAAAAGATTAAGAGGGGGATCACAGTTTTAATTTCCTTTTCCTATTCTCTTTCCTATGTAGTTATATTAATTTCCCTCTAGAAGAACAGCATCTACCTCTCATGTCTCATACATCTTCTTAGACCACTAGGACATAGCATTAAATCTCCTTCTTTACAGCAGGAAGTTTTAGGATTACCAGAGAAGTACATGCATAGTTTGAGCTGATGTTAACAGACAGGCAAAGTATTCTTGCTTGTCCCAACATTAGAATCTGGAGCTTAGGAGTCACAGAGAGAGAGTCTTGATTTTGTGGTAAATATACGTTTAACTTTGGTTTCTCAAATGTGTTAAAATGGCTCACTGAATTTAGAATGCATATTTTAAGATATGCAGGTTTCTCATTCTCCTTACAGACATGTATATTCTATCACATTGGGTAGAAACTTGTTTTCCTACAGAATAGGAAAATGAGAGACAGGTGAGCACTCATGGTACCAAGTATCTTAGAAAACCCTTCACTGGTTCCCTTTCCTAACTATTTAAATCCCCATCTTCCTTTTTGAGTTTTTAAAATTACTTTGATTTAAACTATCCTGGTGTAAAACAACTGGGTTGAACCATTTCTTGATCAGGAGGTCGCTTGCTGAAGTGTTAAGCTGCTGGAGCTGCAGGAGCCATATGCAGGACTGAGGGATGCATCTATTATTATGACATACCATGTATTATTTTGCATGAATTCAGTAAACAGAAAGTTCCCAAAGATATGCCAGCAGAGTGCTGTTAAGAAAGGTTTTCTCCTTTGAAAATGTTTTCTCGGAGCTGTCGTTCCTGAAGCAGCCCCCTTGTCCCTTTTGTTATCAAACAGCTCGTGAACTGCTGTGAACACACTGCTGATTGTTGTGTTTAGCTTACTGGATTGCTCATGTGACAAATATTAATGCCTTGGGAAGTGACCATAACTTGAAACTTCTGTGCTTACTGTCGAAGTGCCTTTTTAGCTTCACGAATGTCAAATCAAATCCCTTTTTTCTGCTAGCAGAATGAAAACTGTTACTTAATTTTTGATTCACCGGATAGTCCATACTGGTTAACCATCTACCTTAAAATTCACTCTCAGTTCATTCTTACTTGCTTATTGCCAGCCCAATCCAAAGGTCATTAAGAAGAATATGTGGCAATAATACACTCTTTTTGCATCCTGCAGCCCTTTCATTTCCTTACAGAGGCGTATGAAGTCAGCTAGAAGGACATCAGTGGAATATTCAAGTCTGAGAAGCTGTGTGCCTCATTTCTCAGCACAGGGGTTTTTTTTCCTAATCAAATTAAGTTGCCAGCTTTTCATGGAGATACCTCATAGATTTATTATTGCTTATAACTGGAACAGAGAAGGACCACTCGTTTATTTGGGGGCCTGAAATGAGATTTAAGCTGTTAGTTGCCTTCATATAATAGACCCTGGAATAAAATCATGGGTGAAATGGCTACTGGATTTTTCTCTGACTCTTCATGGAGCTGTAGTGCCTGCAGTACTTTGAACACAAGCTTGGTAGGTTGCTCTCCATTTTGATGTTTGTGTAAGGAGACAGAAGTTCTGTAACTTCTCTCCATGTGTGCCGAGGATAAAGGCTCACATAAAGCCACAGGTTCTTCTAAGGATTTTAATAATCATTAAGACACCACCTTCCCCTCCTGCCCCTCCCCCTCCCCATTTCTTTCCATTCTCTGAAATGCAGGAATATAAAGAAAGATTGTTGTCATTTTATGATGGCTCACAGTTCTGACTTTTGGATGTCTTTTTAATGTACTGGCATGGTTTTACTTGATTCTGTTTCACAAAAATTTTTTATTGGAAGAAACGTGCTGAAGAATGTGCTGATTCTGAAACCATAACCCTAAATTACCCATTTCAGAGGGATGACATATCAGAGCTACAGATTTCTCTTTTGTACTATGGCCACTTGCAGCTACAGGAATAAAAGACAACTCAGCAGTTTTTTGCAAGCCAGTGAAGATTTATAAGATGTTGTGTTTGTGTACAAACTCTTGAGTACCAAATATCTATGGATTGTGCATTCATTGTGTCTTCTAATTGCTTAGAGCACAGTTTATAGAGCCATAGTGAATGCGAGCACCACCTGTGAGTTTATTCACAATATTTCTTTGTGAATTAGTTGTTAATCTTTTAAGGGCACAGTATTTTTAGTGGATATTTTGAACAACCTTGTAGAACAAATCCCAGCTACTGGTTTTAGTGAAATCCTATTCCCTACACAATAAGCGTGAGTCACAGATGCAAAAATACACCACATAGTAAACTTTAAAAAGTTTTTATTATCTTGTAAATAGTCAAATTAGATTGATACAGTTGTCAGTCATAAATACATTAAATGTATTAAAGGCTTGCACAAGTTGCAGACAGCTTGCTCGGATCTTTGAAAGGCAGAGCACTGATCCTTTTCCTTATGAGAGAGAAAAGGAGGAGTTATGTCTAGGAGCAGCCATCTCACAAAAACTGTACAAAAACGTAGGTGAACTTTGGCATTTCTTATCCATGTACTGTCCTGCCCTATTAAGTCTGAAAACTTGGTTTCTAGATATAGTGAATGTTGGAAAGTAATGAGTTTCAGTGGTAGTAATTTTTAAAAGTTAATTTCCCTTTATTGTCTACAGGACTGAAGAAAAATGGTAATGAGTAGGTTGGCAATTAAACATATTAAACTATCGTTAGGTGATTAAACAGTGCCGTGCTGTGGCCTGTGGCATAGACCCTTAAAACATGATTCATTCTTTCTCTGCTTACCTCAGCCAGCATTTATATTGTTTGCAAAGAACTCTGTGTTAAATACATTAAAGAAATGAGTGGAGATGATGAGGAATTAAAAGCATACATCTGATGTATCAAGGTCAGAAGTTTTTAAATTCATAAGGTTCTGGTAGTAGATAACAGAAACCAGAGAAGCCACAGAAGAAATTGTCAGTGCTTATTGAGAGCTGAGACCCTTGGGAAAGGGTCGGTCAAATGGGGTTTCCTGAGACCTTTAATCAAGGGTTATTGTGCTCACATACATGTACCTACGAAGATGTTGGACAGCAGCCTCCTCTTCTGGTGATGCCCAGAAAGTCTGACAACTGATTATGCTTCACATCCATGTCTAACTAATGGACTGTACTCGAGGGATTTAAAGAATGAAGAGCTGCTCTCCTTTAGCCACTTCACTGTAATATTCTTATTATGTCTGATCGGGATGTTTGCCCAGGAGGTTTCTCAAAGCATACATGTGGTTATCATATCAGAGCATTATGGTAATAATGTTTACATTTAGATGTGCTTCCTCTCTGAGCATCTCCAAGGAACGAGCAGATGTAAGAGATTTAATTGCAAACCGTTGCCACTCCTGATGGTAGCCTACCAGCTGCCTTGCTAAGTGAGTCAGTAGTCAATGATTTTGACTGCAGAAAATGCAGAAAATGTCTGCCCAAATGAAGTTTCAAGAGATGTTTGTTTTCTTACTGGATCTAGATATACCTCTAGTTTTGTTTCATACCTTTAAATACTTCTCTAGATGTCGCTGGGAAGTTTTCAGGCAGCTGTGGCAGATGTAATAACACAAACCACTGTTCTTTGTCCCGTAGCTGTATGTGTGGGTTTGTTTGCTTAACCATTGGGTGGGCATGGCACGGCTTACATGGCAAATTGATGCCTCTGAACGTGGGTCCTGCCATTAATCCAGGCTGGAGAAGTCCTGATTTGAAAGCAGGAAGGTGAGATGTTAATAGAGTTCTTTTTGTTCCAAAATGAAGAAAAAAAAAAATTGACTTAAAATAATAATAGTAAAAGATAGACCAGAGTTCATGATGTTTTATGGTCTCTGCAACTGGTCTTCTGCTTTGCAGAAATGCTATTAGAGCATTACTCACGGCGGAGAGAATATCCCTGAAGAGTTTTTCACAGTTCATGTGTCAGGCAGGAATGCAAAGGATCAATTTACAGCCACAGACAAAGATCTGAAAATGTCCAGGGGGATCTGGGAGAATGCTTCTCACCCCAAATAGTTTTACTGATTCAACTGATGCCACTTGTCTGACTGCAGTGCGTTCAGCTAACCCGCAGTTAATTTCTGAGCGGCAGCAATGAAAACGTTGTGTGCAGACTGCGGTGAGAGCTGGTGTAGGAACATGAAAGACCGTGTTACATCCTTGCAGTCTCTTCTGTTGTCACACTAAAGAGAATTTCAGTATGTTTTGGAAAGCTCAGGAGTGCACTGCTGCATTCCAGGGAGAAACCTGCTGGTGCTGTGCAACTCTGTCTCCATGAGTAAGTGGCTTTGTTAGGCAGATCATCCTTTACTACTCAGTTGTAGCTGTCAGAAGAAGCCAGGCATTGAGTTGAGGTGTTGTATTTTAAAGTGTTCTCTGGATGAGATGGTTGCAATGGTCTGTAAGCTGAAGAAACCAGTTGGAAGAAGTTCACTGGTTCTGTTTGGCCAGCTTTTGGGGAATGCTTGCACTTCACCTGAAAGCTGGCAGCCGTTGCTAATTCATTTGCTTCTTAGATGTATTTGTTTTATTGTAATTTAAAATTTCCTGGCAAACTTCAGACAAAACCAGAGGACATATGAATAAATTTCAGCTTTGAAATTAACTTTTCTTCTTTTCATGTCATTTTGCAACAGGATCTGTAAAGTTGGGTCTTAATCTCAGAAATATTTATGTGTGTATTCAGCAAGAGATGGCCTGAGGAGTTATCTGGAAATGGTTTGTCTGGGAGGGCACACATACAGTTCATCCTTTTTTTTTTGACTCTTACAAATGTTTGTTGTTTTTAAGACTGAAGGACAAAACCACAAAGATTTAATCATTACTGTGACTTCTAACCCAAGATGAAGTTGATCACACAAAGATAGAGAAAACAATCAGCATTTAGGATTTAGGCAAAAACAAAGCAGGTGCATTCAACTCGAAGCCAATGCTTAGTACACTCCAGGCTGCTGAACTGCTGCCTGTGCCTCTGACTGGGAGAGAGGCGTGTTTTATTTTCCCTGCTTATTCATTTTCTGAGTCATTCATCTTGTGCTCTAGCTATTGAAAACTGTAACAGAGTCTGGGAAGCGCTTGGCTTTTGAGTGCTGCCTCCTGATTGGACTAGGGAATGCTGCTGTTGGGGAATAATGTGTGAATACCATCTGCTCCGAGGAGCTGGGAGGCTCAGTGAATTTTGCTTGGAGAGGCACCTTTAGCCAGGACTGCAGGCAAGGGGAGCAAGCTTGCCTTTCCTGTTTCTTATCCAAACTTTGAGTTGTTGCTGGATTTCCTTTCCATTTCCTTGCTGAACTTTTTTTTGTGCTTTGCCCAAGGGCTGAGGTGCTTCTCCTGTGGGTTCTGGGGTTGTTTTTCCTTTATTTTTGTTTTTTTTTTTTTTCCTGCATGGGATTTCTTCTGGGGTCCAGCATGCACACCAAATGGGGAAATAAATCAGCAAGTTTTGCAGCTGTTTATTGCAGCACAAGAGTTAACATGGAATTTCGGAGTTGCTTTGAGAAACTACTTCCAAAAATTTGACCTGCTCATAAAAAGGTAAGCAGTTCAGGAGTCCTGAGTTTCAGGAACTTTTTACTTGCATAGAGGATTTGTTTCATTAGGAATTAATATGTCTGAGTTGAAATGTACAGTTGCCTTGTAGCAGTGCCTGAGATCAAAGACACTGTTTTGTCTCTGAATTCCTTTAATGAGCCTGAAGAAATGAGCAGAGTTGGAACAGTGATTGTCTTTTGCTCTTTTGTATAGAAATTGTTTTACAATAGGTCTTAACACAAACTTTCTGCAGTGTCAGTGTAATTGTAATTCAAGACAGCATATATTTTTCAGTTTGCATCTTTATGAAGAGAACTCTCTCAATGTTTTGTTTTCCTGATTATGGATCTCTTTTTCAGACTGCTATCTCAGACAAAACACAGCTATTTTTCAGCAGTCCGGATTTGCAGTCAAATGGTGCATTCCACTTCAAGAAGACAAGATGTAGTTTGTGAGCCCATTAAATCCTGCTCACTAATGACCTGCTGGTGTAGACTCAGTCACTAGGGAGAAAACTGTAGCCATTCCTTTAACCTCCAAACAACAGGCCTGACACCAACACGATTGATGGCCACCACTCTCCCATTACTGTTAGCACATACTTAACTTTTTCGTGTTACTGGTTTAAAAGGTAGTTTGTTTTTTTTTTTTTTCTTTCCTATAATTTTTCAGTCAGGCACTTCTATCTACACAAGGCAAAGTTAGCTGAGAGAGGACATGAAATACTGATGTTTTACAAAATCTTAGCCTTCCTTCCAGTGAGTCAGATTATTCAATTTACTGTTGTCTGTTCCAAGGAGAAATCTGCAAAGCACATTTCTAAGAATTCATTTGCTGAAGGCTTCACTGTAATTTATTTTTGGCAAATACCCGTTTTTTAGCTTCCTCTTTTGTGTTGGCATGTTAATTATAACTGTATAGTAAGTTCCATGTACTTATATGTATTCTAAGACAAATGTTTGGTACCTGTAAATAAGGGAACAGTGGATTTATGTAACGGAGACTTGATCTAACCTAAACTTTCCATACTGAATCAATTTTAGTTAAACAAGACAAGCTCTTACATCTAGTATGCTTTCTTACACTCAGGCCTTCTGAGCTAATCTTCTGGTCATACAGAAAAGAGCTGTTGCTGTCTGCAGTTTCACAAAAAAAAAAAAAAAAAAAAAAAAAAAAAAAGAAAAACATTAACAATTAGCCATCTTTTCATTTAGCCATTTTGGTGGCAAAATGCCAGATCATCAAAAGCAACTCTTCTAATGAGAAAAAAACTTATTTTGCTGAAGCCAGAATCAGGAAAATTGTTGTAAGCCAAGGAAGGAATGTCTGAATCACACAGAGGTGCAACACCAGTGCAGTCCATTGGCTGCAATCACTGTGCTTAGCACAGGGGATATATGGATTAAGGTCTCACTGGGCCTGGTGCAAGCCAAGTGTGGGTCTCTCGTTTTATGTGTGTTAAAAAACCTTGAAAGGTCATGGATGTACCAGTACAAATGGAGTTTTCCACTAATCATCACATTTCTGGGGATAGAAAAACTATCTCTCTTTCATTGCTGCTGATAAAAATAATAAATGCTCACTTAGGTCTTTTTTGGTGGAATTATATTGTCAGTCATAGATTTACCAGGTGCCCTTTTTAAATTTGTCATTGGGCCAGACATCATGATTACAATGAAGTAGCATGAGGAATAAAATTCTGACCTTTGAACTCCAGAGGTGAAGATCACTTCCATTGCAGGAGGTTTTTTAGCTGTTGGCAGTAGTGACTGAGTACCACCAATAGCCAATAGTACATGGAACAGTGGAATCAGAGCTTTTTAATTCTGCGGTATGTGTGTAGGTGTCCTGGTTCCCCATGGCCCAGCCATGGCAGCCATGAGCAGCCCCAAGTCAGCTGGGAGATCCAATGGAGGCAGCTGCCCCAAGCTGCTCACAGGGGGATCCCATCGCACTTGATCATGGTCATTATAAAAGGAGGGAGCTCACTGGGGGTGGAGTTCCTCTTCCTGGGGCTTTTCCTTCCTGACCTTCTGCTCCTGCTGTTGACCTCAAGGGCAAGGGTGAGTAGAGCCTTCATGCTTATGTTAGTTGTTGTACTTGTTTTGTTATTTCTTTAAATCTGTTTCTACTTCAACCCATGGGGCTTCTCCCTGATTCCACTTCTCAGCTGGGAGGGGGCATTGGGTGGTACAACAACTGCTGCAGTTCAGCCCTGGGTACTCAAATCAAACACCAGCTGATCATAAAAGTGTGTTTACTTTTTGTGCAGAGTGGACAATCTTTATACTTTCCTTTCATCAGGCACAGTAGTTACTTGGTTCAGTGGTCTAACTGCTCTATGTTATTGTATGGGTAGTTTATTGCTTAGGGACTTAACGCACAACCTGTCTGCAGATCCCTCAGCAAAGCTCTTCACAACTTACTTCTGGTTACTGTTTCCTTTTAATGTGATCCTGTGTAGCAGCAAAACACTTTTTGTTTCCCTGCCTGTTGCTAATCTGCTAGTATGATCGTCAATATTGTCATGCTTAACTGTTTTTTACACTCTTATCCAGGTATCTTCCTGCCAGCTTAAATGTGTTGCTATTATGCTGTTCGTATGAAGGGGAGCAGAATGAAAAGTGGCTTGCCCAGGGTCACACACGAGAAGCTTTTATCACTCTCTTGTAGTTGCATTGGATCTTCTGTGTTCCTAGTTAGCTCTTTAGCTATTCTTCTTGCTCCATAGTCTTCCTCCTTGCCCATTTCCCTATCCTTGCTCTTCTTCCCTCCCTGCCTCAAAAATAAATAACAATTGCTGGAGGACATTTGTCACTTTGCTGTGGAGAGCGTTATCCACCTGACGTGTCTATATGAATGTGGAAAAATCTCAGGGCTGGTTTTTTTTTCAGCAGACCAGGGTATTTGTTTCCTTGAAGATGAAGACTTGTCCTTCTCCCTGCAGCTGAAGGAGTACCTTCTTGCTGAAGTGGCAACTCTGACAATGCAACAACACTACTGTGCATTTACAGCCTAATACCAGGAATCCGCATAGATTTCTTGTCTCCTCCACCACAGCTGTCTTGCCTGACTTAGTTGCCAGACTTTCTCTGGCAGTTCAGCCTCAATGCATGAAGAATGTGGCTTCCTCTGCCATGCTTGGTACCTGGAGTCTAAATCAGTACATTTTTAGTGAGCTTCAGCTTAAGACAAATCTGACCTACCTAGAATAGAGCTTTCCAGTTTGCAGATGTGAACCAATGATGAGGCACTGCCATTAACATTAAAGTACTTTGCATGTATCTGTGCTAGCTATTTCTATTGCCTTTTATATAATCTAATATTCCTTTGCCAAGGAGTATAATGTAATAGGAACTATTTTTGTGTCCTTGGGAGTATCTCTGCTGGCTCTGAGCTCCTCTGAATAGATGCCGCCTCCTGCTATGATGTCATTGTTTCTGGTGCTTGTCAGTAGACTAGGAAAATCTTAAAAATCAAGATAAAATCAAGATAAGACAACAAAGTCAAGATAGAAAATGGCTATCTTGCCTCCATTTAGGTCAGATGAGCCATAGCAGATAGTCTTTTAAACAGAAGAGCAGTATTAATGGGGAAAGGACTTCAGAGAAACTGGGACAGTCTAGTGGCAAGCACAGTAGACCAGAGAATTCCTAGTTTCTCTTTCAGACTATGTGAAAGCATTTTGCAGAGCAGCTGTGGAAGTGAAAATCAGCAAAGTAAGTTTGATTCTTGAATTTCCACATGGAAATTTTGAAAGTCCTTCTTCCTCTCAAGGTATTTAAGCCCACATCTGCTCTTTCTCACAGGAGGCTGCTCACTGCCCTGCTCTGGGGTGGATAGTCTTTAGTTCCCCTGACCCAGAAGCCCTCAACTCTTCTGCTCTGAACAAAGTGACTGGAACAGGGACTGAAAATGAACAGCTTCTCTTTCCTTCAGTCTTGGGAATTTATTCTTGAAAAAATGTAGCCAGAGCTGTATGGCAATTACATGAAGGGCTTTTGAATGGTCAAAATTGGTTTTTATACAGAATAAATTATTTCCCAAAGAAAATTCAGCTGATTTCATCTTTCTATGTCTTTTTTTCCTCTAAACTTGTCTTTTTAGATAGTATTTCTTTACAATGTTGCAGTGTCTTACTCTTTGACATTTATGGTGTCTAAAGCAATGCTATTCCTACCACCAGCAACAAAAAATAAAATGTTTTGTACTGCTAAAAGAATATCAGACAATGGTGATAGTTCTTTGAATTTATTAGTTTAGCATTTAATGCCTTAGAGTTCATGCTTTAAAATAGCTAACTGCTGCATTTAAATCAAACTGGGTCAGAACTTGAGTAGTTTTGTATGGTTTTTTTGGTATTGCATTGTACTGCAGGCTGAAAATTAATTCCAAAAGATACCCTGTGCTACCTGCTGGCCTTCTGTGCTTGCCTGGCTGCTGTTGCTGTGGTTGGCATTGTGAGAAGTGGAAGGCTGGTATCTAAACTCCAAACGCTATGTGGGTGTTGTGCCAAGAGTAACTAGGGAAGAATAACTCCAAAACTGTATTAGTGATCCTCTCAGCCATGAACTGAAGATTTATACCTCCTTTAGAAGGATTAGTTTAGGCTTCAGGGCTCTTCTTTCTGGGGTGCTCAATACTGGGGACTGTGATAACTTTGCATCATGTGCCTTCAGCAGGCTGAGGGTGAAGCTGGAGGGTCCATGGGAACTTCAGTAGAGGCTGTAGGTTAAACCTAAAGTGCACTGTAGATTATAAAGCTGATACATTTTAAAGGTTTTGTTAAAGGATGAGAATCTTTAATATTTCAAATAATAAATATTTGTAGATATCATGTGTTATATACACTATATTAGACATATATACCTATAGACCAAATAACAAGGAAATCTAACAGGGATGGCCTACCATAATATTCCAAAATGTGTATTTCCAGTCTTCCTTGCTGAAGTCCCATACAGTGTCCTCAGTTCTGATCCTGACCTCAGCAGCTTCAAGGCAGGACAAGAATGTCCCTTGTTTTGAGACTGTAATTTTTAACGAAGTAACACAGAATTGAGGGCAAATAATATTGTCAGTTGAAATGAGTTGTGTACTTCATTCTGCAGTCACATATCTAACAGAACCAAGAATAAATAGTTTATGGACAGTGTAAAAGTCCTGAATCACTGGAATGAAGTCAAGGTTTCAAAGTAGGTGTCCTGAGAAAGAGAAGTGTTTGAAGAGGGTAATGTTTTAAACGTGCATAATACCTTTCCCTGAAAAAAAGAGGATGCGGTTTAGATCAGGACAGTGTGTTTTTCAAAGTGCAGTACATGAAATGGCTGCTGGGTATGTCTGTAGTTTACAGATTTTCACAGAAGAATTTCCTGATAGTGTTAATTGGAGAAATGGTGATAATAATTAATAGGATTAAAAAGAAATGGAGAACACTGATAATATATGCAAGCTTGTGCTTTTAATACAGTTTGTGTGGGTGAATTCCAAGGGGGGAGTAAGAGAGAACAAGTCTATTCTTAAAAAAGAAATTCTTACAGAAAGATTCATATCTTAATACATATGATTTCCTCAATTTTCTCATAATTTTATCCACATGGTTTGTCTATAAAAGCAAAGCCCCCTTCACCACCCCCAACTCCCACTCAGAAGAACTGCTGGTATCAGAACATAACTTTCCTCCCTAGAGTGTTGACAGCTCGCTGGGCTGTTTGTCCCTTTGTCATGCTAAAAAGGTGAAGATCAAGAGCAAACTTCTTGTTTTCAAGCTGCAAGGCTAACCAAGTACCTGGCTTTGAAAGAGCTACCAGTGTTGGGGACTGAAGCAGTTTCCTCAAGGGAATATCTAACACAAATCTGTTAGTCTTGAGCTTTGTGACAAAGGGTTTTTTCCTTACGTTGTGAAAACTCACCAGTGGCTCTCAGTAGAGGGAAGTTCTGTTCTCTAGTAATGTATTGTAGTATTTTTGGTCGAGAAGGTCAAAAATGCTGTTGTCAGACACCAAGGCTTAGGAGTTTTAATATCTAGGTGCCTGCTGCCTTTCTCTTGGCCATCTTCCTCTTTCCAGGCTATTCTGGTACCTCACCCTGTAATAAAGGACTGCTGAGCTTTATTTGATATAATTGTCCTATAAACCATTGTCCTGGGTAGTACTTTTAAAAGGCACTCTATGTATGTTGTTCAGAAAGAGCCATGTAAAGTAACCGGGTTTACAAGCAGTTGTAAAGTTGCAGGATTTACTTGATTATATACTGGATATTTGAGAAATAAGCCAGTTAAATTCAATGGATTTACTTTTGTTTTTCATTTGACTTTAATCTGACCTCTTGGACTTGAACCCTTCCCTCTTCTTGTGTGATTACGTAGTAGGTACTGAATCATTTGTCACAACGGGTTCTGAAATCCCGAGTTTGCATGCATTTCATTAACCTCCTCTTTGATAACAGGAATCGTGATCTTGACAGGAATTAATTACTGTGCTGACTGACCCTTGACACTGATTAACCTGCTAAACACAACACTGTCTAGAAAAACAAAACTGGTCAAACTCATGCTAATGTCTACAAAATCCATTGTTAGTCTGGGTTTCTGTAGGCAGTACTAATCTGTATTATCTTAAAACCTGGAACATCCTTTCTCTGATGAAGGGAATCAGTGTCCCATCAGGTCTCTGGAAAGATATCACTATTTCATGTAGAGTTACAAGAAAGGAGTCTGAATCTCTTTAGTTTGTTCTGCAGGATGAGCAGGAAAGGGGTCATTAACAAGGGGAAGCAGAATTGGTCTGTCCTCTAGGAAGTAAATATGCATAGAAATTAAGTTCTTTGAGCCAGCAATTTCTCCTTGCATTTTCTCTAGTCTTTTTTATATTACAGTACTGTTTAACTAAATTAAGACTATCTCAGCTAATAAACTCTCTCCCTTTGAAGAAATTGGAGGACATTATGTACGAAGCCTGATCGTGTTTGAGGAAGTGCTGCATGTGATTTTACTTGACACACTTCAGGGTGAGGACCTTATGTGTTGTAAACTTGCCAATGTTACAGGAATTTGTCAATTATCAAATGCCATACTTGCCACAGTGTAAATGTTTTTGAAAACATTGATGCTTTGTCAGTGAATCAGTTCAGTTCAGCCTCAGCGCTCAGTATCATCTTCCATGCAAATGGATCCCACATCAAGAAACAGTCTTAAATATTTCAAGCTAATTATATAGGTACATATTTTGGTGTAGGATAGAGAATAAATATGTTTGTGCTGGGTTTTGATTTATATTTCCCATTGGATTATAATTAACTTCCTCCTACTATAAAACACTTGTATCCCAGTAGATGTAACATATGGATATTTTGAAAACTCTGTAATGTTTAAGGGTTAAGTGTCCATCTCTTACAGCTGCGTTGGATATATCCTCTGGAAGTCTAGCCAAGGAACAGTGCTTCTCTCTGTCCTGATTTCTAATGAATTAATCCCTAATTTTCAGCTAGTGACTAGATAGATGCACACCTTGAGATAAAAAGATAATTTTTCTGTTTCTGATCTTCCCATGTTTCAGGGAGCATTGAAAACTACCAACCCTTCACTAGTTGTTCTTTCACTGCTTGAAGATTTTCTTGGGAGGTTTTATCTTGTTCTGTGGATTGTTTGGTGCACTTAGTATAGCTCCTGCTTGCCAGAGTTCTTACTAAGTAGAACTGGCTTCAATAAATCATTGTAGCTTTGAAAGTCTGGAGTTCCACTCCTGGCAGTTTGGAAGATGGAAGGGGAAATAGGAATAGCTTGGTAAAGAGCGAAGGTGATTCTCAGAAGAGGAGTTTGAACAGGGAGATGTGTGATGGAGGATTGTGGATATCTTTCTGTTACAGGTCAGATTAATATTTCATCTGTAGAGGTGGGACAAAGTCTTATTGTGGTTGGAAGTGATAGAAAGTTAGTGGATTCAGCTTACTTCAGGTGTCTCCCTCAATATCACAATATGCAGTATAACATTTCTGTAGCCGTGGAGAAACAGTGATCTGTCTAGAGATACTGGAGCAAGTTGCTTAGCATTGGTCTCATAAATGCAGCTGATCACTGCCCTGCTTCCCTGAGCAGTAAAATTCCCATGCCCAGATATAAATCTCCCTTTGCCATTCATTCAGGCTAGTGCACAGCACACTTATTTCATTCACAGATTTATTCCTGTAATTGCTTCAGATAACCAGTACCTGTTAAGGTTTGAAGTAGTGATCATCTTATTTTATTAAATCCTTTAGTATGAAACTGGCTTTAAACCCTCTTGCTATTACTGCTCCCTAGTACACAGCAAGTCCCCTAGGACTTATATCCCCTAGGATATAATCCTTCAAGATATTGATTTCTTCATGTTAAAATCAAGTTTGGCTTGAAACTTAGATAATGGTAACCTGTGATGATAAAATTGTTTCGCAAACTTTCCTGTCCAAGGTAAACTTGGAAATATTTTTTCTTTATTTTTTTGTTGTTTTCCTAATTGCTACTTGCTGTCATAAGCCATACGATGCTTTTGATAACAGTCATCAAATTTTACAGCTATCACTATAATCTCACTGCTGTCAGCCATCTGCATCACTCCTCATGTTCTATAGAAACTGAAAACAAATACGTAGTTAATTTTAGACAGCACATCACTCCTGTTAATGGAGTCTCGTGTGCCAAGTACCATCACTGTGTAATGTCTGTGCAAATAACCTCATGGAAACCAGGAAGAATTGACACACAGGTAGATTCCTTAATGGTTTAAAGCCCTTACAGGTGTTACAGGTATCAGGGATGGGCTGAAAAATGTTGGAATCTTACAAAAGTCTGAACATTTCATGTTGAAGCCTCTGGGGGTGATTCTCATTTCGTGGAATCTGAACTTGACATCTGAACAAAGAAGTCGGGTGAAGAGCCTACAAGTAGTTCTTGTTTATACACCTGCTGTATATACCCAGTGAAGGTCTATGAGTAGTAAAGAAAGTGCAGAGCACCCTCTGAATTGTAGGGAAGAAGGGGGAAAAAAAAGAATCTTACTTCATTAAAGAGAAACCTGGGCAGAAGAGGTGAAGTGCTACTCTAAAATAGTCGGTCTGCCTTTCTATAAACCTGTGATGCTTTTCCTTTGACTCTAGAAGAGGCAAGACTGTACAAAGACAGATGGAGACAAGCAATCACATAGATAACAGGGAAGTCTGTGTCCTACAGCCTAATCCTGTCTACATGGTGTCTGCTTCTGTGGCTTTAGAGAAGTCATTTACTCCTCCTTACTTATCATCCATCCGTAAATAAAAGTTGCCAGATGCTGCACCTAATACAGGATTTCCTGTATTTCACCTTCACATCCTGTGATATGTTTAAAAACATGTGGAATATTACCTTTCTTGTGCTTCCCTTATGCTTTAGTACGGAACCTGAGTTGAAATACAGGGAAGACACCTCACAGCCAGCTACCTCCCTTGCTGTGCTCTCCTAACTTCTTTTTGACTACTTGAGTGCCCTCTGGGTAGTGCACACAGTGAGCAAAGAAGGTCCCATGTTGTTGGACAGGTGGAAATACAGCTTCTGAAGTTTAACATCTGTCAGCTCTCTGTAAAACAGGGTAACATACTTGATGTGCAAGGTCTTTGTTCATGAGAGTTACTCAGATGTTCTGCTTTTACATACCGGGGTTATCAGAAGAACCACAAACTTAACAAATAATGATATGTTATACTTCCACTATTTTTTCCTAGGAGTACCAAGTGCTCAGTAGGTACTGTCTTACCTGAATAATGCACAGGAAATTGCCACTGACTGAAATATACATTAGAGATAGGCTAAAGCTAAATATTATTTTTAAATCACCCCCCAAAGGACATAAAGTGAAACCTGTATCTCAATGTGTTGTTTAACTTTGTTTTATAAACCCACAAGCCAAAAGAAGGTTTGTTTTTAAGACAGAGTAATAGCAAAATGTACTAGACAGAGGGACTGATTCAGAGATAGGGCTGTCATCTCAAGAGCAAAATTATGGCCACTTCATTTAGGCTTCATTGGAGTGGTCAGGATAGGTGCTTAAGATGATATCTATGTAGAGCAAAGCCTTTCAGCATTATATTTAATCCTTGTGTAGAGGTGAAAGGGGTCTCACAATAAAAATGACATGTTTTAAATTTCCTGATCACAGTGCTTTAACCTTGATATTGCTGACATGCAAGAACAGACAAGTTAGATTTTCAAAGGAACGTTCACTGAAACTCTGTAATTTTAGGTCTCCCCAATTTTTTTCTTCATAGGAAATCCATTTAAAATTCCACAATAAACCCCTCTTCATCTTCTGAATGTTTTGCTGATTAGCAGAATTCATAGCTAGTTCTTGTGAAAGAGGTGATTGTACCCAGGTGATTGCAAAAGGGTCTGCAGATCGTAGCTTTACAAATATTATTCTGAATCTAACTTTGTTAAAGTAATTTATGTAACATGAGTGCGTGCCGTGCAGAGCTCTTCAGATGCAAAGACCACACACTGTGTCATCTTTGGAGCCAATCCTCATCTTGGCTTTGCTTTTCTTAGCAAAAAAATTAACCCCACGATTATAAAATTGAGCTAATACTCTACCTCTGCAATCAGAATCTTCTCACATGAGACTGTTCAACCCACTCTCTAAATCCTGCCTTCATTATCTGACATACTTTGCCTCAGAGAACTGGAAAACTGACTTTACAGTAGCTCAGCAGACCAAATATGTTCTTACATTGTGAGGCAGCGCAGGAAAATACTGGTAGGTAGATAAAGCACCTTTCAGACTGTCTCTGACAATTAGAAAAAACATCCAAACCCTCCTCCCATGCATAATTGTTTTCATCCACAGCTGGCAAGGCACTCCAGAAAGTGAAAAAGAGTTATTCTCGTAGCAGACAATGTGGTAACTAAAGGTCAGCAAGATTAATGGTATTGCCCATGGCCATACAGGTTATTTGTCAAAGACACAGACGAGGTCTCAGGGCGCCCAGGCCTGACACGAAGGGCAGGGCTGTGCAGTGCTCGTGCTGCCGGTGGCCGAGCTGCACAATTAATTCTGAGAAAGTCTCGGCGTGCAGCTGTTTGGCTGCTGAATGGTTCTTGTGCTTGTTGGATCTGCCTCTTTCTCCTGTGTTTTCTTTCTCCATGAGTGCAGTGCTGCCAAAAGGGCTGGATGTTTGCCCAAGGGGTTTTAAATAGTCTGGTCATTGGTGGAAACCTTGTCAGTTGTGTTTGTCCTTCTTTAAAGTTTTGTGACTGGTTCATAGTCCTGATCGTGACAAGGTTATTTTGAAAGAGGAGGAGAATGCAGGTAGCCTACTGTCCGAGTCCTGCCTCAGCTTGTCGGGGGAGTAACATGATCTAAAATTTCTTAGGAACTTCGTGTGATTTCTTTAAGTCTTAAAGGAGATTTCTGGAGAAGTGCCAAGGTGAAAACATGTGCAGCAAAAACTTATGGGTTCCATAAAGATGAGATTCAGGGAGAAGCTGGAATCCTTCTTACTGTTGAGTAGGGAAATAAAGATTTCCAGCTGTTAATAAGAACAAGCCTGGGATTCTTGTTTGAGCTGGGGCAGAATTGCCTAGAAGTCCCTGGAGAATTCCAGTCCAACACATTTGAAAGATTTGGATCTCAGTCTAAAATATTTCTGTTGCTTGACTGACTCTCCAAACCTGAACTATTTTTTTTTATTATAATCCCATCAGAGAAATGAAATTTATATTGCTGTTGGTCATCAGTTTAATTATTTTGATAGGAGTATCATGACTAGAGTGTTTGCTGTAGTCTGCAGGTCATGAACACCCACTTTGGAATAGGAGAGACTGGGAAGAAACCTACGTGTGGTGCAGCTGACTTTAAAGAAGTAACTAGCAATGGGTTTGAGGTTCCTTTTATAGGTGAAAATAAAGGGAGGGGAAAAGCCAAAAGCCATCATGGTGCACTGTCTGGGCACATTTTCAAGGCCTCATTTATTTTGAGTAATTAATTCTGTGGTTTATTAGTAATGAAAGCAAGGGCTGTTTTGTACAGTGCTGGAGCAGTAGAGCGTGACTCAGCAGAAAGTTAAACTCTGATGTAGCATTTCTTTTGCAATTTATCACCTGCCTGTAGTGCTTACTCAGTGCATAATACAAGTTTATTGGTATTCAGACCAATTATATTCTGAATTCACTTAATAAATACCTCTCAAAGACAGAGAACTTTAAACAACTGATTGTTTTCTAACTAGGAAAACCTCGAGTGTGACGTCTCTTCTTTGAGGCAGTCTGAATGCAAGCTGTCTTTTTGGTGATCTGTTTTGAATAAAGTGATTTTATTGAGTAAATAAATGCATTAGAGCTTGAGTGTGGTGTATCCAAATGCTTGCAGCCTTTTTACAGATTTGTAATGATTCCAGCTGGGATTTTTTAATTTGGTGGTTGAAAGATCCATTTTATTTTGTCTTTGGTTAAGGAAAGTTAAGATACTAGATTATATAAATGTACAGCTTTAAAATGGATCAGTTACTGGTAGAATTGGTGGAAATGGCAGCTGTGTAGCCTGCATACTCATTAATGTACCTTCCTGAAGTGGCATTCAAGAAATTGTAGCAAAAGACACTGCTGCACATTGTGCAAACAGAAACATTTTCTAGGATGCACTGACTGCATTTTTGTGTTTTCCACCCTGGAATCCCAGGAACACTGAATTCCAAGTAGAGTGAATCTAAGAGCTCTTGCAAGTGTTGCTTCCCAGGAGCTCTCACAGGCTCCTTAATCACTTCCATTATGTCCTTCCTACAGGGAAGGATGGAGTAGTCCTCCTGTCACTTTATCACATTGTCTTCTTTGAAAACCCAAAGCTTCTCTATTGCGTATTTTGTGTTTGTGAAGTACATTGGTGCCCTGTTAGTTGTTCCTTGATGTACCTTAGAAGCTACAGTTTACCTTGATTTCTCCACAAGAATATTGAGGGCTCCAGTGTTGACTTGAACAAGCTTCTCCTGGTCTTCAGTAGAGCAAGGTGGTGTCTACCAGCTGACCACAATAACTCTCCAAACTATTCCTAAGCTTTTATTTTCTGAATCTTTTTTCCTGTTTCTACTGGTGTAGAAGCCACTTCCACCCGTGGTGTGTCTGCAGCTGCCCCCAAGGGTGCAAAGACGGCTTTAATTGATTATCGGAAATGCGCCGTGTTAAGGGTCCTGCAGCTACTGCTGGAGCTCTCCCGAGTTACTGCACAGCTTTAGGCAGCAGAGTTTTACTGACTGCAGCAAATAAATTTGCTGTGCTTTATGGAGCATGGAGAAGCTTGTTTTCTGAATTTTAATCATCTCAATAAATTGTGTTAAGATTGTGTTCTATTAGACTCCAGGAAATTAATGAGAGGAATTCAAATACTGACATTATTGAGAAGGTGTGATGCTAACAGTACAGTTAGGAAAAAGTTTGAAAATTTGGCTGAGGCAATAATGAGGGTGATAAGGATTGCAGAGATACAGAGTGCAGCTACCCAGGAGTCCCCTTCCAGTCTTGTGCTTTGCCTACAGGGATTCTGTTGTCCCACTGGGGTCTGACTGGTGATGTTGAGGTTGGGCTTCACAGAGGTGAGGAAGCATTTGTAATGGTGATCAAATAGCTCAGATACAGATTGTGAAAAGGACAGTTTCTTGTCAAACCATAGTTCTGGATCATTTAAGATGAAAACAGGAATCACAGCCACATTCATCCTTAGCTTCTTTGCTGAGTATGATGTATACTTTAATGTAGTAAGAGAAGTAATAAAGGAGGAAGATTGTATTTAGTGGGGAAGTGCAGTAGGATGGATGGAGCATCCTCAGACACCAACAAATTAATCAGACCAGCAACATCCAACACAAGTCACAGAATCAAAATGTTTTTGAGTTTGGTGTTAATGACTACACCAATTAGCAAATCATACTTTTGGGCTCTCCTTACCTGTGTGCCAAGTGGAGGAATACTTGTTCTTTCCATTGAGGGAGTGGTTATGCACCTTGGGGTCAGAGGTGTGTGGTTCTCAGCCCTTCTGAGGCTGCATTTGGATAGCTTTCAGGTCTTTATTTGCAAGATTAGAATGTTTTCAAAAAAATAGGCCAGGATGAAGCATCTTCATTGCTGTACCTCAAAACATTATATCAGAAAGCTGTAACGATGGATGAATGTTTCTCATTGCAATTACAGATGAGGAACAGCAACCAACAAATCATGCCACGCTGGTGTATGAATTACTGAGATGCTCTCTGTAGTCTGGCCAGCAAATCATTAAATCAAGCAAAGATGAGCAAGGGGCTGCCTGGATGTTCTCGCTTCAGCGCAGCAGCTGAGTAAGCTGCTGTCTGTCTAAATCAATCCCCGTGCTGGGAATTGAAACAGTGGAGACATTAAGCCTGTCCATAGCCACATAAAAGTCACATTATGGCTGCAATTTAGGGAGCTACACCTAAAGCAGTTCTCTGAATCCCTAATCCTGTCAGCTCACAGGGAAGAAAATGGGGAGGCTGTAACTTTTCCCCTGACCTTTGCTTGAACTGGGGGACCTGGCCTGCAGTCAAACCAATCAATGGGGAGTCTATGCACAGGGTATGTTGTCATGGGATTTTACAACATGGATCTTGGCAGATATATTTAATATCTGACAATCAAAATAGCTTGGCTGTGAAACACACCGAGCACTGCTAGATTTTTATAAGATCCTGTGAATTCCTGATCTAGATACTCATTCGAGGAGGGAATTAAAGGAGTGGAGGGAAGCATGAACCAAGTGTGGAAGAACTGGACTCCTCACTTCTTCCCCTTTTCCCTTACTCTGAGTAATAAGAATCTAAAACATGCAAAATGGGATTAATAAAATGATTTAGGATGATTGTAAGGTCAGCTCACTCTTCAAGTTGTTCCTGTTTCAGTCTTTATATAATTTACCTTATGCTTGGGGTACTGAATAATGAAAAATCTAAACAAACAGAGCACTAAGCTTCAATCCTACATGTAAATCTGTGCACATGTGCTGCAAACAAGATAGCACCCATGGACAGATTTGTTTGTGTTGCCATGTGAGCCAAATGCTATGTTTTTGCTGCTTCTAATTATTCAGTCCTGCAAGAATTTACTGTGAAATCCCACCAGGCAGAGATAAGACTAAAAACCTTGTAATCTACAACTGTACAGGAGGGTCAGTTTGTGGCCTGAATGTGCTGGAGAATTGAGATGTGGAGAGAATCTTTCACAGTGAAATGAGACGAAAACCTGTAATATTTTAGTGCTTTGCAGCATGCAAACTATTTCTGTTCATGATGAACCTAAAGCCTGGAAAAACCAAATGACTAGATCTAATCCAGATTTGCTGTTCTGATGAATTTTTTCACTCTCAAATTAATTCAGGTTGGCAGATTAATTCAGTCCCAACATGGCAAAGGCAAAACAAATTAATTAGCTTAAGCTCCATGAGTTCTGAGGGTTTTGTCTCTCTGTACTTGGTGTGAGGATGCGGAAGGCTCTGCCCTCGGATGATTAGCCACTAATAGGGGAAGGGTCCCTTTAGCTTGTCACCCACCCTAGTACTACTCCCAGCCAAGTGAGAAGATTGTCAGTGAATATATTTGAGTACTTTTACAGTTTGGAACTGAAGACCTCACTCCTAGTGCAGTTACAATTATTAAACAATTATGTATTCTCCTGAGACTGCTCAGGAATAACAAGTAATGCTTAAAATATAATTGAGTGCTTAGTTGTATGAAAAAATGGCCAGGTGTGGGCTCCTAAAAACAACCAGCCAATTTCTAAAGCATGTTGGGTTCCACAGTATCTGCAAGTCTTACATGTCATAACCTTCTTACATGGAAGACAGTCATGGTAAACGGGTTTTCTGCAGGGGAATCCCCAGACGTTCTTGGAAGATTACCTCTCTGCTGCTATTATATATGGATTCTCCATCAGACTGAGAGTGAAGTCTCTCACCTCTTTTAAAAATATCACCAACCAGAGAGAAGACAACACTTAATCCTTTCTTTTTTTTTTTTTAAAAAGAAAAAGAAAGTAATGTATTGGGAAGAAGGGAAATCAAATAAAAAAATTGAATGCCAGAGAAGAAAGGCAAGAAATGCAGTTGCCATGGAAACCAGAGCATAAGTAGAAACTTTCCAGCAAAGAGCAGAAACTAAAAATGAAAAACTGGAGTGGAGAGGCTTGGCAGATAGCCAGCAGCTTCCACCACCTTCTTCCCTCCCATTAACTCGGTGAGATTTTCTTAGTCATCTTTGCCACATTTTGGGAGTGCTCTCTGCATGCAGAGGGTGGCGGGGCTGGAGGGTCAGCGAGCTTTGTGAGGGTGAGAGCGTGACAACAGTGCTTGAGGTGGGGCGGGCTGTGCCAACAACCATGCTCTGTATGAGCCAGCGTGGGGCCACCTCCACTGAAGAAGGGGAAAGTGGTCTGGGAATGGCCATAAGGTCACAGTGGGGTTGGGAGATAACTCAGGGAGTGGAAGCTGCTTCGCCTGATGGTCCCAGAACACTGAGCAAGTGTTTGATTCTTACCTTGCTCAAACCAAGGCTCAGCATTGCAGTGATAAACCACGTAACCCTTGGTGAGCTTAAATAACTCCTCTGATACCTTTTTAGTAGGGAAAACAGATACCTAAAGTCTGTTCCAACTGCTGCTGTGACTCAGAGCAGGCTAGGGCACCATAACTTGGATCTCTGGTCCTCTGCTCTCATCTTGCAGTGACACGCTGCTCCTTGTCAAAGGTGTACCTTGGCCTGGGGTGTGTTTCATACTGGGTTAGTCATTGCATCCCATGTATTTCTGAAAGCAGAGGCACATTTCTGACTTCCAGTTCTCTCTGGGACTTTGGGATTGTTTGTTGCTGGCATGTTTGTCAGTTCTATGCAGTAAAGTAATAGAGTCATTGGATTAGCAATTATTAAGTCCATATAAGCCTTTTAGCATGCTGTGGAAAAAAGCAGGTTGGGAAAGCTGGGAAGGTTACCAGGCAGTGCTGTAAAACCCTTATTACAGCCAAGAGCTGACCTGGGTGAAGGATTTTGAGGACTGTGTGCTGTTACAGATGGAAGTAATGAAATCTATAGTCATATTCTTGAAATTAAGCATGCGTGTGATAGTTTTGCTCATTTGACCTCAGACTGCTCAGCATCTTACATAATTAACTCCTTTTTCATGGACAAAATAGAAAATGCAGTGAAAGCCAAGGAAACCACCCCAGCTTTACCTCTTTGTACGTGAGGTCTGACAGTCTCACCTCAGATACGGCGCTGTGAGTTAGGAACCTCCCTGTCTCTCCATTTATCCCTAACGACAATCACAGGAAGGCTTCTGCATATTTGCATCTGCTGTTTTGCCACTGCTGTCACTGCTGAACTGCACCATGACTGTCTTACCTGGACTGTTTCTTTGCCTTGCATATGTCTCATTGAAATATTCCAAACCAGAAGGGTTTGGGGGCTTTTTTTAAGTTGGAAGTGTTGAAGCCATGAGTAACTAACTCGCTTGGTTACTTCACTGGAGTTCCCAACCAAGTAAAATGGATGTAATTTTTTTTTAATGTTCTTTAGCATCTGTGCATGAAAATGACTGTACACAGCAATTGTAGAGTATGACCTTGTATTTATTTTCCTGAGCTATTTTTAATGCCAGAGGCAAAGTTTATTCAGCTAAAACAACAGTGATGAGAGGCCTGGCTGTGGTGTTTCAGTGCCTGGTTTCTGGGCAGGGGGGGAGGAAAAGAAGAAACAAATGTTCTCTAAGCTCTGTGAAAAGGATTTTTAAAGAGGAAAACAGATCCTGGGAGGAAATATAACCAGATGTGTATGTGGTTAATGGGGGTTCTGGGGACTGATGTCCATGGGAAGGGCGGGTTCTTATCCAGGTTAAACCCACGTGTCCCAGAGCAGGGCAGCAGCAGCACGGTCCTGCCGGGGGGCGGCAGCAGAGCTGTGCGCAGCGACAAGGCTGCTGCCTTCCCTTGTGTCATCTTCCCAGCGGGTCACAAACACCGTGGAGAGGTTCTTAGAGGAGGATGTGAATGTTCATGTGCTGGGCTAGAGGCATGGTAGGGATTTACCTGGAAGGACAGATTAGAGATAGTATGTTAGTCAGTTCTCAGGGGTGATGCCTTACTGTGAAAGTATCTGGTGTGATAGAGAAAACTTCCCTCTAAGACATATCTGAATGCAGGTCTGTCTTCAGAACACAGCAGTGTCTTCCATTAGACTTCAAAGTGCTGGCATGGCGTGCAGTGTTCACAGAATCAGCTGGGTTGGAAACGACCTTGAAGATCGAGTCCAACCATCAGCCTCACACTGACAGTCCTCAACTACACCACATCCCTGAGCACCACATCCCTAAAAGGCCTCTGGGGTTGGGGACTCCATCACTGTCCATTCCAATGTCTGACATGCCATCCTACAACCCTGGCATGTTTCCCTCGGGCTGATATCTAGGAGGTCCAGTTTTATCCCCTTCTTCCTTCAGTGGGGAAAATCCTGGCATTTTCAGCTGAAAAGGTTTCCTGACTGCTGTGTTCTTCTGCGCTTGGTGCATACAACAAATGTTTTCCCTCTGTGCTCAGCACAGGCTGAGACTATTGAAGTTTGCTTTTATATGGCTTAATTTGAAACGATCTAATTTCTGTTGGATAGTCAGAGTATTGATGGACTCTGAGGGTTTATTTGTTACTTAGGAATGCTCAGAAAAATTGAAACATACTGAATAGAGGTGTACCCTTAATGTATGCAAACTAAAACATGGCCACCAGTGGCAAAAGCTTCACAATACCCTGTATTATGGGTTTTTATACATAGCTCTGTGTGTTATGGTATGAAGTTTAAGTGACATGACTTAAACCAAAGAGCATTCCAGTTGCTGCCAACATTAGATTCCAGATGACTCCAACTGTAACAAGATGCCTTCCGTGTAGTGTTACCGCATACTGTGTAAAGGTAACCATAGGCTACTTCATGGAATTGCAAAGAATGAGCATTTTGGGAAATTCCTATTCCTGGTGTCTGATTTCAGCATTGCTGCTAAGTATTTTACCACTTCAGATCTGTCAGTGTTTGCCAGGCTGTCTTGTTTAGCTGTAGATCTGGAGGAAATCTGTACCTCTGACCCTAATGAGTTCTGTTAGGAGCAAAAGTGCCTTTATATAATGAGCTAACCAGGACTCTCTAAAATCCCTCCAGTTCAAGGACTTCTGGAGTCTGTTGCGTTTAGCCTAATGCAGTAAGTGTGGGGCTCCTGATCTATGTGAGACTCTGAAGAAAGGAGAATCTGGCCTTTTCCAAGGCTGATTACTGCCCCTCAACTGCCAAGACAAATACAGTGTCTGTAAATGGTCTCTACCTCTCTAGGATTGTAGGGGTTTTGCATTTTAGCCTTTGCCAGCAAGAATCCTCTCATACTGGTGAGCCTGCATGCTCAATGGTATCAATCATGCTAGCTCAGCCCAGGCACCAGAACTGCCAGGCTGCTCAGTTTTGGGGATTGTGCTGCCCAAGCTGTGGCAATGGTGGTATAATCTGTTCCAGACGTTTCAAAGCTCAGAGTTCCTGAAACACTAAGGTCTATTTTTCAGCCAATGTCTTGACCTGAGAGGTCCTACTATCAGGAAAGTTAATCTCAAGATCTTCCTCAAACATCTCATTTATTAGGGGTTGGAACTGAATTTCAGATGCAAAATGTGTTCTTCCCAGTTTCTACCCTGATCTCCTGCCCTACACCTCCCCTTATCAGTGTGTGCACTGCTCTCCTGTATCATCTGGTGAACCTTACCCAGAGCCTACAGACTATTTAAAGATGGTTGATGACTTCCATATTGTTCCTCCTCCATCTGCAGGCTGCTCATGGAAGAAAAGACAAGAATGCATTGGAAATTATTTGCTCATACAGAGTTCACAATCCAATTTTTAAATCACTTCCTGCTTGTATCATTTGCCAAGTCCATCAGTCCAATAACCACCCCAGTTACCTGGCCTGCCCACCTCAGGGAGAGCCTACATCATGACAGTTCATCTTACATACCCCCTCCTGACAGTAGGCATCAAACCAGGTAGAGTAATATCAATGCTGAAAATGGGCTGCACGTGGGAAGATCAGTGCCCCTGCCATATTGTTGTGTTGCTGTTTTTTTTCATCGAGGGGAATTCCCTTCATCCCCTTTCAAAAGAGCCTCTTCAGCTCAGCCAGTACTGAATTCCCAACAGACCTCCTTTAATAGTGTTGGATTTCAGCTCCGTGGCCTCTGACTGTGTGTTCCTTGAATATGTTCACAGCTCCTCTGGGAGAACTGAGCCAGGAATAACCAACACTTTCTCAAGCCAGGCCTCCTGCTTTAAGGCACTCTGTGTTTCTTTTCTTGCCATAGACCTACTTGCTCATCTCCCCAGCTCACACCTCCTTACACTTTTGCACTGCCTGTGCTGAAGTGAGGAGTGACCAGGCGTCCGAGTGCTGCATCCGTGGCTTTCGATTTTGCTGGCTGAAGGAGGACAAAGGACTCTTAACATTTCTCTGCAGTCGCCTCTTGGCTTGGCATACTGTTCATTTCAATAATAAAGTGTTTCCTTTCATTCTCAAACAGCCAGGCCCCTGCCAGAGCCATAATTGTTCACAGATGACTCATTTTGGCTGTAGGATCAAAACGAGGGAAAAGTGCTGTTTGCACAGCCTTTGAAACGTACAAGATGGGAAGAGATGTTCACGCTTGATATTTGTACCATATGTTGTTTCTAAATTTTATTATAGAGCCTTTACATTTCAAAAGAGATTCTAGTCTTGTCCTGGGGATGATTTAGAAAGAAAAAGATGAGTGGAGTTTTGAGTTAGACTGAGATTAGCAAAGACTGACGATGTCGTTTCAGCTGCAAGGCAGCAGCCTGCAGGGGCTGTGCTGCTGTGGCCAGTCTGACCAGGCTCTTGCTGCTCTGAGATATACATAGCTATCTATCTATGCACTGTTTAGGTGCTGCAGGCTCAGTTGTGGTTGTTATCAAAGTCACATTGAACGTCTCATTCTTTGTAGCATTTGTTTTGAAATCTCACATTTTGTGTTGTGGCAGGTGTTTCCATTTTCTTCTCTGTAATGAGAATCTCATGAATGTATGTAGAGTGCTTCTAATGAACAGTCACAAGCATTGGTTGGTTATTTTCTCTGTTTAGGTGTTACATGTTTACTTCATAAGTACCTGTTGTGAGGTTCAGCACAGAGGTCAAGAGGGAAGTTCTTTTTTTAGGGTGGAGAATAAGGAAATGGTGATTTCTGCATTGCTGCTCATGAGGAAGCATGTGCTCTGCCAATTAGGAGCTATTATTTGTGTCTCCTAGGAAGAGTGTTTTGAGGACACCCAATTATTTTAAATAAAACACCCAACAGGCATCAGAAAACTCTGCTGCCTTTGCATTAGTATTTAATTCTGACTAATAAAAGTGTACAAACCCTGCAAACCAGATCGTCCAAGACTGCTGCCACGTGGATGTGCAGGGACCATGAAGAGGAGCTGTCAATGGATAGCCCTGTGCAAGTGCTTGAAGGGAAGAGTTCAACTTGTTAACCCAGAAAGAGAGAGTATAGTAGAAGAATAAAGGATATCAATTCAGTAGGAAGTGTTTTTGCTGAAGCTTTTCCCCTCTAAAAAAAGCAATGGGCATATTGGGGGAATGGGTATGTACAGATAGTTACTTTTGTGAGTGGAAGATCTGTATGAATAACTAGGAAGACAGCAGAAGAAACTCTATTTGAACTGATACTGCAATGGAAGAGCATTACATCATCATTTGGCAGGAACAACAGTGGACTTTGCTAGATGCTTTCTAATGTTCTTATTTGGAGTGTCATTTATCAGATTATCAACCAGTTCTTGAGGTAAGGACCTAGCAGTGTGATAATTTGCAGGGATGGATTGTGACTTGGGAGAGCTTGGGGACTGGAGGTGTCAGTTGTTTTCACTTAAAACCATCCAGCTCCTGGTATTGTTCTTAGGTTGTTTTTCATCTTTCTGTTCTTTTAAGGAGGGTCTTCATTTTTTTGCAGTCAGCTGAACTTGGACAATAACTTCTCTCAACCCAGCACCACAGTGTTGTGCCAGAAGGAAGTAAATTAAAATAAACCACACTCACAATGGTATTTAAAAATTGATTGCGGGATTTCCAGTTGGTTTTGTAAACCTGTCTTTAAAAACAATAGCTACGTTTTCATTTTTTAACTTGCTAACAGGATATTCTTCTAAAATAAATGGTGTTTTCTGTGATACACTGTCATGTAAGCTTGATAAGGAAGATGGCTAAAGAACATACTTGCCAAAATGTTCTGATGCCAAGAAGCAAGTAAAACAAGCAACTATATTTGTAGTGTAGTTTGCAAATTATGTGGCAAGGAAAGGAAGAAATAATCTGTCACATGAAAAATGAAGTTGGGATTGTGTGTATATAAATCTGTGATTTGTTAAATGAGTGTAAGATCATTATCAGGCATTTAAACATGAATTGGAAGTGTCTAATCTATTAATTAATCAGGAAGTAAGTTTTACATAGCATGTGTAATCAAGTTAATCTTTCATTTCACTTGTCAACATAGATGCTGCATCCAATGTGGTGTTATCATGAGATTAACCACCCCAAGTGTTGCTTCATACTGCTGGGTAAATCTCACGTGTCCTTATTGTGCTGTGGAACCAGCTTCGCATCAGGAGGTGAGCACAGAAGTGTCTGCTTTGCTTGGAGCAAACTGGATTCCCCGGATTAGGTCAATGCTGCTTGTGCATCAGTGAGTTACTGGGCTGCTCTCACACCTGTAAATCCCTTTCCTTCTCCCCACCTTGAGTTAAAGCAGACTGGACTTCCGTGCAAGCAAGGATAGTGATGCCCCGCAGCAACACAACAGCAAGTTTACTACTGAAATGCAAAATAAAGGTATTTTTAGGAGCTAATTTTTTGGGTTATATGAATAATTTGATCAAGGTTAATGTGGAGTGTGTCTGCATAGGTAGGGAGCAGCATGTGAATGGGTTATTTGTCTTGCCGTTGATAACTAGTAATAATAACTATCAGAGTTCCACATGTTCAGTAGACATCAGACTTCCCTCTTTATTTCTGAATTTTAGTACTTTCTTCCTCAATGGCACTGAGCAGTCTGCTAGCTCCTACTTTCTGCAAGACTTGACTGGCAATACTTCTCCATGTCACTTTGTCTTCTGCATTACCTGTTCCAATGTTTAAGTCGTCTTTGATCATAAAAATTCCTCATCTGGGCTCCCTTTCCCACAAAAGGCTGGACCAGGTGATCTTTTGAGATCCCTTCCATCCTGGGCTGTGCTGTGATTCTGTTCTGATTCCTGTACCAAACAAGTTGCATATCTCTGCTCTTTACTGTGAATAATAGACTGCATCTGGTCAGGAGGAATCGATGCCTTCAGAAAACAAAATGATCAGAGACTAATTTGAAAGGCGCAGACTTTGGGATGTGGTGGTTGGTTTGATCTCTGGGAGGTCTGGAGCCATGAACCTTTAAACTGTCTGGGAGCCTTGTTGCCTTCCACAAGTTTCACTTCAAAGCTGTCTTGGAGAACATTGACTTTTCAGTCGGTTGTCTTCCAACCAGCTTTTTAATCTTACCCACTGAGCACATCGGCACTCACAGGAAATCTTACCCACCTGCACAACAGTGGAAAACTGGAGAGAAGGCAGCTCCCAGAGCCAGCGTTCCTCTGGAAAGCAAGATAGATGGGCTGTTTAAAAGGTGGTTAAAAACCCAAGAAGATAAGGACATTTTATCTTTTAAATAAAATAAACAACAGCTCTCCTATGCTGTGGTGTTTTTGTAACATGTTTCATTTCCCCCCCCCCCCCCAACCTCCGATTTTTCAGCGTGAGATTTGCAGGGTCTTGAACACAACCAGTTTATTCTTTCACAGTAAATAAGCCAATTTTCCTACTTTTACTATACTAGAAAAGTGGTAGGGACTAATGTAAAAGGGCTTTTATTTCCAACTGAAAAAATAATAAAACAATCTTTACAAAACATTTTTTTTCTGAATATTTCATTTGAACAAAAAGGCTATTTTTATGATAACCATAATAGTAAGAAAAAAAGCACAAAGAGAAAAACTGTACTACTGTGTTGTGGTTAATATTAGCACAAATCTGGGAGAAGATTCCCATCGTTGTGTATTATTGTAAATAAAAAAATTCTTAATGGTTATGTTGGGAGACAGAAGGGAATCATCTCTGAGCATTTCTGACACCTTTCTTCATTCTTCTGTTCATGGAAGTCTCTTGTGCCTCGAGCAGTAGCAGCACAGGGTACCTCTGGCTCTGTCACGTGGCTCTTCCTGCGCTGGGTGGGCACCCACGCCGGTGTCCTCTCTCTGAGGGAGTTCTTTGTGGTGAGATCCTTGGCTGAAGGGAAGTGTGTTGGGTTTAGTCTGGCGGGGTAGGTGACCCCTGGAAATAGCAGTGTTAGCTCAACTCTACTCCCAGAATGAGAGCAGAGGTTCAATGAATACATTCAAGTTGGCTGTAAGTTGAGTTTGCAGAAGCCCCATGGGTCAGTTTACAGAGGTCACAGCAGAGAGCTGCTTTAGTTTTGTCTTGGAGAAGGAAATGGGAGACCTTTGGAAACCCAGAGCTGAAGTTACTCCGTTAAATCACTCAATGGATCATTGTTAACATTTTATTTTAGTAATAAGGTTTTTTTTGTAAAGAATAATGGGGCTTAAACAAATATTTCCTCCCAGCAGCCACTCGTGGAAGGCACGTGATGTGAGAAGTGTTGTGCTGCTCTCATTGATGTGCATGGAACAAAGCTCCTCACAGGATTTTGAACGAGATTTTTCTTTCTGCTCTGGGAATTTTTGCTGTACGATGGGAATTGTACCCTTGTGTGGTTTTTTCCCCTGGGTTGTTGAAAGCAGGAGGCTGTTTGGAGGCACAGGATGTTTGATTCTGGTAAAAGTTCCTTCTGCAATTTGTGTTGGACTCCATGTGTTTAATTACTTCATTAGGTCTATGGAAATCATAGCACAAGTCTTAAGATAGGAAGATTTAGAAAGTCTAAATCTAGCATCATTAAATCAAGTTATCTGAGTAAAGTATTTATTGTTAAGAATATATGTCAATATAAATTTAGACTAAATTAACTGCTTTTATTTCGGTCTCCCCTAGCTAGTTGAAAGCTGATTTGAAAAAGTTTATGTTCTTTAGCTCTATTGTTCTACTGGGAAGTAGTCAGGAAACGTGTTGTGCTTTGAGGTCGCTCGGTGTGTTTCTTCCCTGTTCTCCTGCAGCACGGAGCTGATTGCATGGCACAGGAAACGTCTCCCCTCGGGTTCTCAGACACGCCGACTCTCCTTGGCGGGGCTGTAACCTGCCCGGGGACTGAGCAACCCTTCCTATGTGAATCACAGTGTGTGCTTGTCACAAAGCACTCCACGTCCTTCCAGCACAGTGAATAACATGTTTGTCAGCCTCCTGTTTGCCTCTTCCATGGTGGTTTGGAGCTGGTGCGTCCTACTGAATTCCCACTGACCAGAAGCTGCCTGCTGTATGCAGCAATCAGCTGTGGTCCAAAACTCAGCTGCTTGAGGGACTTGTTGGGCATTAGAGGTAGAATTCCGAGGCTCTATTTTTATTTCTCTTGCTTCCTTGTTTTACATGTGATATTTGTCAAACTCTTCTATTCACATTTTTAAAATATATTATGACTAGTTCTTAAAATCAAGACATTATTTATCAGAAGCAAATAACTGGCCTTCCTGCTTAACATTGGACACATTCCTTTTTTTTTTACCTGAGTGAAACAGAGGAAGTTTGTATGTTAAGGTACCTTAAAAAGCTGAACAAGTATTTGCAAAAGCAAATGCCCTGGTGGATGAAGATACTGTAGAAAAAAGGATATTATGCTTAATGCTTATTCATCATGTGGGGATTGTCTTGAGAGAGTGAGGAAGCCCCATTAATTCTTTGGGCAAGGACTAGGGGATGGGGGAGGTATACACCTTCCCACATGACCTTGTGTAAATCCCTTGGGGCTTCACTTCTCCGTTCATGAAACAGGCATGGTAATTACTGTGCCTGCGGTGTGTGCAATAGCGTGTGCATTTAGTTAGATCTTAAGTGCTGTGGACAAGGAATCATCTTTTAATTGGTGGTGTATGCACATCCCACAACAATGTGACATTGATATTTTTTTTTGCATCTCTGGGCACTGCCACAGTAAATATATAATAAACATACTGACAGTAAGCAATAGTAATTGTATGTAGGGAACACTAATGCTAAAAGAATTCATGTCCATTCATATTCACCTTCTGAGCACTTGATTAATAATAAATTATTGCACATTCTTCCTCCTTGCATTTTTCCTATGACACTGCTTTTTCTACTCATTAATATCATTAAATACCTGTATTATGTGTAATGACTACTTTCCATTTGGATTTCATCACCATACAGACAGTGAGAGAGTTCTGTATTGTCTCAGGAGCTATGACAACATTCAATAAATGCAGAGCAAGGAATTCTATGCTTACACTTAATGTAAAGGTTTAATTCCCATTTTGGTCCCAAATCTGTGTACTGCTTTGGCAATGCTATCAAAAAGCTGCTACGTTCCACCTAAGGTGGTAAGGAAATTAATTTGCCTATGCATAGTCTTAAAATAATCACTGTTTTCCATTAAAATATTGAGAAGTAGTTTACTTTTAATTGTGTGTGTGTAACTTTCCTTTTTAGGTCTTCAAACAAATGTCAGTGAAGATTTTGGTATGGGTACAGCTGAATTGAAAGTTAAGTTATCCTTACACAAAGGAAATTACCTTCCTCCCTGGCTCCACAGAGGAGCTTATGTGTCCCTGGTAGCCTCGAGGCAATAAGCCTGGAAATCTTCCAGCTTCAGAGTCTGCTGAACTGGAGACTGCAATGGACTTGTAAGCAGATTCAAGCAGGCACATCTTAAGCGTGTCTAGGATCACTGGCAAGAACACCATTACATTTCTCATATGTTTTAAAAGACAGACACTTTGTAGAGATTATTCCTTTTTTCCTTTTGCCTCTGACTGTGTAAGGAACATAATCATTCTTCAGGGGCAGTGTAGTGACACCTGACAGGGAAATCTGGGCTGCAACTTGATTTTTTTCCCAACTTCTCGATGATCTGCCTGCAGTTCATTGACCCAGTGCAAATTAGCAATTAAGCTGCTAGCCACTGCTCCTCTCCCACTGGCCAAGGTAAAACCTGTTCTTGTTTGTTTTCACTTTTGAAAACCTCAGTTCAGTTCTGTGTGAAAAAAATATGGGAAACTGCAAAGAAGTTACTAAAGCTGCTGTTTTGCAGAAGGTAGGCTAATTCAGAGGCTGTTAATTGTGTGTGGACAAATCAGTGTAGCACATAGAGCTTTTGGGGCCTTGGCTTTCACTTTCAGGATAAGGAATTCAAGTTCCTTGCCATAAAATCAGAGGGAGTTAAGAGGAATGATTGTTTCCCTTAAAACCCTTTTGGGAAACAAGATGTTTACTGGTAGGGGCTGCCCTGGGAACGTGTGCTCTGGTGTACAGTCACTCTTTTCCCAGCACTCAGCAATAAACAAATGATCCAAAAGGTGTTGGGGAGGGATGGCTTCTGTCACCCCCCCGGGCCCCTACAGCAGAGCAAAGCCCCAGGCAACAGCCTGCTCTTTGGATGTCAAAGCAAACAAGCCCATGTTTGTATAGGTCTCCATCCCAGAACTTACTTGGTGCTAATTGAAAATTTATTCACATGCTGTTAGTTTTGGTAAAGGAGTGAAATAAATCTGGTTTTAAGAAGGCTCAGTGGTGGGATGACAGAAGTGGTTGAGAGGGGTCAGCTGAGGGTCCTTCAACTTTCCTCTAAAGCTCAGCAGTGTATCAGACTGGGTATTTTACTGAGATGATACAGTTTGGTAGAGATTTAATTTCATAGATGAGGTTTGTGTTGGGGAGGAGTTAACACCCCCAAAACCCCTGCTGTGTTTGGCTCCAGGTGCTCCTCTCACTGAGAGATTCGGCAGAGCCTGGCACTGAACAAATCCTGTTTGGAGGGAACAGCCAGACTGTGATGGGTTATTGCAGAGATAGAGATTTTAATGTTGTCAGCTTTCCTCCAGAGCAGTTCATATATCTAACGTTTGCAAGTGATAGATCCTGCTGTACACAAAAGAGCGTTTGTATCAGGATGTGGCTTTCAAAAAGGGGAAAAAAAAAAAAAGCAGTGCTGGATTAATTGGAAAGGTCCACACCAGTCACATTCCCTCCCAGATGGGTCATTCGTTTTATTGCCTGCTGCTATGTAGCATCTGAACTTACAGCCTTCAAAAAACATTGTTGAAGTGAGAGAGAGAGAGGCAAGCTGGTGAAACTGCAACAAAACTCCCGGCCGTTTATGCTTTGATAGTAAGGCTGCTCTCTTGTCATGATAGTTTATATCCCTCATTAACTTCTCCTGGTTTATGGTCACCTATACAAATGTTTCTGAAGGTGCTGGGTTGATTAAAAATAAAACCCCCAGAAGATGGGACAGATGCATAGGTATCTGTGAGTGAATGCACAGCGACTGTGGACCCATCACCCCGTATCTCCTGATACGGAGCTCACAGAGCTTGGGAGAGCCACAGCCCTGTGTCTGGGGCATCCTGTGCTGGCAGGATGTGTCACCTGGCTCCAGTTAAACAAAACCAACCCATGGGAACCTTTCCCTTTCAGATTATCTGAATTTGGGTGAGCTTTTTAAATGGTTTGCTTTAAACTTGCATTTCTATCAGTGCCTTTTTTTTTTTTTTTTGCTATTGGGAATGACAAAAGGAAAAATAAATTGGATAGGCTGTTTTAGAGACATTTCTAGTGATACATGCATAATCATAAAAGATTCTCTTAATAGCTACCAGCTCAGTTATTAAGGCACAAAAATGCAGAGAGACACCTGGATATTTGGCTTCTTGCCTAGAGCAAAACTTAACTGAACCTCAGTATTTTCAGACTTTCCCATCCCCATCTTCTGTCTGTTTTGAGCTCTGTTGGTGAGGTGGATCAACTGCTCAGGATGAGACTCTGGTCATCTGGAAAATGGTTACGGTCCATCCTGTTTTTTTTTCTCTTGTTTTCTAATCTGTGCAAATATGAGGAAAATACTCTGGCTAACAAGAAGAGGGCAGATGTGTAGTACCTGAAGCATTTTCCTTTTTGCCGCGATCTGCTGTGGGATTCGGTGACTGATGGTGCCCAGACGGGGTGGGAGTGGCAGAGGAATGTCCCTGTGAACCCCCCTGCCCCGGCAGAGGCAGTGGAGCCTCTGCTGTCCAGCTGGGATCTGCCTCCTTGACCTGAACTTGTCATTGCCCTCTTGATGGGCTCATTCCTGTGCTGCCTAAAAGCTGGCGCTGAATTCCTTACGTTCGGCCTCAAAACCAGGCATGGACTTCACTGAAGGTCGAGACTTGTTTTTTACCTCCTGGAAGGGCCTTTCTCAGCTGATAAACATCCTGGATTTACTACTCATGGAAATGAGAAAACAGATTTTTAGAATTCTGATGTTTTCCATGACTGCACAAGTTTATGAAATCCTAAAACGAAGGTGGATGGCTGGTAGGGAAGGGACTCCTGCCAAGGCGAGGGTACAAGTCCATAGTTTCTACCTCTCGTGCCTGAAGGTACAACATGGTATGATCCAGGGAAGCTTTCAAACTCCTGAAAAAGCTCCTGCTGATGGGGGCACATAGCTCATCCTCAGCCAAGCCTGCCTGGTCCTGCAGCTTCACACCGCACCACAAAGAGAGATGTGCACAAATGTCTGGGAAAACTGGCAAAACCAGGACACAGTGCAGAGAGGTATTGAGTGACTGTGGTTGTGCAGTTCATCCCACTCTGATGAGGTTTTGCTGTTACCTGCCAGCTCGTGAGAAGCAGTGGCAGGGCTTGTTCTTGGCCACCATTCTGGGTTTCTGCAATGCTGTCTGTCGCTCTTCCTTCGGTGCATTTTTTATGCCAGCCATGAAAGGAGCTTGGATGAAGGATTCCGGACAATTCACTTCTGACCTTTTTAAACTGTAAATGTGGAGTGAATTTCTTTATCTGGTTACTCTTTTTTTTCCCCCTGTTTCCTCCATGGCTGAAAGTGTTAATTCTGCCCATTGAAATGTGATTTTATTGAGCAATATGAGCCGGAGGCGGAATCTTCACTGCCATCAGAACCCAAATGGTAAATAGGCTCTTTCTCTAATTTGTGGGATGTGCTATAACTCAGTTTGAATGTTGAAAGGAAATGGGCCTCCAGGGGAGTCTGGAGCTCTGTTCATTCAACTTCTAATTAAAGTTTTCCCCTCTCAAGTTTCACTTTATTTTCCGGGGCTTTTGCTCCATGATGATTATTAACATGTGTCCCATGGCCAGGAAATCATTATCCCCTTCCCCAGCCTCGTCTTTCATAGCACCCTCCTGCTGCAGACCGAGCTGCCTGAAACTTCATCTCCGCAATGATCCGATGGCCGGGGCAGGGAGAAACTCCCTGGCACCCTAAGGCTGCCCGGCCGCTTCCCCCAGCGAGCTGCTGATTGTTCCCAGTCCTGTTTGATGCTGCTGTCCGGCCGAGAGGATCCAGTCCAGGATTTCTTCCAGCCTATTCTTCACGTTTCAAGAGCCCAGGCCAGCGCTGGCTTCCGATTTGGACTCCAGCAGGCTTATCTGTTTTGGGGCAGGAATTGTTAGTGCAGTTTATCTTGCTTGCTGCAAGTCCTCCCTCAGCTGAGACATGTACTCTGGTGCCGCATTCTTTTTTTCCTCTCTCTCTCTTTTTTTATGTTTTCTTCTTGTTGTTTTTCTTTTTAAATGTGTAAAGTGAAGAGTTCCTCTTCCCCCCTTCTCCCTTTCCACTCCAAAGAACCAACCTCCAGTTAATTAAACGCTGGAACTGTTGCTGCTTTGCCAGAGGGGAGAGTGAACCTGTGCCTGCCTGTGCGTATGTGTAAAATAGATACAGAAATGTCAGTGAACAGCAGGAAAAGTTCTGGGAGACCGTCGTACTACTATCGACTGCTCCGGAGGTCACGACTTCAGAGACAGCGCAGCAGATCCCGGAGCCGGAACAGGCCGCTCAGTAGGGGTAATTGCAACACCAGTTCTCTTTAACTGGCAGTGCAGACATGTGCTGCTGCTTACGGGTAGCTTCGTTCCTGTAGGTGAGGATGCTCAGTGTGCGTATTTGTACGTGTCCCTGCTCCCTGTGAAGCGCCCGTCGAGCTTTGCAGGAGGTCAGTTGCTTGTGTGGGGAGGGAGAAGGGTTTAGCTTTAAGAGCTTAGCTGGGGGAGGCAGGCTTGGGTGCTGCTCCTTGCAGTGGTTTTAACACCTTGTGTAGCTGTAACTAACCCAATCATTTCAGTTAGCCATGGTTCATTTTTTTTCAATTTGTATAATTAAGGTAACTACTTTTTCACTGAGATGTTTGGAGGCCTAATTGATGCTTACAGAGATTTGAAAATCCATGATTAAGGTATGAGATCTATATGCAAAGGTGTATAGCTAGAGCTTCTTGTTCTTCATGAGCCGAGTATCACCAGGGGTTTTGAAATTACAAAGCTGAGTACAGTTTAGGGGTAAGATTTTCAAAAGAGCCTAAAGATTGTGGTCCCGAGGCACTGTGGAAACCAATGGGACTTGTATTCCCAAATCACTTTGTGCTTTTAAAAATCCTGCTCTAAAAGGGCCTATTTGTCCTCATCAGCAGGAGTTAGGTCCACAGAGCAGTGTTTCTTCAGGGCATGCTCACTCATGCAGCCCATTTATTCTACTTGAGGCAGCTACTGACCCAGTTGCATTTTTAAAATAAGCTCTTCTGGCTTTTCTTTGCTTGTGTGAAATAAATGTTTGGTGATGCTTATGCCTGTCCTTAAAGCAGGCAGAGAAGTGAGAGTCTGAGTTGAAAGAAAGGAGGGGAGAGGGTTGTGTGTGGCCTCTAGTGTGACAATCCTGTCATGTTTATGATGTCTTGAGCTCAATCAAAGCCATTAGTCAACCGTATTTTTTTTGTTACTGCGTGGATAAAAAACCATAATGGAAAGCACAACTGCCATACTGCATCAGGTGTTTGTGCACATCCAGGCTGGTGCCTGTCTCACTGGAGGTAATTCCGAGTTAAAAAGGAGGTTGTAAAGAAGCACTGAAAGCTTCAGCTTAGTGCAGCGTCCTCTTCCTTCTCTTCCTGGCATACCGTACTTTGTTTCAGGATTTTGAATCATCGCTGAGACAACAATAGGAAACTAAATCAGTCCCTGAGCGTCCTCTTTTCCTTTAAGCAAACAGTGTTGTTCTTTCCATGATTTTTTGCGTTTGTTTTGCCTGTCAGGGAGGAGTGTTTGTCAACTCACAAGCATGTAACAGTTCCCTTTCCCCTTTTATTTGGATACTATTCGAAACCAAAATATTGCACTGTGATTTCAGTTACTGTGACAAACAAAACGTGTTAGTTTCATTTGGGTAACCCAGTGCGAACTTAACGGTGTCATTTGTCATGAACACAAGGAATATGCTGGCAGTTGTGATGGAAATGGAACTGAAACCTCCTTGCTGTTGATCTCTCCCTGAGTATTCTGTGTTTGTCACGCGTTGGCTCTTGGATTCCTGCCTGCTAGGAGGATCCCAACACTCAGCACTCCTTGAGCGTTTCTTATCTGGAGATCTTAAAGGGATTTTCAAAGCAGGGTGAGAATTTGCTTTTAATTTTGGACATGTTTTTGTAAGAGATGCAGAAAGCAAGTTGTGTAATGGTGGTGTCGTACAGCAAGGTCACATGGAGGGCCAGTGGCAGGACTTGGTGCCCTGCCCTCCCTGCCAGTCTGGACAGAGGGAAGGAAGTGCTGGAATGCAGCAGAAATACTTCCCTTGGCAATGCTGATCCCACTGAAGGTTAATGAGCAGGAGACTGCAGGGGTGTGGGAGCTGTGGAGAATGCAGGAATCAGAATGAGGTTCTAGATTTATTTTTTAGTTTTGATATAGTGTTCATTTGCAAAACCTACAAGTCTGGAGGAAGGAAAGGGCTGAGGGTCCCCTCTGGAAATGCAGATCTGCAGTGTAATGTGCCATCTCTAGCCAAGCCAGTCAAAGATCAGATATCCTCAGTGGGAGGTTACCACAAACTCATGGATATCAGAGTTATTGCACAGGAATTGGCAATGATCTGGTTTGCCACATGTGTGTTTGCCGGGCATCCCCTTGGCAGCTTTTGGCTCCCTCCAGTCTCTGGACCCTTTGCAGAGATGCCTGTAGAGCCCAGGTAAGCCTGTGGCCCTGGCTGGAGGAGCAGTGATACCTGGAGGGTGAGTTTTTCCAAGGTGTGTCACTTCAGCAGATTATCAGTGTGCTTTTGGACGGGGAACTTGCAGAGGATCAGGTGGCTGTTACACATTTACCAGGGAGGAGGAGGTCTCTGCTGGCACACCACCCCCTTTCCCCATCTGGAAGCGTTCACTGTTTGTACTGCATCATTCCTGGATGATAAATCCCTGATGCTGGAGCTGACACTGGAGCACCCATGTGCTGCAGGTGCTGCCACCTGCTGCCAGCACGGCTCCTGTTCCCAAAGCTGTGACACCTGGTTGCTGTGAGTTAAACAACCTCTTTCAGCCCACTCGAGTTTACATCAGTCTCTTTGAATAAAGAAGAGGTGGTGTTTAAAAGCATATATTTATATAGTGCCACCCCCTGAGGGGGCAGTGCCACCTCTCCAGTGTGCCCTTTCGATGAGCATTGCTGCATGAATGCTGCTGCTGGCCTTTTGTGAGGATGGAGTGAGAGCCAGGCTGGGGTTATGGCTTGGTGGGGTTATGGCTTGGTGGGGTTATGGCTTGGTGGGGTTATGGCTTGGTGGGGTTATGGCTTGGGCAGCTGCATCACAGTCGTAGGCAGCTGAGACCTCGCTTGGGAAATTGGTCTTGCTTCCTGAGGCACAAAGAAAGAGATAACCATTCCCTCAGGAAAGCTCTGCTGTGGCGCGTTTTAGATAGGCAAAGTGAACAGAATTTGCATTTTCTATGCAAGTCTCTAAGGAAAGTAGGGGATTGCTTTCTTTGGGACTCCAGATGGAGGCAATGTGATGTATCATGCAGAAAAATGTACAGGACTTTCAGCTGTTTGCAATGACAGCCAGCTTCTTTGATGGTTCCTGTGGTGGTATCCTCTATTCTAGCCCTGGTGCTTTTAACACATCCAGCACTTGCTTCAGTATGTTTCCCAGGCTGTCCCTCTGAGAGGTCCAGGTCTAGATTAGTTGAAGAACAGTAAAACTGATGGGGAGGGTGAATCAGGCCAGACGAGGAAGGCTTGCTGTCAGGAGGCACACGAGATCATGCCTCCAGCGTGTTTAAATTATTGCTATTTGATAGCAGATAAACAGGGCAGGCTTCACTCCGCTTTCAATCTCTGTTAGAATGATGATGATGTCTGAAATCTCCTGGCTCTGCTTCCCATGGAGATTCAGGACACACTGCAGGTATACATCAGTTAAAAAACCTGACTGCAGAGCCCCCATCTCTTCCTTGAGCCATCTGTTCAGCTCCGAGGTGTGTGTAACCGTATGAGGAATCATGGCAGTAATTATGATTATTACCAGGTGATCCAGCTAATGTAGTGGAAGGTACTTGGGAGGCAGAGAGGGTGGAAGGAAAATTATTGATAAAAGCACCACCTGCTTTTGGCTGTGGTACTTTGGTCTGTGGTTTTCTTCATGGTATCTCTGCTTCTACTTAATTATGGGTATAATGAAGGAACGGGGGTCTGAAAATTCACTTTGCTCATAGAAACCATTCACAAGTGCTCCATTCATGGTTCCTTATCTGAGCCAAATGCAGCTTTGGCTTCAGGTCTTTCTGTAGTTGTCATCAAAGGTTTGAGAATTGGAGAATGTTTTGAGTTCCTGATCCTGAAGGTTTAGTGTTCCTGATACTTCTGCCTCTGTCAGCTCCTTGGGCGTAAATATCTTGCTCTGAGTTCTGTTTATCACAGATCCTTTTCAAGGTGTTCTACAAAAAGGATTTTTATTAAACAGGCTTTCTTCTTCTTTCCCTTTGATGGCTGCTGTGAAGAGAGAACTGACTGATCTTCTGCAAAGCCCTGTGTTTTAGTACACCAAACACTGACAGCTTGGAGGCTAAGGTCAGACTGATTTTTTTCTCAGCACAGGCTATTCAGATACACATCTCTTGAAAACAGCTGGAATTTCGTCTTTCTCCCTCTGTTTGATGAAATCAAAACCTTTTAAGTGATAAAAGAGAGATCAACTTATACCCACATAGACAATACCTCAGAGGTTAAGGCAGTGGCTTGGGACAAGGGAAGCAGAGCCTTAAATTGTCCCAGTATGTAACAGAATGACACAACAACAAAGGAGGTTTTATTACATTTAAAGCTAACTGAATTTTCACCCACTTCTCTCTAATCTTTCCTAGCTGCAAATCTGTTTTGCAGCATGTTAACAAAAAGTGATGTTTGCCAAGGAATGCCCCGTGGAACTCTTCCCTTTCCACCTCTGCAGGTCCTGTAGCCCAGGGCAGTGCCCTGGACACGACCGTGTTAGATGTTGTGGGGGGAAAGGATCTCTCTCTCATTCTGATTAGAAATTTTGCTCTTCCTGAAAATTCCCACTATATCATTAAGTAAGATTCAGGGTTCTGTAAGTAAATAATTCGCATGAAATGTTTAAACAACGCGTCGTTCTTTTCACGACCCACAATTAACTTGTCTTTGAATTACACGTAGCTGCCTGCCTTTCAGATTGCTGAAAGCATGTGTGTGTTTCCATGCATGTCTTCTGTCTGCACTTACTGTAAGTGTGGTTTAGCTTAGAGAGTTCTAGCTCTGGCAAGGGCCTGGCTGTCAGAATACCTGCATCACATCTGACCCTCCCCTTCCTGACTGATAGGTCTGGTCAATACTGACCTATCTATCTCACAAGAACAGTGCCATAATCAACTAATGAATAAATAAGCAAATAAGTAATTTATCATGTGCTGTCCAAACAGAACACCTCCCTGTGCTTACAATGCCTTCTCTTTTTTTGGTTATACCGAACCAATATGTGCCCTTGAGCCTTGATTTTTCTTTCTGTATTCTCAACAAATGGAATAGTCATTATAAATGCAATACCACCATCAGAACCCCATTCCTGCACCTGCCTATAAAGGACACACGTTACCTCTTTCACACTTCTGTTTCACTGAGTTGTTCTGATCTTTTTGATTGTATCTAGAGCATTATATATTAAATTTGTTGAGAGAGACCATTTCTATCTCACAGCTTTTAAAGGTCTATATGACTAAAGAATGTAGTTTTTTATTAAAAGAAACTGGTTCTGCATCAGCATGTCAAAGTTAGAAATACACAGTGTTACCCTTGCAAGTACAAGTGTGTTTGTGTTGCATGTATTTATATTGGCAGGCAAAAATCTGAGTAAAATGTTCCAGTTTTACTGGTGTTCTCTGACTCATATCCTACAAAATTCGACAAGATGAGTGATTTTGCCTTTTCAGCACATCTTTCTGTACCAGTGGTTGATACTGAATGAGGTATGGTCAGGAGGGAGTCAAGCCTGGAAAGAAAGATGAGCATAATAACATACTGCTGGTCAATCTGCCTGGTGGATCTGGTCTCTGAGGGGAGATGGAGTCACTGTACCTTGGGGTTCCTGTGTGGACTGTCCTGCTTGGCCACCTCCCCGTCACAAGCATCAGCAGGCTGTGTTGGGGTCATTTCCAACTTTGAATCACTCTTCCCATTCTTCATTTATAATTTACTTGATCTTAAGCTATAAGTTACTCACTACAGTAGCCAATCAGCAATACAATTGTATTGCCTTGTATTCTGGATAGCCAAAGGAGTGCACGTGTACTCTTAGCCTGTCTCCTTTATGTGAGAGTTCTTGAAGAATCCAAAACATGTGCCTTAGAATACCTATAACTTTCCTTAAAAAATGTTGCATAAACATTTTTTTCATTTAAGTGCTGGGAGCAGGCAAGTGAAGAGTCCAGTAATAAACATTAACGATAGGTTGGTTTTTTTCCAAGGGGTGGTGTCTTTTAAATGTCAGGAAAAGGAGACCTTCCTGCTTCACAGTTTTTAATGACCACTGCTTTGTTTTTCAAGTCTCTTTTGTGGCATTTTCTATTTTACTGCAGAACTCATGCAGTTTTTCATTGAAGTGTTAACAGTGTGGCTGACAGATGCCTATAGAAAAGATATGCAAAATGTTTTAAGCTGTACTGTTTGGAGGAAATATTCCCTGGCAGCTGTGTTATTTTTAGCACTAGTGCTCCAGCTGAGGCTTTGCCATATTTGTTCAACACTTAATTGTCTAAGAAAAATCCATACTAAATTTAATAACTTGGGAAGTAGTGCATGATGGAGGAATTCTTGAATTGGTTTAATATTAAACAACGGATGGAGGAATCTAAGTTATCCCTTTAATAAACAAATTTAGAGTGAATTTATTGCCTCTGGAGGCCAAGGTTAGATTGACCCTTCAGTAGGAGGGTGGTGGCAGCAGTACCTTTAGTTCCTCCTTTTGCACTGACAGTGCTGGTGATGCTGCACTGACCTACACCACCTCCTTCAGAAGTATGTCAGAAACATCAAAACTCAGTGAGTATTTTCTGTGACCAGTGCATCAATTCCTACTAGATTAAAAAGGAATCAAGTTTGAAAACTGACCATTAGGAGCCACTGGAAACACCAGAGTCAATCTCCAAGGAGCACTGGCACTGCTGGCATTTGCAATGTAAGCAAGAAACCCACATGTAGTGAGCAAGACTTACCAGTATCTCCTGTCCCATCCCATCTTGCTGTCATCAGTAGTGGAAGGAACAGCCTCTGTTTCCAAAGACACAGACTTCCCCATCAATTGTGAGAGCTGTCAATACTTCTTCAGAGTAACTCGGGAGATTGCTATCCAAGGAACAGCTCATTTAATGCTGTGACAGAAATTTGTAAATTGTATCAGCAGTCTTCAGGCAATTTGAAGACTGGCTGTTGTCTCTTTTTGCTCATCTTTTGCTTTATTTTAAGCCTTTTGCTTCTGGCAGTAACCTCACTTTCCCTAACGGAGTTGCTGAGAGGGGCTGATGACTCAAAGGAAATAAGTAGCAGAGTTGCTCTCAAGTAACGCAGAGTGAGTTTTTATCTAAAAGCCATCGGTATTAAATGAGAAAGAGGTTAAAAACCCTGGTCTGAGTCCAAACAAGAATTGCTTCCAAAAGCATGCTTAGAGGGGCTTCAGCATACTTCTCATGATTGCTTGTGTATTAGAGTAAGTTTGTCTCCTTACAGCTGTGGCAGTCCAAACAATTTAGACACAGAGCTGCCTTTTAAAGCTTTTAAACCTATATTTCCCTTGAATGTCTTCTAGTGTGCCACTAATCCCTCAAGTTATTGCACCGAAGGCACTCTCTAATCCTTTAATTTACTCTGCTCTCAATGGAGATGGAGAAGGAGCTGGGTCACTTCCCATGTTTGAGCGTTATTGGTTTTGCTTGCTTTGACTCAGACACTAGCTGGGGGTAGTTTGCAGAGCGTATTTTAAATTTAGATATTAATTGCTTGTGTGTTGGTGTAGATGTGTATTACAAAAGGTAGACAAACCCCAGAACTTCTGTACTCATTTCACTATTTTACACAGCCTTGGGCTCAGGCTTTTAAACTGTTTCCTCAGGCCCCTTTGGAGAGGTACAAGTTAATGGCTTTTTGAAAACTGAATTCATACCCAACATAGAGCTGGTGAGGGTCAAGAAGCAGTGTCAGCCACAGGTCATTTCTGGCAGCCTCATCTCCCCCAGCCCACAGGAGACAAAGCTGCTGACTAAAATATCTTGGGTGGTGCTGAAGGTAAAGCTTTGTGGTGATGAGTAACGCTAGGCAAGTGTTATGCTTTTTTAATTTTAATAAGCAGAAATACTACAAAGGGCTGTCTAGAGCAACACATTGCCTAAATTTGGAACGTTTGTCCTGTCCATTGCTGCTTGCTTGTATGAGTGGCACATGTTTTTAGTGCAGGTTTGCTCTTGAGGGCCAGGCTGGGAGCCCTGATCTGCTCTGGGAGGTTCGTTGATGAATCTTGGCTACTCAGCATTACTTCAGAAGTTCATTTTAAGTTGAGCATTGAAGCATTCACTTTGGGGAAAAACATGCCCTGCAATTGTGTAGACTTTGAGAAACGTTGATGAGAATAAAGACGGCCAAAGTTTTGCTTCATTAACACACTGAAGGAGGAATCCTCAGATGCTGAGCACTTAATGTCTCTTTTTGAAGAAACCAATTTATTTGAAGTGTAGGTTTCTTTTGTACATTATATGCTCACATTTTTGATTTCTTACAGCACTTCTGCATCAGTGAATTTCTTGTTGAGTTGGAGATCAAGCCTGGGCTTGTTCTGAAGTATCCAAATGTGGTAATAGGTGGACTGTTGTAAAATTTGGCATCTGGAGTTCAATTACAGGATGCTTCTTAAGCTTCTGGGTTACTATAGTAACAAGTAATAGTCATCCTTCATGATTAAGCAGTGTCCATGGTAACCAAACGAGCAAGTTTTAAATGAAAGATATTTTCCCTTTACATTTTTAGCAGTCAAAGTTTAACAGTTATTACCTTTTTACCCTTAGATGGGAACAAATTTTGATCTGGCTGGCATACTTGAAGTTGAGAACATTTGGTGTTCATTTAAATAACTTCACTTCTAGGACCAGCTGAATTTTGGGTGAATAACGAGATAAAATTTCTGAGAGTGGGGTGTAGTGCATTAATCCCCCCAGGAAGAGTGAATGTTGTCCACAACATGTGCTGAATTGTTCTGCAGTGTTGCAGTGTGGTGTTGAACAGCTACTGTATGGCTCCTAGGAGTGACTGCAGTTCATTAGTGGAGGAAGGAAACCCTACAAATATCCTGGCTATTTTTTAGGATAGAGAATGCAAGTGTTGATGTTACTGTAGGCTGGAACATCTTCCTGCTCCCTCCCACTTTAGAAGTAGGATGGGAAATGTACAAGTGACTATAGCCCTGCTTAGATCCCTTTTTGTAACCTACTGCACACTTTTGTTTGTAGGTGAACGATATTGCTTAAAAAAGCATGGCAACACCATCACAATGCTAGCACAACTGCTGTGGGGTTAGCTGTTTGGTGGCTTCTGTATGTCCCTCTGTGTCACACAATTATTTATATGAAATACAAAAACATGACTGCTTTGTAGTTTCTTACTCATCTCTTTCTTTGGCACTGGCAGTGTTTGCTGGAAAATGGAAAAGGGAGCCTGTGGAGCTGACACCCACAGGTATGTTTTCAGAGCATGTACATGTCAGAGAAGCAGAAATACCCACCCACCCCCAAAGGAAATATAAGTATCAGTCACAATAAATTAGACTTAGGTTCCACAATTAGGAACTGTGGAATGTAAAACAGTTGCTTAAAAGAGTCTGAACAGGTATAAGACGTATGAGTAAGAGCAGTAAGGGCAGGAAGCCTTTGCAGCACGGCTCGGGGTGTGGAGGCGTGCAGGGATATCGCCAGCGCGTCGCAGACGTGCTGTGTCCTGACACACAGCTTTGTGCATACACTCCCACAGCCACACATGAGCAAATGCAGAACATTTGTGTAAGCCCTCACCTTTAAAATATTATCAGGTTGGCAGAGAAGGTGACACTCGTAAGCATTATCTTCTATCTGATGCATATTAAAATGAAGGAGGCTTGTTTCTGTTTGGTAGGGGAATTCTTAGGCCTCCTGCATAAACATTTGGAAAACCAGAAAAGCTCTCAGCTATCCCTGGTGCTATCTCTAATCCAAACCCTTGATCACTGTAACTGGAGGAAGAACTGTGTTTTCAGACTTTCCTGTCACTGCTGCTTTTTAATGCTGCCTTTCAGTTGCTTCATCAGGAGAGATACTACATTTTGTCCAGTGACTACCAAAAACCCTGCTATCCAGTTAGGTAAAATCCATTATCCTTCTCTAAGTGTTTCCAATGCAACTGTACCCTAAATAGCCAGTGCTAGATCCCAACCTTCTGCTTTCTTGGGTTCCTTCAACGTTAAGGCAATCTGACTTGGATTAATTGGCTCTGGGCATTAAGACTCTTTCAGGCTGATGTAAGAGCTGCATGTACTATGTGAATTTCAAATCTTAATGTTTGGTCTATTATGCAGATGGATGTGAATAGAGATATGTATGTGACCCCATTTATCTCTCTAATGAAGTGCCATCAATAGAACATCTGTTTCTTTGCTGTAGAAGATGAAATCTCTGATGAATCATGCTTATAAATTAAGTATTTATTTATTTAATTCGCATTTTGCGAGTACAGACCTGTTGGAGCAGCCACCACGCACGACTGGAAAACGGCCTGGTAATTAAACTGTGCAAAGTTTTCTTTTGTACTCTCCTGTCTCACTGGGGCTGCCCCTGTGGCACTGTGTGCATTTACACTTTTTAGTTCTCGCTGAAATTGGAAGCGGAGAGGGCCAATGTGCCACCACGCAATCTGTTCTTGTGAGATTTCCAACTCCCTTTTGCAGTCCCAGTTGTAACGAAATGGGAGCTGAAACCACGGAGAGAGACTTGGCTGCAGAAGGGACAGGCTGTTCTCCAGCTCTCCTGCTGCAGGGATCCTGTGGGGTTGGCCATGGGCTCTGCCAGGGGCTGGGGTCTGCCACCACCACGTGCCGATGGCCGCCGCGTTGTGGTGTCCCACTGATGGGACATCGCCCCGCTGGGGCTCCCAGCAGTCTCAAGGGGAAGGGGGCTGTGTTCTCCAGACCCTCTCCCGGGTGGGGTGTGTGGGTGGCATAGTTTCCATCCGCAGTGACAGGGACTGGAGTACAGAAGTTCCTCCTTTGGGTTGGATTGCCTCTGCGAAGAGGCAGCCATGCTGACGGAGTGCTGCAAGAAAACAGCACGGTAAGTGTTGGATCGTTGCAGGAATGTTAAGCATGATGGATGAACCTAATTTAAATCTCCCCAGAGCTGACTTCTTGTTCTCCAGACTCCATGTTGCTTGTCTTTATCATCACATAGGAGGAAGCTGATGTTCCACTTCACTTTATCATCCCTTCCCATTTAAGCGGGGTATCGGCAGTCTCCACGATCTGCTCCCCAACCAGGCTAGAATTTAATCTTTTTTTTTTGATGTATTTTTTAAGTCTGTGCTTGATTTCAATTTTACCCTGGAGAAAAGGCTCCTAATGATATGCCGTTAGCAAAAAACCAAATTTGTTCTCTAGACATCATACCAAAGAAAGATAAATATCATACATATTTTATTTTGGAGACTGATAAATAAAGAATAAAAATACCAAATATATATATGCATATCTAATTTAAAATTACCAGACAGTAAAATGGAGTTGGTAATAAAGGCTGCTCAATTAGCATGATCTGCTGTTTATTTTTAGAAAAGGGGTTAATTTTCTGGATGCCTTAGTCTCTCCCTGTCACCACCCTGGCACCAGGTCTGAGACCTGCAGCTATGGCTTCCTTTTGGATGTGGGTCTGTTTTTTCAGTTGTGTGGTACAGAGAAGTTAGTGTGTGCATTTTCAGACTCTATGCTGACAATTATCTAAGCTTTCCTTCCCCTTGTTTTCCCATTTGTGCTATTCTCTTCTTCCCTTTTTGCCTTCTGGGAGTATATTTTTCTTGACAAATAAATCTGATCTGTCTCCTCAGGTAAAGAATATATTCCCCATCACTTTGTGTGAAGCAGAATTTGCCCTGGCTGTCTGTCCCTGAGCTACAAGAACAAAGGCAGTGGGTGGGCAGGGCCAGCATCAGCAGTGGGATGAGCACTGGGCAGGGAATGACCCTCTGCAGCCGGGAAAGGTATGGAGGAGCGCACAGAAAACAGGGGAAGTCCTCTTAACTGTCAGCGACACTGAACATCAACTGAACGAGCAAGTAAACACCACCAGAGAGAAATCCCACAGTGTCAGGAGCAGATCCCTCTCCAGCAGCGCAGGTCTCTGTCCTTGCTGGGTCCGCTCGTTGGCCAGCAGAGGGACTTCAGCTCCCTCTAGTGAGGCAGCTGGATTTCTGCTCCGTTAGAGCAGCATTCCCTTTACCCCACTGCCGGGTGGTTGTACACAGAGCTTAGTCCAGCTTTGATGGGTGGAAACCTAGCTGAGCTTTCCAGGAGAGAAGAGGCAGCAGAACTGGGCAGCCAAAGCCCATCGAACGAGAGAAGCAAAGGGCAGTAAGGCTCATTCCTGCCTGCACGCATCAAAGAGCACCTTGGTGTGCTGCTGGGAAGAGAATTATCTTACTGGGTAACATTAGAGAAAATAAAGGAATAGATACATATCAAGTACAGAGAGAAATAGCACGGCTTTTTTCAGTGCTAGATTCAAGAGCCATTAATAGCACTTGTTAGGAGCAGTATGAGGAATATTAAATACCACAGGGTACACAATATCTGGGAACCTGACACAGAGGGGAAACGAGATCCATTACAGTGCACAGTGTGCTATGGCAAAGGGCAATGTCACTTCACGTCATTATTTAACAAAGGAAAAGCTGCTCTTCCAGAACATCTTGGTCCCACTTTGAGAGGAGATGATCATAACTTTCAGCTGATGGGAAACAGTGTGGTCTGGTGTGTTCTGTGAGTCGAGTTGTGTTGTTTTCCAACCAGTTCTTGTAAGGTTCTGCAGTTCACACGACTGCCCCAGCCACCACTCCTGGAGCTGCAGAGGACTGCATGGCTCCCAGGGGGGCTTCAGGTGCCTGTTCATGCTCTCAGGCAGGGACGTGGCTGAGTCTGAGATGCCATTCCCCTGTTAAGCTGAATACAGTGGTTTTGTAACACTTATCTCTGAGGGAAACAAAGGTAATGGCAAAAAGCTGGATGTGTTTGGTGCAGTCACTGTGGACAGCATTAGCTATAGGCATACATCCAGCCTTTAGCTGTTTAATTCTAAATATTCTGTGCCAGAGTGTAGCACAAAAGGCAAGTAATGATCCCAATTTATTCCTTAGTTTTCTACGTAGATGGTTAGATAAGTGAGAAGGTTTTTTTGCAAGTTGTAGTTCTGTAAACAGGATCCTGAGTTGTATGAAAAGGTAGAGAGAGCATGAGAACACAGAAACTATTTCTGCTTAGAGCATTAAATGAGTGGGGAGTAAATCACTGGTTCTGATGTAGAAGTGTTGTGGGCATGGCCAGTGGGGTTGCTGTGCTTTACAGAAGTGTATTTCAGCTAGAGATTAAGATGCAAAAAGAAGTGATTTTAACGTAACAAGTGGTGGTGATGCAAACTTTCCTGAGCCTGGAGAATCCCAGCTCTGAGAGCTCATTAGCTTTGCTTTGAGGCGAGTCTGGTTTTTCAGAGGGCAGCATTACCTGCCCTAAACTTTTGCTTCTCGAGCATTTTTATTTAAAAGTCAGTTTTATTACCTAATAAAGGTTTGACTTTTAATTAATTTAGTGTAACATAATGGTTCTGATATTGCTGCAAGGGATCAGCTGGAATTCACTGGGGGATCAGCGGGGCGTTAGGCGGTACCCTCCTATAAACAGTTCTGCAGTAACTGAGTGATGAAACTGCCCTTGCAGCTGTTTCTGGTCCAGCTGAGGGGAGGAGGAGGAGGGTGTTAGTGAGGGCATCCATAACCTGGCAGTGGTTCTTCGCTGACCTCTGTCCACTGGAAATCAGACACTTTTGCACCTCTGCTTCCCATGCAAAGTTATTCATCCTTGTGAAGGGGAAAGTTGGCTCAAGTCAGTGTTTATTTTCTGTTGTTCTTCATTCCCAGGGTAATATTTCACTTAAAAGTGTCACTATTCTAACAGCAGCTTCTAAATACCCCTTTGGAGTCACATTAAAGATCCATCTTTCCTTCTGGACCCAAGTGGCCACCTAGAGCTGTCTGAAATGTAGATTTTTCTACAGCCTCTTTTGAGTATTCAGAATCACACAGACACTACAAATATCTGCTCTCCAGGGACTGTTTTTAATTCATAAATGCTGCTGTGAGCCACGTTAAATAAATCACTTCTGTCACTACGTGTCTCCTCCTCTCCTCTGTTGGGTTTGTAGGAAGGAGTTATTAGATAATGCAGAAATTAGAGGAATAACACCTAAATTCATTAAGCAATAAAATTAATTCACGGAGTGTAATTGTATGAGCAGGAGACTGGTAATTCCTGTTCCCTCTGGTTTCACAGAAACTCCACCCGGGTGAGCTCTCTGGGGCACCCTGGAGATGTCAAGCACTGCTCTGCTGGGCAGGACAGGGAGGAGCACACCTCCATTGGCAGCTCATTGCCAACCTCCCTGCTCCCAGGGCTGCCTGCGGGATCTTTGCCACCACCTTTTGGTTCTGATGAACTCTGAGTTTTCTGCATTACATCCAGGTGATCTGGGGAAGTTTTCTTGTCCTCTCAAGTCTCCTTTCCTTAAAGCACGTCGTGCGGTGCGGTGCAGGAACCTGGCCTCCTGCCGTGGCTCCTCCAGCATTCCAGTCATACTTCTCTTTCTTGCTGCCTCTGATGAAGTCATCATCTCTACTTCTCTTATTCCTGGCTTGTTCGGGGTGCCATGGCATGTGCGTTGCTGACAAGCACGGCTTCCTTCTGGTGAGTTGAGGGAGACGTTTTCTCATCGCGAACTTCTCTGACGCTCGTTCTGATTTCTGCCTCCCTTTCTTGTCTGGAGCTGGAACACTTTCATAGCAGAAAATCAACTTGCTGGGAAGTGCCTGCTTGTTAGTTATTCCTCCCAGCTTGTTCTCTTTGCTTTTGTGCATACTGTCTCTTCCCCTGGCTGATCCCTGGAGCTGCGTGTGAGAGGAGAGCAGGAGAGGGGGAGTGTGAAGAGAGATGAACAAACAGAAGGAGTTAATGCATTTCATTCCCACTAATGAGAGCGTAATCCTGATGATCTCTTGGACTAGCTGTGATTCACAAGAGCAGGTAATGCAAATGTAAAAACATCTCACTTGCTAAGTGAAAAGTAAACAGTATTCATGTTTGTTGGTGTGTTTGTTACACATAATGACCTGCTCCATGGCAGTGTTGGAGACGTTGTGACGCAGAAAGCAGGGATGTTGAGTGGGTTAAGCAAGAGCTGGGGTGCCAGGAGTTCCTCACAGCCTGTTCTGCTGCTGATGTCCTGGAAGCCTTGGGGGGGATTGCTATGCTGTATGTAAGTGTAGTCAGGTTTAATTATTCTGTCACTTCAAATGCCTTGAATTAGTTAATTGTTTATTACTGTACAGAAACAGTTTCAGAAGTATTAATAAGCCCTAGGTTCTAAATGAATGCACAGTGTTTGCAGTGCTGTGTTAGTGTCCTGTTGGCAGTGAAATCAGTGGGACACTTTAACCCCTGACAAAAAATCCTAGGGCAGTTCACAGCAAGCAGCATTGTGGCCCCAGTGATGTGTGATAACCTGGGAGAGCTTTCAGGAGTTTGCTAAGTTCAAGGAAGTTTCTCTTTGAAGATTTTATCCTGCACTGGGGAAAACCCAAAGAATTGCAGCCATCTGTAAATATTTGAAAAAGCAGGAAGCACGTTTGTTTGTTTCTTCTTGCTCCTGTGGTTGCATAAGCCCGGTGTCGCTGTGTGGCAGGCGCTGAGCAGTGCTGCTTGTGGGGAGAGCTGGTGTGTGCTCCTGAAGAAGGGCTGGAGGCCCACAGGAGGATGGTTCTACAGCATGCAGGGGCAGGTAAAAGAGAGCGTGAGTAGAAATGGCTGATATTATTGGGCAAGCTTAGAAAAGTGCAGGAAAAATGGCATCAAAACCAAGGAGAAAATGAGATGAGGAATTTCTATCAGAATGGCCACAGTCCTCAGAGTAACCTACAAACCTTTTCCAGTCTGATTTTTAAGAGCTTCTAAGGGCCAAGTAATATACTTAGGTGGGCTTGCCTGATTCAGCTGTCCAACAGTAATTAGACAAAATCTTATTGCTCATCTGTATATATCCTATCCTTTATGGTGGAAATGGTGGAGAATCAGGGAGCCACCCCTTTCTGTGGGCACCCCTTTCTGCACACCAGCACCTCTGCTGCTGGGTAACCTGCCTTTTGTCACCATACCCAAGGAATCCCTTTTCAGATCCAGTGTGCCTGCGCTATAATCCTCATTTAATAGACTGTTACTTCAGTGATTTTCAGGCCTCTGGGTCATAAAAGAAAGATTTGGAGGTTTTAAGTTCATAACAAGTTGAGGACTTGGGACAGCAAATAGTGTCCTGAGATATTGTGTGTTTAAGTCCCCAGATCAAATCAGATCTAGAGCAAATAAATGGACAAATGAAGGTATAATCCTGGAATTTCTATGAGCTGAGGGAGAGTGTTCAGCTAACAGAGAAGTGCACTGTCTAGTGAGGGTGTTACCTGATGATACTTAATGCTTCTGGAAATGCCATGCTGTGGTTACCTGCCTGCAGTAATGCTGTTCCTCATGCTGGTATCCTTTATCTTGGGATAAAAAACAGATGGCAGACATTCATTAATGAAATGGGATTTTCAAGGTTTCTATCAATTGTGAGTCTCATAAAAAGCATTAAAATGTCCAAGGGTCACACTGTGAGCCTGTAACAGAGGTCAGTGTGGGACCCTGCACCCTTTGTGCCACTGAGAGGTGTAACACAACTGCCATGGGGTCTGCCCAGCCAGAAATGGTGTGGAAATTCGGGAGAGGAGGAAGATGTGTTAGAGGTTGTAAAGGAAAGGCTGAAGTCAGATACTGAATCTGATCTCTTATAGCTTGCTTATCTTATGCCCCAGGAGAGGGGAGGGAAGAAAGCTCATTGTACCTGAACCTCTCCTGACTCTGCCACTCCACACACATTTATCCCTCTGGATGATCAATTCCTGTGTGTGACTGTCCCTGTCAAGAGAAGACTTTTCCCAATGGCTAACTGAAATATCTTCTGCTGCTGTAAATTAAGACATTTCTTTTTCAGCCTCTGATGGCTACAGGAAGAGGTGTTATTGTTGCCTTGCAGTGACCCTTTCTGTGGTGGCCAGCTGCTGTGGTGTTACTGGGGGCTTGTGAGAGCAGATGTTGGGTGATGCCAGGAGTGCAAAGGGCGGTTCAAACCTGTGTGTATTCATCCTGTTCACTGTGCAGAGCTGTTCTGCTCTGCATTTCTGGTAGCTAGGCATTACTAATTTACCTGTAAAACTATTTTTACTTCCCTTTAAAAAAACCAGCCTGCCTTGCCCCAGACACCCACACCCAACCCTCCTTCTGGTTATTTCTGGTTTCTTACGAAGTTTTGTAACATGTCTCTGCTGCAAAGCCTCCCCTCTCCAGTGATACCCACAGCGCTTAAACTAAGCTAAAATGGCAATTTGACTCCAAATACTTTTATGAACCATAAATTTAGGAATCATAGGAAGCCTTAGGTCCTACCCCATCTCTGTATTTTGTTCTCAGTCAGACTGATGTGTTTGCTAGATCTGCTTTGGGTATGGTTTAATGATGAAGTAGGAGTTTAAGAGTACAGTTCGTGACTTCAGTGCAATCAGACCCAGATAGGAATCAGCCCTGGGTCGTAACAGACTCTCCCTTTCTCTGAAGAGATCTGACCTGTGTGGTTGAAAGAGGAAGCAGATTGACAGATTACCGAAAGTGAGACAATTGTGCACTGTGGTCTGACAAACCACTGTGGTGGAAGTCAGTAGTGTGTGACACCTACCTGGAACAGCAAGTACTTTCCCTCAGTGCTGAAGGGACGAGGCGTGTAGGGCTGGGAAGCACAGCTCTGTGCCTGTGCTCCAGCCCTCTGGGGAAGGTCAGTTCTTGCTTTTCACATAATCCCATCATTCCTGTTTTCCAGCCACGAATATGAGAAATGCTTTAAACAACGTGTATTTTTCTACTCATTAAGAAAATGCAAAGCAGCTTCTTCAATTGTCTTGTCATCTTGAACTCACTTTCAAAATGCTGTAATCAAGTCATTTCTTTATGACAGTCCAAAAAAAAAAAAAAAGGCAACCACTGTTCAAAGGAATGTGGTGGGAGCCTTAGTGGGGAAGGAGATGACACCAAAGGACTTGATTGCCTCCTTGAGATTCCAAGTGCAGCATTCTGCAAAGAAAGTGGCCAAGAAATTAGAAGGCTTGTCTGGAAGCTGTGAAAGGAATGAACTGGCTGATTTTGGCTGTCTGGCTCTCACATGGGTTATACGTGGTAAGGAGTTCTGGGCAGGATTTGCAACTAAGGAAGATGTTGTTGAACAGACACTTCACCCAGTCCATGGGTAGATTCTCAGTCTGCCCTTTTGAAATAGTTTAGGATACATCTCAGGAATTGTGGAGTGGAATTGCAGGTGTTAGTGGGTTCTTACAGACTCCAGACGATGGCAGGCTTTGGCAGGGGCAGGACCTTGCGAAGAGGACCTGATGGCAGCAAACTGCAGATTGCAGAGGCTGAGAATTGGCAAACAAGCCACCTATAAGTTGGAGAACATCACTGTCTGAGACATTCTGAAGTATAGGTTGTTATATCTTTGGTTTTCTTTGCATACTCATTTCTTGAAGCCTCCCTCTAGCAGAGTCTACCATCTAATTTTGTTTTGCAGCAGGTATTCTTCTTCAGGCTAGCTCTCACTCCCAACCCAAAATCCTAGCAATGATGTCATACTCATTGGCATGCCTGTTGTTTGTGAAATTGTGTATTAGAAGGATTTCCTCCAATGTTAATTTCAGCTCCATTTTTACATTTATTTTTATGATCATCATTTTTAAAGATAGAAGAAAACTGTGTGGAAGAACCTACTTTTCAGTGTCATTCTAAACCCCACAGAATCATAGAATCATATGTATTAGTGCATGGCAAAAAAAGCCAAAAGAATACAGTTTTTGACAAAAGCCTTTCCCCAGCTTGCACCTTACCAGTGTATTTATATGCCACCTGATATTTAACCTTTTTTTACCCATTTTGAGACTTCTTAAACAGTTTTGGGCTGGGACCATCCTCACCTCCTGGAGAGCTGCAGCACTATTGGAGGAGGAGCATTCTTCTGCCCTTCTCCTATCAGTCCACTCCTGAGAGCTCCAGGTTTTTTCTTAAAATTATCACCAAATGCCTACATGATCATGACCACAGGCCCTGCCCATTTTCTGGAGTTCCTGATCAACAGAATGGAGATGATGCAGCCCTGTGTTTGGGATGATGGAAGTTCTTGGCTAATAAGGACTCTGAAATGGTTTGAGAAGGGAAGCTCATTACAAGGTCTGAGCACCATTGAATGGCAGCTTGGAAATAGATCTGTTTTTACGAGCTCCGTGGTGCTTTCAAAGAGGGCTTGTGATCTCAGGAAACACCACCTCATAATGCTGTTGCTGACCTTACCTAATACCTTTCTAAATCTTCTCAGTGTTGGGCATATTTGTTAATTTAGCCTTTTCAGCCCCCTCCTTCCCTCCCTCCCCAGCAAGGAAGGAGATAAGTATTGCTGTCCACATTTTATACTTTAGCAAATGCAGGTTTTCATAATTTTTTTCCTAGTCACAAAGCAAAGAGCTGTAGGAATTAGAGAGGGAACTTGAGCATCCTGTGCCTGTAACCCCATTAGCACTTTCCCTTAGGAGTATTAAGTCCACAAGTGCACGGATCTGTACTTTGCATATAATTCTCACTCAGCTCAATACATTTTCTGTTTACCCATCTGCAGACTGGAAATAATGATAATTCCAACCTGTCAGGCATTATCTGAAGCTTACAGTTGTATAAAAAATGCTAATTGTTGAAGGTGAAAGTCTTGCTGATTGAACATTGTTCTAGGTGGCCGCGGGAAATACGAGCAGGTACAGCGAGGTGGTTGTGTTGGCTCATTTGCAAGGGCATCTGGAAGGAAGAAGCCACATTTTGCATGGCCTGCTGATGTCCCTGGACTGTTCCTGTGCTTGTGTGATTGTAATTGTCCTTTGTTTTCTGTACCATCCACAGAGTCCCCCCCGGAGAGGTGTGGGCAGAGGCGCAGCATGCCCAGTGGGGTCACTGAGAAGAACCCCACCATGGAGCCTGCTGCCACGACGCCCTTCCGGGTCACAGTAAGTGTCTCTTCCCTTCTTAATGATTGTTATGGCAGGTTAATGATTACGGGGTTTTGCCAGAAGGGAGAGGAACTTGCTCATCCTGAGATGTGGTGGTGTTAGATACTGTTAGCAACAAGCAACTGTAAAATATTTCTTGGTAAAGCAACAAGATTTGAATATGAATCCAGAGCAGGTTTGGGTAAGTTTTTTCACTTGGGAGACTTTCCTGGTGAGGTTTCCTTTGTGAATCCTAGGGTAGTGCAGTATATTCGTAGATGTATTTACTGGTCTGCAGCTGTACAGTGTGTCCTCACAGTACTACAGAGAGAAAATCTCCTCTAGAAGAATCTGCCATTAACTAACAGAAAACCTGCCAAGCTGGTAGTTCTCCAGAGCCTGGTACCCTCTCCCAGCAGGAGCCTAGAGAAGCCATTCACTGTTTCCCAATGCTTTTGCTTTGAGATGCTCTGCCAGTATCACTGTGTTGTTGTGACAGCAGTATGTAAAGAATGAGAAGTCATTTGGGAGTGGAACAGAGCAGCACCACTAACATGAATAACAGTGGTACCAAAATGAGAGAGGACAAACAGGGTCTTGTTACTCCATGGGGAAGGGCACTGCTGTGCCCATTTTACAGAAGGGAGCCAAAAACCCGAAGAAGTCAGAGCTAGTGATTGACCGAGGGATCTGTCAGTGCTGAGCCCTAGCTCTGTGATGCTGCAGGTGACAGAGTAGTTGTCATCAGTTCCACTGGAGTATGAGGAAATGTAGTGAGTCTAACCTAGGACTCCCCTCCCCCTTGCCCTCTCTGTGCTCCTACAGATCAGATTTTTGGGCTGGCTCGTGGCTTTAGAAGAGTCCCTGTTGTGCCTTGGAGATCAGTTCTGGAGTGAGTTAAAAGTCTTTGTTTCTTCTCTAGTTAGGATGTGCACAGTGGTGTTTACCACTGCCTCCCCACTGATACAAGGCATCTCTTTAACATCCTGCAGATATTAGATAGAGTGGATCACAGTAGCTTTTACCACAAGGATTGTGTTATCTAATGGACAGTATCAAATCCAAGTAGTTATTCAATTTTGGAGTACACTCAGCTGACAAATAGAATCACCATAGTGGGATCAAAACAAATATTTTTTTGAAAGTGGGCAATAAACATGAGGTTGTTTTCCTAATGCATCATCAGCCTGGACACATGTGTAGTTAATGCAATAGAGTCCTGGGAAACAGGGGCTTTGTAACCAGCTGAGGTTACCAAGGTCTTTGGGGTAACATTGAGGGTAACCTCCAGTAATGGTAAGAGAAATCTAAAAAAAATAAGTCCAAACATAAAGTATACACAGCTGAGATGGGTATGAGTGGTAGCCAAGGCTATCAGGTTATATTTTCGAGAGGGAAATGTCTGTTCTATGTGGATAATAAGCTTGCACACAGATATTTTTATTCAGAGAAGAGGGAAATGGTCTTGGAGGGGGGTTTGCTCGATGTATATTCATAGGGTTTCTCTGCAGGCCACACCTACCTTCCAGCCCTGGCTGCTTCATAACAAACTTGGGTAGAACCAGAATTGCAAAGGGAAGACAATGGTGCAATCTAAAAAAAATCTGAGCACACCCAGTTCACCTGCGAACATTTGCACGGGTGAATGAATCATTAACAGCAGTTCAAGTAGTTTATTTGAGTTCTATAAACTGTAAGTTTGTGACTGCCTGGCATTCTCTGTGGAGTTATATTCTAGAGCCATTATATGCAAGCACGTACTGAGGATATGAGAGTGTGTTCTTTGGCACTGTCCTATTTGCTGAATGAAATGAGCTAAATGAGAAGATGTGATGAAAAAAGTGAGTGGATGGATGGAGATGAGTTCTGTTTTGAAGGACTGTGTCCAGTATGTGGCAAATACTGAAGACAATGAAACAGAAAAACAATGGGATATGAGATGTCTTTAAGCATTTGCTGCAGGAGTGTGTTTGGTTTGCTTTTAGTGGAGCTGATGAAAGTTATTCTCCTAAGAGCTCCCTGTTGTAACAGGTCAAAACACAGAGGGATGATCTTTTGGTCTGATTCCCTTTGTGGTGTCACCTTCCTGCTAAGCGAGGTGCATCTTGTTTCAGTGCCAAGAGGGACAATAATTTTTTTTCCTTAACCCCCTTGTTCCACGAGCCACATGCCATCTATCCGAATTGATTATCAGTTACAAATGCTCTCCAGCTCAGACTATGGCAGACAGAAACACAGTGAAGCTAACTGGGCAGGCATGCTTCTGCTTTGTGCTTTTCATTTATCAGAATCTCTCTGTCTCATTAAATGAGTATCTTTGAACCTTAATGTACTATTTTTTGATGAAAAAGGCAAAGAATGATGGGAAAATCTGGATTCTTCGTGAGACAGAGGATTTGGGAGTATTTTTCATAGTGTGCTAGTAGTCAGTGAAAATAAAAAGCTGTTTATTCCTTTTCCAATGGAATATAACCTGCTTAATGTTTTTAGAGAAGTTATTCCTGTCTTTAAGCAGGTTAGCCCTTGTTAGTAAAACAGCCTGTGTGGGATGTGGTTGCTTGCTTTGACTGGCTCTGTTATTCAGTATGGATTAAATAGAGCAGTTATCACATGGTTAATACATAGCATTTGTGTTCTCTGAGTTACAATCCACTATTATCTCATTTCTGTTTCTGCTCAGCCCCTCTGAATGTTATTACCATTAATATGAATGGCTTCATTACATACAGTTTTTATGGCTGCCCAGATTTCAGCAGATGTCTGACTTAAGAAATATATTCTCCCTCACCTTCCTTCATTAACCAGAGGAACATTAGCAGTCAGTCCACTCCAGCCACTGGGAATAGTAATTAGTGCTTTAGTTTAGTGGTAATGGGATTATTACTTTTGAGCCTGCTGCTGTAGGTTTTGATGTTGTAAGCTTTTCATATTTTATAGCTGATTGTTCTTTCCTGACATCTCCATCCTTCTGCTGTTGAGTCTCCAAGGCACAAGTAAGCTCAGGAGCCGTTGGATTCAGCTGTTTTGACAGTGTTGCACTCCCAGTTGCTTTCTCTCATTTGAAATGTAAAGCAAACTAGGGTAGAAGTGCTCCCTTCCAATACACAAGTTTGCCAGGCAAGTTACAGTTAATTGGGCATTGTAGATTTTATAGCAACTTTAGAAAACAATAGCCCATGTTAATTTTTTTTGCGTTATAGAAAATAACTGTGAAAATCAAGACTTAAGATTCCTTCATCTTAAGTGAACTGGTTTTTCTTACTTCTTCTACAAAAATAAGTTTTTATTAGAACTTCTTAAACATGAAAAAATCTTGCCTAGTCCTAGTTATCTCATGTTGTAAAATGATTTTTTTCCATGTAAACCCACCTCACAACTTCCATGCTATCGGAGCTTTATATGATCTGATGCAACCAAATGAATCGAAGTGTCTAATCCAGGTGACCACTCATCTGAGGTCCCTGACTCTGAATCTGCTCTGAACACCAAGTTCAGTATTCAGTTTTTAGTGTGTGATTGGAAAACCATCAATGTACTTCACATTGCCAGCTACACAGTGCTTCGTGTGGACTAGAAGAAACCTTTGACTGCTGCAGCGGAGCCTAGGAAGAGTAGGTTTTGTGTGCATCAGTATAAAACTTAAATATAAGCAGGGAAATTCTGGTCCTGATGAATTTATTGTATCTGATACACTCATGGAAGAGACTGTCCTCACACACATTTGCAGGAGACATCTTTAGAGTTAAATGGTCTTCTTGGAACCCTTCCTATTTGTCATGATTCTACCCCTTGAATGGAGAGACCTAATTAGAATTGCTTCAAGAAAAGTCAATCTCTAAGGACAGAAAAAGAAAGAAGACTTGACTTAGCATGAGGTGTTGGTTAAGATGTTACGTGCTTAGGTAGGGACCTGGTGCTGTCTCCACTGAGAATGGGTAATTGGCAGTAGCTGATAACACTCAAGAGCTGTAGACACCAATATAAGCACGGGGAATGCTGGGCTCTTCTCCATGCCCAAGGGAAGACGAGTGAAGCTTTGCTGTTGACTGACATTCACCTGTTAGGAGAGTAGAGAGAGGCATTTAGCCTCTCTGCATTGAATCCAAGTAGCTTAAGGTGTGAGATGGGTTAAACCTGAAACTTGCATTGTATTTTATCAAACACAGGGACCAGATGATGGGAAACTCCGCTGGGTATTAAATCCTCCTGCTCTGCCCATCTGGTGGGGAAATCATGAGCAAGGGTAGGATCGCTGAGCCTTGCTGTGGGTGACTCCTCTCCCAGCTCATTAGAGTGCTGCCATCTATTGACGGCTTCTATTAGAGCCTGAGTTATTTAGCTGTGCAAATATTGCAGGCCAAGCAGAAGTCCAAATTGCCAAAGAACCTGTGCAAGAGTTGGACTGATTGGATCAGGAAACCAGAATGATTTCTTGCTGTTGGTCTGCCTCAGTGACCGTGAGGAGCCTCCTTCCAACCCAGCTGAATTAATGTAACGTATGTATAGTCTGAATATTTTTCAAATATTCAGAAATTAAGAAAATTAAGAAAATTAATAATAAATTAAGATAATAATAATAATAAATAATAATAAATTAAGAAAAGCTCTGCCTTTCTTACAGAGCTGTGTCTGAGGAAGCATCTGTACAGTCTCACCGCAGAATGACAGATAAGGTTTAGGATTTTCTTCTCTCCAGACCTTTAGTCCTCAGTTCTACTGTCGATCATCTGCTTTCCAGGATCTCAGAAAACACTCCTGTGCTTCTGGTTGAAGCCACATTGGCTACAAAAAAAAAACCCCCAAACAAAACCAAAGCATGTTGCAGCTGTAAGCTCCATGCTCAGGCTGTCCCTCCATGGGGTTGTGTAAATTGGAAGGGAAACAATCCTCAGAGAAGCTTCAGAGGCCAAACGCAGTGGTGTAAACACACTCTTCACCAGCTCATTGCAGTCATGAAGATGAGCATCGTCTCCTCATTTTCTCGTGTTCCTTTCTCTGCTTGTTGTCCATTGCTCTGCACTTCCAGTGTGATGTCTTGGAGCAGGAGCTGTCCTGTGTGGTCCTTTGTCAGCGCTCTGCCTTTCAGGCCCTTTATTATGAAAACATTTATAGTCACAAAGAAATATGAAATCTTTTTAGGTTTTAGTTCTGCTTGTAATGTTAACTTGTTTTCCAGCAGTTTTTCTGCCTGTTTGGCTTGGGTACACAGCTGAATTTACAGTGATACATTATAAGCTATTCTTATGGCATTCCTCCATCTATCCTGTTTTTAGTCCTTGATGAATGAAGTATTAAATACTAACAGCACACCAGTAAATGGAAACTCCTGGAGAGATGAAAGTGAATAACCCTTCTACCATTCCCCTTCGCTGAACATAATCCTAAATAATGGGCTCCTAGTTCAAGCTGCTGTGGACAAGATACTGAAGGATTTTTTTCCCCAAGTTTTTTCCTGTGCATAATATACACTGTTTTCCATTTTGTTTTAAATTTTTTATTTTTTTTTTTCCAAAAGTCATGTCAATTATAGTAGTTTGGCTTTGGAGAATTTATCTTCCTGTATGATGTGAGGAGCTGAATGGTGCTTCCCTCAGCATGATCACCCTATCTTTAATTGAAATGTAATTGTTTACTAAACCATTCCAACTCGAAGGGAAAATTACTATCATTGTGGTCTGTGGCTGCATACATTAAAGTGCCCCTTTTACGGGGACTGAATTTAAGGAGAATAGAAACATTATCACAGACGATATACAAACAGAAAGCTATTATCATTAAACTGTCAACTGCAACTGAATTTGGATAACCACTGTTAGTAGCAGCCAGAAACATGTAAATTACTTTGAGAATGTATCTGTCAAGTCAGTCACTGTTTCTGGAACAGGACATGCTTGGAAGCTTTGGGTTTCTGAGCATTTTAGGGATTGGAAGAAAAACGAGGTCACTTTGAGCAGCTGCAGTTATTTCTAGTCTCACTGGTACTGATTGGCAAAAGTTAGGAGTGCTAACCTGACTGTCAGATTCAGTTTTGTCAGGTCCAACAACTGCACTCAGACTTTGTACTCTTAAAGCCTCTTCTGGTGATGGAATTCCAGGTTCTCCACAAAGGTACCGAGTTATTCACACCCTCATTTTACAGCTGGGAAAACTGAAGTAGGGAAAAGTTAACTACCTTAAATGTGATCCTGCAGCAAAGCCAGGAAATATGTCCTGAGCTGAATTTCTTAATTTCGAATTCCCAGTTCTGGTATTAACCACTAGCTAAGCTACTCCTAATTACTTCTCTGAAATCCTCCTTCAGTTTCAAGAGAATTAAATATTCTTCTCAAACTTGATGCTGTCATGTGAAAACAAGTAAGTGGTTTTCTGGGCACCCAAGTCATTGTTCCCAGGTCAGACATATCTGGCATTCTTACTGTGTCTGCCAGCACCCCATGTTGTCACATTTCCAATTGCTTGGTAGTAAAATTAGAGCCCTCTGTCTTATTTTTCTTAACATAAGTCTCTGGGTATTTTTTCTCTTTAATTTTTGCATTTAGTTTGAGACATGGGATAAATTCTAGTTAAAGCATGAAATACAGATTTTGTTTTTAAAAAAATGAATATTTTTTCATGCTCAGTTCCACCTAGCACAGGAATTGGAAAACAAAACTGATTGTAAATATAATATGTTTAACTATTTGAGTCTGACCTTGTATATTGAAAATTTTCTAAGTAAACTTGGAGATTCCAGTTGGGGGAGTACTGGAAGTCAGCGTGGTTAAAGATACGTGAGATTGTCAGATTTCAGCACAGAGCTGCAGTTCAAACCACTGTGGATTTATTATGTGCAGCAAGCAGGAGACAGGAATGACAGGATAAAAGACATGGTGCTATGACCTGCTTCACTGAAAAGGGCTCAGCAAGGCAGGGGATGGATTTTTTTCATTTTTGAACTGAGCATGTTCCAGGGAGGTCTCTTTTTCAGAGCCTGCAGCTGTCTAGAGGACAGTTCTACAGAAAGGAAGAGGCATAAGGGCTCATCAGCAGCTTAATTCGCACACTGAGGCCACTCTTCTTTAAAAGTATTAGTAATCCTGGTTTAGTTTTTGTGGGGGGAGCATGGGTTTGGTCTTCTTTTGTTCGCTATCAGGCTGACATGGTTGGACAGCAAGGCCCTGTGTTCCACAGGGTCTGTGCAGACAGCAACAGAGCTGGCTCTGGTGTGGCAGCAAGGAGGGGACAGAAGGTGACCTGGTATTGTTAGTGTCTGTTAGATACTTTCTATAAGAAGAATGAATAATGCTTGGTCAGCTCCTGAGGGGTAAGGATCCACACAGCATGCAGTCAAACTGTCTTATTTAATCTGTGATGGCAGCATCCACCAAGAGGGAATGGCCAGGAATCACTGAATTGCTGTGCCCCAGCCATCACTGAAACATACTCAGGACTAGGGGGGAAACTATGGTTTTGTTTCCTATCTTTGGCCCAGGCAATGGATTAACAGGGGAGCTTTTGTTTCTAGGGAAAATAAAGTCAAATGCTGTGTAGTTCCCAGGTGAGAAAGGGGAAAACAAACATTTCAGCAAGTTGTCTGGCTCTGCAGTGGGTGTAAATTAGCACAGTTCCATTGATTTTTACACGTTCTCATCCTCTGAGGACAGCTGGCCCCACTCCTCTGGGGGACATGAAACCCAGGGGCTTTCAGAGAAGGGGTGTCCAAGGTCCAAAGGAGACCAATGGCAGAAAATCCTTGGGGCTGTGACAGATCACATCCTTGTGCCAGGAAAGAAACTGGAGAGAGGGAAGGAGTGAGAGAGCAGCTCCAACCTCCCTCTTCCTGGAAAGCCTGAGCAAGCTTTTCTGGGAGAAACCTGTGTCATTAGCATAATTTTTTTTGACTGTTCTCTTTAGCTGCCTCCATTCCTCCTTTCCTGTCGCAGCACTTGCAGCCATATGAGAAATACCAACAGCTCCCGTATGTTTTCATGGAGAGAGCCCATGGGAGGAACAGTTAAAATTTAGGCTGTAAGTAGGGCTAATAGGAAATGCTAATTCACATTTCATTCTTTTGATCAATGTATATTGAATGATAATTACAGTGACAGTACTTGGCACTTCTGTAGCACCTTTCATCTGAGGCTGTTAAAGCGTTCTGCCAGGCTGAACGAACTCAAGCGTGCAGTCACTGTGGGGCTGCAATTTGTCATAATGCCCTAAAATAAATGGGGAAACTAAGGCATGGGAAGGTTATATGACTTTTCTTATTCTTCATATTCTTTATGAAAGAGTTGGGATTGCGTAGTAGTGCTGCTAGGCATCTTGCAAAGAACAAAAACAACTCAAGGCATCATTTAAAATGGTGGAAGTTATTAAAATTGCCCAGATGAGTGGCCTTTACTCTCTGAAACATGTTTTTTTTGTCAGTTTTTATGAAAATTTCACAGTTTAATATATGCTCGGGTGCTCTGTTGTGTTTTTGTCTGTTGCAATTGTTTGAATTCCCCCCACAACAACAGACAGACAATCTCAAACTCTGACTGGGTTTTTCAGCAACGTACTGGGATTCGTATCAGTTCTTTAGAGTCTTCCATTTCCAAAGGGTGATTTGAACAGACACAGCTCCTCTTGCTCATTTCAAAACTACTACAAGAAAAAATGTGGTAGTATTTCAGACTCTTCCCAGGAAGCCCAAATGCAAACACCCTCTGCTAATTAATAGGCTGTAGGGAGAGAAATGCATCTGACTAGTTTCATTTCTGTGAAATGCATGAAAGGCAGAAAGTAAACAAACAAAAGCTTTAATTTGTTTAAACCTCTAGGCACTGAAAATCTCTCAGATTGCTGGTAGCAGAGAGAAAAGACGACCATTAAAATATACAACTTGACAGTGTCCCTTTAATTTGTTTCTGGGTCACAGATGAAGAATTGTCCTGCAGATTTAAAAGGTAGGATAATAAACACATTCCATTCTCCTGCTTTCAATAGCCCTGATATTGTGCTTTCAGAAAACAAGTCCAAGAGCGTAAGGTATTACTTGAGTCTCTTGGAGAGCACACCACGAGTGTCCATTTAATCAGGACCTTCATCTCTGAACTTTTTCCATTTAGAAATTTGTATTGCTTTAGCTCATGAATATCAGGTATTAACTTGGATGTTAAATTGATTGCAGTGGTATGAATAGAAATGTGTGTCATTGCCACACTTAACACTGAATGGTTATCAATACATTTCTTCCAAGTTTTAACTTAGTTTCTGAGACAGATTTTTTCACACTTAGACTAAACTCTTCTCTGTAATAGCCAAACTATGCCATATTTTCAGCCACAATTTCTTGGGTTTCCATTGTGATAGAAGGTACACATGTCCTCCGCGTCCTTTGGCAAGAACTTTGGGTGCTGTGACAGGAAACCATGTATGAGATGCTCCAACCCAGTGGGAAGTGATCTTGTCAGTGTTGTTCATCCCTATGGAAGGGTCTGACTTTGAACTTTAACAGGCATGGAAGAGCTTATGGCACTTTCTATTGGGTAGGGCTGCTAAGTTAGATCATTTGGGAGTTGTTTTGGAGGTTTCTTCTTCCCATCCAAATCCCAAACTGGTGCTGCCTAATGTGAGAATGTTTCTCCAGGTGGTGACACTGTTGTTCCAAACCAAGTGCAGCTACTTGAAACAGCAGGTCTGATCCAGATGCTCTCATGGTGGTTACACCATCTCATATACTTGCACTTGAATAGCTTTTTATTACCGTGGGTCTGTATGTAAACGTAAATGTTAAGATGGCATTGATTTCTATATACTTTTTTCAAACTTTGGTTACCATGGAAACAAGATTCACTTTCTCCTCTGCACTGTCACTGTCCCTCAGCACTGCACTCTGATAAGGAATAGACTGTATTTGTCCTCCCCACTCTCTTTTTTTTTCCCAGTGAACAGTGATAGTCATGGTTCAGGCATCAAGGATAATTTGAGAGTGATGGCGTGAGCTATAATGCCTTTCCTGAGGTATTCAGGTGTTCCTGGCTCTGGCGCTCTGCCAGCAGCTTCCCTGTCTTTATCTTCCTCCGTAATTACTGTGGATCATATCTTACCTGCAACATTCTCCAAAGGACCAAGGAAATTAGCTCCAGAACTAATCATGTCTTTATTTCCTAAATCGCTCTGTGTAGTCACGCACACGGCTCTGCAGAATGGGATTCCGAGTGCCCGGCGTAACCTGCCCCTGCCTGCCCTTCTCTCTCCTCCCTTCACTCCTGCTGCCTGCAAGATCATATCCACATCATTCCCATGATGTGACAGCCCGGCCTCGGTACAGCAAACGATCACGTTCCTGTGCCTTCTCTGCAACTGGTGGGAGATGTGCCCAGGGGTGCGTTCCAGGCTGTGACGTGCAGAGCTGTGGTGGCTTGTGTCACGTTCAGAGAGCAGCTGGGAGTCCTGGGGGGCTGCACCAGGACTCTGCCTCCTTGCCAGGATCAGGAGGGTTTCTGTTGGAGCTGCGTGGTGACCTCTCTGCTGTCCAAGGCACGCAGGCAGTATAAGGAAAGGTGGAGCCCAGGTCTGTGTTCAGCTGTTTTACACAGGTGTTGCAGGAGTGGGTGGAATGTAGGATTAGTTTTTCTTTCTATACTAGTTTTACTTAGCAGTTTATCTAGTTTAATACTGAGAGCAGAGATCACCATGTCTTTAGACATACTTGGGAAATAGAGGTGTTGTATGGAATAGAATGGGACCTCAGCATGTCCAAATCATGCTCCCATATCCCTCCATCCGTGAGCTTCTGAGCACTGCAGTCCCCTTTCAGAAGAACAGGGTCAAAAAGGCATTAATTTACCTTGCTTGGTGTTTTGTACCTCCCTGTCACATCTAGATTTTAAAAAAATACCTTGATAGGAGACAGGGCCCTTAGAAATTGTGGAGCTGGTCCGGTGCTGGCTCTGACTGAGGGGCAGCACCCAGGCCATGCCTCCCTCCTGGCTTCAGCCCTGCTTTGGATGCAGCCTTCCTTGAGAACTGGCAAGTGAAGTGAGCTAAAACAGTTAAGGAATAAACGAATGAGACTTAAATCTGCCTGATAGAATTGAAATTTCCTGCTGGGTGAAAAAATTCTGCTTTAAAGATAGTAAATCCACTGCTAATAATTAGGCAAGAAATAATCACTGCTAAGACCCAAAAATAGGCTCTGCCACTTACAATATCTGTCCTATTATTTTGTGGAGGCATAAAACAGCAATGAACTTAATTTTTTGCCTCCAATTCTTGAAGGATGTTCTTTTTGCTTTATATCTTTGGCAAACTTTCAAGTTGAGTGTCCTAGGAAACACAATTGTCAGCTGTGTGGTTTATTGCTACCTCGCATCACATTCTTCACCACCTTAACCCAAAGACCAGGCACAAAGCATGAGCTTGGGAGGAATGGGAAAGGAGTAAAGGTGGAGAAAAATATCAGGGAGTAGCCTTGCATTGTTTTTTATTTCAATTTAAATTGATGATTGAATATCTGTGATTTCATCTGAGAAGGAAAAACTTTTGGGTTCTTTTCATTTGTATTTTGCGTAGAGAGGGCAGGTAGAGATCTCACCTCCAATTTCTAGATGGAAGTGTGCATATTTCTAGTCTCCAGTTTCTGTTTGAATTAGGAGGGGACTCTGAGATTTTGAGAACTGTTTTACAGATCTATAAAAGCACTGGAAGATCTTGATTTTTTTTTTTGGGGTATAATTTAGAGTAGAAAAATTCCTTCTACTCCATCCTAAGGATTATTGCCTGTTACAGTCCTAAGCATTCTTAAACAAAAAATTGTCTGGTCTGTGTGTCATGAAGGACAGAGAAACTGCTGAAAGCAAGGCTGGTATACTCCTATAAGTGCATATGTGTGTAATGTTTATCCCTTCATTGTCATTTTTCTCCTTTTTTTCAAAGCTGTAAGCAGAAGGTGAATCAAACTGAAATACTGATTTTCATAGATGTTGAGGTTAGGACAAATGAGCTTCATCTTAAGTATTTTCACAATGTCTGGAAATTAAGTTGTCTAGAAAGGCAGATAGGGAAAAATGCAAGAGTGATGTATTATCTGAATTATAGTAGGTATTCACTGTACCTTTACAAAAGTTAACATTTTTGTTTGATTGCAGCTGTAATTATTGCTGAATACAAATGTTCCAATTTAAGCTTCAGAAATGTGGTGAAAGTCTTTGGAGCTAAGAGCATCTGCCTGAAACAGGAGTTTCGTATTTGAATGAGTAACTGTTACTGCAAAATTACACAATGAATCCCTACGCTCAAAGGATAATAATAATTTTTTATTCTAAACATATCGTCTACCAACTGCTTTTAAAAACTTATTAGCCTAGCAGATGGTTTTGTGGAAAATGTGGAAAATGCTTATTAAAAGCACGCAAGATTTGTCAGTGAAAATGCATCGACTTGGTGCTGTTACCTTTCTGTAGACTTGGAGTTGGTCATCAATATTGTGGAAAATGGGGTTATCTCTGCCAGTGTTTGCTCTGCTCTGAAGATTGCAGATGGGAGTGAGTAGGAAGATGCCTGATGACTAGATACAACATGACATCCGCGCGCCGCTCCGAGGCCATAAATCAAAGTAGGGAAATCACATATAAAACACACTCATGAAATGGTTTACTCTGTATCATATAGCCAAAGTGGACTTTAAAAGAGAACATTAATGTAAACAGATTTATGGAGATGGTTTTCTCATCTCCCCTGTGTGTTTATTGCTCAGCTTGCAGAGCTTTGATACCTGGTTTAACAGGAGGCAATGTATTTGGGTGGTTAGGCTGCTGGCATAGGAAGGAAGCGTTCTTGAGCAGTAATCCTGGCTTTGTGGTTTATCTGCTGTACAGTCAGCGTAGCAAATCACTGAGACACTTCTACCTTCAAACTTATTTCCTCTGTGACCTGCTAAAAGAATCTATTTTGATAGTGTTTCCTACCTGCTACCCCACACCTGCCTCTGCTCCCTCACTTCTCCCTTGAACAGTAAGCTTCTTGAAGCATCTCCCTATGGACTGTCTCTTAAAAGGCATACTCCCTTTTCTGATATTGTAAAATAAGTTAATCATCTTTATATGAAATGATACCTTTTTTCCTGAAATCAAAGGGCAGATTGGTTTATCCTGACTACTCATACATGGGTTATGTACCTGGTATAAACATACTGAGCCCAGTGGTCATTTACCTGCTGGAGCTGAAGTTCCGCTCCACGGTAACCATTCCAAAGTGCAGCTCTTGAAAGCTCCTGAGCTTCTTCTGAGTGATAGAAATAACTAACCTTTGCAGAGTTTGGTTATTTTTCATGCCTGAATGGGATCACCAAGCATCCAAATATACATTGCTACCATGTCGTATAAATTCTTTATCTTCAATTAAATCACAACCAAACTTGAAAAGCAGGATGTATGTAATGATTCACAGCTGATCTTGAGTGTTTAAGTCATTATTATGCTACAGAAAGTATTGAGAAAGTTTAAATTTATAGGAGTGTGAATAATTTTCTGTCAGCTGGGAATTATCCCTTTTAATTTGAAAGGTCCTCGTTCTCTCCAAGGTTTGAAAAATATTTGCCTATTGGAATCTGTTGCTCTCCATTGTAAAATAAATCTCCTGCGTGTACAGCTTGTGGGAGACTGTAAATGTGCAACTTACTACATTTATTGAAAGTTAAGTACTTAAAACTGTACCATAAACAATTGAAGCCTATGAACTCACAGGACACATTTTCAAAGTGTCAAGTCATGGTTTAGCTGTGTATCCCCCGGATCTTGAAGGCACTCTCATGAGTCTAATCCAATGAGGATGGTTCTTAAAAAAACAAACAAACAAACAAAAAACAACCCACAGAAAATTGTTGTGGAATTTCTTCAGTCTCGAAATTGCTGTTCTACCTATGGCCTTCTGTCTTGCCTTGGGTGTTCACTGAAAAACTGGGTGTTTCCCCCAGCAACACAATGGTTGCCAGGTCTGGAGAAGCTGTGTCCAGGGTAACTTCAGGCACATCTGCCATTCCACAAGTAGGAACGGGCCCTTTTTGAATGCAAACAGCACAGCTCATACCCGCTCACACTTAAGGTTTTACAGATGCATACTGCCTGCAGGCTGCCTGACAGAGCTCCCTGATCTGAACTGCATGAACATGAGGATATGTCAGAAAGAAGCCATTAAAATACTGTCTTGGAAATCATTTGAGTAGAGCTTGGTGTATATCTGAGAGCCATTCTGGTTGGCTCTCCAGAGTCAAGGTTCCATTGGTTTAACATGCATGCAAATTACATGCAGTAAAACAAATTATAATAAACATCTAAGCTTTGAGGTTTTAGGGAAAAAAATCACTCAGCCTAAGCTGGGAGAGTGAGCGTGTTTGGGTAGCGATACTTTGAGGAAGGACAGATCTCTACCAAAGGGATTCTGGACTTCCCAGCATTCCATGATAAAGGGAAATGGAGCCTTAACAACTCCTGGCACATTGTTTAAGGTTTGGGGCATTCCCCTCTCCTTCCTGGTTGTATGAAACAGCCTCCAAAGCTCCAAATAAGACCAGCCTGCTTTAACTGTTAAGGCTAAATGCCTTACTGTTCTTTCCATAAATAACAGGAAGAATTAGTCTTCTAGAGACCGTAGATGTTGGGATGTTCCCACAAATTTTCCTTGATGATCCTTACTATGACTGATCAGTTTGTTTCTTGAAACCCTACTTGGAGGAATATCCACCTTATGTGACTTGAGTTTGTTCTTTGCAGTAGCAAGTCCCAGAACACGGATGAAGCGATGCATTTTGTTTGCTTTCTAGACGACTGCCGTAATTACATCACAAAGCAGGCTTCGTGTGCAGTGTGAATCCTTTTTTCATTTCGACACTGCTGGGATCTTCAGGGACTATCAGAAGGCACTTTGCTCAGTCTGGAGGTTGGCAGGACGTGGTTTTCCCTCTGCTGCAATTACAACCTGCCGTGGTGGTTGCCAGCGCTTTGCTTTCGGCTTCTGTTCAGCGGTGACAGCTTTGTTCTAGGGGACTAAAGAGGCTCAAGAACCTGATCTGAGCACAGTTCTCTAAGGAGAGATGGAGCAGAGGAAAGCAAAGCTCATAGCCTCTTTTCTTGCATTCCAAGGAGAAGTAGAGTCTTGGGATGGCCACAGCAAGCCTGGTTCCAGGAGCTGGAAAGCAGCTCCTGCAAGGTGTTACCTGGTCTGACTTCTGCTCACCTTTGTGGAGCTGGCACTGCCCAGGAGGTGCTCTGCTTCTGTCAGGATTGTTCTCACTAAAAACAAAGACGTTTTGTATATGAACAGTTTGTCCTCTGGGATGGTTGACTCCATTGTGCCAGTTAAATAGGAAAGCTGTTTCACCCCACTGGAATTCTTTCCCAGGTGACATCCTTGCTTGGCTTCACCTAGGCAGTTCTTTTCTAGTCCCTCCTTGCTTTGGGTAAATAACTATTTTTGTTCTTCAAGGTTACTTGCATTCTACCTGTATCTGTTTCTGCATCATTCATCCCTGATTGCTCAATTACCCTTCTCCTACCTTCCTAAGGAATATTTATCTGTCTTGTTCCGATATGAAATGTTGACAGCATGATAATTACGGAACTGTGAACAAGTAATAGAGTGGTGTGGTTTTGTTTTAATAGGAGAACAGAAGAATCCAAATTGAAGAATCAGGTGATCCCTGAATAACAATGTTGAACTGCAGTTGTTTTCTAGATTCTTGCTGGCAGTTGCATTCTTTCATTTGGACCCCATTAACATCCCACCTACTCCATGTACATGTTACATGCTGGTCACCAGCACCAGTGGGAGAGTGCAGATGGAGACTTCCTGAGTTTTCTGTTAATTTACCGTAAGACCTTGGCTTGCCTGAAGTCTTTTGGTAGTTCTCTTGGTCAGGGACTAAGGGTGTGTGCTGGCTGAAGGTGATGATTTCAGAGGAGTCTTTCCCTGGTAGAAAAGAGCAGAAAAGGAACAGACTGAAATTCTGCAAAGAAACATTTAGCTGAATATCAGGAGAAATGTCCTGAGAGATATGCAGCACTGAATTACACTGCCAGGCTGTGTAATTCCTTCTCCAGGGCAGTGGGAGAAGACCCTGTGACCGAGACATTTTCAACAAGATGGGTAAAATCTTTACAATAATAGAGCAGAAGCTGCAATCCTTTCTTGGCCAGAGGTGGAAAAAGGATGAGATGTTTTGTGTTGAAGTTATTGCTTCTCCTATCTGTGATTCGCTGATACTTGCATGTATTAGATTTGCCATATTCACAATTAACCCTCAGTGCCTCTCATTTGATGTAATTTCAGTTTTCATGACCTAGACAGACCCACACTGTCCCTTGGGTGACCTGTGGGACTTCAGTGCATCTCCATCTGATTTTTCAAATGGACTGAACTGAGTGTTTCCAATGACACTACAAATTTGATTAATCTTTTGCCATAGAAGGGCAGTGTTGCTTAAGCAGCACTTACCAACACGAGCTGTTCCTCACATTCTGGGACTGCTTTATGGCCTGGCTCACAGACATACCCTCTCGTGCACTGAGGTACTCTGTCTCAGTGTTTATTCTCTAACTCTGGATGCCAGAGGACAAGTCTGACCACAGCATGTGGAGTGGTAGGATTTGAAGTTTTGTTGCCATCTGTCCCTGGACACACAATGTTTTTGCAGCTATTTGTTCATTCTTTTGGGTTTTAATTCCAAGACACTTGTGTCTCAGAGGGGTTTTCCTTATCCCTGTAGAATAACGTTTTAAGGTAACATCAGTCAGAGGAAGTTGGTGGTTCATGGATGGGTGTCCCTTGCTCTTACTCTCAGATGTGAGAGTTCCTTACTTCATCTCATCTGCATGTTTCTTTAGGGGCTCGCAGGATGACTGGGAAGGGTCCTGAGATCTATGAAATAAAATTGAGAAAGAGAAACTGAGGGACTTTTCACCCACTAGAACAAAGTCATGCATTCAACCTCCCCTAAACAGAGGGAGTAACACATGTTAATCTGTGTGTGCATGGTCCAGAGATAATAAACTGTTTTGGTGTTCCTTTTAAGTTCACATCTCCTGTGCTCTGTGGACTTTTGTAGGCTATTGCTCTCCTTTGCCCCTTCCCTGGGACTGCATATTAGGCAAGTCTTATTGATGAAAGCAAGCTGGTTTTTGTCCTGTAAACAGACTTTGGATTTGTTGGTTGATAAACTTGCAAGAATTTAACTTCTTAAGGTTAACTCAACAAGGTTTCTCATAAGTTTGGGGATGTCTTCAACTTCAGATGACACTCTGGCTGACAGTCTCCTGTATATCATATACCCAAGTTCAAAACAGATCCTGTGCAAGCATTGCATATGCTAGGAATGCACTCGTGGGGGAAAGGGGACTCCCTAGGGGCTGTCTGTTCGGTCACCTTGTGAGTGGAGCCCTTTATCACATCTGGCAGGAGGAGAACTGGATGATAGGAAAACAACTTAGAACTTACCAGTTCAAATCAAAAGACCTGACAGTATTGGATTATGTATGAAGTGTTTAAAAGGATGCATATATACATACAGGCACATACCTCTATACACTGAACAAATAAAAAATATTTGATCCATCAAGGTCAGTGCTGAACATGAAATTCCCTGCCTTTCTTGTATCAATGCCAGGAGAGCACTCGGTGGATTACTGCTGTTCTTGGGCTTCCAAGAGACACACCTGATGCCTAAACTCACCCTCGGTGGGTTTTTTGATCTGTGCACTTCTTTCTGTAGTTTAATGCAGTCATGTTCTACAAAGAGAATAGTAGAGATGGTGCTTCGGTGTCTTGCCCTGGTAATAAACAGTATCCAGTGCTGCCCAAAAACACGTTTCTATTTTATTTTGAAAGCTCAGGCTAACATTGGTAATTGTAGAAATGGGTATGCTCACTTTTTGGGATGCATTTATGGCAGTAATAGGATGCTGAGCATTGGCAAGGCTCTACTTGGTGCACAAATACAAATATTAATTATCCATTCAGTGGAGCCTCAGTAAAAGGATGTTTCCACGTGCTGTGGAAGAGCAGAACAAAAAAGATGATTCCAGAATTAAAGAAGTTTAATGTACAAAAATAAACTAAGGTTCTAAAGCCCAGAATAAGAACAGGTCTGGTAGAAAGGATTTAATCCCAATTTTCTACCTATAAACTTATCCCTGATATGCTAGAAAAAATGGACACCTGATATGAAATACTGCATTACACATTTATACTCAGGGCAAGTACTTATTGATGACAGTTTCATTATTATCAGTAGTGAAAAAAATTCTGACATTCTCTCCAGTCCTCTGTAGTTGAGATTTGCTTGAACTGAAACAAAAAGCTATGGAAGAACTATAAAAACAACCCCATCTGTTCACTAGTTCCTGTGATATGTCTTTGTAGTGTTTATTCTGCATGGGCTTTGGAACAAAGCATAAACCAGGACTTCTCTCTGCTCCTTCAGTGTTCCTATTGGACCAGCACTCCCTGGTGCCTGTGGTTCAAACCCTCACACTGTACCCCAGGTCTGTTCATCCACCCCCTCTCCTTGTTTCCCTTGTTCATTGTGCTTAGAAAATACAGAGAGCTGCCAGGACTCTTCCAAAGAAATCTGCTCTTGATGCATCTAGCTTGAGTTATTGATTTATTTTTTTTTTATATTATTTCATATATATTGTGTTTCCATGGTGCTGACTTTCTACCTTTAAAACTTTATCATGTGGGTTCACTGCGAATGAACATTAATGGTGTGGGAGTTGGTTCCAGACTTGCATTGTTACTTTATGTTTAATAAAACAGGAGCTCAGGATTTTGCTGTCTTTAGTAGTCTCCTCAGTTTTACACCCCTTCCTTTTTTTCTCTCTTCTTTCCAGTTTTCTTATCGTTGGCCCAGGGTGTGTGGCAGTTCCTGCATCTCAAAGGCATACGGTTCTGATGGGTGTGCACATATACTTTAAAAGTATTATAATGTTAGAAATATTCCAATATTATAGTATAATATAAGGCTATTTCCAGGTTTAGAGTAATTTGAAATGCCAGAATTGACAAGCAGGAAAAACTAAAATGAGAGTTTATCACCATTTATCCTCCATCTGCAGCCAGACGATGGCATCAGCTTTTGGGTTTGTCCAAATACGTACGAAAAAACAGCCCAACTCACAGCAGACTTAATTGTCCTGGTTTGAATTGTGCCTGTCCTGTTTTAGCTTAAGTGATTAAGCCATTCCTCAAAAGGATTTGTTGTGGTTTTTTCTGCCTTCGTTCTTTGTGTCTTATTATAACTCCAGTCAGCTCTTGTGATTAGAGCAATTGTATTCCAGACTTGAGGATGTCAGAGTCACGACTGCAGAAACGAAACAAGAAAAGCAAGGCCCTTGCACTTAAAAAAAGCCACATCACTGCACAGTGCGAGCTCTGTCTGTTGTTTCTTTGCTGGGCTACTTGAGTTCCCTGCCATGCTCTGCCGGGGGCTTCGATGGATGGCAAATCTCCCTGTAACTGTGTAGGTTCACGTGGTTCTGTATTCTTGACCAGAAGGGTTGTCTCTACTCCAGTGACCCTAAAATATCTCCTCTTACTCAGAAGAAGTTAGGCTGTGCAAGGGTTTAATTTATATAGTTATTTAACAGGGTATTTCATGATTTACTTTGTCCACTGCCTAAAAGGAAGTTAATATTAGCCTAAATTTTGCTTCATTGTATTCCAGCAGAACTTGAAAAGTCGTTTGGGCTAAACAAAGACAAATCTGTACTTAATGAAGCAGAAGCATTGTTCTCATTTGTGCAAATTTTGCACTAGTTCTGAGTGAGCTGATGTGCCTACAGCTCGTGGTAAAAAAAAAACACGTTACCTTGTGCAAGCAAAGCAGCCATGGTGCACCCTCCTGCCTGCCCCAAGAGTGTCCCTGCACCCTGTGGCCAGGGGGAGCTCTGTGCTGGGCTGAATTCAGCACCCTCAGCACCACAGGCTGTGCCACCTCACGTTCTTCTGCTGTGGCAAATTCTGACGGGGTTCTTGGGCTCTGCAGATTTCTGTGTATTGTCACTTCGTACAGTCTATTAACTTCTGACTGCAGCCTTCCTAAGTTAGTAGTTTAATCTTTTCTAAGATATTTTTACTGGCGGTAAATGCTGCCCACACATAGGAAGACACAATTCTGCCCTAGACAGCTCTCAACATAAACTTAAAAGCATATTCAGAACATGTAATATAAATGGCAATACTTTAATTACTAGAACTCAGAAGAATGCAGCAAGGCTAGAGGAGTAGGCACTGTTCAGAGGGTAGGATTAGCCTCATTTGTCTGGAGATCAAAATCAAATGTTGCTTAAAGTCAGAAATGAAGAAGAAATGGATGATGTTCTTATGATCTCACCGGGAAAGCACGGCGGTCACACCCCAGGTTGGATTCTCTCTCTCTTGTATTTGTGGATACCAACTCCTCTCTCTTTTTTCTTTAGCCTATCTAAAAATTACAGAACGTAGTAATTCACACATTAGACTTTCTGATCTCTGGCACGCACTGTGGAGGTGCAAAGTATTGCTAGAACAGTGTAATTTATCAGCATTAAAATCTCTGACATATCATTCTCCCAAGGAAGCTAGTTATGAGAGCTGAAAACGGCACAGTGTGATCTCCTCCTGGTAGCAACGCACGTAAAACAATGGGAAACAGAAGGCAAGTCATGTCTTACTGCAACCCGAAATTCTCATTTCCAAATCCTGCACAGTTGTCACGTTGTGCCATACAAGGTACTGAAAGAAAGCTGTGATCATTTCCTGCAGAAAGTATTTGTTTTTTTTCCATATCAATTCCCTGTCCAGAGTTCAAAGCTATTACTGGATTTGAAGAGGTGGCTGGATAACCTGATGCCATCCTGGTGACTAGGCTGGCCAGTCTCTCGCTCCTGGGCAAAAACTGCTCACCAGTGGCATTTAGGGTGATTCTGTGATTGCATGGCTGGCATATTTTTGATCTTTTCCTCCACAGCAAACATTGGCCAGTCTCCACAGCAGGCAGCCAGTGGCCTGATCTAGCTGGAAGAACAAGAGCATGAAGAGATGATATCATGAGTATGAGGCTGATAGCATGTTGATATCATGAGTATGAGGCTGGCTGAGGTCTGAGTACCGAGGGAAACATCTTAGCAATCTTCTAGATAACGCAGGTCCTCAAATGTGCTGTTTCATAGTCATGTTTCTCTGTACTATAAAAATTCTCCAAAGGTATCTCTCACAGACAAAACACTTGACAAGGCCTTTGTCATCTTGTGTTTTGGCTTTGTGTAAGATGGTGAAGTGTATAATCTGATGGCCTGTGTTATATATATACATCATGGTATTTCAATCATGCAAATAGCTCCCAGAGCAATATTCAGTTCACATGAATGCATGTTACATACCTCGTTTGTAAGTAAAGTGGCACTTAATAAATGTGAAACACCTTTGGTTATCTAGATGTTTCAGATTCTTGATGCACTTACAAACAGGACAGTCACTTCCATAACAAGGGCTGTACAGGCTGCCGCAGGAAATTTTGCAACCTGAGAAAGACATAATGTGACCCATGAATATCCTAGGTGGGGAAGGAGTGTTTGAACAGCAGGAACAAATGACAGACTGGATGTAAGTTAGACTGCGATTATCTTCCTGCAAGACACACAAAGGGTATTAATTTACAAAAGGGAGCTGCTAAGGGCTGTGTGACCTATATCCACTCCTGAAGGTTGGCTGGAGAAACTGCTGGGACTCCTGCCTGGAGTGGTGGAGTGCTCAGTGGGTACGTCTGGGGTGCTGGCAGAGCACCCAGGGGAAACACACCCCTTCTTCTCACATTGCTTTCCTTGTGCGTGTCAAAATCTGCACTTGATCCAGTGGATATCTTACACCCTTTCCTGGGGATGGGGAAAGTGGTGTGTGTGGAACCTCAGGTTGTGCAGGGATTTGCCAAATTGGTTTTATCTAGCTAATTTATTTCTTTGGTATGACGGTGTGTAAAAGGAACACTTCTTTAGGCTTCACCCCAAAATCCTGGTCTCTCTTTAAAATGCTACCCCACTTTCTCCAGCTAAGGTGCTTGACCCACTAAGGCTGCCCTCAGATGCTGTAAGTGCTGGACACCACAGCAGTGTTATACTTTTATTGCCTTATTTAGCCAAGAGATTAAATGTAATGTTCAGATTATGTAGAACATTAACTCCTAACAATAAGCAAATAACACATTAGAAGCTTTGCTATTAAAATGTTTAGTGCTGGCTTTGCTGTGGAGCTCTACAGGAGCTGTGACTTATGTCTGTGAGGGAGGAGGCAGAGAGGAGAAGAAGGTGCTGGGGTCTCTCTCCTGTGAAGGTAGTGCCTGTCGCTGCGAGGTCGTGTGGTTTGTGCCTGCTGTGTAGGATGTTTTCACATGTAGCTAAAACACCTGAGTCTGGTGGTGCCAGCCATGGCTGACAGTCAGGGGGGTTCCAGCAGGTAACAGTCCTTGGCTGTCTCCTGGATGCTGGGGACCTGCTGGTACCTGGTGGAGCCAGGCTGGGCTGGCCGGAGCCCCGTGTTGCAGCCTCCCTCTCCTCCCGTCAGGAGTTGCAATGTGCTAGTCTTGTCTTTCAGACAGTATTTTTATGTGAGCTGATGGTTGCCAGGGCAACGGAGGCTTCGGGGAGTCTCGCGCCGACGCAGCGCCCTGGCCTCGGCGAGGCTGGGAGCAGATGTTGGCGGCGAGCTGGGGCTGCCGGCGAGGACGGCGCTGCCAGCAGCCGCACATGAAGGGAGCTGGAGAGGACAATTTGCCTGGCTGCTCGCGGGGCAGGAGGGCAGGTTCAGGGCTCGCTCGCTCTTTCTCCCTTTTTTATTGTAATTTAGTATTCTTGTCTCACCCCACAGGGGTTCCTCAGCCGTCGGCTTAAAGGCTCCATCAAAAGGACAAAGAGCCAACCGAAGCTCGATAGGAACAGCAGCTTCCGGCACATTTTACCTGGCTTCAGGAGTGTGGACAATGAAAGGTAAGGGGATGTTTCGAGGAGGGTGTGGGAGAGGGGAGGAGGATATTGATTTTCCCAGGTCTTGTTCAGTATCTTGCTTATCTTATTCAGAGCAAGCGCCACATCTGTGATACAAGTACACTTGTTCCATTGCAAGAGGCGTAATTTTAATTTGTTGGCGAGTACAGAGTGCAAGCCCTCCCTTTTTAGGTTAAATATCATGTACAGAGAAGCCTGACTGCTCTGCTTTCTTTTCCCCAATAAATCCTAAGTTGATGCACCAGCATATAAATAGCACATAGATGCAGCAGCCAGAGCCGACTGATGCGGGCGAGGGAGGGAGGGGAGGGATGCTGACACACTGGACTACATTGAACGTTTTACTGAGTTACACATCGTAGGGACAATAACAGAGAACAATAACAACCATAATCTCCCCAAATCCCTCTCTCCCCCTTCTACACACGTACGTCTTCAGCGGAGCCACTGGCTGCTGTCACTGCACCGAGATGGATTCTCGGCGTGTGGCCGAAGCTGCTTTTTCTGTCTGAGCCATGACAGGATCTTTCAGTCCAGAATGGATGTGTTGCAGATGGCTCAGATGAAGGTTTTGACATGGGCTGGCCACTACTGGGGCAAACTATGAGCAAAATAAAGGGGAAATGAGACCTTGGGTTTATTCTCAGTTAGAAAGTAAAGTAGCTCTTTAGTGGATTTGCATGTCTGCATGTATGTGTGGATTTATGTCAGCGAGTGTACGAGACAGACACACATTGTAGGTAAATTTATGTGTAAATTCACATGCAGATCAAGGTCGTGGTTGGGTAAGGCAGACTCCATTACCAACCACAGGAACAAACTAGTGGTGTGCTTCCCAAAGGAAGATCTTTCAACCTTCTGTGAATCATCTGGGGGAATGACACAGAGTGTTGAACTGCCAGGAAAAGTCTGTGTCTGAAAACCACGCCAAATTGGAGATGTACTGATGTAACCATTTTGTAGCAGTGGCATTTTAAAATATCAAATGATACTTTAGCATCCATTGAGTAAATGCTTCCCTGTTGAAAGCAATGACAACTTTGACTTTGTTGTAGCTGTCCTCATTCCTTGGAGGGGCTGTGAATTTCTGAAGCCCACAAATGACAACTGTCAATCTGGATTTCTCCTCACCTGACCTATCACAGCCTCCTAAGCTTTTCCCTTCTGCATTCTGCGAGTGAAAGGATTGTGCTGGTCAGTGCAGGGTAATATTTCAGGGGTTACTCTCTGGGAAGACGGAGTTGGTTGGATTCCTGTGCTGCAGTTTTCACAAGCGCTCGAAGCAGGGCACTGTGTTCCGTACGGAAGACGAGCGATGGGAATCTGCCTTCAGTGCTGCTCACAGAACAGGCAAATTAGACAGTGATTTCTTTCTACCTAGATGAGTTTTGTTTCTTTCTGTGATCTGGCAGTTTAGGACATGGGAATTAAATATTTTGGCCAGCCCTGCAGCCAAAGTCATCCTCCCAAATTAAACTTGTAATTTCCCTGCCCTCCCAGTGCGGGAGCCCTGGAGCTTGCTGGGCAGTGTCCTTTCAGACAGAGCCAGATTACTGCTACTTCTCTTTAAAGAGATGCAGTGGATGGCTGTAGTGCATTTTCAGTGCAGAGCTGAAAGGGTGGGTTGGAGGAGAGGTAGCATTTGGCAGCGTTGACTAAAACCCCAGGGACTGCTTATATGAGTATTTAGAAACTGAAAATGAAAGGCTTCCATTAGGCAGGTATCACTTCATCTGTGGTACACAGACATGCCCTGATCTGGAGACTGTCTGACATGAGGTAGCTTCTGACAGCAAGCTTTTAGTCCCCTAGCTTTGAGAGTAGTGTCAGATCTATAATGTAGGCAAGTATCCTGCAGAAGATCTTGGCCTTAGGTACTGTTGCCCTCAGAGAGGTAAAAGAAAAGCAGCAGCTGGGCTTCTCAGTCATGCATCGAGGTTTTGGTGATGGAAGAGAATTTTATCTTCCTGAGCATTCCCATCCACATCTGCTAAAACACACAATGCACTCCTGTATGTGAAAGGGCTGGAGTCTTTTAGATCCCTCTCGTGCATTTTCTGCTGTGCTTCCTTGGCTTTCTTGAAACCCAAGAACTGTTTCAAAGAAGCATCTGGTATTGGAATATTTGCCTCTTAAATATTTGATTATTGACTCCATCTTGTATCCAAGCTGATTGTTCACAAACCATCCTTTGCTCATGGATGTAACCATTGTGACAGCGCTCTGTCCTGCGGCTCGTGCAATGTCTGTGGGAGATGCCCTAGCAAAAACAAATAGTGCAATAAATGCAGTTGTAACACTGCGGGCTGAAATACTGAGCTGTAGTAGATCATAAATGCTTCTGTTACTTGGCTTCTCGTATCGAAATTGGTCCTGTGTCGTGCCTCTTAGTTTATTTTTCCTGTTCTTGCATGTCCTGTTTATCCTGTGATGCACAGCAGATCCACGTGGATGTGTGCAGTGTGCACACACATGTATGGGCAGCTGGCTGGGTGACCGTGGCGTGGATGTAGAGCAAACATATCTATGCTTTTTACCCTCTGTTTGATTAATGCATGCATTTAAATACATCATGCAAATTAAAAATGGAAAATTATTACCTCCTACAATAGTAAGAAATTTGTACAGGGTGAGTTTTATAACAAAGGAAATAGCATTAAACATGGGAAAAGTCCCAGAATGTCTCACTGGCATCAGTTCAGAATCACCTTGTTAGCTTTGTGCCAGTAGAGTATCTTCCACTGGCATCAAGAGAAGAGCCAGGGTTCAGTGGAGTCTTGCAGAGCTGCTCTTCTAAAGCGTGGCCATTGTGTCCTGGGAGGAGCTGACAGCTCCAAACTGGTGGTTGGAGGGGGTTCTTTGCCACCTCCCAGGGTCCCACGTCCATTGCCAGGCAGCTCTTTGCGGTTCTGCCACGGCATGTGCGTGTATGTTCGGAGCAACTATGAAAGCTTAGAGAATTCTGGTTTAGTAAAACCTTGGCCAACTGTTTTTTCTCCGTAGAGAACATCTGAGGAATTGCTCAAAGTTGTATATTAGAAAAATACATTGATTGTAGTCAAGCAGAGCTTATGTCTGTAGAAAAAAACATGGTTGTTTCTCCTTGTATTGGATTTTTCATTGACTGAGACGTTTAGTTTGAAAAAAGGTGGAATAAGGGGTTTGCATTAACTTTAGTAAATTACTGTGGAGTTCATTTTGGAGTAGTTGGCTGAATTTTGCTAGTCTTTTGCATACTGCTTTTTTTTCTAGGAGTCCTGTTACAGTAACAGGAATAAAATCCTTGATTGTGAATCAGACCAAGTGTACCTGGTGTTCTCTGCGAGAGGCGCATGGATCTGAGAGCATCAGTTTATATAACTGAGGTTTGAAGGAGGGTTATGGAAGGAGTGCTCCTTTCCATTTGCTGGCTCGTCAGATTGCTCGTTAGAGCTAAAAAGGGCTCTGTTGAAGTGGCTTTTTCTGAACAATGTCTCCTGCATCCTGGTTTCTCACAGCAGCTAACAAAGTGTTTATCATGGAGCGCTGGATGTTTGTCTTTGTAGCGGCCTCTCTGGAATCAGCCACAAATGAAGCATTTGGCAGATGGATTTTTCTTAATTGGACCCACATTTCTCCTACAAACCTTGTGCTGGAGAAAGTTTCTGGGTTGGGCTTTGGGCAGAGGGAGCAGAGCCAGAGAACTGAGAGAAGGTTCTTCTGCAGTTGCTAATTGCTGTTGTTAGGGAATTTCTGATTGTTTTCTTGTTGTAGTGGCGCTCTCAGTCCCTGTGATCACTTCGTTACAGTAAGCTTGTAAAAATAATTTCTGACAGTTTGTCAGGAATTTAGAAAGTCCATTTATATGGATGTTGGTTTTTTTTAAAACCTAAATACATGAACTTGGTCCCATCTCCTCTGCAACGGGCAAAGACTGCCATGGTTTTACAGGAGCCCTGAGGGGCTGGGACACAGTGTCACCTCGTGGGACAAAGTCCCTCATGGGACTTTCTTGATTTGAAGGACAATGGGTACTCGTGTAACTCTGTATACCAGTGTAATCCCCACGTTGATCATTCCCAGGGACACTCCCTCAGTGCACCTAGAGTTCATTTAATGCTAAGGGACTCTCAATTACTAACATTTATGATTATTTTGCAGGGTTTTTTTTGTAATTCCAGAAGATAACATTCTATTTAAGATTTTTCTTGGCACTACAAAAGTCTGAGCATATGGTTGATTGTTAAATGAGCCTCAGCCTTGGAAGGGGTGAAGCCGGGCACTAATAACAGCAACGACTTGCACTACTGCTCCTTCCTCTTTTAACTACTTTTTTATTTTAATCCTCTAAAAATTTTTTTCCTATAACCCACTGAGGGAAGAGAAAGTGTACAAGTCATGTACTGCAGTGCATTTAATTCCTAATCTAGTGCTAATGCAGTCTGCTGTATGGGTTTTCAAATGGTCATAAAGCTTATTTTGAGGGAATAGGAGAGCATCAGTAACTGCACTCTTACAGTAAACTTAGTTTGTGAGTTCTTTTTAGATCTAATTATAATTTGTTTCTTCCCAACAAACCTGATATGCCAAATATTTTTAGGCCTGATGAAATTGGTTAGGTTTGATGACAATATAGTGAGTGCTGCATTACAAAGGATGAAGGAGTGTCTGTGTTTCCTTTGGAAAGAGGAATGACTCATCCTGCAGAACTGGGACACGGGCAGACCCCAGGATGCACGAAGGGCTTTCAGATCTCTCTGAATGACTGCTGGAGAGCGTGCGTTCACTTCTGGCTCCTTGCTTAAATGGCATTAGCCAGTGGAGCTTTCTAAGTAGGAGGACATAATAGTAGGTGCAGAGTGAAGGGTGACACTAACAGCATGTGAAGCACAGCACAGGGGCCTCTGCTCTTTGTGATAATGAAAATATTTTGAGGAAACACTGCTGAGTTTCTACAGGGAAACCATTCAGCACTCTCAACAATCACTGAAATGCAAAAGAAAACATTTTGCCAAGTCAGGAAGGGGAACATCCAGCAGGTAACAACGTCAGCTTTCTCGTGCAGTGGGCAATGCCTGTTCCCACTCCCCCCAGCCAGGGAACAAACAGAGGTGGCTGCAGGATTCCAGGATTGAGCATACAGTACCTGCAGTGAGATCAAGGCTACCTTGTCCTGCAATATGCAAATCAGCCTTTTAATGGGGTTCCTTTGCAAAATATTTCCTGAATCAGAAAGTTAATTACTGATCTCTAATTAATGGCTATGTTAAGAGGCTAGAGTAAAATCAGAGAACTGCTTTGAAGGAGAGATGCAGGAGGAAATTACTGGTTCTCCCCAGAAACTGTTATGTTCCTCATCATCTTCTCATGGTAGCAGCAAGCTTAGAAACTGATATTCAAATATTTTTAAAAGGATAATGCTCTTAATGGAAAGAGGGGATTTTGAGGGGGTTTTTTGGGAGACATTGAAACAAAACAAGTAATCCTTTATATGGAAGAAAGACTAATACTCTGCTTTGTAAAAATAACATCCAGTTCCCTTAGGTGGTTTGGGTTTCTGTCGGGTTAAGAGTGGTATTTATCACCCTTTGGATTCAGGCTGGTGCTGCTGGTCAGAGCTGATGGTGGGGGCACCTGGAGCAGGAGTGTGTATCACACTGGGTGTGGAGTCCTCGGTGTCGGTCCCCCTGGGCACGGAAGGTTGCAGACCCATTGCACCGGGCTGTGTGGAGAGAAATATTTGTTATAAAGCCCCCTTCAGTGACACTCTGCTCCTCGTGGCTAAAGCCATTTAATAACCCCGAGAGGGGCAGAGGCAGACTGAAAACAATGTGGGGCCTTTCAGCTTCTCCCAAGGCAACAGCAAGGTCTCAGCCATTCCTCCTGTTAAATTGGCTTTGTTACACACACATATATACATTTTTCCACGTGCATGTGAATCTGTGATTTGTATCAGAGGCTACCTAAGGTAAACATATTTGACATTCTCAAAGAAATACATAAACACTTCCCCTTACCCTACAGAGTCAAGTTAACTTCCTAATTGAACAGGGAGGTAGTGTCTAATATCTCTCAGTAAAAGACTATATTAATTCCTAGAAATTTTCCAAGCCACAGTAAAATGCCAAGGGAAGGGCTGAAAGGTTGGAATCATTTTAATAGCCACCTTGATGGTCCCTAACAGCCCAGTGCCCCACAGGGTTCAGCTCACGCTTCGACTCCGCTTGGAGTCGTGTAGCAAAATTATAAAATCCTTCCTGCTTTGGCATATGCAGCACTACCGGGATAATTGGCTTCATGCATCTTACAATTAGCTTGCAAAAATATGTTTTGCATTGCTGACCTTTTCTGTATAAGCAAGGCCATTGTTTCACTGTCCTGCTTAATTACAAAATATAGTGTTGTGTGAGGATAGAGATGACATCGTTGTATCGCTGGCTTTAATTTGACGAGACATCATAATGGGGAGTTTTCATACTGAGGGCACTGAATTAGTGTAGCGTGAAGCCACATTTCTCTAAACCTACTAAATAAGGAGAAGTTAATTTTATGCTCTATCTTTTTGACGTTTGTAATCAGAGCATTGTATTACAGCTGCAGATGGTTAGCATTTGAAGAATGTTTGGTAAATGCCGACAATCGGCGGGCATTGTTTCTGCAGAGCAGGTTGATTAATGGGGAGAAGGATGCTTTCCTTCATTTGACTGCTCGCATGGGCTGAATGCATATGATTGACTCATCTGGCTGTTGCCTGGCAGACAGGGTGCTGTGGTGCATCAGTGTACACCTCAGGGTTACAAGGTCTGTGCCTGTCCTTCCAGCAGAGGCTCTGAGCCAGCGTGACAGTTACGGTGCAGCGTGGCTGATGGTGCCTTGATGTTCTTCGGATCGAAGGCAGACACTGCTACCCCACTGCATTAATGTTTTGTTTCCAAACAGACCATTTATTCTGACTTTGCCCTGGTGAGATGTTTCTGTGCGTGAATTTCGGTGCAATTACATTAGCATTATTCTTCATGTCAATAAACTCAGAGGAAAAAAAAAGAGAAAGAAAGTGCCATCACTACATCTTTTATACCAGAGAATGCTTTCTGTTAGTTCTAGATTCTTCTGTTTGCCTTTTCAGTTATTCTCTGTTTACAATAAAAACTAAGATACTTCTATCCCAGGCTGAAACATTCTGGCACACAATAAAAACTGCTCATGATGAAAATATTAGTTTTAAAGGAAGAGGAACAGTCTGGCTTTCCCCAGCCCACTGTCTCCTGGCTGTGTGTCCCCCTTGCAGCACATCCCATCAGCACACAATTCTAGGAAGGTCAGCGAGTTGATTCAGTGGGAAATTATTATTTAGGAGGGTGGCTTTCTGCTTGGTCAGGGCACCCAACCGACTCATGGGGCTGCAGAGTAATGGGAAGATGGCAGAAAAAGGGCTTTCCCTTCAGTGGCAGCATGTGGTTGCATTTCATGAGATCTAATGCCAAACTGTACTCCTGGTTCTGCCCCTGGTGCTGGGAGGTGCAGGGCAGGGATGTCTACCCGGCGTCTGCCTCAGCTCTCCAGCTTTCAAACTGGATTTTCCCATCTCGTAGGAGAGGTACATTGCTTGATGGATCAAATTTTTCCGTCCTCTACTCTGTCATTTCTACTGGCAATTAGTACTAGCAACAAATGCCTTCCTCTCATGGAAGGAGGAAATGTTTAAAACCAAGTTTCGCTTTGTTCTTTGTTGAAACTCTGCAAAACCTTGATTGGGAAAAGCGTGTGAGTGACACAGAGTTGTAAGAGAACATGTAACGAGCGAGGTGGGCATGGTTTCCCAGCCTTTGTTCAGAGCTGGCAGACGCAGATGTTTGACATGTATATCTTGTTATCCAATTTCATATTGCAGTGGTCGTGCACAGAAACCCGTTGATTGTAGCTGGAGGCAGCCGGCGCGTTGAGCTCGCTGCTGGCAGTTCCTTGTACAGAGCACTGGGTATAATGATGTTCAAGACTTGTGAATGTAAAATAACTATGTCAAGTTCATCCATCAGCTGGGAGGGAAGAAAAAACAGACCGAGGAAAAATATGTTCCTCTGTCCTTCCTCCTTGCCATGCTCTTTAATAATGGCTTATGATATGGAGCCTCTTCTTAAACAATTATTAGGGACATTTCAGGTAGCTTGTTCACGTATGGATATGTTCATATGATGCTGATGATGTGAACTTGTTTACCTGGTTGGCAGTGGTTATAATTTTAATTTTCAGTACAACTACAGAATGTCTCACTTAGGTTCTCTTCAGCAAAATTCAGGTCAGGTGTGATGGAAAAAAAAAAAAGGCAAAAACTGATTTTAATTGAGTTAAACCAGTGCATTTTATCTGGAATTAAAATATAATTTGTTTAAAATAACTTAACTGATTTGAATTGAAGCCAGAAATCTGAATTTAGCTTTAATCCACGTGTGTTATATAAGTAATTATATGAGGCAGGGATGTGGCGTGCATCGTACGTGATTGATGGCGTGCAGGAGGGTGGCATTCATTCACAAAGCCGTGTCAATGCATTAGCAATTAGAAAGCCATAGGTATTCCCTCCGACTGTCCCCTTTGCTCACATTTACAAATGTCTCTGGGATTACACTGGCCCTGTACAATAGCCCCCATGCTCCACTGCTGGTACATGAGAGATTACACACATCCCCTGTTTGAACCATTCAGTGGCTCTTCCCCATAGGAGTCCCTCTGCAAAGTAATCCTGCGGTACTTACCAAATGATTTACATAACTCTTGTATGTACCTTGAATAATTAATATTTTGCTGTCCTTGCTGCGTGGAGAGATTTGTTCTGTTATGGATGTGTTTGTTGCTATAGAGCAACACGTTAAATGATATATACACACAGAGAGAGAAGGGGAGAAGGATTTCTATATTGATTTTTTTCCGTGAGAACAATTTTTTTTTTAAATGGATTGCTTCTGAGAATTGAAATGAAAGGCTGAGGGCTGCTATGAGCTCATCTTGGAATCTGTTGTTTGTCCTCTGCCTGGCTGTAATCCTCCTGGGCACTAACGAAGGCCGAGCACCGTCCTGTCAGGACGTGGATGCAGGCTCTCTGTGACTGGGCTGTGACACGTCCCTGGCGAGGGGCAGCGTGCGTCCCGTGTCACCGCCTGGGCAGCGTCGCGCTGCACGCCGGGCTTCCCTCCCGGCACAGGGGGGACACGGACGCTGTGGAGACTTTTCTGGGTTATGCAGTTCTTTTGAATCTGTAACATGAGAGTCTGGATTTTGTGTGTTTGTGTGTGTGAGATGTTTGGCATTCTGAATCACAATCTTGCTGAATGATTTTAGTCCTGGCTATTGCTGAAAATCAGTAAGAAGATAACTGAATTCAAGTTGCCAGTTGCTTGAATTGGGTGGCACTTGGATCAAGAGGTTTGTCTGAGGGCTGTTGTGAAGGGACAAGGCATCTGCAGTACGTAATTTCTCCTACATGTTCGTGTTCTGAGTCAGTAGACAGGTATAAAATTGGGCTCTTTGTGATCTCTTTTATTATAACTGTTGTGCTCTCGGAAGATCAGGTTTGCATGGTTTGAAAACCATGTTGCAGCATTTGTTGTTTCTTTTGATACATGCTGAAATGGTTGCTTTAATGCTGTACTTTAATAGTTTTAATCCCTGATGACATCGTTCCTGATTACCCTCTATTGGGGCATTTTCACTATGCCCTTTACTACTGCTGCAAGGGAAGGTGGAAGTGTGGGTTGTTTGTGCAGTGTCTGTGTTGGCCAGCAGAGAGGGTCTGACCAGCCACATGTTATTAGTGAGTGACACCAGGCTGCATGCATGGGAGTGCTGTGGTGGGTGCTGGACACCCAGAGGTGCTGATGGGAGTCACTGAGTGCTCACTGTGCCTTTCCTGACCTGGACACTGCATCTGCAGAGGCTCTCTGCACGAAACCTCTCCAGCTCACCCAGAATTAATTATTCACTGGTCATCACTCAGACCTTATGGATTAGGGAGCAGGGAGGAGGGTTGGCAGGGGGTGGATAGGAGACAGAGTAATTTGGATTGCAGTTAGAATTTCATTTCTTTCCTTACTCCCTGTTTGCTTAAATTGGAGATTGCATGTTAGAACCTTGTTAGAACCAAACAAGGATTTCTATTTTTTTATTCCCAGCAGTGAAAGTCCCCAGTGCACCACAAACTAGCAACTCCACTATAGTCTTTGAGCTTCCCAAAGAGCTGAAACCCTCGGTCCGTTTGAGGAGCTGAAACACCAAGGGAGAAAGTTTTGCTTAGGAAGTGTTGCAAGGCAGCAGCAGTGCCCAGTCTGCCAAAGCAGGAACACTTCACTGCCCACCTCCTACCCTCACGACAAGAGCATTTAGACATTGTCTCTCTCCATCCATTATCTTCCCTGTTCTAACTCCCTCAGCGTGCTCCTTGGCAGGAGCCTTCTCCGGGGATTGCAGCTGTGGCAGATCCATAATGGATCCTGCAGCCTGCCTGGGTAAGCAGCCCTGCAGCAGACAAGGTGAACCCCAACCCTCCAGGTGCATCACCCAGGCACACAGAACATAATTTTAAGTTTATGTTACAAAAATGTTAGCCATCAGTTGGAAGTCTGCTTCACTGGTGAGATTGTGTCTCATGTGGAAACCTCCAGGGGCTTTCTTGATTACACCAGTAACCACAGTCTGGGTCACACTTTGCAATAATTACCCTGATGTCTGAGAGGTTGTTAGAAAGTCCCTAGAGGAAGGGGCCCAGTTGCATTGCAGAAGAATTTAGAGGTATATGCTGGCAAACCTTCAGCACTTAGAGATTTATTTAAGTTAGTTCTTTTAATTGCTTTCTTGCATCCCTATTCTATTCTAAGCTCTGTGAGCCATCTAGGGAAGAAAGTCTAGCTAAAATTAATCTCCTCAATCCTCCTTCTTTTAACTAGTTACTCCTGGCTCCATTTACACAGACATTTGAGCCCTACAGAGTGGGTGATAATTTTAAGTGTTTAACATGTTCTAACAGAACATATAACTTAGGCAAAATCATCAGCTGCCTTCTGCATTTGATTTAACTCCCATCCCTTAAATGTGGCTTATGATCTTTGTATAACACTGCTGCTTCCCAGGACTGTTGGCAGCTTCTGTGATATGCTGTATTCATAAAGCAATTCCGGGTCCTTGAGTGAAACCTGCAAGAAAAGGGCAAAGAATTATTTGTCTTTTTTTTTCTCATTATCATGGCCCTCCTGTACCTGTTCTGACATGCACTGGAGACTTTTCTTACTTGATGCCTTTATATCTAAAACTGTATAAACCAAGGCAGGGCGTCTTGCCCTCCTTAGATAAAGTCACTCATGCTGAAGCCATCACTTTGTTAGCCTTCATTCACACCACAGACAGAGCCACCACGTACCCCCAGTTAGAGCAGACGTTCGGGTTGTTCTTCCCTGACTCCAGAGCTTGGTTCTCTCTTCTGAATGTTACCCAAAGCCTCATTGGCTTAAAAAATAATAGTCCTGTTGGAGTCTTGTGAAGTTTTTGTTCTCAATTACATCTTGTTTCAGTGAGTTCCACAGACACAGGGAGATCTATGATACATAATTTATATCACTAATGTTTTTTAATCTGTTGTTAGTAATCTTTCATCTTTATTATCTATTCCTTGGCCATTTTAGTAAAAGACAGTAAATAGAGGCAGGCTGTTTATTTCTTATTTTACTGTGCTTTATTTGCTGATAATTTGCAAAGGGGACATTTGTCATGTCATCTCTCCTTGTCCTTCCAGCTAAGGGGACTCCTCTTAGACTGTTCTCCATGCTTTATATCACTTCTCGAGGCTTTCTCTAATAAATGTATTGCACACTGGTGTGTATGTTCTGTGCATCTGCTCCTTTTCCCTCCCCAGAAGGGAGCACTGTGAACGGTGCTGGTGGCTGAGAGCAAGAGCATCGGGGACCTTAGTGTCACGGCTGTGAGTGCCTGTGGTGGGTGCCACGGCTCAGTGGCATTTCAGACACGTGGAAGTGGTGTGGCCCAAGCAAAGCAGAGGGATGAAGCGCTGTGTCTGAGCACACTGCTCTGAGTTAGCACCCAGAAGGGTGCAGGATGCCTCCCTCCTGCTCCCTTCTCATGTCCACTCCCCTGGGACCCCCATCCAGGGCACAGCTCTCCAGAGCAGGAAGAGCAGCAGCAGGGACACAGCTCCAGGGCTGCCATGGGGACACAGCTCCAGGGCTCCCACGCCACCAGACGCTACCTCAGCCCAGGCACAGCACAACCTGCTGCTGCCTTTACTCCACCCTCCCTTTCCATCTCTGAGACTCCTCATCCCTTCTTGTCTCAGAGGAACAGATCCTTTTGTTAAAATGAAGTGATAGAGAGTCAGCATTGCACAGAAGAAGGAGTTATAAAATAATGGGGCTAATAAGCATGTAAAATAACCTGACTGTACCAGAGTGCAGTCTATGGAACAGCAGCTGCAGCAAATATATTCAGGTTATCAGTGTGTGGCTATTTTGTGCTGAGAGGGCTTAGGTGTAATGAGAGTGACTGCATCACGGGAGCGCTGGGCAATGAATAGTGACATTTTCCAATAACAACTTTTAGAAATGAAAGAAATCCTCTGTGTGAACGTAGCGCTGACTGACAGCTTGGGGATCTCCTCTCTGCCCTCACAACAGGCACTGCACGTGTGGTGGTGGCAGCTCCTCCACTGCCTCCCACCACAGAGACCTCTGTGAGTGGCACTTGGGTGCTTGCCCCCACTGTGGGTGCAGTGAGCAGGGGCAGTGCCTCTTTGAGGATTAGGTTTCTGCTGCTGAGAATTGGACTCAGGTCACCAGGCTGGTTCCAGGCAACCAAATGGTAACTCCTCATTGCTTTACTCCTGCACAACTGCCTGTGGTTTGAAGACCCATCAATAATTTCTTGGACTAACTGACCTGGCCTTGGTGTCCTGAAACTCAGGTTAGATTTATTTTTCTTAAATTAAAACAAAAACAGGACTAAATAGTTCCACCAACCCAATCATAAGTTTGAAGGTTTTGGAAGAATCAAATTCCCTTAAACATTTAAGATCATTCCAGAGTCCTGGAACTCACCCAGCCCATTGTCCCCCCTGGGTCCCAATCAGCATGTGCCATTCTTGCTCCTGACTCCAGTAAGTGACAAGCTAGAGCAACCTGGCAGTGTTTTCTGAATAGGATGAGTGCTGTACCACCTGCATCTCTGGCATTTTTAGTTTCTGTGTGATGTCTTAAAACCACAGACCTTGTCACCAAGAAGCTGCAAAAGCATCACTCAGCTCTGAGTAGTTTTTCTGGACAATTTTCTTCCTTTTTTTTTTTTTCTTTTTTTTTCTTTTTTTCTTCCTTTCTATAAATGTCAGTGTATAAAGAATACAGGGTTAAATTTGATTTGTGCTGTTGGTATTTGGTACATAAACAACAACATTGTTCAGTACCAGTAAAATACACTGGAGAAATGGACTCCTCACTGTGTTCATCCTTATGATGGAGTTAAACAGATCTTCTCTACCCATTGTATATCTCTATGGAGATTAGGGCAGGTCAGCTGTTGGAAACAGGGATTAGTAAACTCTTCCTCTAATAAATATTGTGAACTGACATTGCAGCTATTCCTATAATCTGACCATTGTTTACAACTATTTGTAAACCTTAAAAATTATACTCTCCGCTGAAAAATCCTCCGAGAATTCATTATTTTTTTGTTGAAAAATTGAGTGACTGATCACCTGACCAAAACAAGAAAGAAGTCAAATTCAGCAGTTTGTGAAGGTTGCTCAGGATGGGGTGTTTTCTCCAGTGACTGTTTCTACCATTTGTATCAACAAGTACACTGGAAAATGTTTTCTCTCAGTCCTGTCTCTAGCTCTGTGTACTGGTTTGTTGTGCTGCTTGTGAGGTCTGGGAGCTCCAGTTTTTCAGTGTCGTGGCATCCAGTTCATAGCAGCCTTGTCACAAAGGTTCTACATGTCCCTCCCATGGCCAGCTTAATTTTGCATTAACTAGAAAGAGAACCAAGGAATTGCTAGGAATTTTTGGCAGCAGCAGCCCCTTTTCCTGGAGTCTCTTTGCCCTTTTCCATGCTACAAGAGGTCACGTTATTCCGTGTCAGTAAGCTTGCAGGAAAATGGAGCCTTTTTGTTGTGGTCATCAGCTGCTGTCTGTCACGGAGCTGTCACAAGCTGAGAATCTGCTCAGTGCTAAACTGTGAGACTGCATAATTCCAGGTTACCCGCCCCGCCCGCACGCCAAGCAGGGAGCTGGGACGTAGGATGCTGGGGGAAGCCGGCGCTGTGCAGCTCTCCTCACTGCTGGTCCCCACGAAAGGAATTCCTGCTACTTGAGTAACACACAGCTCTGCTGTGCAGTTTTCTAGCGAAGGTGGGGAGCAACGTGGCTGGGTTTGCTGTGAGCTTAGGGAATCTCTGCTGTCACCACTCTCTAACCACTTGCAAAGGTGGTGACTGTTCCCCACGTCATGTCTGACCCTCCTTGTTTCCCTGCGTGCCAGGGAGTGGTTTTCCACAACAACAATTGGCAATTACAGCTCTTCTTTTAAACAGCATGAAAATAAAGCTGACTGCTCCCACGCTGGACTCTGCAGATGGGCAGTGTTTGAATCCTGCTTGAATAATCACTGACACTAAATATAGAATTGGGGGAAGACGGCGGGGCTGTGTCCGAGGAGGCACCAGGGCTGTGTCGGGCGAGTGCTGGAGTCCTCCACACAAACCCAGATGCAGCAAATCCGACTCATTTCTCCATTGTGATTTCTGCTCTTCGCTTTGTCTCTGTTTTTCTTCCCCTTTGCTGCCTTTGCACTTCCAGTTCGGGCTCTCGTAACAGCGATGGAGTAAGTGCTTGAATGGCTGGAAAATCCTTTCATAGCAAAGATGTGATTGTTTCTTATTTACTTTATTTTTGGTTAATATGACTGGAATACAAATGGGGCTTTGATGCCTAAGGGCCTTGCATTCTTAGAGTAATTCCTTATGACACGTGTCAGGCTCTGTTTTATTCAGGTGGGTGGTATGATATTAAACAATAAAGCAAGCTTGCATTTCCCTGCAACTGTATTTATATGCACACTCCCTGGCTCAGAGGTGCTTATTAGTGGAATGTCATATCCACACTGGCTATACCTAGCCTGAAACATTCTGCAAATACCGTGTGGGCTGTAAGAGAAACCATCTTAAATCAAGCAGATAACCTAACACCCAAGTGTCCTTTCTGCCTTATCCTTTGTCCAGGCAAGGATGAGGCTGCAGGAGATGTTCCTTAAGTAATGCTCGAGGTGAAACACTCGTGTCTGAATGGAATATTGATTTTCTAATTGCTGTGCTGCTGTTAAATGAGTCGTTAGTGGGGAGTAGGGGGAAAGCAAACTCAAATATGTTGTAAACCAGCTTTGGTTCATCTCTGCTAAACACACTCAGGGTGTTAATGTGTGAAACTCAACAAATGGAGTAAGGTGGGTTTTTTTTGTATGGCACAGACACAGGGAGAGCAAATGAGACTCAGCAGTGGGACAGGCTTATTCTCTCACAGGCACAAAGCAGATCCTCACACTGTGGCTAGGGAGGAAAACAAATTGCCAAGCAGTGGCATCTTACGCAATAGTCCCCAGGAGGTGGGTCAGTCGCTCTGAATCATCCTGCCTGGTCTGTCTGAGCTCCTGCAGGCTCTCAGAGCGTAGCACGAGGCTGTCTATTCCTCAGACACAGGCAGCAGGAAAGTATTTTTGTTTCCCTGGTATGTATTTGGTGCTCTATGAAAGTGGCCAGATGAGCAGTCCCTTGTTTAGCCATGGCAGCCGCCTTCATCGCAAAGAATCTTCTCGAGACAATAGAAATAACTATCAGCTATGCCACATCTAGCTGATAAATAATATTCCTTAATATAGTTTCAGAAAATACAGCATATGTTTATGTATTTAAACACATCCTCTCAGCAGAAAAATAACTTCTTCATTTTTCTGAAGATTAAAATGCCAAATCAACTAATTACTTTTCTTTGAAAACCTCTACCACATAAAACACATACTCTCTCAGTGAACTAAATTTATTTCTATTCAGCCATTAATTCTTTATAGCCCATAATTTGCAGAACAACAAAGCTAGTTGAAAAACAGCTTTCTGAATCAGAAAGAAATATGTTGGCATGGAAAAGATGAGGCTGGGGTATCAGGGGGGCGAGGGGCAGCCCTGGGAGACTGAATGGGGAATCCTTCCTGCTAAGGTAAGAGTGAGAGCCAGGTACATGTCCTAGGAGAGGGGGTGTAACTGTGTACAGCACTGTATCTTCCCCAAGCCATTGGATGCTCACTAGTGTTACTGCAGCTCAAGCCCATGTATGTAATTTAATTAGGTGCCATGACCTTTTCTTTTGGGAGGCTTTTCCATCGGCTTAACAGTATTTGAAATTTCTCCAAATGGCTCTGTTGGTCTCATTTGCATTATTCTTGCAAGGTTTTTTTTTTTTTTTTTCTTTTTATTAGGAGAGTTTAGAAAACTAATAAAATTACATTAGGGTTCTTCCAGTACGTGCGTCATTGACTGGAACTGAGATCCCAGTAATGAAATTGGAAATTGTCTGCCTCTGTTTTGGGGCAGTAATATGATGATGATAGAATAAGCCAGGCATATGGTACAAAACTGCTGGGTTTTGGCAAATAAATGAGATGTTCTGAAAGACTGTGTTGGCACCTGGGGACAGACAGGACCTGGAGGGTCTGGGGTGGCTGTGGGTGGGCTTCCCACCATGAAGTCTTTGTGGCTGAAACCCCAAAGGGACTTCCAGTGATAAACATGAGCAATGAATGTGTACACTGGAGTGATGCTTCTCTCTTATGTTGGATTTTAGGTGAGATCGCAGGCTCTGCCTCCAAAGCTGTGTTTGCTGTGTGTTTTTATGGAAATCTTCTGTTTGTTCCCTGAAATGGGAGTCTCTCAGACACTGAATAAATGCAGGCAGAACTAGCAGGGAGGTGTTACAGCAGAAGAAACAGAAACAGAGTCTTAAACAAATTAAAAGGATGGTAATTAACCAAATGAATTTCATCCTGGAGATAATCAGATGAATACATTTAGAAGGAAAATAATCCCAATTCTCAGAAAACAGTAATTAAAATATACTCATTTTTGGGAATGGTTAACAAGCTTCTTTGGAGGCAGCAAAGTAGAATAAAGCCATAATGGCTGCTCTTTGGGATGGTGTCTGACGAGGCCCTGATGTGTGATCTAAACGTAGCCCCTCGGTAGGATCAAATTCAGAGTTTGGGAAAAATCTCTGAATAAGTTCTTGAGAAGCTGAACGGAGCACAGAGAGCAGGCAGGTCGACTATCTAGGTCGGTCGAGAGAGAACAAAGGATGAATTTCATAATCACATGTCTAAAGGGTGTCAACAGTGGGGAGGTGAAGGAATTTAGGGTGGATAATTGACAGATAAACGTGGGACAAGGTGGGAAGATGCAGGCATCAGGAAATTACCTACGCACGTCAGTGTGTCAGTCCGGAGCTGCCTGGAGAAGCAGTGAAAGCTCTCCCGTTACTGACACGGTCCTTGAGGATGTGCTGGAGGAGTCAGTCACCCAACAGGTCTCTTCTGCTTTCCGTTAGCACCTGAGGATCCCAGTCAGGGTCTGAGAGCAGGGAGATTATGGAGGAAAGGGAGGTCGGGGGGAGGAGTGGGAGAATGTGTCGGTGCGTGGTGTTTGAACATCCTAGCCTGGGTGCAGTGTTTTGTTCTGTGGCAAATGTTAGCTAGGTGTGGTGGTCTTTGGTTTGCCTTTGCATTCTCTTGTATAAGCCTCAGATGTTGTCTTTCATGGACAAAACTAGGGATGGATTATGGCCACAAAATATTGACTTGTGCCAATGCATGGAAAGTTAAAAAGTTGGAGGAAGTTTTAAACTTTCTTACAGTTGGATCTATGGAAGAGGAAGCAGCTGGATAGAGCACAGAACTAGGAAAAAAAAAAGTATTTATCAGAGTAAATCCATTTCTTTTCAGGATTTAGTCCATAGTGTCCAAGCCTCATTGGGAGACTTAACTCTTTTGGGTTCTGGATGAGCAGATGCACTTTCTCCACCAAATATGGATAAATATCATTTTTCTAGGAAACACCCATCTGATCTGATGATAGCATATGGTGATTTGACATCTGTTCGCACACACAGTAATTCATATTGCTCTAATTTATTATTGAAACTGCCAGAAAGTGAACTGATGGATTGATGAGAAGGATAGAGTTTGGGTGTTAATTTTATTTTCTTATCAAAATGCCTGCAGAGAGGACAGATCATGCTGGGATCTCTGGGAAATAGACCTTTCTAGGATTGTTCAGTCTTGACCTGCCCAGGAAATGGACAGAGGATGGAGGATGCCCTTGAGGGGAGCTCCATCCCCACAGGGTTCCTGGCATGGGCACCCCAAGGATGTCTCTAAAAGGGAGGGAGTGTGTGCCATACCGTGTCTTGCTCAGATGTACTCGGTCCCTTGCAAATAAACTAGATAAAACAAGATGCTCCTAGGATGATTAATGAACCTGAGATCCTTAAATTGTATATTAGGGGATTTCTGTTGGATTATGCCTTCTGCACATCGCAGTGGTCTTATCTAGAAGCTATCTGCATGCAATAGAATGAATAAAAGCTGAATTAGAAAGAAAATGTCAATAGAAATCACATAAATTAGCATGCAGATTTATAATCTCTAATAATTAATCCATTTTCAAAGAGTTTATACATTTTTTTACCCTCACCCAGACTTCAAATGTTTCATTTTAGATTTACATTCCTGGTCTTGCACCATCTAAATTTATGGCTTTGCCTGTAACAGTTTATCCATTCAGGTGCTTTACTGTGCTCTTGCCTAACAACAGAGACTCATTGATTTATTTATTTATTTAAGGAGCAAATGGCTGTTTCTTTCACGTTACATTTGCTTGTAGGCTCGACAAGAACACGGGTTGAGGCGGCGCACGTAGAGCGTGGTGCGTTGCCAGCCCTGAGAGCTTGGGCAGCAGCTTTGCATTGATTACACCAGCACTGGGCTGTGTTGTACAACTCAGGTGCTATTTTTAAAACCTCTGAGCCTTGTGCGTGCTGGAGACTCGTCATGGCCTGGACATGTGAAAATGGAACAGTTTGTCTAGCAGGTCGCCTCCTGTAATATTCAGCATTCAAAGCAGAGGTTTGCTCTGTTCATTAAGGCTCTCAAGAGAAAATTGTTGCCTAGTGGAGTATCTGGGTGGTGATCTCCACGGAATGTGGTGCAGGCAGAGGAACTGACTGTGAAGATGATCCTGGACATGGGAAATAAATCATATGTGAGCTAGCTTGGAAAAGTGGGCTAGTACCTGCCCCCACAGATCCCAGTAGGTGACAAAGCCCACCCTTCCCATTCTTGATCTTTTCCAGTCAGTCAGAGGCTGTAGAATACCAAACAACTTACATGTCAAGTTTAAAAGTAGCATTTAATGAATAAGAATTCTGTGCTCTTGAAATAAATAAATAGCCCATCTTCCATCTGTATCTGCAGCACATTGCTCCTTGCAACCTCTTGTTAGAGAAGTACTTTTTTAGTCTGGCATGTTTTTCCCTTCCCCAGCTAATTATGTTCTGTTTCAAGTAGGTGTTCTGGATTAACAAGGGACTGTCATTTAGGAAGTCAGAGTCGGGAGGGATGCACACTTTCCTGAAACCCTTTGTGACCTTGCAATGTAGCAGACATTTTTCTTTGCTTTTTTTTTTAAAGTTTGACTTCTTCAAAGGAAGACCTTCAGCCCTTCTCAGATTGAGCCATCTCTACATTGCAGTCATTAAAGATTCAGCAGTAGCTTTTAAGTCTATGTTAGGAAATTCAAATTTTTCAATTTAGTAAAGTTGTGTCTCTTTTTCAAGTACTATACTGCTCATTTTTTGAAGGTCTTCCAGGATTTCCAGTGGCTTCTCGCAGAGCAAGAGCCAGAATGTGTTGTTTTAATCTAAAATCTCAGTGCAGCAGCACTGCACGTATTATATGGCTGAACTGTCTACAAAGGTAAAGACATCACGTAGGCAGAGGAGCCCCTCAGGTGACCAGCTTATTTCTGCTGTGCTGCTGAAGTTCTTTTTGAGCGTGGCTTGGTTATTTATCTCTTATTTATTTATTTCTATATTTGGGATTGGACCAGAAGCAGAAGTCTCTTCTCTCCAAGGGCTCATAGCTTTTAAATGTTGAAGGTTGAAGCTCCTAGTCATGCTGAGCTAAACTGCAGCATACTTTGAAATCTGCTTCAAGATCTGAACTTTGTGGAATGGCCCCTTCTCTATTTAATGTTAGAGGAGGAAAAGTCTGAGCCTCTGAGTGGATTCATAGTCACACTTTAATTAATCATATTTTTACAGCATGCTGCCAGCAACTGTCAGGAGGAAGGAGATGCCTCTAATCCAAATTCACAACAACAAGAAAATAAATGCACTAGCAGTATCCCTGGCCAATAAACAGGCTCATGCTCCAAGAAATAATGCTTCTCCTGCAAACCAAACTCAGAAAACCTGATGCAAAGCAGATTTCTTTCACTCTTAGTCCCCATCAGACAAGGTACATTGCTAAGCAGGAATGAGTGCCAGCAGCAGTGTGCTCCCGGGGCCTCGTGTGAGCACGAGGAGAGGTGGTGGGAAGGAGAATGCTTTGGCATGGAAACGGATTTTGGTTTCAGCCTCCCCAAAGGAGGCTCTGAGAGCAAAGGGTGGGGTTGGGAGTGGAAACAGAGGCAGAATGCTGGAGAGATCTGACACATTTTGAAGTCCCATCTCAAGGAAATCCATTGACCATGAGGTGTGGGGTGAACATAACCCCTTTGGGGCTGCATGTTTCTCAAGAATAATACTTTGTAAACCAAGGAAAATGGCCATAAAGAAGCTCCAACAGACAGGTTCTTAGAGAGGGGCAGGGCAGAAGAGGCAGAGGAATGGCTGAAGCTGTCTGTGGGATGATGAATCTGAATCTTCCACAGTTTAAGCAGTGTTCAGGAAATGAAAAGGAACTCGCTTTCCCTCACTGTGCTCATTTATCTCCAAAGGAGAGGGTGTGTTTGACCTGCCTGTGTTTGGGCTTTGGATTTTTTTTTCTTTTCTAGTTCATTTTCAAGCAGATGTTTTGATAATAGTTTACCAGTTGTCTTTTTTTTTTTTTTTAAAAAAAAAAAAGGAATTCCTCTTACTGTTTATTTTCATTCTTTCCTTCTTTCTGATAATTGGTGTCAGTGTGAGTATAAAGCAGCTGAGGAAGAGCAGGGGTTAGGAGGAAGATCTGTGGAAATGGCTGACTGCCTGTTATTTATTCACTGCTGAAGCTGTTGGTTGAGTTGCCCAGGGTAGCTCAGGGTGGGTAAGCTGACTCGAGCAGTGCAGGTGGGGTGCTGGTCAAAGCCTGTCCCCCAAGCCCACACTCATGGGTAGGTGGTTTAAATCAGTGTGGTTGAGAAGAGCTGGAGCACGTGCTGTGGCCTTTGGAGGGGTGGAGGGAGAGAATGAGATGCCTCTGGTCAGGCCAGGTTGCAGATGCCCCCGGGGGAGGAAGGAGGACAGGCAGACCCAGGCAGTTTCCCAGGATGTGCAGCGTTCCAGTGCCATGGGCTGGTGACACCACCGCTGTGTGACCCGCTGTTGACAGCGTGAGACGGGGGGACTTTGGGGCTGGACAGTGCTGTGTGCTGAACAAAGGAGAAAAAGAAAAGGGAGGGTTGACTCGTGGATCTTTCCGAGCCAGACTGCGGCAAGGGAGGAGAGAATCTGTCCGTACACTGACTGCGAAGAGGGACGTTACCACTGTCAGTGCTCATAACTCTTCTGTGACCAAGCACAAGTTATCCCCCCCAGGGCTTTCACCAGCCCTAAAGCCCAATTAAACCATGTTAAAAGACACCTCCCAAGAGCTGACAGCGAAAACATATCGACCTTCTCTGGCGAATGTTGGTGCTGCCAGTGGAACACGGAGCTTTTCTTTGCTCTCTGTGGGGGTGCCACTGCCCAGCCAGGGCTTTGCTGCCTGCTTTGCCCACCCAGGGGAGCCCCCAGATGCTCTCTGTGCTGGCAGGTTCTCTCTACCTGTCTCTGTGACACTGCAAAGCCAGCGTTCCCCAGAGCTTGCCCCGTTAGACTTTCCCTTTTGTGCCTGTCACTGCTGCTGGCCTCTCAACGTGCTCCAAATAATCCGAGATATGGTTGTTTCTCCCTCTTTCTGAGTGGTTTCATTTATTATTTATTAGTGTCATCCAGAGGACACAGTAGTGATGGGTTCTGTTATGATGACTGTAGTAAAACTCTGTGCTTGTACTAAGTGACTGGGAAGACAATATATTATAGAATCATAGAATTCTATAAAATATTCATTAATACATTGTGGGGTTAACTGTGTCATTTTGGTCTTCCTCATTGGATATATTTTTATGAACTTTTAAAAAAAAATTACTTGGTAGGGATTAAATTGGGAACAACCCACAAAACCCCCAGGCATTTCTGAGCCCCCCTGGGAAAATCACACTAGAGCTTGGTCACCTACATCCTTTGGCCTTTCTCTGAGCGTGCAGCACTGACAGAAGGTTAACACTGGCTGTGTGGCTTCTGTGGCTCCCTGTCCTCGTGGCTGGGGCCTCCAGCTTAACCCTTCTCAGCCACTCTCTAGCACCCACTGGAGTCTGACCCCACTGCCTCACATGACACAGTGCCTTGGTCTCACTGCAGCCACGTTCACGCCACACGATGCTCTTGACCCTCCCTTTGTGCACCCTGGGTGTTTACCAGGGGTGAAGGGTGATGGGCTGATAAGGTAGAAGGCACAGGTCTGCTCAAAGGAAGCATATGTACCCACTCAGTCTGTTACTGCTGCTCTTGCACATCAGCGTAGAAACTCGAGTGCCCCTGATCCCTCCCAGCTGCTGAGCTCCTTTCCAGCAAACAGCCTCTGGTATTCCCAGGGTGACAGACAGTCCCCTTCATGACAGCAGAGCAGCTGATGGCACAATTCCACCAGGAAACCCAGCCTACATCCCTGCCTTCTGCAGTCTGTTCCTCTGCCCCTGGAGTCAATCAGAGCTTTGTCGTTGCCTGCAGGAGTGTCCAGTTTGAAGCATTAATGCCCCAGTGACCCAGGAGTACTGTCACAGCCTGGCTGCATCCAGGGGCCTTTGAAACTTTGATTGTGGGGATGTATCTGAGAGATTAATCATAGTCACAATAGACACCAAGCTCTTTATGGGCTGCCGCAAGCTGTGATTCACCAACTGAACATCCAGGTTGTCTGCAAGCTTCAAACACTCTCTGTGGCTCTCCTGTGACACCAGTCTTGGCTCGAGCTACGGGACGGTGTCACTTGCCAGCACTGGAAACGGGTGACAGGGGCAGCACTGGCTGAGACTGAAGGGAATCACACGTGGGATGCTGGAGTTGATGTCAGCAGGTACGAGGCAGGCTGGAAAGTTGCTGTGTTGTCCCTGCTGTAACAGTTGTTCAGCTTTCCAGAACCTACCCGGTTCATGTCAGTGCTAGCAGCATTCCTCATTTTCATGAAATCATGTTTCACAACTTTGACATGCTTTCAGTTTTCACTGGTCAAAAGCCATGATTTTATTTCTTTCCATCCTTCTTTTTCCCCTTTTTGTGTCTCACAGTCAACAGTGTATAGCATGAAGTTACTGATCCTGCTTCTGTGTGCAGAACCTCCTCGCAGCACACCAAGACAATCTTACTGTGCCTACAGTAAGATATACAACAGGGAAACCCTCCCCAATAGTGCTCATGATGATGAGTTTCTGTGGGGCCTCCAATGTCATTTTAGCTGAGCCAGGGGGTAAGACCACAGATACTCAAAGCAATAGATCCTGGTAACTGTGCTCATGGCCAGGGCAGGTTGGCTGCTGCCTGTCTGCAGCATCCTCTGCTCTGAAGCCATGGAGAGGGGCTCTGTGTGCACAGCACAGTGTGCTCCACCTTGCTGCCTTCTGCCCGCTTAACAAATTGCACTAATTGTCCAGTTAAACACTCTTGGGATTTGGGATGCGCCATGCGCAGGGGAAAACGGCAGCCGCCATCTGTGTGTCTGCGTGCCCTCCTTCAAGAACCTGTCAGAGGAGTCTGCTCGGAATAACTCCGACTCTGAGCTGCAATTTGTAAGATAAAGGAAAATAAAAAGTGCCTGTGGCTGTCAGCAATGGCAGTAACTCTTCCCAGCAGAGTTCAATATCCAACAGTTGCCTTTAGGAGTGAGCTGGAGAGTCCGAGCCCCCCACACCTGAGCTGGGCGGCGTGGGTGCTGTGCACACCTGGCACACAAACACCTGTGCTGGGGGCTCGGCCCTGCTTGTGTATCCAGCAGAGCTTGGGTTTTCCCCCCCCACCTCCCCTCAGTGGTCCGTGTCCCCCCACAGGTATCTCCTGCTGGAGACAGCTCTGGGAATGCGGAACACGGCCAGCCCTGAGCTCAGCTCCTTTGCTTTGGTGGTTCCTCTTTGGGGATGGTTTTAAACCAGTGTAATTTTACAGACTTGCATCCAGTGCTGAGTAACAATACCAGTGTGACAGAGGAGCAGACAGAGGGAAGGGAGATCTGATGACTTTTCTTCAAAGTCAAAGACTGAGGGACTGCAGTGCAGAATCCACCCTGCCACTTCTCTCCCGTCATTTGAATCAGCGGAGACCCGTCACAATATTTCTCTGAGCAGTATTTCACTTCATTAGTTTGCATTGTTAACTGCGAAAGTCCTGTCAGTTTTTATCTATTGTTTCCTGCCAAGTGCTTTAAACAATCAGGGCTAAATTATACAGCTATTTCCTTAAGCAGCCACATGGCAGCCCACTGATAGGCGCTCGCTTGCGGAAGATTAAAATGGATAAGTTGCAAGATAAATAGCAGGTTAAGGAGTTCCTCTGGTGTGCACGGGGAAAAGGGTCGTGCCTCATTGCCTTTCAGATGGCCTCTCCAGGAACACTTCGTGTGCAAGATCTGGTGCCCCTTTCCCCCTCCACCCGGGCGCTGGTCCCCATGTCCCCAGGGTCCTGCCCAGACGCCGCTCGCTGCGGAACGCGACGCAGCTCTGTCCGTGGTGTTTAGCTTGCTGTGCTTTGAAGAACTCAGTACTCTTGGATGTTTTAGTGTGTTCCTAGGGTAAAGAGAGGAGGCAGAAAGAGTCTTCAAGGCTGCTGAGCCATTCCCATCAGGATCAGAAATCTTCTGTGGGGAGACAAAGATTCGTTCCCCATCTCCACCGAAGGGGTGGGAGAAAGCCATTAGCCTTGATTCACTGGAGTGCTTCTCTTCAGGAAGGCATTAAGCTTCTGCCTAAGTGTTCTGCTAAATAGAGGAGACCTTATTGCAAGAAACTTTAAAGGCACATTTTACAGCTTAAATCTGCCTCTCGAATGAGACTTGCTGACAGGAAGAAAGGGAATAACAGACTGATGCGTGCAGAGTTGTCTCATGATTTTTAAAACAGAAGGTCATCGTTTACAAACTTGGCTCCTTCAAGTTAGGCATGGAAATGCTTATGTAGGTACATAAATAAGTGGCCTACTTTTCTGGGATGCTGAATCCATTAAAATCAATGGAAGTTCTGCATCTCTGAATAAAATATCACTTATTTTGCTAGCTAATTTTAGGTACCCAAATAGAGAAACTTTGATCTAAAAGAAAAAGATTTTTTTTAAAACACTGCTGAATTTTTTGCCACGCTTCTGGAACACGAAGCTCCACAGCACGTGGTGAAGGCCTGGCCCTCAGGGGAGTTCAGAGGGAAGCTGGACTGAGCCCTGCATGAAGAATTCCTCTGGAATCACTTTAGCATAGAGGAAGGAAGGACATCATCTGCGGAGTGCAAAGTGCACGTGAAACTGTCCCTCAGTTCCCAGCCTGGGCTGAGGACAGAGTGACAATCTCAAGGAAAACAACAAGTCAAAGCACGCTGTGAAAATCTCTCCATGGGATCAGTGATCCTGTGAAGGCATTTTTGAAGTTGTCACGTTGGTCAGGCCAGACACGATCTCTGGGCATTGTCCCTCACAAAGAAGCTGCCAGGTCACGGCTTGTTGTCTTGCTCCATCTGACCAGTGCTGGTAATGGCGATGCGGTCTCAGTGAAATGAAGTCAGAGATTTGCCATGTGCTTTAGTCTGGAGTTTTATAGCACCACATATAAAAAATGAGAGAGGCGAGTGTCCTTTTATCCTGTGAGGTCACTGCTTTTCATTGCCTGTTGCTGTGCTGCATGGTGGCTGTGAGGGCCTCGGGTCTGTGCTGCAGAACACTCGGGCTGACAGTCTGCATCGAGGACTTTCCTCCTGAAAGGGACATCTCTTCTGTTCAGCATCTCTGTCTCGCACTTGATCCCCAAGTTTGTGCTGCTGCTCGGATCATGTCATGGATACCCCTCCTGGAGGCTCTCGAGCTCCCCAGCTTGTCTAGCATTGTGTTCGAGTGCCTTTCCCCTTCCCTTTCCAGCCTCAATGTATTTTCCGCAGTGTGAATCGTGAGCTCGTAAGTACCATTCAGCCCTCTCCCTTATCATGTGCTTTATTTCCTTACCTGACTCTGGGTTTTATGTCATCTTTGTGCCTTTTTGTCTGACAGTGCCTATATTTAGAAACTGTAGCACATCCCTTCCACTCACAGCACTCTGTTTCCTGAGCATCAGTCATTCCCCTGCTCCAGGTCCTCCCTGAGAAACCATTCCTCTCCTCTGGTCCTCTCGACCCGATCTCCTTCACACACCCCAGTCTGTCCGAAGGAGTTTGGTCCTTTCCACGTCACCTGATTTCCAGTTGGACTCAGATCCTGTAGTCTTGTCTTTTCCTGCTTGCAGAACACCCACTGTGAAGAGTAAAGGCCATTAACACCGTGTCACAATGTACTTGTCTGCTCCTGCACAAAACATTTTCTGTTGGTGAAATGCTCTGCTGATGTCAGCACTAAAAGTTTTCAGCAAATTCTTAATTTACTGAGTGCTTCCAGATTAAGGAGGAACCTGGAACACCTTACATATACAAAATATTCAAAGGCCAGAGGGACTGTGCAAAAAAGTATTCATTTGAATACAATTATTTGAATACAATTATTTTCCAAGAGAACAAAAAAGCCCTCTTCTTTTTTTTTTTAAACTGGGTCAACACTACATCTGCAGCACTCAGCCATTTTACATACGACACGATCACCCACTCTGTTTATCTTTAGGCAATATGCTCTTGCAAACTGCCAATTAATTGCATATTTGGTGCCTGCTCTCTCCCAGCATCCTGGATAAACACAGCGAAGCCAATCGCAGGGAGCTGCTCTTGGCTGCGAGGGGAAGGAAATCTGTCATTGTCTCAGCCTTGTTATCTGCAACCAAGGCAGACTTTTAGCAGTGTTCGGCTTGTAAACACCCTCTTCAGACACCTTCTGATTTACAGAGATGCCCTGTCAGCCTTTGTCTGCAGCATTACCTGAAGGTTTTTAAATAATTGCTTCCCAAAATATTAGATGCAGATTGGTCTTGATAAAAGGCAATGGCCATCAATGCTAGTAAGATGTGGCAAGGAAACTCCTTAAAATGAAACGATAAAGCTCAGTCCAAACATATGCAAGAGAGAGAAAAGGGGAGGAAGGGATATTGACACCCAGCCCATAGTTAGCTCTGCTCAGAAGGTCCTTCCTTGGATTTTATCTGCATTGCCCTTTGGAAGGTCTGGGGGGCAGGTCCAGCTGGGACCTGTTCAGAAAGGTTGAATCCATTGGTGTTAGCCCAGGGGTACCTTCTTCTCCTCTGCCCTAAGTTGGAAGTATTTCCTGCTCTGTGCAGGAGTCCCCTTATCTACATCTAGTCTGGACAAACAATAGGAAATAATCTCCATTGCATGCAGGGTTTTCTGACTGACTGTATTCTTCCTTTCTGTCTCTAATTTCTGTGACTACTGAAATCCCAGAAGAATGCACTGGAGAGATGATCCTTCGTTGGGTTTGGATGTGCATTAGCTACAGCCTAGCAGGTCTTCTCTCTTTCTTTATTTCTATCATGCTCTAAAACTAAGTGACTTCAAAAGAGGCTCAGCTGAATCTACAGTGGCTACAGAGAGCCGGGACAAAATCTTCTCCTAGGGCAATCCTCAAGAGGATTTTAAACTGCCATCTTGACACTGAGTTATTGTAAATTAACTGTTGCTTCCAGGCAAGGGATGATGAATGGTCTGAAATGAAGAGATAAGCATGCATATGGATACGTTCTCCCAGGCTCTCTGGACCTTCTGTGTTACTGGCTGCTGGGAGTAATTCCTAAAACAGGGAATATTTGATGCTGGGTCAATTCTTATTTTAATATGCCCATGTATATAGAGAATGAATGAGTGGAATTAGTTTGAACCAGTGTAATATAAAAGCAAGCTCCTTGTGTCTTATCACAATACAGACATGCATATTTGGGGGGTTTTTTTGTTTGTTTGCTTAGTTGTTCTATTTTGATCAGTCTTATCTTGGACTGTCCATGTTTTAATTGTGTCATTTAATATTCACCTACTAGTGGTGCCCTCAGGCCATAAGTTGAGTTCTGACGTGCCTGTCTGCCAGTTTGATAGCACAGCCAACCCCGAATCGGTGTGAGCAAGGATGGGATCCGGAGTCATGTCCAGAAGAACATCAAGTCCTTGCTCAGTGCTCTCCTGAAGCATGATGAGCTCTGGTTCACGGCAGATGCTCTCGGTGCCCTTCCTCATTGACCCAGGGAATGGTACAAGCAGCTGAAACAGATAATCTGACCATCCCCACTGTTTGTGGTCATCACCAGAGCAGCGGATCCAAACATTTGCTGTCAGAAATGAGTGCAAACCACTGCCTGTGTTTCAGGAAAGGAGGAGGCACAGGGAGTTGTGGGAAATGGAACAGACAATTCAGGGGTTTTTTTTCTTTTATTTCTGTAATGTGCCAGAATTTTCCCATTGACAGGGTGAAGTAGAATCCGTTGGATTGAGGTGGTTTGCCAGGTCATTGTGGAGTACTCTAGTACTGAAATAGAGTGGAGATGAGATGCATGTGTTGCTTTCAGGGACTAGAGTTTATTATCACACTGGGTATGGCTAATAGTGGAAGTTTAGATTTCATGAGGATTTGAGGAGAATGTCCATTAATTCGTATGTCCCTGGATCATGGATGTATTCCTGTATGCCTGGCCTGGTTTATAATTTAAAATGTGAATGGTAAGTACCAACAGAAGGAGGCTGCAGGCTAAGCTGATGGTGTTTATAGTTTCAGCTGTAACGATTAACTGCCTTCAGGAAGTAATAAAGATCAGAGCTGCCTGATCCCGACGCAACTGCCTGTGAGAGCATGTTGACATTGCAGTGACAGCCTTCAGGAGCAGTGCAGCCCCAGGAGGCTTCGCAAACCTGCGCTCCCCTAACGTGACCAGCACCTGCCCAGCGGTGTCCGGTCTGTGGCAGCGCTGGCTGACCGAGTGCCCCAGGAGGGATGGTGAATACACAACGTTTTGGAAGTGGTGGGAACCTCTTAGTGAATAAATGATGATGAAATCTTAAAATCAATCAGAGGTGCAGACAGAGGAGCCAGCGCTTATGTGCAAACTCTCTCACTTTCTCACCTGTATGTTTGCTGTGCTGCACTAATTATGTATGAGAAAGTAAAACGCTAGGTGAAGTTTAATTAGGAATGAGCTGCTTTGTCATGTAAACTCGGAGTGCGGTGCAGTTTCTCCAGCCTGGATCACAGCCAGTACCTGCCTGAGCTCCCAGGCAGCGGGGAAGGGGCTGGAGCAGATGCCTCTCTCCTCCACAGCAGTGAGCCTCAAGGAAGGGTTAGAATTACAAAGGAAGGGAAGGGGCTGAGCTTCCCTCCCCTCCCACCTCCCTTCACAAAGGGCAATAGTCAGTTTACTTTAATAACCCCACTATCAGCTGCAGAGGAAGTCTCCAGCCCGGGAGCCTGCGAGTGGTTTCAGAGCCAGCTCAGTCCTACGCGCCCAGAGAGCCGACTGCCGCGGCCGGGGGAGAGCGGCGCTGGAGATGGACTCGCATGGCTCTCGGAGGAGCTGACTTTCCTGGGGACCTCAGAATTCATTTTCTGTCCTGATCATCTTTTTTCTGTCCCGTGGAGGCTTGGGTAAGTGTCTGGTAGTTTTCCACTTTCTTTTCAGTGGTTCACTAGGATTTGCCAAATTACAATGGCAGTGCAATGGCAAAGTGTTTCCTGCACCTCCGTGCGCTCGCTCTGGAAGTGCAGGATCCAGATTTGAAAAGTTGGACCTTTCAAATCCCCTGAATTCAGATGCTGCTTTTTAAAAAGGGACAGGGAGCAGACCTGGAGAAAACTGACTCTGCAGCACGTTGTTTCAGCTGCTGGGGACTGCCGGGGCCACGGCATCTTGCAGCGTGTTGGATTTTCAGACGTTGGATTGCTCTGGACACATCTCCCGAGGTCTGTCAGTGGTTTCAGTGGTGCAGATGTTTGTGCTGTTTCCTGTGGAATCAGGCTGTGGGGGTCGAGCAGCTGCGCCTCCAGCCAACCTCTGTCTTCAGTCATCCGGGAGAAGGAGCGTTCCGCGCCGTCCCTCGGCGTTCCTGGGGAGAGAAAGGCAGATGCAGGAATGAGATGGTAAAATGGTTTGCTTCAGAGGTGTTTGCTCTGCACCCTGATCCTCTTGCAAAAGGAATCTGGTGGTTTGGGAGCAGAGTGTTCAGGCAAGCCATCCCCTCCCAGCCGCGGGGAGCGGAGCGTGCGGAGCGGCCGCTGTGCTGCAGGCAGAATTAATGGATTTCTCAAAGTGATTGTAAAAGATCTGTGTGACTGCAGGGAAAAAGAAAAAGAATTGGCCGTGGACTGGGGTAGGGTGTGTTTGCAAGCAGTCCTGGTGTGTGTAGGCGGCTGTGTACGTGGTAAGAGTACGGCAGAGCTAACTTTAAAGGGAGCTGTACTAAAACTTATGTAACGCATGAAAATGAATGTCATCTCCTGATGTCCCTGCTGTGAACCTGAAAAGACAAACCCTGAAATGATTTTTAAAGCTGTCTTTGTTAGTCATCCTTTATGCAGTTTGTTTCTTTTCACGTTTCATTTTGAGAACAAGGAGACAGGCTGGTTCCACTCCCCTCTCTGCTCCTCCTTTATTGTTAGGCGCTCCCAGCTTCCCGTACAATTGTCCAGCTCGGCTCTTTTCAGAGCCCAGCGGAAAAGGATATTGTTGGAAAGAAAGAAAGTATTTCAAATTAAAGTCTGGCAAGCATTTGCGTCCTCATTAGGCTTCAGGCACACTTCCTCCCTCCCATCTCTTTTCCCCCAAAAGTAGCAGGCTGACCAGGATTGCTTGCAGTATCTTCTACAGCGGCAAAGTCCCTCTTAGCCATTCACTATTCAATAAATGCAGCAATTAATAATCACAGCTTGAAAATAAATCATATTTATAATAATATGTACAACTAGGAATGCCTAAATATAATGAAAGCAGTGAATTCTTGTATTAAGACAAGCCTGGTTCAGACTTGTGAGCTGGAGACAGTGGATGAGCTGCCCCAGCAGCGACACTGAGCATCTGCCCCAGTCATGGTTGGGGATTGGGGCTTGTAGGAAGGGTGTAGGGAAAGGGGTGTGCAGTGAGGGAGAAAAGGTCAAGGCTGCATCTGTATTTGTTCTCATTAAATCATGGATCGCTATAGCAAATGGTAATTAATAGTCATGTTAATGTGCAGGGGTAAACTGATACGACTCCTCTGTCTTCCTTTGGATTCCCAGCCATCATTTCCACCGTTTGCCTTTGAGCAGCACAGATGAAGCAGGGTTGGGTCTGGATGATCTTTGGAGAGCCCCAGCCAGCAGAACACATGGCCTTGTGGTGTGTGTGTGCTGCACAACGCCGCCCCACCATGGCTGGGCTCCTGGCACCAGCCTCTTCCCACCGCGCAGCGATTAGCGGGAGCTGGCCCTGGCCATGACTGCAGTGCACAGGAGCAGAGGGCTGCCGAGGGGCTTGTAGGAATAATGTAGACTCTTGTGAGGCTCAGCTGCCTCCCATGGCCTCGTTAGTGACAATATTAGGACAGGGAGATGTGACTGGAGTGGGTGGAAAAGCAGCGCTGCAGGCAAAGGGGAGCCCCAGTTCAGCAGGAGATGTCACCGTTCTCTCCAGTGCCCCCCAGTGCGTGGTGCTCCCTCAGCTCCAGTCTGAGCTGCAGCCCTCTGCGTGCCTGGGGTTTATCCCAGCAATGTGCCAGGCTTTTGTGGCCCTGGGGCACACACTTGGGAAGCTGGGAAGATAGTGAGTGGGATGAGAAAGCACTCAGAATTTCATATGTTTCCTTCTGCTGAAAGTGACAGGAAAAACACTCATTTAAAGGGCTCCCTGAGCTCCACTGGGTGTTGTACAGAAACACCCCCCTCCTTTGCTTCTCCTTGACTTTCACCATTGCTGAGACCTGCAAGCTGATGACAGATTTAATAAGATAAGATGCGATCGTCATTTGTGTTGAGAAGAGCTATGGAAAGCACTGGGAGTTGTGTCACCTGGGATGGCAAAATGTACAGGCACTGGTTTTTCAGTCCTGATTTTAGGTACTTGAGACCCAAGTTTTAAGACTTGTTGGGCACTGATGTCTGACGGAGCTGCATTAAATGCTGAGCCGAAGCTGCCAGTTACTCCAGTCTATGTTAGATATACAGGCTTATGCCTTTTTCACAGCTGAAGACTTGTTCCAAGAGGTTCTCTCTTCACCCAGAACTGATTCCTTCTTCCACCCCTTCACCATATAAGAGTTTTCTGTCTTTTTTTTAAGCAGACACAATTTGTTTTTCCTCATGCTATCCCCTCTACTGTGGTAACACCAGCACCCATTAATGGGAAGGGATAATGGGCCCCAGCTTGGGGCTGGTCTGTTCACTGTGTCCCAGCAGCAGCAAGTGGGGCTGTGGGGGTCAGCACTCTGCGTAGGACCTTGCTGGTGGCACTGGAGATGCTCTGTGACTGTTGCAGTGAGAGGTGTGTCCTTGATAAATCAGGGTTATCTCGTCAGGTGGCATCAGTGGTTCAGGCTGCTTGAGCTGCCCTGACTGTCCCCAGGTAGCTGGCCAGGACGCCTGTGGCACAAGCCAGCCTCTTCCAGCGTGCCCCCTCGGCCAGGACAGCATCCATAAAAATGAGGATTTATGAGCTCTGTCATGTACAGCAAGCAAAACATCAGGCAACAAATGAATCCCTGATTGCGGTGCAGTGCTGACTGGGAGCGTTCGGTTCTCTCTTGGCATGGTCACAAGGTTGTCAGTTCAAAACCAAGTTTGATAAAGAGACCCTTGACTCCCAGCGCTTCCCTCTCCTCTGTTACCTGCTCGCCAAGCATGAGGCACTGTGTTAGTTTACTGTTCAAGCTGCTCCAGCTTTCAGTCATCACAGTGTGAGAGTGCTGACAGTTCTCTGCGCTTGACTCTTGCTTCCTATCCACTGATGCTGGGGTTGTGTAACCATCTGCCTTCCAGTGTGGGCTGGGAGGAGCTGGGTTCTGCTGGTCTGCTGGAGACTGGGAGGACAAACTGTGCAGGAGCTTCTCCTTGGGCTTCGACAAGAGGTTCATGGGGACCAAAGAGCCTTTGCCTCAAGCTCTGTCTCTCCCTGTCCACATTTACATGGCAGCAGCAGTGTCTCAGCTCTGGTTTTAGAGCACTCCCAGGTGCTTTAAGGGGGCTGTGCCACAGCCAAATGAGGTTAAAATGGCTCTTGGCCCCTACACGTGGCCTGTAAAAATTGATGGCATTGTTGAGTCAGCTGACATCCATTTCCCTGAGCTCCAGATAGGCTTTGGTGGGAAATGGTGTCCCCTTGTCTGTATGCACCCAACGACAGCTGTACGGACAGGCGTGACTTCTGAATACGAAGCAGAGTCGTTACGTAGCAGAAGCATAAAAACCTTCTTAACACGAGGTGCGATTCTGACATCTCTGTCAGCAGTGTTTAGTGGGAGATCTCAGAGCACGTCTCACATGAACCCACAGCAGCAAACACCTCCCCAGGGCATCAGGAGAAGGAGGGCAGCGGGCAGGTGTGTGGCTCCCCCAGACCCCCACTCTGCTCCTGGGCACACGGGCTTGGAGTCGGGCACCGGGGCCACCTATTCCTGCTGAGCTGCTTCCCTTTCCTACCCAGAGAGGTTCTGCTCATTGTTCTCTGATTTCAGCAGACAGGAAAAACCCACCTTTGTGTTCTGCTGCCTGCCCTGTCCCCGCAGCTGGTGTCCATTGTCCCCGTGCTCCTACCCAGGCCCGCTTGCTTTGTTTTCCTGCGGGCAGCTCTGCGAGGTTATTGTTTCTGCAGTCATTTCATTTATCCCTGACTGAAACCAGACCGTTGTTTCCTCTTGACTCATGTCACCTGTTGATGGCCTCTTCCTGTCCCTCACATAAATGCAGCGCAGGGGTGGGACATGGAGCTGGTGGCTCGGCCTCAGGTTCAATGAGATCTGTAGGGACCATCTCCATGTGTTTGGGGTGTGTTGCCCCTTGTATGGCAGCCTGGTATCAGCAGAGCCCATCCACCCCAATTTCCTCACGGACAGTGCACCCTGAGACCCCCATCAGCACCCATCAGCAGACGCCGAGCCCCGTCACATCTCGAGGTGTCCCCCGAATGCGCGGCGCTCCATGGGACGAGCTGCCAGCGGGTCTGGTTTAGCTGCAGGTTCAGCGTGGTTCATCAGGCTTGGTTCTTACTGTTGGGGTGTTTTTCCTATCTGTTTTCTGTTTGAAGCCGTTGCCCATGTTCGGTGTTGGAGGGTGACTTGTCTCCTCTGCGTGGAGAGGAGCCGCCCTGCTCCTGGTAACGCTCACAGCAATTACCCAGCTGCGGGAGAGGGAGCAGAGCATTCGGTATCTGAGCTGTAACATCAACACGAAATTTCATCACCTAGGTTTCAGGGAAAATAAACTGTGGCTGGACTTAAAACATAGTGGTGAGGAGGAGTAAGGGAGAGAGCCTTTTATGAGCATTGAGAATATTTGTAACTAAGCAACCAACATCAGCGGGAAGAATAAATCAAAAGTTTCAGGGCTCTGCCTGCCTGCCTTCAAGGGTCAGGAACTGTATTTTCCCTCTGTTAACAAGATTGCCTTCCTTTGAAACATCAGCTATTAGCTGCTGCTGGAGGCAGGATACCCTATTAGGTAGACTAGCAGCTTGTTGTGGGATACTGGGCTAGGACCGTAAATGAAAGGACAGAGGAGATAAGCATCTTGCCAAAGGCTGTGGAGTGAGTCAGGCCTCCCAGCAGCTTACAGGAAAACGCTCTTGGAAAACCAATGTCTACACACAGAGAATATTTTCTAATGACTCTCGTGCTAGCCCTCCTAACAACTCTTCAAGGCAGCAGCTCTGGACTGTTTTCCCATTTCGCAGATGGCACACATGGAATGACTGCGTGACTGTAGAGGCTCAGGTTTGAAATGGTGACTCTCCGTGGCTTTGTTCATTTTATGGTTTTGTACAGTTCCTGCTGCTTGGGGCACTGATCTCCATTGTTATGATTGCAACACAGATCCGAGGCCTATTAGATAATTGAGCTTGATTTTCTACAAAGATTTTATGCAGTGTTCTTCACTAGGTAGCACCAGAAAACCTAGAAGCAAGACATTTTACTTAGAAACATGTTTTATTTATAAAGAGGAAATTTCCCAGAAATGCCAATGGGAATGGCAGCAAATCAAATCCCAGCAGTAATTTCTCAATGGAACTGTTTTTTTAAAATACCATCTTATAACCTCAGGGTTTTTTCCATCCTGGCTTCTTCCTCCTGCTTAGTCAAGAGCTGGTTAGAAATGATGCTCCAGTCTCTACGCTGCCCTGGCAGCCTCACTGATCACCTGAGCCATGGGGCTTGTGCATGCCCTTCTGTGCTGCCAGAAGATCCCTGTAAAGGACTTTGGAACCCAAACTGCTGATACCCTGAGACCCTGCTAAATACACAGCTGTAGTACACCATAAATCTAGGCCTTAAATAGGCTTATTCCCTGATCAAGAACCCCAGAGACCTCTTAGCCTTCATAGACACTGAAGTTGGTGTTAATTATAAAGCTGAGTGTATTAAAGCCAGATCTCATGGTATTTATATGGAACTGTATTCCTAAGCCAGATTTATTATTTTAATGAGAGGAATGAACTCATATGAGGATAACTCGTGTGATCTTGGACTTCTAAGACCCATCCCAGTACTGATCACATTTTGAGGCAGTGCTGTGCCAGAGCAGCCCTTAGCAGGACTGTCCTCATATCTCAGCACTTTATATGGCATTTTCCCCACTTTTCATCCTAGAAAGCTTTCTGCAGCATTGAACATTTCAGTAGAGTTTTAAAAAGTGTGTCTCAATTTTTATGTATTCGTGCTCTTTATACGCCAGTCTCTAGTCAGAGCATCCTTTTAAAGATGGTGACAAGCACGTAACTTTCGGGAGGCAAACGGCTGTTTTTTTCTGTCTTCTGTACTGATACAGCTGTAAGCCTGGCTGATGGTGACAGGAGTTACTCAGCTGTGAAAAGCACTTACAGATTTGAAAGCCAAGGGTGTTTGTGCCCATTAACCCCAGTGTTCGCAGCAGCCCAGCTGGGTGGGGAGTCCACTTAGTCCCAGTCCCACCGCTGGGTTCCGAGAGGCAGCTTGGGCTGGCAGGTAGGGGTTAAATGACTCTTGGGTATATTTAGCAGTAACTCTATGCCAGCATGGCAGTAAATGATTTTGGGACTGTTATTAATGTTAACATTCATTCAGGATGGATTTTATTTTTCATATTAGAGAAACTGTCACTTTTGGAAGTAATGCAAACAGAATTTGGAAGCGGCACTGTTAAAAGAAAAAGAAAACGCATGGGCAGGTGTGAGGGAGGTGTTCTGGAAAGGAAAGGTAGCCTGGGATAAGAAAAGCCCAATGCATTCAGATAGATCTAAGCTTCCCCCTGCTCTGCTCAGTAGTGTTTTGTTCACTCGGCCTCTCCCCAGTATGACCAGTCCACATGGCTCTTATTGCAGGGAAAGCATAACCCAACACCAGCAGCTGCCAGGACTCAGACTACTCTGCCCCGTGATTTTTGAGTAGTTTTCATATTGGCAGTGCCCCCATGGTAACTAATGTTATTTATTAATTAATTCTTTGAATTACAGCCAAGCATGCATAGCCTGTTGCTGCTACGTGCTGAGCAAATCCATACCCAAAAGGCAGCTGTTAGTGTGGGAAAGTCTCCAGAGGTGAAAGAAAACGCAAAATGGTGTGGGACTTCTGGTCATTGCAAATAAAAGTATTGCTGGTTCGTTGGGAGGTGGTGAGCTGGGCCCAGCCTTCCTGAGATCCCTCAGCTCCTGATGTCTGTCCTTTTACCTGTCACTTTGGTTGTAGTTACTGGGAGCTGCAGGGCTGGGGCTGGCAGGGACGGGAGCTGTGGCCCTGCAGAGCACGGCATGGGATGGCACAGCGTGGCACGGGGGTGTGCCAGGGCCATGCCAGGGGGGATCCCAAGAAGATTTCTTTCTCTGACTATGAGAAATTGCTCTTCAGTGCTTCTTTCCTGGTGTTTTCTTTACCCCTTTCATGCCCTCTAAGTGCCTCTTTTTCAGTTACTTTTTTTTTTTTTTTCCAAAATCACAGCCTCTTATCTTTAGTTTAATTTTTACATTTAATGAAACAGCCCTGTAATTAAATGTTCTTTAACAAATCCCTGGGCAGGGTATCTCATGACAAAAACCACTCTGATTTTATTATTATTACTAATGCAAAGTAATGAAATGTTTGAATCCTTATCGAGTGTAATTCAGGGGGTTAATCGTTTCAGCTGACAGGAAAAGTTAGCTCCAGCATTTATGCTGAACTGATCCACTCAGTGTCCTGTTATGTTCTTTACTGTTTATTTGGATCTTGAGACTATATTGTTCTGGCCTAGAACACACACATATGTTTGTGTGAGCTTCTGTATGTTCACACAGTGTACGTTTGGTTTCTGGTTCACTGGGCAAACACCAAGAAGTAAAATACAGGGCAAGCTGAATGAGAATAATACACTTTTGATGTCTGTGATGGCCAGCTTGACAAACCTACGAAGCACCTCACTAAGAAAAGCAAAGTAAGCCTTTAAAAACATCTGACGTTGCTGAAATGTTCTCATTGAGAAATATTTTTGCGTCCTCGATTTGAACTACTAAAAAAAGCAGCTCTGTGAATCAGTCAGTCAGTCCCACGTTCCCTTCAGAGCTGGACTAGCTAGCAGTTCATGCACTCCTCTTTCCCATCTCCTGCTCTGAGCTGTTGGTGTTAATTCTTTCCAGACCCCAGCACTTGGGCACATGTTGGCCACCTGGGCTGTAGGAACAAGGCTTCCCAAAGCCAGGACAGGTTCAGCTTCCAGAGCAATGGTTTAGATATCAAACCATTGTCAAAACCAGGTCAGCTGGGTATCAGAATCCCTGTTTGTTGGATATCCTGCTCTGGGGGATTTGAGCCTGGGCAACTGCGGGCTGTCAGCAGACAGCAGTGTGGCTGTGAGATGGGTCTCTGGGTCTCTCCTGTTGCTGTCAGTACTGTGCTGATTAAGATGGCAACAGTAAGAGTCCTTTGGGAAACCAGAAACCTGTGTAAAGGTTAAAAGCAGTCACTGTTTGGTATTTAGAGGCGTTACAGATAAAATTGCACATCTCTGGCAGAGGACATGGGCAGTGCATGCAGATAGCCAGGGGATGTATTTAATGCCTCACCAAGTGGCAGTCTGCGGGATAAGAAGCACAGCTTGCAGAACTGATAGTGCTGACTGCACCCACAAATCTGTGGGTGCCAGAGCTCTGGGGAAGGGCAAGGAGAGGAACAGGACTGGAACAAGGCACAGGGTAAGGTAAGTCATCCCAAAGGAGGACGTTGGGAGGCCTGTGCTCTGGTTCGTGGCCGTGTCTGTACTGGATGTGAAGCTGCAGCAGAGTGTCCCTGGTGTCCCCCGCACCCCTGCCCGGGCAGCAGTCCCTCCTGTCAGCAGCTCTTCCTTGTGAGTCTCACTGTCCCATCTCCAACAGCCAGGGGACGGGGATTTCCCTGGGTGACGATGCACCCAGTGCCACAGACAGGGTTGAGCTCCATCTTCAGCGTGGCCTCTGAGGCTCCGTGTGGGCTCTGTGTGGGTGCTGCCCCCGAGGGAGACATCTCACAGGGGAGCAGGAGAGGCACAGGGATGTTTGGGGCAGTTCTGAGGTGGTGGAAGAGTAAATTGAGCTGGAAGGAGGAGGGCGGAGGGTTCGGACTTGTTCGTCTGCATGTGGCCAGCTGAGACGTTCCTTTCTTCTGATCATCCTTCATCCCGCCTTTGATCTGAGCTGTACTTTTTCCTGGAAGACTTCCAACATTCTTGGTGTAGCTGTGAAGCTCCCTTTTTTTTTTTTTTCTCCCTATGCAGGCCACATCCCTCAAATTTAAGAAAGACGCTGCGATGAAATAGGGCTGTTGTGTGTAAAGTCATTTCTGGATAAACGTGTTTGACTTCTTCAGATGTTCTTGATCTCTCTTTGTTCCTAGAACAAGCACAGAACAGGCAAGAGCAGCACAGGCTCCCATGTTCACCTAGCAGTCTGACTTAGTGCAACGTGGAAAATCATCCCCATAAAGGCTTCAAGCTGTGGCTTGGGTACAGATGTCCAATAAATTGAGAACTTTTGGTGACCCTCATTTCTAGACTGACATGTCAGACAGATTCACATGCCAGAAGCATACTGGGAAGCAAAGAGAGGGTTGGGAGCAATGCCAGGAGCCAAGATTGCATTTGTACAGCTTTGGAGCAGCAGCTTGGCCATCTCTGGCTGAGGCAGCAGGATGACGGAGGGAACCCCAGGGCAGCTTGTGAAAAGGACAACATAAAAAAAGGTGTTTCAGCCTGCTCCTGCTTAGGGGGGTTGGAAGCAAAAGAGAAAAGGCTCCTTTCTCTAGAGGTGAACAGTCAATTCTCCTTCCTACAGCAGCAGAAGCCTGACACTAGATAAGTAGCTGTGAGATGATTCATAAAAAACTAATTTATAATTTGCTAGAATATAATCCTATTTGATCAGTGTTATTCAGTTCCTCTTTCTTTTAAAATTCAGTGCACTTAACTGTTCTACGAGGGTTTATGAATGTTTAAAAATTGCTTTGTGGTCCCTAAAGTAATTTGACAAGTCTGACAGCTATTGATTAAAAACCTGAAATTATTCAGACTGTAGGATGACTTGGGGGATTAGATAGAAAGTTTTTGCAAATGTGAAAGGAAATAAGATGTTGGAAAGTAAATATGTTCTTGAATATTTTTGAAAAATCCATTACAACTGTGAAATTAAATTGAAATGAGATACTTCGTGTGGAGATGAAGGAACTAAATGCTGGCTTTACTATTTAGGCATGGGGTAGAACTCACCATCCCAGGTCCAACAAATGTTTGGAACATGCTGGTGATGGGGCACTGGCACGGATCCCACCGCAGGGAGCCCCCGGGGAGCCCTGGGCACCTGCCCGCTCCTGGCTGGGGACCAGGACCAGCTCCTCACAGCCACTCTGCGTCATGGAGTGAGATGCCAAGCAAGGTCAAGCAGACAGCTGCGGGGCTGACGGGAACGTGGCTCTTCCTGCTCGATATGTGTGTTCCTGTCTGACTCTGTGGGACAGGAGGGAGGTGATGGAGCCTCAGACCAACTGACCACAGCCTCCTGGTTGCTCTAATGAGCACTCCTCGTGCCCGGGCTGTTGCAGTAGTTGGGAGCAGCTGTTGTGCTGGATACCTCCGTCTCAACTTGTCCTTCTCCAGCAGACCTCCAGGAAGGATACCCAAGAACTGGCTGTACATCTCTGTACGTGCCAAAGAGGCTCTCCTAGGAAATCATTAGACCAGCCAGGCCATTTTCCATGTGACCAGAAGGGACCTCTTAGTTCAGCAGATCCAGACCCGTTCCGTTACTGACGACCATGTTTTCGTTCATAAACATATTTTCTCCGTCTTCACATCATTGAGGTTTTCTTCCCTAGTCTCCCTCCTTCTGGAAGGCTAAGCTCAAATTTTACTTCTCTCCTGGTTAAAAGCCCTCTTCTGATTTTCTAGTCTGAATCTACTCGCAGCTGGTTTTAGCCACTCGATTCACCAGCGCTGCCCTGTACCTTGAGTAGCTCTTGTCTTCCTCACGTACTTATTCTGAGGTACATGCAGTCCTCATGCCCCTTGGTCTTTTCTTGGAGACTGAACGAGTGGAGTGTCACCACACTCCATCATCAAGCCAAGTATGACCCAGCAGGTGACATATCCCTCCACCTCTCTCTGAATCAAGACTTGGTTTGATCCTGTGGGGCAGAGGTGGGCACTGTCCCAGCTTGGCTGCTGCACCCAGCATTCAGCCCCATCAAAATGCTCTGATGTGGATGATCAACAGCCAAACATCTCCAGGACTGAAGAAGTGACTGTCCCAGCCTGCTGGCAGCTGGCTGGGAGTGAGGGCAAACACCAGCATGGCAGCTGGGTTTGTGGGGCAGAAACAATTTCATGTGCTGAACCTCCCCGTGCACCCTTCTCTGAACACAGGAACTGTCTCATCTGTACCCGAGGGAGATGTCTGGCTGCTCGTTATGGTGCTGTTGTCAGGGACCACGTGTGAGCTGGGGTGGAAGGGATCACAACACGTGGGTCTGTCGGCTGGTGCAAAGTGTCAGCTCAGCTTTGCAGAGCGTGTCTGCCCGGCCAGGGAGGCCACAAAGCCCTGTCTCTGCTGTCGATGGCATTGTCAGTGCTGCTATTTAATCAGATAATTGATGGCTGTTGGTATTGGTGAAATCCTTGAGTGATTCTGTCCACAGATAATCAAGGCTTTGTTACGATGGTTTCGTTCCCTGCGTTGAAGAGCAGATTGGTGGATGTGGAGATAGTAAATGAGCAGATCATAGCGGGTTTCCTCGGCCCGACACCTCAGCAGGGTGTCACACACCCCTCGCTCACCTCCAGTAGCTCTCAGTTCCACTGGGATCAGTGTGAACCACGCATTCCAAAGCCTTAGTGAGGGGAGCCTGCAGGTACGACACAGAGCTGTGCACGGCATCACCAGGCTGCGCTGGCATTTTAAACCCTTGTGCTACATATGGCCCTCCCTTGTATTCCAGTGACAATATTAAGCTTTCAAAAGATGGGTGGAAAGAGAGGAGACCTTCAAATTGAGTTCCTGCCAGAAAATACTAGGCACCACATAGTTGTCGTTCTGCAGCAGACGGGGATTATCCATAAACCCTGGCCCTCCGAAGCGAGGGACGGTCATAAAGCTGACCCCAGGCACACTTTGAACTTAGCTACCTCTGATTAATTAAGTTTTTCCTTCCCTGAGCCTGATTTAGTGCTTATGCTCAGAATGAAGGATTTAAGAAACTGTTGAGAAATTGAAGGACAGCTCTCATCCCCTCTTCCTCACCTCATCCCCTTCCCGATCACACGCACGCACGTGGGGAGCAGAGGACTGCTGAAAAATCAGTCTCTGAAGGCGTTCCTGTCCCAGAATTCTTGTCATTCCCCCTCCAATTGCACCACTTTCCCCGTGGATTTTCCTTCCTGCCTGGCCTGGAGTGTCAGTGGGGCACGGCAAACACGTGGCTGGTGCTGGCCGTGGGTCTCGGGGAGCGTGGACGGTGTTACAGCGGCTCTGCATTTCTGTGGAAAGCAGGAAGGATTTTGTGCAGCTGTGGAATATCTTCAATGTGCTCATTTTACGACTGAGCTGTCTGGGATGGTTAAAATCCACCAGGGGCAGGGCTGAGGCACAGCACAGCCACACAGGACCCCAAGTTCAGAGGACTCTTTGCAGACAGGAGGGCTGGGAATGAGGATGAGGCCGTGGCGGGTTCTGCAGCTCCCCAGAACAGCCCCAGAACTTCTGAGCCCTCCTTGGCTAATAGCTGTAATGGTTATGAGTTCATTAACGTGCTGGTATTTACAGCCTTCTGTAAATATAGCTTCTCTGCTTCTTTGCTATTTGGTGACCATGACAGAATTGTTTTGCTTTAGGAGGAGTTTTGTAGAACACAGCGGGGGATATGTTTGCTCCTACCAACCAACTGAATCTGCCCGTGTCCTGGAAAGTCATTCAACCTCTGCTTTCCTAATTTGATTGCTGTGGTTGGAGTGCTGTGCACAGCACTGTATCCCAGTAAATGCTCAAGGATTTAGAGGGGGGGGTGGTTTTACTTGTGTAGTCAGATCTACAAAACTTGTCAGAAATGATTCTGCTGATCCCTTAATTAGAATTCTTTAACCCACTTTTTGGAGGAGATACAATTGTTTAGAGTAATGAGAGAGTCTGTTTGGATTGAAGGATGTACAATAATCTGTCCTGAATCTGCTCTGCTGCATCGTACCGAATTAACTTCTTTCTCTGTATTTGTTCATATTCAAAGCATAAATAATTTAGTGGTTTGTCTCTCTCTGTGAATGTGAGAAGCATGCTTGCTGATTTCAGATCAGGTGGAGCAGTGATGTTTATTACTCTGATGTTGGGGAATGATGGTTGCATATTTAATATCACCAGAAATAAAAATCCTGTAGCTGTGTTCCCACTTGTGGGATCAGCGTGTGGCTCTCTCCTAACCCCTCTGACCTGCAGCACTCAGAGCTGTTGTGTGATGAAGGCAGAGGCTTTGCTTGCCCACAGTGATACAGGGCATGACTAGCAGCTGCATTTACCAGTGTGCCCAGGCTGGCTGGTGCCCACCAGCCTCTTCCTGCACCACTCTTGGCCCCCTCCTGCTCAAGCAACATCATTTATCTTACACAGAAATACTCAGAGACTTACACTGTGTGACAAAGCAAATACCAGAAGAAGTAAAACAAACCTCATTAAAATAAAGTGGCTGGATGATAAGGTAAATGTTTAACATACCTTTTAAAAGCAGTATTTCTTTTCTTCATTTTATCTTACTAATGCCTTTATAGTGATTGCCAAAGTAGCTGGAGGTTTTAGCATTCTTACAGTGGGCACTGAACATCTCTGATTTTAGTGGGTTTATTTTGAAGTGTGGGGGAAATACCCTGCAGTGGGTGAGTGTCTGGCCCATGCCTGTTACTCCTATTTATAATTTAAATTTCTTCAAAGTGTGGCCCACGTGTGATGTGCCCAAATGCCACGCAGTAGCAGTTCTGCAGTGGTTTGGGCCATCCTTGGCTGTGCACGTACGCAGGATTTTGCTGGGGCACCTTGCTGAACTCTGGCTTGTCACCCAGCGCCGTTTTCCATTTTCTCCTCTAAAATTCACTGGAGTAGAGATAAATTCTTGTACATTTTACCTAAGGCACTTGCCAGAGTAAAGAGAGCGAGGCACTGCTTGGCAATAGTGAAAGGCAAGGGAGAAAGAGAGGGCTTTGTCCACGAGGCATTTGCAAGCCAAGACAGTCCCGCTAGGTCACATTCTTGTTCTCTCAGCCTTGGCATGGAGAGCCTCTTTTTAATGGAGTCCAGTGTTCCCAGTGTTTCCAAACTTGTTTTAGCGTTTGCAGCAAGCTGGGATGGTCTCTGAGAAACAGTTTGTCTGGATCTGATTTAGAGCAAGGCAGCGTCATCGTGTTGGAAGCAGGAGAGCGTCGGCACGGCTCTCCAGCCCTGGGAACGCCAGGGGATGGACGCTGCTCCCACTTGTGCTGGGAAGGCTGAGGTCTCGGAGAGGGTCCGTGTCAGGGTCTCAGGGGGATTGGGAATGTGCTTCTCAGGTGACTCTCCCAGTTGTCCCCACTTACTGTGCTTGGAGCTGCACCTCGGAGAGGTCTCAGTGCCTGGAATGCTTTCAGCAGGAGCTGAACCCACTGATGTGCTCCAGGAGCAGCGTGACACTGCCCCAGCCACCTCCCTCCCTGGGGCACAGACAGGGTCCTCAGCACTGGCTCTTCCTACTTGAAACTAGGTCCTGCTGTTGTGGTCACAGCCCAAACACAGCGTTCCTGGGGTAAGAGACCGCGTGGGGGAGGAAAGCCCTCCTGTCCAGCCCTGGGGGGCAACTCCACTGAGCCCCCAGTACTGGGCAGTGTTAAACAGATGTGGATCAGAAGTGGTTCAGACCCCTTCCTTGACTGGAACACAGCCATTTGGCTTGTTTAGTATTCGAAAAGCAGAGTTAATAACTATTTTTGTCTCTATTCTCATTTCTTACGTACATATAAAGTCGCTGTTGATGTTTAGCTTGACAAGCCAGGCTGCAGTTACGATGCCAAAACTCTCAAAACTGTCATGGAGTGAGACAAGGATAAAGGAAAAAAACAACTTAGATAAAAGGGCTGTGGGCTCAGAAATGCTGCATGTGGCACACTTCCCAATCCTCAGAGAGACTTATTAATTTACGTCGTGGAAGTCTTTACGGTGCACAGCTCCAGTGGATTTCTGGCTCCACTTGGGATCTCGCTGGATTTGTGAAGAACTTGCTTTCACACTTCTACAAGCAAAGGCATTTAAAAGCATTTTTGTTTCTTAAAGTATATAAGTATAAAGTATATAAGTTCCCAGTTTGCAGCCAGTATGGACTGGGATGGCCAGCTGCTGCTTTTGAGGAGCACTGGAGAAGTGGCACTGTATGAAGTCTCTCAAGGCCATTCCCCCTTCCAGCCCCACGTGGCCTCTGCCACCCTGGCTGGCAGCCTGGGCAGGGGACACCCATCCGGGGGCTGTGGCTGGGGAGGTGGCACAGCTCTCGCTGAAAAGAGCTCCCTTTCAGCTGGACTGGTCCGGGAGCTCCAGCTCAGTCACCAGCGCTGGGCTGTGTGTCCCCTGGATGAATCCTGCTCTGCCTCCAGCCCTGTAACAGAGACGTGTGGAGATGGCTGGGGGTCCTGTCCTGGGAGGGAGAGACAGTGCAGTCTAGAGCCACTCCACATGTTCCTTTTAAACTGCTCCAGTTGTTTTATGAAGCCATTTTAGGTTTTAATGCTGCTTGTGCAGGGCTGGTGGCCGCAGTGGCTTACAGCTCCTGTTTGTGGTGGCAAGTGGAAAGCAGCTGGGACTGGTGGGGCTGGGCTGGACTTTGCTTCTCGGTGTTGGCAGTGCTGGTGTTGCTCATTTGGGAACGAACCAACCTGCTGCTTTCGGTTCTGATCCGCTGCAATGGCACATAAAGGCGTGCAGCCTCTCGCGTGCCAGGCTGGCAGGGAGAAGGGGTGGCCCAGCTGGCTCCTGCCAGAGGGAGGTGACATGCTCGTCCCATGGCCCCGGGCTGGGTGCCTGGCACTGCCCACTCCATGCCCACCCAGGCTCACCACCCGCTGTTCTCTCTGGGTTCCTTGCTGTGGTGCTGCCCACTGCAGCTGGGAGGTAAGGGCAGGTGGGAGCCTCCATCAGCCTCAGCCCTTCCCCGTGCTGGGTTCCTTCTTCTTGGGCACCTCTGGGTTTCTAGCAGCTTGTTTTATTTTCAAGCCCTCTGCCTGTGTTCCCATCTGATTGAGTCTTGGGTAGGGAAAGTGGGAATGTAGGGAACGGGGAGAGGAGGTGGCAGGGGACTGGGGACAAGGTGAAGCGAGGGCAGTGAATGTTGGGAAGGGATTTGCAGAGCTGGACCCCAGAGTTTAACCTTTTGCTTCGGGTCGTATTGGCTTAACCCTGCCCTAGCATTGCTCAGTCCCCAGCTGCCAGCCCCGGAGAAGCTCTCTGGGATCTGTTGCCCAGTGTGACAGTGGGGTCTGGCTGGTGCTGTCGGCAGCCTCTCCCATGGCAGCGCAGCTCCCGAGGCCAGCACGGCCGTGCCCAGTGGAACAAGCTGATCTTTACAGTCACTGAAACCTACAGACCTGCCAGCTGCACCTCCCCAAGTGGAGCAGGTTCTGATTTACCAATGTACAGCCTGTGTGCCCAGAGTAAATCACTGCCAACAGCCAGCTGATGGGAGTCAGGCACCTCCGCCACCCCGAGCTGGTGAAACGTGCCAGAGGTGTTACCCTGGGTGGGGTGGGGGCTCTGTGGCCCATCGTACTCTCCCCCTTCTCTTTGCCTCATTTCTCATCAGAGAAGGCACAGAGCCCTTCACAGAACCGTCAGCCACGTGTGCCCATGGACACCCCCCTGCAAGCGGAGCCCAGTTTTAGCTGCGATGGTGTAAATCCAGGGCAGCCCCATCAGCTCAGGACCAGACTGCAATTTTGTTAATGAGAACATACGCTGGCCCTGTGTATTCCCAGGGATCTGACCTAAGCTTAGCATCTGTCGGGATAAGAAAATGTGGTTTAGTGGCAGTTCAGAGGATGGGGAGTGGGGCAGAGAGGGGTGCTGGCTGTTCCCTCTCGAGGGATGGTTTTCTGTGCCAGCAGGGGAAGAAAAAAGATTTGTGGAAATCAATGTTTTAAGAAATTAAATGCAAGGATAAAGCCTAAACCCTAACTTTCCAAATCAAAACATTTTGAATTTTCTCAGAAGAAAGTCAAATAAGAATTTTTGTTTTCTGCTATGCAGACTTAACCCTTCAGAGCTGGGGGAACACAGAGCGAAGGCAGTGACAGTGAGTGGAAAAGGCAAGAGCCAGGACTGTGTGTGAGGAGAGGAGTGGAACCCAGGTTCAATCTGCAGAAAAAGATGTGTCCATGCAACTCTGTTTATTTTAACTCAGTCTACTTGCATCAACTCAGGCTCTTAGTGTTGTGCATCTAAATGGGTTTAACTCCTCTTGTCACCAGTGCAGGCAAATGGCCTAAACCAGAGGTTTACGTGTTAAAAATGGAGTAAAATCACAGATGAGGCAGGCACACTTCTACCCCAGGGGAGTCAATGAGGCCAGGTTGTGGGGAGCTGTGTGGTGACCCTGAATACCTGCTGCAAAGGGGAACCCACCCAAATCCTGTCTCTGTAAGAATTCTGCACAACACAGCTATCGGTGTTACACAGCCATTTTTGCAATGAAGATGAGCTGGAGTTTGAATTTGGTTCATAACTGAGGCAAGTTAATCCTGTTCAGGCGAGGATCAAACCAGTTTCAGTGTATCTGTGCCAGAGCTTTGCATCTGTCTAACTAGATTGATTTGGAGTGACTTGGTTACAAAAGGAAATTGTTTCTCCTGTACAGCTACTGGATCAGGGCTCAGCCCTGTCCCTGCTCCTGCAGGAGGGAGCGACGGAGGTATTTGTGCACCAGGCAGGGCTGCTCTGGAGCTCGTTCAGGGATCTCCATGTCCCAGCCAGAAGATGGTAAGAAGTGTTTCTGGTCAGAATGATTTACTGGGTCTAATTTCATCTCTCTGAGAGAAATAAGTGATCAAACGTTAGGAAAAGAAACATTGGTTGACCTCTCCCTTGGAAGCTCGTGCATTGTTAACAGCAGTCAGGGGTTTTTAAACTTGTTATCCGTTGCTATAACTCTTTCAAGAGAGCTGAGACCAAATGTAGAGTCGAGCTTTCACCCCTCGAGGGGCCGGTGGGTGTGAGGACCCCGCGCCCCGCTCTGCTCAGAGGGTCGGCTGGAGCCCGTGTGTGTCACCGAGAACGTGGCTGCAGGGCTCTGCAGCCCCTCCTGCTCCAGGCTGCAGCCTGGCTCCATGTCCCCGTCCCCAGGATCTGTGCAGAGCTGGGGGCTGCACACAAGTGCCAGGGCAGGAGCCACAGAGCCATGGGGAGCCCAGCGGAGCAGCACGGCTCAGGCGGGGCGAAGGGGAGGCTGTGGGCTCCTGGGGTGAATGCTCAGCAGCAAAGTGACACGCTGCTCCTCGTCCTCCTTGAATTAATGTGTGATTCGGCCAGCCTGGGAGACTTTGTACTCTCAGGTGTGATTCAGACGTGCAAAGCTTGTGGCCACCACAGCCGGCTCTGTCCTGCAGGTACCGGCAGGCGCACGCTGTGTGAACACCTGTGAATTCACAAACACATCCGCAGTCAGAGCCCAACACACTTCCCGTGGCTCTGATAAGAGCCCGCCCGTCCCTCCCTTCCCCAGAGAGTGCCATCCTGGCTGCATTCTGAAATCACAAACCATGACTCTCATTTCAAGTAGAACAGCCCATGTCTTCATCTTCGGGGAGCCACGTCCTGTCCCCGGTCCTGTCAGCCGTGCCTCACTCCTAACAGACCCCGTGACATTCCCTGAGGCAGCAGCCTGTGCCCCCAGCTGGGAAACTGAGGCACGAAGAGGCAGAGTGACTGCACCAACCCTGTGTAAATAAGACAAAGCCCTTTTTTTTTCAGGCTGTACTTACTCCAGGTATCACTGTGATACTTTATCAGCTCTTCTGTACCGAGATTTATAAGAAATCATTTCTATCCTGTTGAAGTAATTTTCAGAGATTAATTTTTGGGGTATTAGCATTGATTCCTGAGTGCATGTGCCCTCCTCCTCCTGCCAGCAGTCTATACCCAGGGAGAGCTCCATTGTTGGAGCTGGAGGAAAGCTCACTTGCCCTAATTTATTGAAAAAATTAATTTTAGGTTTAAAACAGGGCTGTCATTTATGAACCCCGTTCAATCTGTTCTTCACTCCTGAGTCTTTACTCTGACCTTTTCCATATCTTAAATCCTCTGGGCTGTAGACTCTGTTCATTAGTTCAACTTTCCGAGGGGAGCAGCAGGTGTGGGCTGTGGATAAGGACTGCGTGCAGGCTTGGCTCAGTGCTCCTCCGTGTACCCCGAGCAGGCTGCTGCTGTCATTTAATTTAGGGCAGTACCAGGATTTGGGCTTTTTAAAGAGTTTTTCACAGTTTGTAAGTTTTAATAACAATTTTTACATCAGCTCTGGAAGTAGCTGCCCCTGGCATTGCATGAAGTACGCGGTCATGATACTTGCACTTTACAAAATGAGCTGGAGAAGTGATGTAGTGCACCTCAGTATTGCAAAGTTTAATTCCTGGTCAGGGAGTGTGGAATGGGGAGAGCCAGCCAGGGGTCCCAGTGGGATCGCTGGGGCTGACCTGGCCTTGGTGCAGAGCTGTACTGGATGCTGCTCAGGGCAAAACAAACAGGTCAGCCCTGGAAATGGGTTATTAGTGTGTGTCAGGAAAGGGATATGGAGAGACCAGTAAAAACCAGGGAGGTGATCTTTAAAAATAGCTTTCCTTTTCCTATCAGTATGTTGGGGGGTGGATGGGGACTGCAGTCAGGATTTGCAAGCTTTTCAGTGCCGGTGGCTTTCCTGAGGTCCCGTCCTGTCAGGCATTGCTGCACAGATTCTGCACACACAAATTCCTCCTTGGGGATGTGGGGATGTTTGTGGAGGTGCTGTGGTTCCTGTGTCAGTATTACTGATTTCTGTTGGTAGCACCCTGGAAGGAAGAGCCCCAGGCTGCCAGCAGAAGGGGGCTCACAGCTCCCTCCAGCATCTGTGCCTGCAGGACCAGCCCAGGGAGAGTGCTGGTGGGCTGGGAGCGTGCGCTCACTCAGACACTGGGTCTGCCCTCAGCCTTCCACAGTGCTTTCTGATTTCCCTCTACCTTGTCAGCATATGCTCAGATGCTGCATATGAGAGTGCAAAAATATTCTGTGTCTTCCAAAGGCTTCTGTCTCCTGTAACATGCCGGAGGCAGAGCACAGGGGATGGTGTGTGTGCTCCCTGGGATGGATTGCCTACAGTTACAGCTCTGAAAGCCATAGGAAAATCACTGACTTCATCCGTGTGAATCTCTCATTCCATCTGAGAAGAAGGTTCCCATGAGAAGGATGTGCTTTATATCCCTAAAAGGCACTAAAATCTATCTGGCTAGAAGGCAGATAGCAATTGGAAGAAATTAGCTTTATATCCTGGTGCTATCTGTGGGTAAGATACACACAGTCAAAACAAACTTGAAAATCCTTTGAGCTTTTTGCTTTTAAGGCGGAGTTCAGCAACAGCAAACCAACATTTTCCTAACTTATTCTGATCCTAAACTTTTCATTGATTGGCTGTTGGTTTTTAAGAGCATCATTTTGTTTAAGAACATCATTCAGTCTGAAGTCAGCTATTACCTATTAAACCAAAGCTATTAGATGTGCCAATATTGTTAGACAGAAGGACAAATCAAAATAAAATGTAGTTTAGATGCCAAAACATGTATTTGTGTTTGTCAGGCTCCACGTCACACACCAGAGGTATCCCTGTGTGGATTTGAAATTCAAAACTTGACTCCTGCAAATGCTTCTTGGCTCAAATTGTCGTTGAATGTTAAGTGGTGTCTCTGAAGCGAGACTAATAGCACGAAATGATACTGAATGTTTGCAGGAGTGGGACCTCACAAAAAGGTTTATAGAAGTCTGCTGCTAATAACAGCGTTTTAGTTTAAATAAAACCCTCAGAAAAGATGAGTGGCATCTCGGTAAAGACAGGTTTCCTGTTGATCGGGATTACATTCCTAGAGGAAAGTCTAAGGCTTGTTCAGGAGAGCAGAAAAGTGAAGCTAATTACAAGCAGAAAGAGAAATTGGCCGGCGCAGATCCACTGTCTGGCTGCTCTGAAATATGGAGTAAGAGGCAGCATTAGTCAGAGGTTAAATATTCCTTCAGTGTAAATACTATTTGATACGGTGCCTGCTCGTTCAGAGGCGCCTGATGTCAGTTCTGCTACATGGCTGCACGGGGCACCTTTTAATAAAGCAGGTGAAGAAATCTTTTCATAATCTCTTTGTTTAATCCGGCCATTGTTCCTCCCACCTGCAAGGCCCGGGTCCTTTTTGTACCCGTCAGCCTCATGTTACCCGTTTGCTCAATCCAAACTGAAGGACAAAATAAACAAAGACAAATGCAATGTCAAGGTGAAGGGCTGTGGGTCTGGAGCTCTCGGGCGCTTCTGTGTGAGGGAGGAGCATCAGGATTCCTGAGAGCTGATTTAATGGTCTCTGCAGTGGAATCTATACGCTGCCTGCCGGTGCCATAGGCTGTAGTACATCCATTGGAGAGTTTTTTAGAAGAGCCCTACAGTAATGACTGTGCCTGCCCCAATGCTTGAGCAGCAACCCAGTGACAGCCAGTTGTGCAATTAAATATCTGTTAGCGTTCGTTATGCTGAAATACAGGGTTGTTCAGGCTTTCTAAAATAAGTGCTTTTTAGGACATCAACAGGCATTTTGATTTTAACTGTAAATTTGGACTAAATGTGGGTAATGATAGTCCCTTCCACTTCTAACTCTCTGAGGTTCTTGGGGAGCTGTTTTTTCCCAGCGATGGACAGCGTGGCCATGAAGCACTGGCTTCACTGTCAGTAACAAGTGGGAGGCACTGGGGTCTGACAGCTCCGAGAGGCGGACGCAGCAGGAGTTTGGAGAGGCTGCTGCCTGGAGGGCTGGAGGCAAAGCCATGTCTGACCATCCTCCCCACTCCCACCAGCACAGTGCAGGTTCTTCACTCCCTGGGGAGGGGGAGAGAGCAGTCCCCCAGGCCCTGATCTGCAAGGCTTTACCTTCTGTGCCTCCTGCGCTGCACAGCGGTATTTATTCAGTGCAGAGGGCACGGGGAGGGTGTGGGCAGAGGAGTGACTGACCTGTGCATTGCACATCTGCAGCCCCAAGAAATTTCCGTGTTTTAGACACCAAGCCAAGTCCAGTGTGATGGATGGGGCAGCTGGCTGGGACAGGGCCATGGCAGCAGGTCACCTCCGGGAAACACATTTGTCATCGCGGAGGTGAGCGTGTGAGGAATGACTGTGCAGCAGGACGTCCCCACAGAGCACCTGGGGGCTCCGAGTTCGTGTGTTACCCCATGTCCCAGTGCCTGGCTCGTGTGCCAGCCCTGCACAGACCCACCCTCCGGAATTCCAGGGTCGGGGCAGGGAAACGCAGCTGGGCAGTTCCCAGCAAACACAGCTCTTGTGCTGGGTCTTGCTTCAGTCCTTCCTTGTGTGGGAGCTGTGCTGGGTCCCTACGTCAGCTGGCACTGCCACAGCTCCCAGCACATGTGGCTTCCTGCTGGAGCACAGGCCAAAAGCACGTGCTTGTCAGGTTCAGGACTTCCTTCCAGATTGTCCTGACAATGTGTCTGAACGTGACACGGGAAATACCCCAGTGCTGGGCTGCAGAGAGGACCTGGAGTCTCCCTTCTCCCACCGCCGTGGCTCTGCTCCGCTCTCCACCCGCCACGAGTGCGAGGGCTCGTTCCAAAGTTCAGGCTCTGCGTTTTCCTGCCTTTGCCAGAAAGATAAAAGGGTTGGTAAAACTGTAACCTGACCTTAGCGTTTCTCCACAGCGAGGGAGATAAGGCGCTAAAGGGAACAGGGAGAGCAAACCACTGATGGCTGTGGGAAAAAGGGACCCCACAAGGCAAGGGCTTCTCCTCGGGAGCTGCTGGTGAGCCCGGCCCCGGCGGGGATGGCTGTGGATCGCTGACTGGGGCTGCAGGCTGGGGAGCACTGGGTCTCTGCTCTGCCCCACAGAGGACCCCTGTGCTGCTGCTGCAGGGTTGAGAAGGAATTGACTGACGCTGCCTGTTGTTATTTTCGGCTACTCCAGCCATGTATCAAAAACCTGACACTGGGTTGATGCTGGTGCCCTACTTTATAGAAGCCCTGAAAAGCAGATCGAGGACAGCGAGCTTGTCTCTCTGCATGGCATCTGCCAGGAAAGGGTGAGAAAACTTCAAACCGCTGGCGGGGGGAGCGGGGGGGAGGTAAAAACGAGGGAAAATGTGCTAAATCCAGAGCACCGCTTGCAGACTGCGTGGGGAAGAGGTGTGTGTGTGCTCTGCGGAGGTGGGAATGCACTGACGGGGCGTTGTGCTGCACGCCCGGCCCGGCATGGCTGGGGGCTGCTGCCATCGCCTCCGGGGTGCGGTGGGGACCGGTTTACCCTGGAAGGAAGGAAAGGACCCCGCTGGCCTCAGGTGACAGACAGTGCTGCTTATTATTGAAGCCCAGCGATAATGCTGCCAGTCCTTCACATTTTGTGGATCCTTTGGAGGTGAGAGAGGGCCATGCCCACCTCTGTGGCCAAGGATGTGCAGGGCGTCGGTGTGGGAGCGGGCAGAGGACCCGAGCTGTGACTCAGTTGTCAGCGCCATGCGCGGTGGCGCTGGCTGGGGGGACGTTCCCTCTGGGAACCCGGCTTGAGAGTCCCCGGAGGAGGTGAGACCGTGCCTGCTGCCTCGGGGGGACCTGTCCCCCTGGTGCTCGGAGTCCTGCTTCCTCCAGTGCAGGGACACCTGAGTATGATTTCCAGTTGGGGACTTTTACCATTGCTCCCGGTTCCCCCCGATGCTGACCTGAGGCTTCTCCCCGGACCCGGAGCAGCCCGGCATGAGCTGGAGGATTTATGATCTGCTGCAGCCTTTGAGCAGTGGAGAAGGAAGCAGCCATAAATACCGGGCAGGGGACAGTGCCATGCGGTGGTTTCTCATTTACGAGATAGTCCGACTTTGTTCCCGATGAGTAATGGAGGCATTTGAATATGCCAGGATGACAGCAGCAGTCTGGCTCTGGGAAGGTGGTGGCGTGGGCTGGGTGAGGATGGTGGCGATGGGGACAGCCGGACCGTGCTGCCAAGCCTTGCCCTCTGCTCTCCGCTGGCTCGCATCCTCCTCGCGCCTGTACCTGCTGCCCTGGGCACCGCGCTCTGTCACTCCGCACGGCCACAGCCCCGGGCCGGCCTGGGAGCGCAGCGCTCGCCGGGGCCTCGCCGGGCACGGGCTGGCGTTCCCTTCCCACGCGGGATCGCTCGGCGCGTGAGGGGTGCGGGGTGCGGACCATGGCTCACGCGGGTGCGGGTGGCTGCTGCTGCAGGCGCTACTCGCTGCTGTGGATCGCGCTGCTGCACAGGTCAGTGGCTGCGGGCCGGGCCGGGATGCGCGCCTGCATCCCGCGGGAACGGCACCGTGCGCCCCTCCGCCCGCCCGGTGTGCCGGGTTTGTCACAGCAGAATGACAGCGGCGAGCGGGCAGGGGACGGGCGGGGGGCTCCGGGCCGCGGGGCAGCGATCCCCACCCGCGGAGCCGCTCCCGGGGCTGCGTGCGCGGAGCGGGGCGCGGGGGCGGCGGGCCCGGGGCGCTCTGCCCAGCTACAGCGCAGCCAATCCGGCGGCCGCGGCCCCGGCGGGGCGGTGCGGGGGGCGGTGCGGGGCGGCGGGGCCGGGGGGGGGAGCGGCCCGCCCGCGGCCGGCGGGAGCGCGGCATGGCCGGGCCGGAGCGGGGCGGCGGGAGCCGGGCCCTGCGGGTGAGTGCGGGTGGGCGCGGGGCCGTGGGCTGGGGACGGACCCCCATCGCCCGCCGGGCGGGGCTGTCACCGCGCTGCGACCCCCGGGCCGGGCGGGGATGGGGCGGGGGGACCGCGGCCGGGGGTGACCCGTGGCTGGGTGGCTCCAGCCGGCCCTCGGCTCGCGGTGTTTATTTTTAGCAGCGCTCCGTGGTTCTGTGTGTTAGGAATTTGTTTCCATCGTTATTTATTAAACCGTCGCCGCGGGCAGCCGCCCCTGGCCGGGGGGCGGGACAGGGGGCTCCAGGGGGGGCGATGCTGCCCTGTGGTCCCTTCTTGTCCAGATTCTGCCTCCGGACTTAAATTGAGCAAAATTTCGGTGATAAACGTCAAAACCTTGATCCCCACCCTCGTCCCACCGGGGAAACTGGTGAGCTGGGGAGCACCCGTGTGTCCCCGGGGGTGGCAGAGGGACCAGGGGAGCCTGGGGGCAGCGCCCTGGGTTTGCCTGTGCCCCCCTGGGGGGTCCCCAGGTGCCTTTGGGGCCACACGGTCCCTGCTCGCCCCAGGTGCTGTGGGAACGAGTTCAGCTCCGGGCTGGAGAGGTGGCTCTGTGGCTGCTCCTTGATGCCCACACGGAGGGCACTGCTTACGCTGGTTTAGGCTGATGTGATTAAAAAAGAGTAATTTTTTAATATAAACTACCGATTTCTGTTAAAAGTGAGATGGTGGTGCCATTCTGCTCTTGGGAAGGAGGAAGCTGCTTCCTTACCTTCTTAACAACATTTTTCATTATTGAAACTCATATTTCTGACCATCTTTGCCTGTTGATGTATTTTGTGTGCTTTTGGTGCCAGTCGGTGTCCTTGCTGGTTATACCGTGCTGGACTTTCAGGTTGTCACTGACAAACTTTGCAGTGGCAGGTTGTTAAACACGTGAATAGCCGTGCTCAGGTGAATGTGATGGGTTAAAATGATCCTTCAGGTTTGCTCTGGCAAAAACAACATTTGGAATCTGGTATGAGCTGACAGAGTCCTTTTGGATGTAATTAATTCTGCTGCCGGTTAAAGCTGAGAACAGTCTGAAAAACAAGGGCAGGCATTAATAAGTTTAATTACATGTCCTTTGTGTTGCTCAGCGAAGGTGTTGCGTTAGTGAGGGTAGCATGTGACACCAGCTCCCCACAGTGAGTGCGCCCAGTGGTGCTTCCCAGCACCCTGCCAGCACCCAGAGAGCATCCACCTCCCTGCCAGCCCACCGCCGCGCTGCCAGGGCAGAGGTCAGCAGCAGGTGTTCAGCAAGCTGCAGGAGAAGGTTCAGGTTAGCAGGACACGGGGAAGGATGTGCTGCATGCTGAGACTTCATCCGTGCATCCTGTCCTGCAGGAAAAAAAACATTCTCGCATCTTCTGGAAGCGTGCAAGTTCCTCGTGCTGTTGTTTGTTTTTCCCATAACATCACTTTGGTATTTATTTGTTAAACTGGAGCAGGATGAGACACTGGGGAGGAATGGATGAGAACTCCCAGCAGTGGTCAGGAGGTTACTGGGAAGCCAGCAGCAGGCAGGGGGGTCACACAGGCACTGCTGATGGGGCAGGGAGAGGGCTCAGGGGCGAGCTGCTGTGTGGGAGAGCCTGGTGTGCATCGGCTGCGGGCAGAAACACACCATCGGACCAGTCTGGGCTCTGCAGAGAGCACAGTCCCAGTTTGTGAGCAGCAGCAGCAGCGATGCTCCGAGCCTCGGGTGGGACAGCAGAGCTCCCCAGCGCCCGCTTCTGCTGCCCCCGGTGAAGCTGGCAGCTGATGGCGTGTGGCGTGCTCCCATCTGCCACCCCTGAAATCCTCCTCCCGTCTGATGCTGCAGATCAATTTGGTGGAGTTGTCCACTTTGTTCTCAGTCGTAACAAAGCCTAATCCCCAGGCTGGAGACAGATTTAAATTCTGCCTATGCTGCACAGGGACCTCGCGGGCTGTTCCGCTGCGTTTGGGCGTGCAGGACCCCTGCAGGGACGTGTGCTGGTGGGAGGGTGAGGGCTGCCCCAGAGACCCTCTTCCCAGCTGGTCAGAGAAAAGAACTGTCAGCCTCTGGAGGGCTGTGTGCAGGGAATGTTTCCTGACCAGGAGATGTGTCACAGAAGCCTGGAATTTAGGAGATGGGGTCCCCGTGAGAGTGGGGAGGTGTTCACAGTGCTGACTATAGCTGGTATTAATGGGACATCTTCAGCTCAGTGCCTGGACTTCTTCAGAATTCCCCAGTCTGCTGCTGCTCTCTGAAGGGAGCAGTAGGAGATAGAAGAAAGGCTTTTTGCTTTTCCCCCTTCATTCAGTGTTATATTTTGTGTCTGTTCCATCCCTCTGCAGCTTCCCAGCCAGGTTCCCTGTTTGTTTCTATCTCTCAAAAATATCAGGAAAATTTTCATCCTGAAACCACAGAAGCAGCAGCTGGGTGGTTTCAGGCAGGTGAGGCTCTGAACTGAAAACCAAGGGGGTTGCCCCTTTGAGGGCTTGTCTTCACAGGAAAGCAATTCTGGAATAAGAGTAGATGAGTTCAAACACACAAGACCTATTCCAGAACGATTCTGTGTAGACAAGCCCTACATTTTTGCCTTCCTCGAGGCCTCGGCAGTGTCTTTGTTCTTGAGAGAGCATCGAGCCTGGACTCCCGGGCAGTCCCTCCGGTCGGCAGAGCTGCTGTGTGCGTGGGGCTGCTGCTATGGGCAGGCACTTGCTGCCTCCATTGCTCCAAACCCAGCCCTGAAGTTTGATGAGGAGAGAATGGATCGTTTCTCTGTGTCCACAGAGTCTCTGCTGCAGACCACGCGGTGCTGGTCAGGTCAGGTGTGCTGTCACAGCCTGCTCACACCTGACGTCCCTGATTCTGGTGCCTCTGGAGGAAGCAGGCAGGGAGGGATTGCATCCCTTCACATGGTAATGTTTTATGACTTTTATTATTTAGAACAACAATCCTCTCTCATTGCTCTTGGGCAGTAAAGCTCTTTCTTTAATAACCAGAGACTGGCTGGCTCTCTGCAGGACTCTCCAGGTCAGTGCCGGTAGCGGTGATGTTATTTCTCTTTAGCACTAATGTGGTCTTTTATGAGATTTCTGCCCCCCCTTCATTTCAACTGAACTTTAGGCAAGTAGAAAGGGATTAAAATAAGGCCCATGGCAAAAAGAACTGAATGTGCTCTTTGGAAAGAGGGTTTCCTGCTGCGAGATGTCTCTGGGCAGCTGGCTGTTCCCACTGTATTAAACCAGAGGTGTAGGAACTGGATTTGATCGGCTCACGTAAGCCAGGACAGGCCCAGGAATACACAGTGAGTTATTGCAGCAGGAGGCTGGGTGGTCCCACAGGCAGTGGTTTGAAAAATGATGGCAGAGAGATGAATTTGAGCAAAGTACCTCTGTCATGTTGGAAGTGTATGTACACAGTAAGCAGTGATGTTCCAGGTGAGTTTGCCAGTTAGGGTGGGGAACGCTGAGTGGTCCTTCCAGTAGGAAGAGTGCCCTCACCCTCTGAGTCAGGGGAGCAGCTTATGGCCTCAGTGGGACCTTGTTCTTGCTGTTAATGCAAAGGGAATTCTGTGGGAGCTGCGACAGGGGCTTGCAAACATCTTCCAGTAAATGGACTCCTGCTGCAAATGTCACGTTACTTCCCGAGGACACGAGAAATGCTGGTCTGGAACAGGCTATTGAAGAGGGAGGACTGTGTGGCCTTTACAGACCAGTGGTGTGTTGCCCTTCTCGTGCTCCAGGGTGTTTGCAGCCTCCCCAGACTGTGCTGGGCTGCTGCAGGTTAAGCAAGCATGGCAGTGTCAGGGCTGGTGCCCTGGCAGGCTCTGCACCCACAGCACTCATCCTGCCCTGCCAGGGCTGCCTCTGGCAGAGATCTCGCACCCCTTCCGCTGAGCCTTCAAACGAGTCTCTAATTAATGACATCTCCTCACTTAGCTCTCGATACACCGACTGATGCTGGGTCTTTTAGGGCTGGCTGGAGACCTGCAGTGCTCCCTCCATACAGTGCAGCCTCTGGTGAAATATATCACAGACTGGTTTGGGTTGGAAGGGTCCTTAAAGATGCTCTCGTTCCAGTATTTCTGTTACTGGCCTGGGTTGGATCCCATCGGCCGTTCAGGAGGAAAGGACATCATGGGAGCAGGTCCTGCTGAGGCAAGAACCTGATAAATAACCTCCTGCCTAAGAAAAGTCCCGTTCATTTTAGGATTCCCAGAGGCACAGGGCAGAGTATGAAGGGACATAAATATGCATTTGCTGAACATGATAAGAACACAACATGTCCTGAGAAACTCCCCCTTGGTAATTCTCCACATTGCACATCTGCACTCCCACCCGTGGCCTTGCAGCTGCAGCAGTTTAAATGAAAAATACACTTGTTTTAATTTTAACACAGATTCTTAGGCCAGCATGAAGCAGTCCAGCTCAGTGATGTACATATGTGCATTCCAGTACGTAGTTCCTGAGTTGTGGATTTAGATTATCAATATTTATATTTGTCTCTGCAAGAATGCAAGCCTCAGCTGGGTTGCTTACCTTTTCTAATTTTATTTATAAAATACGGAATAAGATTTGCCATAAACGCCTCAGTTCTGGGCTTTTCAGGGCTTGGTCAGCAGTCTGTATTGTCAGTTCTTGAGCTGCTGAATGTTTTGTACTCAGCATCCAGAGGTAACTTGATCTGTTAGAGTTAATTCACAGTATCATTCAGAGGAAAAGGATATGGACCCTTTTCTGTGAAAATAGTGTAAAATTGCCACAAAGTACTGGGAAATGACTGTGCTCAGTTCCTAAAGATCAATTTATTCACCATAGATGTATGGGGTGAGTGGGCAGTTTAGAGAATCACTAATGGGATAGAGAGCCTCTTGCTTCAAAGCCACTGCTGCTGCTCCAGCGCAGGGCTGTGCTCACCCAGGGCTTTTAACACTGGGGGCTGGCGCTTGTCCCCCAGGGAGAGGTTGTGGTGTCATAGTCTGGTTTTCTACAGATGCCTCAGCACGTACCACCACAGCCTGGGTAGGTGCAGGGAGGTGTCTGGAGCCAGCCCTGGGCAGCGTGTCCCCACACTGGTCACCCCGTGGTGCTGCTGGGGAGGGCTGGTCTGCAGCTTCACCCTCCACTTGTGGTGCTCAGCTGGAGAGCCCAGCTGCAGGCTGTTCCCTGATCACCAGGCTTCATCCATGGTGTGAATCTTAATGGCAAATCTAGAGAAGCAGCTGTTTATCTTCCACTGCTGTTTCTCTCCCAGCCTCCTTTGGCTGTTTGCAGCTCGCAGCCTGAGCCACTGGAAGCTGTGAGTTTTGTGGGTGCTATTGACATTTCCCCGTGGTTTGGTCAGCTTTATTGCAGAGAACGACAAAACTCAACACAGACAAAGCAATCTGAGAGTGTCCTGGGAGCGTTGTTGTTTCACTTGTAAAAGACCATGTTGAGAATATCTCAATGTCCCTTTATTTTTGCCCTTTGAAGAAGGCATCGTGCTCTCTTTGTAGCCACGAGGTCTCTTTGGAAGACCCTGAAGTGCCTGCCAGAGGTTTTAAAGGTCAGAGTCACTGGGATCAGAGCTTTTGCGAGCTGGCTGGTGTGGGAACATTTTCCATGGTGCAGGCTGTAGAGAAGGCAACTGTTCCCTTTGCTCTCAAGTTATTTTTTCCCTTGCCACTTTATGGTTTTGCTCTGTTTTCCCCACGAGTACCTAACTATCTTTCTGGGTATTTTTTGTCCCCTTGAGCTCTCTGGTTTTGCTTTAAGAGTTACAGCACCATTGATTGTATTGGCTGTCTGGAAAATGGTGTGCTGCTTGCTGTCTGTGGGCTCCTGCTGCTAAATGCTGCCGGTGGGACTCCAGAGCATTTAGATCAATCGATAGGGTTATCATGGCCTTGTTTTCCATGCTGTCCCCGTCCCAGGGATGTGTGTGACAATTGGAGAGAGCACACGAGCCCTGGGGTTATTGGTTACGGAGTGTGTACCATTGCTGCAGCTGTGGTACAGATGTGTGCAGTTTGGTGGGGAGCAGGGTACCTGTGCACAGAGCCAGGGTGGCTGCCCTGGCAGTGCCAGCTGCTCCCTGGGCACGCTCTGCGTGCTGGCTTTTGGAAGGATGATGTGTCGTTCATTCCTCCCCATTTGCAGGTCACCTCCTTCTGTCAGGGCGCTGCAGAACAGTGTGAGATGAAGTGGGATGCTAATGGGATCTCCCACACACATGTGTGCAGACCCTGCCCTGTGCTGGGAGCTGGTGCTCGGTGCCACCAGAGGTCGGGGTCATCGGGACACAACTGTGGGGGCTCCCTCCCCCCTCGTACCGCAGCACACCTGGAAGGTCCCAGCTGCAGGTGTGATGCCAGTTAAAGACACTCAGCTGGGCAGAGACCCACAGTCTGCAGAGCTCTCGTAAGGGAGTCCTGACTGCATTGGAGTTGGGGAGAAAAAAGGTTTTTACTGAATTTACAGCCTGTGGTAGAACCTGCTCACCAAATTATGCATGGGACAGGGTAGCAGTCCCTGCTATTCTGGGCCCTCGGTTATCTCATGGCAAAAACTTCCCGGGAATATTCTGCAGTTGTTGCTAACAGATGGACTAAACAATTTCTCTGGAAGGAAATCATCCACTGATACCACAATATTTTTCCTCTAGATCCCATCTAATGCCGAGGCTGAAAGAATCGCGCTCCCACGAGTCTTTGCTCAGTCCCAGTAGTGCTGTTGAGGCTCTGGATCTCAGTATGGAGGAAGAAGTGGTCATCAAGCCAGTCCACAGTAGCATCCTGGGACAAGACTACTGCTTTGAGGTAAGGAGCCTTTGTGTCCGTCGGGGGTGCTGGCTGGGGAGCCAGGTGTGGGGCTGCATCTTGGGCTTTCGCCGTTATGAAACGTTTCTGCTCTGAATTGCTACGCAGAGACCATTTCATAAGCAGAAAATTACTTCCATCTTTGCAAGGAGGATCACACCCAGAGGATCAGAGCAAGGAGCTCTTTGCTGTTGTCGCAGCACAGGTGCTGAACTGCTTCTGCATATTAGCAGAGCATAAATTTGTAGTTTACGTTCATACAGACATGGGGAAGTGCTAATCCCTACTGCCTGCTCACAAAGGCGTTATAGGTGGTCCCAGAGACAGCCTGCTGTTGTCAGTGGGGGTGCTGAGGACTTTGTCTCGAACACTGGAGCTTCACTTGTTTGGGTAAATAGAAAAATCTGTATTTCACATTTTTTTTTGAAGTCTGTTGTGGCACGTGGTCAGGTCTGTGCTAGCAGGAGGTGGGAGGACATGTACAAAGCAGTCTGTGCTTGGATAATTCAATGTGGTATGTCTTGGGAATCGTTGGTCCTGCATCATGGATGGCACAGTATTATTGCTTATGGCAGTGGCTGGCTGCAGGACTGGGAAGTGGTTTTCTTACAGTAATAGGGTGGTCAATGCTTGTGTTTCTGTGAAGGGAAGGCAGCCTGTTGGTACTTGGACATGGAAGAGCAGGCAGACTGTATATCTGTGGGTGGGTCACACTGTAGGGGGTGGTGAGACAGGGGACGTTTCTTGGATGGGCAGTGCTGGGTGAAGATGGCCTTGGCAGTGCCCAAGAGGAGTCAGACTGTAGAGATGGAGATTTTTTTTTTCTTTACTGAAATTAGCACACTTGGAAAGAAGTGAGTTAAAAGATCGGTTTCTTAAAATATAAGCAGATAACACAAAAAGTCTTACAAAAAATAGCCCCAAACATAAACTCTGAAGTGGGCTGAGGTATAAATTTTCCAGTGCTGTTCATTCTCTGTTGAATTGAGCAAGTGCAGCAGGTCAGGAGGAGAACAGTTTTGTAAATTATATGGCCTCTATTACATTCCACTCAAGAGAGATAAAATGAAGCTAGATGGAAAATAGATGTGACATCCATAATACAAGAGTTGTTTACAATTCTGTTCAGTGCACAAGAGCAGAGGAAGGGATATGAACAGTACTTGGAGAAAGTTGACTGAGAGGGAAATGACACAAGTCATGCACTTGTAAGGAGGAAGAAAATTTTATTTTTAAGTGAGTTGGATAAAGAAGAGTCATCCAGGAAAAAAAAGAACATGTTAATTGCTGCTCTGCAAATCCTGCAGAGGAAAGGGAGAATGCCAGGAAACAAAAGGGACATTGATTTGCAAGTGATGGTTACTCATCAGCAAGCTCCAGCAGGGAGGCCTGAGGTGAGAGCGAAATGGCACGTTGTGCTGATGCTGGTCCTGGGTCTCCAGAGAGCTCCTGCCAGATCTGGGGTGAGGTCAGCACTGCCAGGGATCTGCAGATCTGCCAGGATCCCGGGTGGGTCTCGGGCAGCGTGCCGAGGTGCAGCTGCAGGGGCTGAGGGTTCGTGCTGCCCTCGGGCAGGGCAGGGCCAGGGGGACCTGTGTGTGCTGGGACACTGCTGCTGGCCCTCCGGACCCCTGCCTGCCTGGGCACAGCTTTGTCCCATGGGTCTCCATGCCAGGTGGCAGCTGAGCAACAAAACCACACGCTCATCTTCTCCTCCGTGGTGCTTGAATGTTGCCTTCAGTTACGGTTCTGTCTGAGGGTCCGGGCTGTGGCCTGTGGTCACAAGTCCCTCCCCACTGCTTTTTCTGGAAGTGCAGGCACGCCTTGGCCCAGCAGAGAGTGGTACAACCCATGGTGGTTCCTGTGGCCTGGAACTGGGAAGCTCTGGTGGAAACCTGCAGGAGGCTGAAAGGGAAACTGAAGCTGATGGCCAGGAGCTGTGGCACTACTGAGTGTGGGGACACGGGGTGAGCAGCTCAGATGATGTCCTGGAAAAGGAGCCCTGACAGAGAAATGTCAAGTGAGAAGTTACTGCCAGAGCCGTGGAGACGAGAGGAACCGAGACATTTCCTGCAGAGAGGGCCATGAAGGTGCTGGGGGTTGGTGATGGTGCCTTGTCCCTGCCCTTGGAGGCTGTTGTGGCTCTGTTCTCTAGGGAGATCTGTTAAGAACAGCCAAGTTTGCTGTCTCAAATGGAGAAGCAAAGCATTGCTGCTGTTGGGCAGTGCCAGCCTCCCACAGTTCTTAACTCCTCCTCCCTGCAGTGGGGTGGCCAGGCAGTAGGCACTGCCCAGGAAGCCGTTTCCACCACCAGCTGGCCGGTGTCTGTCTGTCCTCCTTCGGGATGTTGGTGCTTGGTTGGCTGGGCTGGCTCAGCGTGCCCTCTGGGGTCCCTCAGCCACAACAGCATGCAGCAGCTTCTCCAGAAGGTGATGCCCAGCACGGGCAGCACGGGGTACGGCGTGCTGTGGGTCCTTCCCACCGAGCTGCAGCAGCAGCCTGGCTCGCAGAACGAGGCGGGAGGATTTGCCGTGGCTGCAGATGGAGTGGTGCTGAAGAGGGCAGGTTCAGAGGGAGAACTGGCAGCGCACCCGAGCAGAGACAAAGGCGAGAGGTGCCAAAGCCATCTGCGGTGGAAAAAACCCAAGTGGCTGGTTTGGAGGGAGCTGGCTGTGTGAGGGTACAGCGTGGTGGTTTCCTGTAGCTCCTGACCTGCGTGGAGCGTGCCGGGGGCTCAGCCCTGCGCCCCCCCAGCGGCGCCCCGCTCGCTCAGCACTGGCACAGTGCTTTTCACAGGCTGCAGTTGGCTTTTTCTGCTTATTTAGTTCTGTGAAACTTGCTTTTTTCTGACTTGCTGAGTACTTGGCAGTCAGTATTTACTTGTTGTCTTTATTGATGTCTTAAAAAAAGTTACTCAGCATCATCTTCTTTCTCCTTACAAGACTTCCTAGTCAGCGCAATCATCTAATGCCACTGCACGTGCTGCGGGCACTAAATATGCAGTGGGCATCTCAGTGCAGTGATGGAGACTCAGAGCCCAGAGCCTATTCTATTCCTGGCCCTGCTGATTGTGGGGTCCTGGGCACTTGGGCCAGGCAGGGGAGTTGGCACTGAAGGTCTTGGCAGACCAAAGCCTTGTCCTCTTGGCACAGCTCATGCCTGGGCTGTTGCAGGATGGAGCTGGGGGATGCAGAGCAGGAGAAGGAAGAAGCTATTGCTGGACTATTCTTGCTCCACTACAGCTGAAACCATGTCCCCTCATCCTGGCCTTGCCTGAACAAGGGAGAATTTAGTGGCGCTAAATTTAGAAGTTAGCTCTGCTAAATTTAATCCAGCTGTACAAATGTTCACTGCTGCTCTCATGGCCCCGAGCAGCCACCACGGGGCCGGCCCTGGCAGTGCTGGTTTGACCTTCAGCACTTGGGTATGGTGGGATTTACCAGCCTGAGCCCTAACTCCTGCTCGTAAAGTCTTTTTAACACTTGGAGTGTTCCAAAGATCAGTAACTCAGGTACCATCTTGTGGTGTGACTCCAGTGAGATTCCTTGAAGTCTCCTTTGAGGAACCCATCCTGTACCTAAGACATTCTTACAATGACAAGGTTTTATCTGACTTCAGAGATTGCCCATCCAAGGACTTTGGATAATGAATATGAATAAGTAACATTTTAGAAATTAATGAGTTTTATTAATTGAGTTTATCCTATACATTAATAGTATTCTAGCATATCCAAAATCTTGATGAGACCAGAATACTCTATCGAGATAATTAATATCTCATGAAGACCATTAATGCTATATGATGTTTAGGTCAGAGCTTAAAGCTAGAATGTTATTGCAGATCTGGGGAAAAAATAATATTTTTGGTCACACACGGTAGATAGGACCTTCAAGTCCCACCAGATCAAGAGGACTTCATGTCTGACACCTGAGGATTTTCCCCTTTTATCTCTTGACAGTTACAGTTTTTTAGGGTTTGAGTGACTACTTAATCAGTAATTGTTTTGGAATTAGATCATAAATTTTACCGTGATAACTCTGTGATAATATGTTGGCTTAAGAGTGGCAAGAAAATATATCAGATATTCACCCTAACAGATAGCTGGTTAAAAAAATGTTGTTTAATTAACAGATTCAATAGAAGGACAGCTAAATTGCATGCTTATTTATTTGGATACAAATCCTCTAGGCAGCTGTGGGATCTATGTGTGTCATCAAGGAGAACTTGTCTTGAAGAGAGCATCTTTCAACAGCAATCAAAGAAGTCATAATTCTCTTTTATGGAAGAGCTTCCAAGTTTCCTAGCAAATTCTGTGTATCTGAGAACATGGTTTTCAGATGTATTTGTACACCAAACTCCCATCAAAATGAAAGAGCTAAACAAAAATCCAGGTGAGGAATGGTCTTTGAGGACTAAAGGGATAGTTTACTGGAAGGTTTTCCAGCTGTGGGGTACAGAAACCCCTCTGTAACATCAGCAGGGCAGTGTGGCTGTACCAGTAGTGTCAGGACGCTGATGTTTTGGGCTTGGATGTGGATGATTTTGGGTCTTTTGCAGCTGAATTAGATGGGCCAAATAAGAGAGAGAACCTCAGGTTCTGAATTGTTAGGTTCTTGTCTGAAGAACAGTTTTGATGTCAGGGGTTGGAAGATCTCTTGCATTTGCTGTGTAAAGACAGGATAGGCCTCTCATCGCTTTGTCCTGGTTCTAAGATGTCTGTGTGCAAAGGCAGGGATGTGTTAACTTGTCGTTGAGGTTAGCTAATGGCAATCTTAGCAAGTGCCAGCTCTCCTGTGAAGAACAGGTTAGGCTTTGGAGAGATACATGAAATTAAAGGAGATTGTGTCTCCCAGAAGCAGATAACCCAGCGAGCTGTGTGTAAACACCCACACTGTGAGATGATAAAGAACTCACACATAATTCTGCAGCTTCAGACTGGCAGAAATGAAGCTCAGAGGGGAGTTATTTAAAGTACCAGCCAGGTCCATTTGGCCTGATGAGCAGAGATGGACGTAAGGAAACGCAGCAAATGCAAAGGAGGGCAGAGCAGAGCTCTGGTTCCACAGTCAGGGTCTGTCAGCTTGCAGCAGCGCCTGGAGGAGGCAGCGGCTTGAGGGATGTGTGTGTGTGAGACGATGCTGAGAACTATTGGCCTTTGAGACCTTGGCAGGTAACTGATGCCGAGGAAGCTTGGTGTGGTGGATGGGAAGGAATGTTTGGTGCCTGTCATCCTGGGGCTGCCACAGGGCTGTGTTGGTGGTCTGTCACCAGGGCTGAGTTTCCATGTGGTTGCAGGGATGTGGTACCACTGGTGATGTCCCTGCTGTGAGTGTGCTTCTTCAAAACCAGGTTAGGAGGTCCCAATGGCTAGAGAAAGCCACACAAATACTGCAGAAAGACCCCTTGGAGTGATACTGGAGGTGTGAGAGGAGGGCTCAGCAGCCATCCCTGGCCGTCTCCAGGTCTGGGAGCCCCAGCCTGGTTCTCCCCAGCTGGAGAGGAGGTGCTGTGAGCTGCTGCTCTTGCTGCTGCCAGGACTCTGGTGCGTGTACTTGGCCCCAAGTTCTTCACAGCATGGTCTTCAGAAGCAACAGCACACAAAGGGGGAAGGTATGAAGTTGGCCTTTCTGGGTCTGATGTTCTGCTGAGGACAAGGAATGGGTTGTTACCCTGGGCTTTGGGCTGGATCTGGAGGAACGCCAAGTGGTTGCAATTTATCTTTAGTTCATCTAAGGCTTTGCAGTGCATCGTGGTGGTTTAAAGTGTCGCATGCATGGGGCCCATTATCTAGTGTTTTCTGGTGTGGAAGAAGAGAAGTAATTGGAATTTGCTTCTGTGATTGTTTCTGTGACACACAGAGCTGCCCTGTTTTTGCGCTAGCCTTAGGAGCTGTTACTTCATGCTTGGGTAAAGCTGTTTACTTAAAAAAAAAAAAAAATCCCTAGCATCTTTCCTAACTCCCCCTCTCCCCCCAAACCACAGTCTGCAGTGTGCTGGTCAAGACATAATCCTGTTCCTTTCCCTGTAGGTGACGACTTCATCAGGAAGTAAGTGCTTCTCGTGTCGTTCTGCAGCAGAGCGAGATAAATGGATGGAAAACCTGCGGCGTGCCGTGCACCCAAATAAGGTAGTGGCTTTGAGGAATTGCCTCTGTTATAGTTCAGTTCCTCATTATTACATTTTATAGCCCAGTGCATAGTAGCAGCAGGGGACGTATTGTCATTTTAGTGAGTAAGTGTAACTGTGGGTCAGCTTTTTTCCATATTGCTTTCTTCCACAATTATATTTACAGGCAAGTGCCAATTATTTCTTCCCCAGCACATGCTGCTTCAGCTGTTGCTAAGAATTGATCAGAAGACTGAAGACTCTTCAGTCTTGCTCTGTTACTGATGATACTTGCCACTTTCGTAGGACTTCCCACCCCCCAAAAGCTCTGGGACAGATGTCAGGTAGCTGCCAGCAAAGAGAGAAGACTGAGTAGTCTGGAGAGTTCTTGTGTCACACTTCCCGACTCTGGTGGTGCTTGCAGTGTCTGCGTGAGTGATGGAGAAACTCAGGTCCCATCACAGCGAGTTCTCTGAGGTGACAGAGGAACGTAGTTTTCACTTCTCCAGTCAGGTGAGGTGGCAAAGTCATGCCCTACAGAAACAACTCCTCCTCTTCACTAGAACACAGGGCACCCAGTGTGCAGTTTTATGGCCCACTGAGTACATCCTAAAATAAAATCTGCAGCTGCTTCTCCCTCTCTGCACTGGAGTTAGCTAACAGAGATTGATCAGGACTAATCAGCTGCAGAATTTCACAACTGATGAGCTCAATCAACAAGTCTTTTTCTGCTGACCAGAGCAGACACAAGTGATGGGATCCTGTGAATTCATTCCTGGCATCAGAGCCACGTACCTGTGCATACAAGTTAGGGCCAGGCCCGTCGGGTTGCTAAAGGAGCCTCCTGTCAGAGTTCATTGTTCCCAGCACAGTGCCAAATGTCAGGGTGAAAGATTTCCTTTGATATCAGCACAGGAGCAGTGGAGGGGAGAGGTGGACTTCTGCCTCTAGCAGCATGTTCCTGCATGGGGAGTGCAGTGACTCCAGTGCTTTCTGAGTGCAGCAGCCTGGTAGTAATGATCTGAAAGAGCTGTGTACAGCTTGTGGTCACACTCACCATGAGGAAAGTCCCGGGAATGTGAATTGGGCTGGGCACATCACTGTGGCTTTGAGAAGCAGTGTTCAGTGGAAATCCATTTGGAAGTGTGCCCTCATCTCAAACCACGCCATTAACTGATGGCTAACTTTACATCTTTGTTTGAGTTCGTGGACAATAAACTCTCAGTATCTGACTTTCTGTCAGGAATTCAGTGTTCTTGTATGATTCCTGTGTGTACTTCCTGAACCCACAGTACCCCATTGTGGACTTCCAGCAGAAATGTTCCTGCCCAGACTCCTGGGCTGTGCAGAGTAAGCCATGGTTACTGTTTCAGTGAGGGGTTTCCAAACAAAACAGGTTACTGCAGAACCCCTAGCAGCAGTTCAGCTGTGAGTGCTTTATCTTTGAAGTCACTCCTGCAACAAATGCCCCTGGATGTTCTTCCAGGAGGAGGTCAGCATCACTGGGGAGCTCTCAGATCCACAGGATCCTTTGCTCCGTTATTGTTTAAGAGGTATCCAAGCCAAATTTCTATTTCTGAATTGTAATGATTCTCCTGTGGAACTCCCTCTGTCTCTTCAGTGTTCTAGTTGGGTGCTCTGGACTTCTGCCCTAAAATATTGTGAGGTTTTGTAAATGCTTGTTCCCTGCTGGAGGTGATTGCATCCCAGCCATGGATGAGGTGATCCCTGGGTGTGTGCTCAGATCCCTATATTGTTGCTCTGTTACAGTAAAGAAAATGTGCTCCAGTGCTGCTGTAAAGCAGCTGTGCTGAAAGAGGTGGTTGTGAGATACCTGTAACATAGCTTCTGTTTTGCAGAAGCCATAAATGATCGATGAGGTTCTTATGGGTTTTTTTTGGAGGCCCTCTTAGCAGTGAATGGGAAATGGTGCATTTATGATTTGGAGGGGTTTTATCTACCTTGTTCCTTATATTAATTGGCACCAACAGACACAGAGAGCACGGTGATATTTGGAAAATTAACATAAGTAGTGTTATTATGCAAATTCCTGAGAGCCAGTATTTCCTTAAAATAAAATGTAATTAAGCCTCTGCTCATTTAGCACATCCGAAATAATTAACTCATATCTCCAGTTTTGTTTTGCTTGGCTTTGTGGGGTCTTTTTATTGACCTTTTTTTCTTTCATCTTTTTTTTTCAGGACAACAGCAGAAGGGTAGAGAATATGTTAAAGTTATGGATTATTGAAGCCAAGGACCTACCAGCTAAGAAAAAGTACTTGTGTGAATTATGCCTGGATGACGTTCTTTATGCACGAACTACCTGTAAATTGAAAACTGATAATGTATTTTGGGGGGAGCACTTTGAATTTAATAACCTCCCATCGCTCAAAAACATTACGGTGCACTTATACAAAGAGACTGACAAGAAGAAAAAGAAGGACAAGACCAATTTTATTGGACAAGTGAACATCCCCGTCAGCTCTGTCACGGGCCGGCAGTTCGTGGAGAAATGGTACCCAGTGGTGAGCCCCAACCCCGGGAAGGGCAAGTCCCCAGGGCCCATGATCCGCATCAAGTCACGCTACCAGAGTATGAGCATCCTTCCCATGGAGATGTACAAGGAGTTTGCTGAGTACATCACTAACAATTACATGGTGCTGTGCTCGGTGCTGGAGCCCTCGCTGAGCGTGAAGAACAAAGAGGAGATGGCGTCTGCGCTGGTGCACATCCTCCAGAGCACAGGCAAGGCCAAGGTAAGACCCTCTGTCACCGGAGACCATGAGGAGCAGAGTCCTGTGGTGGGTTTTGGAAGTCACTGCATCAGCTGGGCGTCAGGCCTAGCCATCATTAGCACACTCTAATTTTGCTTTTAATTACAAACAAGTCGGTAGCATGTGCGGTGCGAATTGCTTAATTAGCAAAGAGGTTGGTGGGACGACGGGGTACTGAGTCATTTTTCTGTCCTTCTGGAGGCTCGGAGACCAGGCTCATCCTTTATAAACAGGCACAAACAGTGAGGGAGCTGGCGTTGTTGGGGGTGAGGTGTAAGCCACACTGGCCCCAGCCACAGCCCGTGTGTGCCGGGTGCTGCTGTGGGAGCCCGGCCGGTCCCCGCTCCTCCCTGTCCCCTCTGCGCTGAGCTCCCAGCACCCAGGAAGGGAGTGAAGGGACTCCTGAGAACTGCAGAGCAAAGTCTGCCTGCAGGCACACGTGTGTCTCAATCAGCTTTTGGTCTTTGGGGATGCTTTTGGAAGGGAGGTGGGGGCAGCCATGGGGTCCTGGGGTGCTGCCAGGGCAGTGCTCGTTGCGGGGTTGATGCCAACTTGTGAGTAGTGGAAGTTCAGTTTTTGTGGACCACTTTGGACATCCTTCATGGCTGGGAATGCCCCGCCAGGTCAGGGGAAGGAGCAGGCCAGGAGGAGGCACAGTGGGATTCACTCCTGGCTGTGGTGTGTGAGGGTGCAGGCAGGGTGAGCAAAGCTGGAAACCCCCTGACAGGCGAGCGCTGAGGTCACAGCACACGGAGCGTGGAGTCGCATCCTTCGTCCCCAGGTGGCACAGCACAGCCCTGGTGGGCAGTGCCAGGACTGCAGGAGTTAAAGCATCAGCGTTTTTCTCTGTTAGCATCTCCCTGGACTCTGCAGGGGGGAGCTGGGGCAGAGCAAGATTTCCAAAGCTTTTGCAGCATGGAGGAGACGTGAGCTCCTGACCTGAGGGGCAGTCGCAAGGCTCTGCTGCCTCTGCAGCTGCCACTGCTGCCTGGGACCGTGGCGGGGTTCGTGGGTTAGATTTAGCTCCCATCTGTCGAGCAGAGAAGTGGCTTGGCCTCCTGATCCAGTGCAAGGCAGGCACAGCTCGCCGAGAGGATTGCGAGGCCGTGGGCCTGCTATTGCAGAGGCAGAGAAAATAGCTCAGGTAAAGCCTCCCTGATCCCAGGCAGCAGTGGCAGCCCCCATCCCCTTGGCTGTGTTACCCTCAGTGGGGACAGAAGTGGCCTGTGGTTCATGGTATGTGAAATAACGCTCTGAGGTTACACAAGGAGAGCATCGTAGGTGTGCCCCTCCTCGCTCCTTGTGCTGGGGCTTTGGTGCCATCAGCATGTGGTTTCTGGGCACAGAAAGACCCTCCCCATGTCTTACACAGTGCAGAAGACTTCAGGTGTCACCCAGATCTTGGTCACTGTGGGTCATGTGTGGGCATGAGAGCTGTTCTCACTGCTCCTACCTTTTCCCTCTTCTCATTGGTGCTGGAGAGGCTCTGGAGAGAGCAAGTGTGTTTCCAGACTTGTGTCTGCATCAGTGCTCGAGATCCCAGAGGCTCTATCCGAGGGACACAGCAAACAGTAAAGAGGCTTGATGAATTTCCCCCTAAAATGGAGCTTCTGCTTTCCCTGCCTGTCATCTGCCATCAGCATTAGCACGGGGTTTAGGGAGCTGTCAGAGCAACAGGAGTTATTGGAGCATGGAACTGGGTGGTGCATCCTTTGCAGAGGAGTTGGACAAGCAGAGAAAGGGAAGAGCAGCAGTAGGGTAAAAAAAAACAATGAATGGAGGAGGAAAACACCTCCTCACTCCTGCCTGTGTGGCGTGGGTGCAGGGGCAGCAGGGCAGTGTCCTCTCTCCTCCCCTGACCCTCCCAAGCTTGGGGCTGGAGGTGTGTCCAGTGTCCTTGTGCCTGGTCAGGAGCCTTTCCAGTGACCCCTTCAGAGCTCTGCCCTGCCCTGGAGAGCGCAGACGTGGCCATCAGCAACCACTAATTTATTTTGCTGATAAAGGGTTTTTTGTGGATCTTGGCTGCTGTAGCTGACGCTAACGCAGCAATTACAGTTGAGTGAGAAACAAGTGTTGGGTAGATTATCTATGAAGACTTGTTAGCAGCTAATTGCTCCTGCACTGTTCCAGGCCCTGTTTTCCTGCAGCAATTTGTGTAAATATGGTGTAATCCCTTAACGAGGCACGACCCACTGGTCCATGCATCCCCCCAGTGCCACAGGAGCTCCTGTGCGGGAGAGGTGGGATGTGGTGCTGCATGGGTGATGCCACGTGCCAGCCACAGCCAGGCCCTGGCCACCACTGTCCCCTGCAGCCCTGTGGATGGCAGAAGGGCAATCCCTACCCACCGACACCCCACTTGGCTCCACTGCAGCACTGAGCTGCCCCCCAGCAGCCAGGTGCCATTATCTGAAGCTCCTCAAACCCAGAGGCACTGCCCAAGTCCCTCCTGCTGGAGGGACAGAGCTGCAGGCAGCAGGGGGAGAGGGGCTGGAGCCGAATTTTCTCCCTAAGCATCTCCTTCCTGGGCTTCATAGCTGCATTGCAATAGATTAGAAGGTGGAGAATGAAATCAGAGTCCTCTCTGGAGTCACAGGCCATGCTTCCTTGGATCTCTGTTTGGGAAAGGGAAAAGCTTCATCCCTGGAGTGCTGCAGAAGGGTTTGGTGTGCATCGGGGCACGCCTGGAAACCCCAGAGCAGCTGCCAAGGCAAATAGGTGGAGAGGAGGGGAAAAAAAAGCCGTGTGACAAAGTTCAAAGTGCGAACAGTCTGGCTGAGGGAGCTGCCCCAGCACACTGGGACGTCCGACAGACATCCAGGCTCTCACAGTGCCCATGGTGCTCACAGTCTCTGTGGCTGTAGGGGCTGGGAGGTGTCCCCATGCCTCAAAGGGTTTGTGGCAAAACACAGAGACACGGGCTCTCAGCATCTGTCCTTGTGTGCTTCATCTTCCTGATGGACTGTTACCTGTGGGAGTGTGGAGAGATGCCTGACCCTGTTCATGTGTTTTGCAACCTGCAGGCAAAAGAGTCAGAGTTAAAAGTACTTCTGCTGCCATCCTTGGTGTTGCTGGGCGTGCTCAGCCCTGCTGTGAGCGTGGCTTGGTGTGGCCTGTGTGATGTGGTTAGGGGTAGGCAGCTCCATCCTTCCCAGAGCGAGGCCTGTTGTGACTTCTGATGCTTCCAGAATATTTCCCGTGCTTAGATTTGTTGCAGGGCTGTCTTACAGCTCTTAGAGCTCAGTTCATGACCATAAATACATTAAAAAAACTCTCTTGTCCAAATGGTTGGTGGATCAAACCCAGCGTCAGACAAAGCTCTAACTAACTAGCTGCTCACTTGAAATAAATATTTATCATGTTGTGAATGGAGAGAAGAATAAACATGTGTCCCTGTTGGTTTATGCTGTGAGGATTTGCTTCAGCCAGGCAGATGTGGGCGCTGCCCCTGTGCGAGCCAGCAGGAGCTGCCCACCTTCCCTCCCTCAGTGGTCAGAGCCCACTGGGAGCACTGGGCTGCAGGTCCCATGCAGGGCTGCCTGGAAGTGACTGCTCAGCTCAGGGAGGGGGCTGGGAGTTGGGGGGCATGGTGGGGTCGGTCAGTCCCTTCGGGGAGCATCACTCCCGTGTCTGCAGACACAGCAGAGCAGGGATGCTGCCCACGTTCAGCCCCAGACGGGACTGGCAGCAGCCGTATTGTTTCCCCCACCAAGAGTTTATCTCCCTGGTAATGTTTTATAGCTGCTGTAGTTGAGCTAATAAGGCTTTTAATCAGTTTTCTGAGCACTTCCACTGTTTTTCCCCCTCTCCCTACACACAGCAGTCAGGTTGGTGAAAGGATGGAGAAAGCGGGTGAGTGGCAGCTGCAGGGATGGGTGCTGGGGCTGTCGGGGTGCTTTGTGTGGCATCCAGCCCCTCTGCCCTCCCTGGGAAGGGATGGCCTCTCCCTGTGTTACTGTTACAGGTTCCTCTGTGCTAACCCTCGCATTGCCACTTCACCTCCTTTTCCCGAGCAGTTAGAAGATGCTGGAAGCATCAAGGATGAGCTCAAAGGAGGGAGCATCACTGCATTTCCCAGCAGAGTCCAGCACAGATCCTCAGAGGAACTGTGTGGTGGTGAAGAGTCAAGGACGGGCTGTGGGGGTCCTTGGTTTCACCTAGTTGCTGCCCCCCACTGCTCTCCTTGCACACCTCAGCACCAGTGAGCGCTGCATTTCTCTGCAGCCGCAGCGCTGACACGTAGGTGTGCTCTGGCACTCCTCCGCCTGTCACCTACAGCCCTACCAACCCCTGGGCTTTGTCACCTTTGCAGAAAAGCCCAGCTGGACTCTGGGCTAGTCTTTGAAATAAGCAGTAATCTTATTACCTTTATCAATTCAATCCTCTTAACCTTAAGTCAATCCTATTAATCAGGCTTGTGATGTGGAGAACCTTATTATTTCAAAGTCAATCTGCCCACCAGTCAGTTACGATACTGGGAACCATCAGCCCAGCCTGGAGGGGTGTGTGGGTCTCATCAGCTCCATCACACCCCACGTGCTCTGGCTGTGGACACATCTCTGAGAGGCTGGGGCTGGAGGACCCTCCCAGGATGGCGAGGTACAGAATCCTTCCTGGATGTGGATGGGGTAAGGAGCCATTTCCTCACCCACAGGATGCTGCCTGCATTTCTGGAGGACTGGAGGAGCTGCCCTACAATTGCACGTGCTGCTGTGGGCTCACGCTTGGTTTATTTCAAAAATGCTGGAAACCAGTGCAGCCTTGTGCTGTCATGCTCTGAATTTATTTATGAATTGCTCTTTTTCATCAGCATATGTGCAGTGACTGAAGTTGCACAGGTTTAGGTCTGTCCAGTCTGAAGCAAATATCCTTAAAGTAAACATGGGAGCAAGCCTGAAGAGCGCTGCCACAGCCTGTAATTTTTGCTGTAGACCTCTTCCTTCCCCTCTTGACTCTGATGTAATGAAATAAAGCATCTTATTTTCTTCCATTGCCAGGGGCCCTAACTGAAAACAACCCCCTGCTGATCTCTGCTGCTCAGAAACAGGGAGTTTTATTGGCTTTAGTTATTGCATTTTATTCAGAGCCTTGTATGTGGGTGAGGGAGGCCCCCGGAGAGACTCGACGAGTATTTGCATTCCATTTGTGCCTTCCGAGTGCTGGCTGCTGGCGTACTTCAGGCAGAGGGGCCAGGGTGTGAGCCAGAGCCCATGTGGCTCTTTTGGGCGGAAGGAAGGCAAGATTTGGAAGATGGCCCTGGGACAGAAACTGCAGGATGTCGTGGGAACTGACCCACGGCCGAGGCTCCTTCCCCGCGGCGCGCGGAGCTCCGCTGGGCTGCTGAGCGCCGTCTCTGCAGAGGAACTCGCCCAAGGACGGTGGCTGTGGGTGTTTGGATCCGGGATGTGTCTGGGGGCCGGTTCGTACAGCCCAGCAAGGTGCCTCCTGCAGCCTAGGGAGGCTGGACCTGCTGGGGACAGGGGGAAGCCCTCCCTGGGGGATGCTGTTGGGTGTCCTGGCTCTCGCCTCCATCAGTAACAAGGCTGGATTCCACCAGGTTGTGCCCCGACTGTGGGTGCTGTGCCATAGTGGAGCTCGTTGGGATTTCAGCAGCTTTCCCTGTGGAGACAAGGGGTCATTTTCTCAGCCCTCAATCTGCAGATGCTCTGTAGGGGATAACCTCTGCAGCAGATGTCTCAGGGGGATCTTTTCTGGCTTTGGGTTAAGTCCCACACTGGAGTTTTGCCTCATTTTCAATTCTAGTGGGTTCTGTAGATCAGCTAAAACCATCGACATGCACATTATCGCCGGCTGAAACTCGGCCCCTGGGTTTGCAGCGCTCAGCAGCCCCGGCTCACAGTGGGGCTGTGCATCACAGCTCAGCCCTGCGTCCCGCAGCCGCCAGTCCTCCGCTGACGAGAGGGGGCATGAGCAAACACTTGGCTAAGAGAAGCTCTGAAAGTCAGTGTTCCTGAGATAATTAGTATGTTGGGAAAGTGACAGGAAAGAGAATCAAGCAAAGCCAAGGTCAGTGGCTGCTAATTAAGAATCAGCACCTTGTGTCAGCCTGAGCTGTGGCTTGGAATTGAAACGTACCCTGGGAGGGACCCAGGGAGATAAAGGTGATGGAGTTACCCAGATAGCAGCTAACGGGATTTGAGCTGGGGTTTAAAGTTTCATTCCAGCTTGGCTGATAAAAGGGGCAAAATGAGAGGAAACAGGGGGAGGGAGGTGTGTGCTTTGCTTCCAGGGGGGATCTGTTCCTCTGCAGCTGCGGGAGAGTTGCAGACGTAGTGGGATCTGAGGAAGGGGATCTTCTGGCTAAAAAAATAATGGAAGAGACATTTTTTTCTTTCCCCACAGCTCCTGCTCTGGCTTTTCTGGAGGCTTTTCTGGGAAGGTCACGGCAGCGTGTGGCTCCCAGTCACACTTGTGGGAAGGTGGGAGAGATGGAGCTGCGGAGGTGCCAGCCCTCCTCCCCTCCTCCCCTGTTCTCAGGTGGGACACGTTCCTGTGTGCCACCCTTCCTCTGGGACACAAGCACAGTAACGAAGGGCCTGTGGATGAAATGATTTGGGTCTGTTGGGGTCAGGTGGAGCTGTTGTTGAGCCTTGGTTAAACTTTCAATGCAGAGATGTCCGTATGAAAAATGCAGTGAGCTGAGTGCCTCTCTTGCAAATCTCCTGGACAGCCGCTGGCAGGGAGTGGGACCCGAGTGTCCCCTCTGCTGGGTCATGGCCACAGCACTTCTGGGGCGCTGGGAGCTGTGCTTTGCCTGGAGACAGCGAGGACAGGACCTGCACAGCAGCTCTGGGGTGCTCCTGCTGCCCCTGCCAGGAGCAGGTTACATCTGGTACGGTCATGACAGATGAAGGAGAATTTCTTGGTGAAAGGTTATTAGTGAGCAGATTATTTTGTTTTAGAGGAAGGCAATTTAAGAAAGGTGCCCTTGGTTGTAGAAGTGAATTTGTATGTCAACATCGCTCTGTCTCCTGTGTGGGGAGACAGTAAGAGGTTTAACGCGTGTGATTTACACGGTGCCAGCAGGATGGTGCCCTTTGTGGTGCAGGGGGTGGGAGGAGGTCAGTCCTTCGTCATCAGCACAGCCAGGAGCTGGGCAGGGACCCCGAGCTGCTTTTCCCATTAGCAGTGCAGAGAACAGAAGCCAAATATGTATTAGCATTAAAACCTGCCTGGCTTTTCTCCCGCATTAACGCCAGCTACAGCACACTAAGCATTACACCACGCAGTGGATTTGCAGCAGAATGCACGGGGAGCTACGTGACCCTCTGATCAGTTAATGCTGCTGCTGAAGCAGACAGGGAGCTGGGTCTGAAGCGCTGTTTTTCTGTTAGAATTTGCACTTTGGTAGCCCAGCCTGATGCACGGGGCAGGTGTCAGCGTGCTGTCTGCTCCTGCTCACCCCTTCGGTGCTCTGCAGCACAGAGGATTATAAAATTGCATGGTATTTGTGTGCACGTCAGACCAAAAATGTGCCCAGAATTTGTGCTGTAGCAGTGCTGCTTGTTTCCATGATTTCTAAGGAAAGAGGTCATTTGAACATCTTGATGCATGTTACAGGCTGGATTCCCAGCCATTAACTGTGGGGCACAGCTCATGACATCTCAGAGTGCCCCTGTTTTGCAGCCAGTGCAGTTAGACACCGAATGCAGCCAGTTTAACAGTGGAGAACACGTTTCACCCACAAAACGTGAGGCTGATAGGAGACCCAACCAAAAACTGGCACTGCTGGAGGGGGGAATGTGGTGCAGGCCTGGAACGAATACATTTTGGGGGTGCAGATGCTGTGACTCTCTGGAGATTTATTTCTCCTCTTGTCTCTGTGAGATTGGAGGAGGAAGGTCGGACACAGCGTGCACACACAGGATCACGGTGTCTTACGGAGGTGGGACCTCCCTGGAGAAGGGGAGGCCACCTGCTCTGCTCAACGTCTGTCAGTGCGTGGTGACCCACCGTGGGCTTTGCTTTCCAGGATTTCTTGACTGACCTGATGATGTCTGAAGTTGATCGCTGTGGTGAGAATGAGCATCTCATTTTCAGGGAGAACACACTGGCCACCAAAGCAATCGAAGAATACCTGAAGCTGGTGGGGCAGAAATACCTGCAGGATGCCTTAGGTACGTACAGTGTCGGCAGGTCTCGCGCAGAGAGGTTCTCCTTGAGCTACAGGGTGCTCTGTGTGGTGGAGACCATCAGCTGAGCCCTGATGGCCATTGGAGGCACCAACATGTACCCACTGGAGGGTTTCTGTGGCAGTGGGGTCGGAGCCTGGGGCACAGCCATGGCCACAGCTCTCAGGTGAAGGTCACCGCTGAGTTAGCGCTTTAATTTGCTTTCAGAGGAGATAACAAATTGATGTTTGAAGGCTTTATGCTGCCTGCCAAGTCCTCTGTCTCAGCACTGGCAGTGGCAGGGAGGCTGATTGAATCCTTCCCCTGATTGCACACCCCCGCCAGAGACGCTCCCCCGGTTCCTCGCAGCACTTGTGAGTCAGATGAAATCTCCCAAGTCCCAGTGATGAGAGTCGCCTCCCCGATCACGCTGGGAACCCTCCTCGTGCCTTGTGGGTTTTTTTAAAGTGTTGGCTATGTTTAGGACTCCAAAAATATTTCACTTGATGCAAATGAAAATAATTAGAGCTTCTGCTTCTGGGCAGGTCAGGAAGGAATTGCTGTGTTGCTGCGTGCAGCCAGCGCAGCACGAGGATGGGGAGAAGCTGCCCTTGAAGCGCTGTGTCTGAACCTCAGCCGAAGGCAGCTAGATTGGATCCACATCCCAGCAGGAGGATGAGCAGAGTTTCTATGGAGCTGTTAATTTTTCAGTATGTTGGTTACCTACGAGTGGATTTGTGTAATTTTAGCAAGGAGCAAAGAAGCGTAAATACTTTATTACGATAATAATGACAACGTTGAGGAAGAGGAGATCATTGAGCAAATTCAGGCAAACCAACAGATAGCCCGCAAGAATAGGAAAAGGAATAGCATTTATTTATGCCTTGTAATGCTTTCTGGTTGAAGGCAAGTCTGTAAGTAGATTACCTTATAAAATTTCTAAAAAGCCAGGAGAGTAATGAAGGCAGAGAATTTTGCAATATTCCCCTTTCAGGGCTCAATGCAAATGCTGCCAAGCCAGCTCTGTGTAGTACAGGAGGAGCCTGCGGTTCTTGCTCGCTGTTCGGGGTGCTGATTCTGTGTAGACCTTTTATCAGTGAAATGATTCATCAGTGTGTCACAAGGTAACACAATACAGCATAGCACTCTCCTTTAGACCATGGAGCACAAGCAGGTAATAGGGCCAGATAATAACAGCAGGCATCAGCTGCAGGCAAGCGGAGAGGCTCCAGAGCTCCCTGGCAGAGCTGAAAAAATACATTGGAGAAGCTCTCCAGTATGTAATTAAAATCTGTTTTGGCAATAGGGGAAGAATGCAGACTAGAATGGGCAAAAAACAGGAGGATGGGAAAATCCAAGGTGGTCAGGAATTAGGAGGTGGGTGAACCAACTGGAATTAGAAGAAAACCAAAGGAAACCTTTCGCCCCGAGCATCAGCTGGCCCCTAGCTAAATACTGCCTCCGAATCCCTGCTGTCCTGTCCCTTGTCTCCCCAGCCACTGCTGTGTGCTAACTGGGATGGACAACTGCCATCCCCAGAGCTGGACACCTCTGGGAGGGGTGGGGAGCACCCTCAGCCCGGGGCAGGTGCCTGTGCCCAGGTACCCCGTGGTGAAAGCCAGCAGGAGAGTGAGGAGCTGGCACAGCAGAGCCACAGCGTGGGGCTCCGCAGGGGTGAGGAGCAGCCAGGCAGCAAACAGGAGTGCAGGGAAACTCAGAGAAATATTTTAATTGAATTTTGTGTGATGTTGGGCTCAAAATAAACCAAGTAAATTGTTTCTTTCCTTTAATTACCCATTTCTCCTGTGAATCACACTGGCTTGTCAGTGCCAGGGCACAGTCTGCAGGAGCAGACCATCCTACAAATAATTACAGAACTTGCCAGCGTACTTCCGACTGGATCCGCCCGAGGGAGCGTCTCTGGAACGGGTGCGATGGGGGTCGGGGCGGGCTGAGGAAGCGGCTGCTTTGGCAGCAGAGTCCTGATGCAGCAGCCCAGAACCACAGAGGCAGAGCTGCCAAGTGGGGAAGAGGGATGAAATGTGCTCGTCGGGAGCCCAGGTGCCTTTCTGCAGGGCGTGCTGGATTGTTTTGTGAGTCCCAAGGCAGTGCTGGCTGCTCCTGGGTCTGCTCAGAGACCTTGAGAGCTGGCTGGGGCTCAGCCTGGCCTGGGAGCCACCACTGCCATCTCTTGTACCCAGCTTCTGTCCAGCCAGCGTGACAGGGCATGGGGAAACTGCTCGGGCACTGGGGCTTACAAACAGAATTGCTTGAAGGTTGTGTCTCACATCTCCAAAACTCCTCACTGACTGTTTTACAGGGGAATTTATCAAGGCACTGTACGAATCAGATGAAAATTGTGAGGTGGATCCCAGTAAGTGTTCATCTTCGGACCTTCCTGAGCATCAGAGCAACCTGAAAATGTGCTGCGAGCTGGCCTTCTGCAAGATCATCAACTCCTACTGGTGGGTACCCGCTCGTGGCTCCTTCCACACCCCGCGGCTGGCACGGAGGCGGTGCAGCTGCAGGGGACAAGGGTGGCAGCAGTCCCTGTTCAGGGTGCTGGTACCTGTCCCTCAGCAGTGCTGATGGGCAGCTTACCAGGGAGCTTTGGAGGGAGAGCTGCGGGGTCCTGCCTGGTGGTCCAGCAGCAAGGCCAGGGGCTGAGACAGCAGCGCCCGCTCAGCCAGAGCGCGGAGTGTCTGCTCTGGGGGTGTGACAGCCCCACTGATTCTCCATCACGCCTGTTTTATGTGGGTGCTGGTGCACAGACATGGGGACAGGGCAGTGGAGTCAAGGAATACGAAATGCCTTTGCCAGTGTGACCAGTTCAGAGAGGGACCTGATGCCAACTGTATATGAAAGTCTGGAACAAAGGGCAGAAATGCAGCCCTGGGTCTCCTGCCCGTGTAACGAGCTGGTCTGGACCAGACTGGTGGACTCTGCCCGCTCCCCAGAGCACCCTGTCTGCAGCAGGCAGGGTCTGTGGCACTCCTCCTGCCTGCAAGGAAGCTGCCCCAGCTCAGGGAGCTGTTGTTCAGGCAGATGTTCTCTTGTTGCAGAGTTCTGGAGCCCAGGAGGGTGCTGCTGTTGCTCCTGGGCTGCTGTTTGGCTCAGCATCCTGCATTCCTCTGGGTTAACCCCTCTCTCTCTCTGCCAGCCCCGGGGTGCTTGCTGAGGCAGAGATGGGGAGCCCATTGCCTCCTTGGCCCAAGGCCTGGTATGCAGTTTGAGGCATTTCCTAGTTGTTTCTTCTCAGGGTAAAGGTTCTTGCAACTCGTTGGGGCAGGCCTGAATATGCAAACCTGACTGGGGTAAGGTAGTTGTGTCTCGTGGTGGTGGCTGCCAAGCATGGCTGTGCTCGTGGTGTTACCTGCTGCTCAGCCCTGGGGACAGGGAGCCAGGGCTCCGTGGGTCTGGTACAGGTGCTGCCAGCAAAGATGACCTGAAAGGGGAAAAAATGGGCTTGTGACTTTACTTGGAGACATAAAAATACTTTCTGCCTCTTGCTATCATACCCAGAGACTCTTATCCTGCTCTATGAGAGAATGATTATTTTTGTCTTCCTGCTGGATTTGCAGTCTTCCTGCTTAAAAGCCTGGGCTTAGGTTTTATTAATGTATTTGGTAGCAACAGTGTTGTTGCCAAGCATCAGCTAAGGATAGTATTGGAGGGAGGAAGTCTTTGATAAGGATTTATCATTTTCTCTCCTCTCCCAGCAGTTGTTTTGGGGTCTGCAAACTCATCATCTGTAATCTCCCAGGATATGGAGGGTGCCCTCCTGGAGCCCAGGAAGGGAACTGCTTCTCCTCATACTGCTCAGGGAGAGGACAGGCAGTGAGAGGCTCACTCAGACTTCCTTCATCTCCCACAAACAAGCAAAGGGCAGATTCTTTACAGGTGTGCCTTATCCTGGGCCAGTTAATAACGCTGTGCCTCGGGACTGGTGTTTACCTGCTCTCCCAGGAGGGATTCACTGCTTTGAGTCACCAGTGGGTTATAATTGTTTGAGTTAATGGCTTCCTAAAAATACCCAAAGCAGCACTAAAAGGTCACTCTAAAAATAGGCTTGAAAAGTGACCTAAAGAGAATGAGGAATGCACGGGAAGTTTGTTCCTCCAGTCCTGCCTTTCCAAGGAAGGCTGGAACAGCAGAGCTGCTGCTCCCAGTGGTTCCCCCTCGGTCCTTTGTGTCAGCAGTTCTCGGGGATTAATTGGGCTGATGAGTGTTTGGGATTGGCCACGGCATCCTGACAGCTAACGATCTGCCTTTAAATAGAGTGCCAGAGTGTGCATGCTCATCTGCCGGAGAGAGTCAGAGAGAGGAAAGAGCTTTACAATAACCGAAAATTGTTATAATTATGACATAATTTGGACATCTGGAAAGTTTCAGTGTAAGCAGAATTTCAGCATGTGGAAGCTCGTTACTGGAAAGTTGGGTAATGAATTACGGGCCCGTTTGTCACACAAAGGCAGCTAACTGGATTCCGTCCGCTGTTACACAATTAAACTTCTCTGGTCTCCCAGCCCGAGCAGTGAGCAGTACCCAGGGGCTGCCTGCCGCACGCCTTCGCAGGGGTTTGCTTCCCAGTGACTCTGCAACCTGTCCTGATCATTCAAGCCTTAAATTGCTTAAAGGATTCTTCTGTTTCTGGGCAAAGACCATGAAGTAAAAGGGCTTTGTCCAATTGTGTGGATCAAGCCAAAGAGAGAGGAGAATTTATCCAGCCGAAGATGTTGGCTAATGTTATTTATAAAGCACAGGGTAAAAGCTGATGAGGGGGAAAGCATGAAGGCAACACGGAGCAGAAGCTGAACGTGAGCTGAGCGCTCCCCTGGAGTGTCACTGCCCGTGTCAGAAGGTGGGAGAGAAACCTGAAAACCTGGGCCACAGCTACGTGGGCCTCTCCATGCAGCAGTGCTGTGCTGAGTGGGCTGCCTGGGGTGGGGAGAGCCCCATGGGATGCCCGCTGGCTGGGATCAACAGCAGCAGCCCCAGACCCGGGGTGAGCAGTGGTTCTTGCTGCTGCTGGACACGGGATGGTGTCTCTGGCCGTGCAGCTCCCATGGTTTTCTCTTCTTCCCAACTCAGGTGAGGTTCAGGTGCAGGGCAGCCAGTCCCAGAGCAGGGACAGGGCAGGGAGAAGCCAGCTGACATTGCTGTGCTTCTCCCAGTTAGACCCTGCAGCAGAACTGGGAAACCATGCTCTGAAATGGCTGTTTGTTGAGGAGATTTATGGCCTAAAATGGAGTCTGACCCCTCTGCAGTGCTCTCCTACCATCCAGCTCTGTTGGTAAACAGCTCTGGTTTTGAAACAAAGGCGGGTGGTTGCTGGCCAGGGCAGCCTCTGGGGCGAGTGGGGAGCTGTGCCAGGGACAGGGAACCGAGTGCCAGCCTGCTCCAGCGGGTGGGACTATCCAGCTGGATAAATAACTCGTGCTGGGAAGAGGGTAAGGTGGGAGCAGGGGGCTGGGGAGGGCCCAGCAGAAACAGACAGCAAGTTCTCTGGCGATAAGGGCTGCTGCAGCGAGCATCTGCTGGACCCAGGGGAATTGTGGTGTCCAGGAAAGCCAGGCTGGGGGCTGTGCAGTTCTGAGGCTGGAGGAGCTCCAGGGAGGCTCTGTGTTTGTACTGGTCGCAGTGGGATTTGATCCAGGTGCTTGAATGGGAGTGTGGCAATCTGCCCAGCCCTCCCTCCCAACTTCACGGAGCAGCTCTGCTGTTTGCTGTGTGGTTTGGTTCCCCTAATGGACACTGAAAAAAAGGAAGGGCCAGAGCCTGTGACTGGTGTGGATCATGGTGCTGCTGTGGGTCAGTGGGTGAGGGACTCTGCGGGCACAGGTCTGGGTGTCACACCCTGCAGCTGGTACCCACCCTGTTTAATTGCTGCTCTGTGGCAGTTTGAACACCCTGGCCTTGAACCTGCCATCCCTGCATGTCCTTCTGTCCCTTCAGTGTCTTCCCAAGGGAGCTCAAAGAAGTTTTTGCCTCGTGGAGACAAGAATGCAGCAACCGAGGCCGGCCAGACATCAGCGAGCGGCTGATCAGTGCCTCCCTGTTCCTGCGCTTCCTCTGCCCCGCCATCATGTCCCCGTCCCTCTTCAGCCTCCTGCAGGAGTACCCGGACGACCGCACTGCGCGCACTTTGACCCTCATTGCCAAGGTCACCCAGAACCTCGCCAACTTCGCCAAGTAAGCTGGGGGGCAGGAGCAGGAGGGGCTGGAGAGGGGGAAGGCGGCCCCGGGGTGCAGGAAGGGCCGCTTGGTTTCCTGCTGCCTTTTTCCCTCGCTGTCGGGTCAGGGAGGGCATTCAAGTTTCCAAAACAGGACGTGTTTTATGAGCAGGAGAACAGGCTGCTCTGAGCACCCAGGCTTGCCGGCGGGGTGGCAGCAGGAACGCCCCGGCGCTGCCTGCCTCCCGTCACCAGCAGGACCAGGACCAGACACCAGCATGGAGCGGGTCTTTCCCTCCTGTGAGCTCTGGGACCTTCCCTGCTGTTAACACGCAGTTGTCTGAGCTGGGCAGGTATGGAAAGGGAACAGGGACACAGTTAATTTCTAACTGAGCCCATTGGTTTGCAGGAAACAAAGCGAGAGACTTCTGAAAACCTTTCCACTGGCTGCAGCCCTGAGCTGCTTACCCTGAGCTCTGATGACAAAACAACGAGCTTTTCAAACCATGAATGGACAGTTTCTGTCTAAAGCTTCTTAAATTTGGAAACTAGCTCAGTCCACAGCCTCGCAGAGAGGAGTGCGCGCACACGCGCGCAGCCACAGCCAGAAGACACACAAGTGTGTTACACTGGGTGACAGACATTCCCTATACTCCTGACCAATCCCTAACTAAAGGGTTTTCAGATTTTCAGCACTTTGCAGGAAAGGCTCTTTAGCTAAGCTGACATTAGTCGAGGCAGAGTGACGGAGCTGAGCTGTCCTGCAGACAGCACACAGCCGAGCCGAGCCGCGTGGCACCGCTGGCACAGCACCAACCGCTGAGCCACGGGGCCCTCCCTGTCGTGCCCGAAATAAGACATGTAACTGAGTCGGGGTGGAGGGCAGGAGGAGGTTGCAGGGAGCCCAGGGGGACAAAGGGGCTGGCCCAGCTGCAGGGGGGGCTCCCCAGGGTGATCCCCAGAGCGGCTGTGCCAGGGCAGCGGCGGCTGGCATTGCTGGGGTGAGCCTCAGGGCCTGGGGGAGAGCGCAGGATTGCTGCCACCATCATTCACCAGGCTTCAGTCACTTGGTGGTGCTTGGTATTCCATTTTATTTCCAGTGACAGGTCCTATTTCTGGAGGCTGTGCCCAGACCCAGCAGTAAGATACACTCCCTTACCAAGAACAGCGTTGTTTCTCTAGCTTTCACCTTCATTTCTAGTGTGGAGATCTCATGCTGACGAGGGCTTGGCTGGATTAGGCTGGAGTTAATTTTGATTCCATAATCAGTGAGGTGTACCAGGTGCCTGCTGGCAACCTGGGGATCCCAAAGGCTTTGCAGGGTTCAGATGGTGGGGGAAGGCTCTGGCATTCCTTACCTGTGTATCTACCTACTCATTCTGCTGGCTGCACTGCTGGTCACAGGGTTTAGCTGAAATTCATATTGTTATCTTGATAGGTTTGGCAGCAAAGAGGAATATATGTCCTTTATGAATCAGTTCCTGGAACATGAATGGACTAACATGCAGAGATTTCTCCTGGAGATTTCCAATCCCGAAACCATCTCAAACACAGCTGGCTTTGAAGGCTACATCGACCTGGGCCGGGAACTGTCCACTTTGCACTCACTACTCTGGGAAGTCATTTCTCAGCTGGAGCAGGTATCCAGGGGCTGGCAGGGGCAGGCTTTGAGGGGAGCACAGTTGGCTGGTGCTGGGCGTGTGTCCCACACCACACATCTCCCTGTGTCCAGCAGGTACCAGTCCATTAGCTGTATCTGTGCCCATGCTGTGGAAGTAGCTCATCCTTTACATCCCACTTTGAGGCAGGGGAGTACAGCCTTTTCCCTCCTCTGCTGTTTGTCACTGGGGGGTGAGGATGGAGAGGCAGGTGGGATGAGAAGGCAGAGCTGCTGAACACCAGGGTTTTCTCTGTTCCAGGCAGATTCAAAAGATTTCTTTTTAATTAAAAGGATTTTTGTCAGGAGACCTGGACCAGGCTTGGCTATAGCTGTCTTCTGTATCTGAGCTTTGTTAACCACACTTCCTTCCTCTGCCCCATAGCAGCAAATGGCTTCTAAAGCCACCTGCTCTGGTACATCCCATAGCCTCAGTGGTGAGGGTAAATGATGGAGAAAATGAATGTTGTTAATGTGATTCAGTGAAGACACTGTCCAGCAACTGGCAAAAGCCCACAGTTCTCTGGCAAAAACACAAGATGTTGGTAGTAATTCTGCTCTCTTTTCTGCCCAGGGCACTGCAACAAAACTTGGGCCTCTGCCTCGGATCCTGAGGGATGTCAACTCGGCACTCAGTAACCCGGCCTGCGTGCAGGTCTCGGTCACAGCCGATCACACCGCATCCACACCCAACGCTGGCAACAGCATCTCCGCGGGGCTGCAGAAAATGGTCATAGAGAATGACTTATCTGGGTAAGAGCATAAAAGGTGGCCTGGCCCACAGACCAGGGAAATACTGAATATTCATCTCCTGCCAAAACCTGAGCACCTGCAGGGACAGGCAGGAGGGGGTGTAGCGTGGAGTGGCCTGATCCATTCACTGGGCTGTCCAGTCACAGGACTGATACTGGATGTAGTGCAGCTCTGAAGCCAGACAAAGCAGTGGGTGGTACTGCAAGCACAGGGCTCCATCCTGGGTCCCCCCAGAGCCAAAACTGGGCATATGGTCTGGGAAATCAAGAACTTGGCAGTTCTGGTCTCAGCTGTTGGGATGTAGCTGCAGAAACAAAATGTTCATCCTTTGTGGACTTGAGGGCTTGTTTGTGCTAACCTCAAAGTGATGGGTACTGCCATGAAGTTCATGAGGTCCCTGGGTCTGCAGGATTTATAGGATTGGCCTTATCCATCTTTGTAAGGCACGGGGTATGTGCTGAGTCCACTGAGGTCCCACTCTGGATGTTTCTCTAACAGTTGCCAAGCTGTAGAGGCCTAATAATGAATTCCAGTCTACTCTGTCCAGTTTTTATGATACTGGGTGTTTTTAGTGATGAGCAGTGATTCACAGACAGAGTCATCTAAGATACTTTTTGGCCTAATTATGAAGGAGTTTCATTCATGGGGAAGATGACTGTGCTGCAGACCTATAATGTTTCTGTTTGTGGAAAATGAAATGGAGCCTACACAAATTGAAAGACTCTGCTAGTAAAATAGTTTGTAAGTGGAAACTACATAATATTTAACAGTTTAATTAGGAATGAAAGGCAGCAGTGGCGCTGGACTTGCTCTAATCAGAGCTTTCATCTCTAATGCTTCCCAGCGTGAGGTACAATTATTTAAATGTAATGCTGTGGAGGATCCCTGACAATACACTTTCACCCAAATACTTGCTTACAATGCTCCATCTTTGATCAGCAGTATATTCACATTAAGCTACTGCAAAGCTCTTTCTTCCTATCCCCAAGAAATCAATATTGCATGAATGTACGTTCCAGCAGGAGTGGGTGAAGAACCTTCTGCCAGGCTTCAGCTCTGCTGTTAGAGCTGTGTGTGACCCCTGGAGGCCTGGTGTGGATCAGGCCCCCCACGGTGCTCCGGGCAGCACGCACGCTGCCCAGGTACCGAGCCAGGGACACGAGGCTGGCGTGCAGACAGCCAGCTGGCAGCAGAAGGGGTGACCCGTGCTGTCAGCGTGACGAGCAGAGCGGCCGGGGATGCAGAGCCCCCCGGTGTGTCTGCGGTGGCTCCGGCGCAGCCCAGCGCTCTCACCACGCACCCCCTGCCCTCGCCTGCCGCTGCCGGGCTGGCAGGGCTCCCCGCACCCCGTCCCCTGTGCCCAGGGACCGGGCCCTGTCCCCTCCCCAGAGCTGCGCCACGCTGATTTCTTCTGAGTGATTTCGTTTTCCTGCTCCGGTGCAGCATTCACAACTCTTCTTTTTTGTTTTGTTTTCCTCTCCTCTTCCTTACGCACTGACCTCCCCGCAGTCTGATAGATTTCACACGGTTACCATCTCCAACCCCTGAAAACAAGGACTTGTTTTTTGTCACAAGGTCTGCTGGGGCCCAGCCCTCGCCTGCCCGAAGCTCCAGTTACTCAGAGGCCAATGAGCCCGACGTGCAGATGTCCAATGGCAGCAAGAGTTTGTCCATGGTGGACTTGCAGGACAATCGGCTCTTGGACAGCGGGGCCAACGCGCCCGGCACAGCCGACTCCCTCACTGACAGTCAGTCGTCCCTCGGGCAGTTGCAGGGCGTGTGGAGCACGCGGACTCAGAACAGCGTGACCGGCATGGCCACCGTGCGCCGCGTGGGCCAGACCCCCACCACGCCGAGCGGCGAGAGCGCGCCCGGCCGGCCCCAGCTCCTGGCGCCCCTCTCCTTCCAGAACCCCGTCTACCAGATGGCCGCCGGGCTGCCGCTGTCCCCCCGCGGCCTGGGCGACTCCAGCTCCGAGTGCCACAGCTCGCTCAGCTCCCACAGCAACAGCGAGGAGCTGACGGCCAACAAGCACGGCTTCGCCGCCCCCGCCGCCACCGAGGACTTCCCCCGGCGCACCGGGGAGCTGGCCCGCCGGCAGCTCTCGCTGACGGAGAAGGGCGGCCAGCCCACCATGCCACGGCAGAACAGCGCGGGGCCCCAGCGGCGGATAGACCAGCCGCCCCCACCGCCCCCACCCGTCAGCCGGGGCCGGACGCCCCCGTCCCTGCTGAACACGGTCCAGTACCAGCGCCCCTCCAGTGGCAGCATGATGTCCTCCTCGCCGGACTGGCCCGGCAGCGGCGCCCGCCTCCGGCAGCAGTCCTCCTCCTCCAAGGGCGACAGCCCGGAGATGAAGCAGCGCACGATGCACAAACAGGTGAGTGTGGGGCTGTACCAGCTCTGGGTGCCCAAGGGGCCAGGCGGGGTCAGCCCGTGGACTTGGAGAAGAAGTTGGCTGATGGGGATTGCTGCGAAGGGAGGGGACGTCGCTGTGGCTCTGAGTGGCCACATCAGCCCAGTGCTCCTTGGCTCTTGCACCCAGCGTGGCCGGGGATGGAGGCCCTCCAGGGACAGGGACACAAACCAGTGTTCCTCCTCCGTGTTCCTCCGCTGCGTGTGACTGCCGCAGGGCGGTAGGTGGCAGAGACACGAGGGCGATGGCAGCCATGCCTCTGTCCTGCGCTACCATCTTGTCACTGCTTTGCCTCTCCATGCCCAGGCTCTCATCCCATGCCATAGCCAACCCCACGCCATCTCCCAGGCTTGGACCAGGCCCTGATCTTCTCACGTAACTGAGAATCTCCCTGCTGCCACTCCTGTCCCAGCAGCACCCCAGGGCACTCTGCTCTGTGAGGCCACCCCTCCCAGTGCCTCTGGGGAGGGGACGGAGTGTGCTCCCCGCCGAGAGCGAAGTTCCTGCTGTGCAGAGCTCTGCAGTGCTGCAGCTCCCGGGCTGCATGCTGCACAGAGATAAATTTCACTATTCATGGTGCTAAAATGGAACGTAGGTCACAGACCCGGGGCCCTCTGGTTTTCCTGGATTGGGTAAATTGTTTTTCTAGTGCTCCTTTATTCATTCTACATTTCAGGACTAACCCTATAGAAAATTAACACGGTAGGGTCCCTCAGTGCCTAAAGAAAGAGTTTTAAAAGTAATGCAAACCCAGAGAATCTGGACAGCTGGCCAGAGCTCGCTGCATCTCAGCCCAGACACAATATTAAGGCACTTTTTCAGCAGCGTGGTGTTGAAAGATCAACTGAGTTGGTGTAACTCCCTCTCCTTTACGAGGCTGTCGTGGTGCTGCCCGCTGAAGGCAGTTTTATCAGCCCCATCTGGAGCTGTCCTGCACACACGGTATTGACTCGTAAGTGCTGGCATTAGCAAGCATGCCATGTAGCAGCATTTGTATAATGTGGATCAATACTCATTAGGTGCAGAGGGCACAGAGCCCTGCAAGCAGCAGCAGCCTGTTGGGTAGCAGAGTTTCTTCCAGAAAGCCAGCGATGAACTCCAGGTGACCTTCGGAAAGCTCTGGCCAAGTCGTGCTTGCTGATCTTTCCTCCACCCACCCCTACTGTCCTCTCAAGACCTGAAGTCCTCAGAATGCCTCTCCTACCCTTAATCTGTGCATTTTACCTGTATGTTAGCAGCATCTCTAAGCCATAATGAAACTGCTTGCTCATGGTGGTATTAAGTGCTGTTTGAGAACAGAGAAATCCCATTTGGAGGAGACCTCGTTCCTGCCAGCTGGAAGTGCTTGCTCTGCTTCCGTAAGTTCATCTGCTGAACTGACTTGCAGACCATCCCAGGCCAGAGCAGATTTCCTTTTTTACTTCTTCAGAGAAGGAAGAAAGAGGCAGAAGGACCCATGCAGAGTGGACTGAGCTCCGTTCACTGCCATCCTTTACCAGTGGCTGCTGAAATGAACCCGGGTGGCCACTGCTCCTTGGAGCCAGAAATTCTGAGCAGCCACTACAGGTGTGGAAGATGCAGGAAAAAGCAGAAAAAAAAGCAGAAGGCCACAAGCCAGGTGAGGATCTATAGCAAATGATATTCATGAGCCAAGTCTGAAACTTTTGCTTTAAAATTCTGGAAGCAGAAGACCAGACTGGAAGATGGCCTGGGAAAGCCCCCAGCCCCAGTGAGGTGGTTAAACCAGTCCCCACTCCTTCCGAGAACGGAACCTCCTGTTCTGCTGCTCGCTGCTCACTGGATTTCTCTGCTGTCCAGAGGTTTGAATGAAGGAGAAAGTCCCCAACATTTCTGCCTTGTTAACCTGAATTCCCTCGACCAAGTCATCCACCTCCCTTGTGTTCATCCAAGAAACTGTTTCCTGCAGTTTATAAAGAGCCAGGATGGAGGGGACATAGCTGGAGATTCGCTTCCTCAACCTTGTACTGTGTTTGGGAAATATTTAGGCAGTGTTTGCAGTCCCTGGCCAGGTTAGAACTGAACAGCAGCAGCCACAGCTCGAGCTCACTGACAGTCGAGCAGCACTGCTCCTTGAGCTCCCATAGCTGCATGAACAAACCTAGAGATGAACTATGAAGATCTCAAGCATTTAGACCTCTCCAGCATCGTAAGTGTGGTCTCTTTCTTTTCCAAGAAGGCACCTGCATGACCAAAAGCAGCGTTTCAGTTTGCAGATCTGGTGTTACCTGTACAAAATCTCCACAGCAAGCAAAAAGCTCAGGAAAAGAGGCTGAAGAGTGAAGTCTCTGCTTGTGGTGTGGATATACCAGGTCAAGCCCCTCCGTTTGCCTGCAGCTCGTCACCTTCTCAGGTCGTGTCCTCCTGAGGTGACAGGACCTGCTCAGAAACCTGGGCCCGTTAGGTTCAGCAGGACCCCACTGCAGCACACCACTGTACATCAGCTATGTGGGGGTGGCACAGGGCAGGATGTGCCCCATCCAAGGCTCTTTGACCTAAAATAATGTTCAGGTGCAGAACAGGAGTTGTTCTGCAGCCCTGACCCAGCCCAGACCGCTCTGGTAGCTCAGACTCGTTCGTTGCTGTTTGAGCAGCATGGGAGAGGGCTTGCTTGGAAGGAAATTCTCTCTCTCCAGCTTCATGACCATTTCTGTTACAGGTTTTTCTTTTGTTATGGTTGTATGTTTCATTGTAGGCCCCTTCTCCTGTGAACCCCAATGCCCTGGACCGCACTGCTGCTTGGCTTTTGAATATGAACATGCAGTTTTTAGAAGATGAAAGCATTGACCCAGATTCCAAGCACAGGGATAAGCTCAGGAATAAGGACGAGCTCAGCCAAGCAGAAAAGGTAAAACCTGATTGGATTGAAACAAGTTTCTAAATAGAGAGAGGATTTCCTTGAATGTCGTTCGTCCAAGCACCCTGGGGACAAGGTGGGCTGTGTGGCACGTCCCTGCCCAGGACAGAGGGGTGTCAGGTTGCTCAGTGTCACAGGGCTCTTCTGGGGAAGGTTTGGGAGGTTTTTACACACTCAGTGACTGGAATCACCCTCTGATTGGAGTAAGAGAAAACAGGAGCCAGGAATCGAGTGCTGGTGCTGCTCTGCAACACCCTCTGAGGCCAGCCAGTGCCTGTTACTCTCCCCATTCCTACTCCCCCCTGCTGCAGGAAAAGAAAGCTTAAGAAGTGATTTATGCACACCTATAAAAGAGCTGAGTGTAAGGTGCAGGCAGCTTCATGCCTCACAACAGGGACATGTAGCAAGAAGCAGCTCCCATGTCTGTAAACAGACCTATAAATTAAGTCCAGATTCTGGTCTCAGAGACAGCACTGGAGCCTGGGGTGACTTCAGTGGTGCAGTGACGCTGCCCCAAGTGTCACACAGACTAGAGCCTCACCCAGAATAGGGTTAGAAACAAGAATGCAGCAGCTAAGAGCTGAGAAGACCCCATCTTTGCTGACTGCTGCTTCTGCAAGGTGCTTTCTCAGCAGCCTGGCTCTGCCAGGACCGCTGCAGTTGGGCACAGTTAGCATTTGGGGGTTTCCTCCATGTGCTTCTCTTCTGTCACACCCACCATGTGTCCCATGGAACAGCAGGCATCACCCTCCCTGAGCCTCTTTCCTGTTTTCCAGCACAGACACGTGTCTGGGTTTGTTATGATAGCCTTCCTGTTCTCATTTTGCTGTGCTGTATCTTTTGGGGACTGTCACCTGTTAAATTCAAGTGAAATGCCAAAGGCAGCTGTCATAGGGACTGGGAGGTAAAGGTGACAGCTCCTGGCTGCCCCAGGAAGAGCACAGCAGAGTTTTGTGAAAGTTCAGCCCATTTCTTAACTGGCTTTCTGCTCCTTGGGTGTTCCTGTGAGTACACAGACATCTGTGAGACACAGGAGAACGTGCAGAGCTATTCAAACCCTCAATACCAGCTGAGCAGTCACCAGTGGGCAGCAAATCAAAGAGGAGGTGTTCTTGGAGGGGTGCATCAGGCACTGGGTTATTGCTGGGTTTGGTTATTGAAGGGCTTAGAAAAGGGTTCAGTGCTCATCTGAGGCCGCTGCGGAGGTGACAGCAGCAAGCTTTGGTGCTGCAGTGGAGCTGGAGTGACATGAAATGCTGAAGGACCACACGCTAAGGAACGTGTGCTGGCCTCCAGCCCAGCCCTGCCAGCGCCCCGGGCAGGCACATGGCCCTCGGGGGTGGGCACCCTGCGTGCCAAGCACTGCCACTGACTCCTTCCCAGCACCCTGCCCTGTGACACGGGCTCAGCTCTTACCAGGTGGGCACTCACTCTATTTCCATGTCAGCCCGAGGGTGCCAGGCTCACCCCAGGAGAGCAGGGAGGGACTCAGCAGCACAGGTCCCGCTCGAGGCAGACGATGGTGGGATTATGAACAGAACTGCAGCAAAACCGGTCCCTGTCCCAGGCTCAGAGGGAGCCCCCACCCCCAGGCGCCTGCTGTCTCATTCCCATGCAGCATCTGCCGTTACTTTGCTGTCACATCAGTCACTGACATTAAAGATCACCATTAGCATAATCTCTCTCCCCATTACTGTAAGACATGGTAACCGAGAATGAGACAAGTGTTCTAGAGACAGGAGCGACTCCTCCGGTCCCTGAGGCCTCTCCAGCTATCCTTTGAGCTCACTTACGCTGCTCCTATTTTAAGGCTAGGGTAGGTATGTCACCTTTCCTGTTCAAGCAACTCCCTTCTGCCTGACTTTAGTGCTTCTGTGTAACTGTCTGGGCACTTGTGTTCCCTCATCGCTCCAGGTTACATGTGCAGACTGTGACTTTCCAGTGAAAGCTTTGCTAAAGGAAAACCAGTGTGACCTGTTGTGCCTGCCCCTGCCCAGGCAGAAGGAGCTCAGCGGTCCGGCCCATCTGCCTGCATGTCACGGCTGGGATACTTTGGCAGTTCAGGAAAACCATCAGCATCATAAATCTTCCATCATCAGGAGTTATTACAGTTACTCCTGCTGTCAGCCAGTCAGTTACTGGAGCAATACTGGGAAAGCCCCGTGGATTTATATGAGCTGGGGGTCTGGCTGACCTGTCCTTATGGCTTTGTAACAGGCTCAGTGACTCAGATGGAAGTCTTTTCCCCATATTTGGTTCTTTAAAAGCAGCTTGTCAAGTTATCAGCTGCATGTTCGTTATTCTAAGGTTATTCCAGTTGAGAGGTTTGGGGTTTTTTTAAGACAATTTCCAAAGATGATTTTTTTGAAATGAAAGTGGTGGTTTTTTTTACAGAGACACACTGGATTTTCCTTTAGCAAAGCAAGTTGTACTGAATGCTGTGCTTCTGCAATAGCTGAACCCAGCTTTACTGAGCTAGAAGGCTCTTTTTTGATTGCTTTATGTGGTTCTTCTGCCGCTGATTTCTGGCTTCAGCTGAATGAACAGTACAACTGTGGGGTCTTGGCTTCATGCAGCAGCTCTTCTCGGACTGAACCCTGATTTGCCATCTGATTGCATTGCTTACAGTGCTGGGCCCCAAAAGGCAGTGGTGCTCCCTGCCCCCTCACACCAGGGCATTGCCCTCACCTTGGTGAGGGGTGACCCCTTTGTGGCCTCGTCTGTCACTGTGGCCGAGCCTGCAGCCTGGCAGGAGGCAGGCAGCTCTAACAGCTCCTGCTTGGCCACCAGCAGCTCCAAAGCACCCCCATTTATTGTTATAGACTGAAGAGCTCACGTGTGAACCCAAAATCCCACCAGTGCAGCTTGTCCTGCCTGTGTTTAGCCCTGCGCTGTCTGCGTGAGGAAGGTGCCCGGTGCGTTTGCCATTCACCCCCTCTAACCTGCATTCCCCATGTGAAATGCCAGACTCTGCTAACAACCCATTCTCTGAACCTGCCAGTGACCTGCCTGCCCCACGGAACGCAGCATCGCTTCTAGCGCAGTGTGGAGAAGACCGAAGAGGAGGTGTCGGCAAGCGGGGTTATCTGACACGGGTTTGCAGCTAGTCTGATGCAAGGAGAGGGGCGTTACCGGGTTATGGGGAAACCCTGGCCAGGGCAAAGCCCTACTTGGTAACGTGCCACATGTGTTTTCTCCTCCTGTGTCTGTCCTTGCTTGCCGTAGTACCAGCAGGACCTAGTGGTGCTGCAGGACAAGCTTCGCATCTCCAACAAGAAGCTGGAGGAATATGAGACGCGCTTCAAGTGCCAGGAGGAGACCACGCAGAAGCTGATGCTGGAGTACCAGGCCAGGCTGGAGGAGAGCGAGGAGCGGCTCCGGCGGCAGCAGGAGGATAAGGAGATCCAGATGAAGGGCATCATCAGCAGGTACAGGGGAGGTGGGAGTGCTGGAGGTGACAGTACAGCAAGGCAGCCTGGCTGGCCTTAGAGCTGACCCCTGCTCAGGTTTCTTTGGAGGTGCAGGCAGGTTTCCCATGTGGGTTTTCCAGCATTTAATCACCTCCCCTTATCTCTTAAGCTTTGGGACAGTCTGTAGAGAAGAGCAGGAGCCAGAAAAAAGACTGGTTCTAAAGTGTTGGTTTGTGTGTAAGAAGTAGTGCCAATGACCATGTGTCTCCTTCGTGCTTGGATGCTCAGCTGCGGGTCCTGGGAGCGTGTGGAGGTGTGTGCCTCAGCATTACAGTTTCAGATGAGATGGTATGGATGATAGGGGCTGCTATGTGAGGCCACTTCTACCTGGAGACTAGCTTCTCTGGTATTTCACATCTCTGCCTATGTGCTTCAGCAATGTGCATCACCTCTTTGCTTCCTTGGTGTCAAGGACTAAGTGAGGACATGATCTGTGTCACTCATTCTGGGTGGCTGAGGTAGATGTGTATGAGACTCAATACCTGGGCTTAGCAGAGCCCAACAAATGTAATTTTTTTTCTTGTCTGTTTGGCTACCAGACTAATGTCAGTTGAGGAGGAGTTAAAGAAGGACCATGCAGAAATGCAGGCTGCCGTGGATTCCAAGCAGAAGATTATCGATGCACAGGTGAGGCCCTGATAGCACCTTTCAGCGTGCCTGCTGACATGCAGCCTCCCTGCTGTGCAGCAGTGCCAGCTCAAGCACGGTGAGACAGTGTGTGGGTGAGTCAGCACCAAGCTGCAGTCGGTGACAGAGCTGGTCAGACTTCAGCAGGATGCGATTCATTGTCACAGCGTTCACATTCCTACGGCTGGCTCCAGCCTTGAGGTTGGCAGGCGACACAGAGGATGTGGGGGGTGGCAGTTTGTGGAAGGATCATGCCCACAATTCAGTCAGTTTATGGAAGGATCATATCCTCCTTGGCTCAGTCTGAGGTCCCTGGAGCTTTGTTTGGTGCTTGATGTTTCAGTAATGCTTAGACCCGGGTACAAGGAGCACACAGCCTGGCCAGAGCAAAGCCAACCTGTTTTTTTCAGCCTTTGGGTTGTGGCTTGCAGGACTGGGAAGCTCAGTTATTGCTGTAGATTACAGTGGCAGAGGAGCATCAGGTGATAGGTGCAAAACCCTATGCTTGGAAAAGAGGATCTGAAAATAAGGTTCATAATCTTTTAATTTGTCTAGGCAGAGATCAGCATCTCAGCAGCTAGGCCTTCCTACAGGTTGTGGCTAGGTGATAGGATATCCTAGGCTTACTCTTAACAACCCCGTTAATCACTTGTGAGTCACTACTCATGACTAATTTACTGCACAGCTAATTAAAAAAGCAGGTGAGACAGTAGTAACTTTGTAAAAAGAATCACTGTTTCTCTGTAGAGTAACTGTTCAAAGCTGGTAAATCATGTTCTCTTCTGCACGCTGGCAAAGCCCAGGAGATACAGAGGCATCTGTAAGTGCGAGCGGTGCAGACTGCAGCCAGGCAGGCTGTCCTGTCTCCTGAAATCTTGTGTGTTACACCTGAGGCTCTTACCATGAGCCAGTCTGCACTGTTCTCTTTTTGTCATCTCAGGCTGTACAATAGCGTTGGACATGTTTGTACGGGGACCATCAACGCTACAGGCAGCAACTGTGCCCCTCTGGGTTGGTTCTGTTCCCTCCTGGTAATGGCAGACAGAAGGATGATGACTTGTTCAGTGTCGTGAAGAGCAGGAGTGGCAGAATCAGGCTGTAACATGGAAGCTCTTCCTCCCATCCTTATGATAGTGTGATCAGTGAGAGTTGCCATCAAAGCCATCCTGGGAGGCCACAAGTCATTTAAACTATTAATTTACACTAACAAAATCAATTAAACACTGACAGGAATAACTATCGTGGGAGAGCACTTGGTTTTAGAGAAGAATCTTATCATCTTTGTAACAGCTGCAGGGAGAGCAAACAGGACAATGAATTTCTGTATAACTGAAGAATTAGAGAAACTGTTATCTCCATTTTGTTCAGAATGCTAAAATGAGTTTAGCTCACATTCCCCAGGCACAGTACAGCTGTGGCACTGCTAATGGCAGCGGGTTTTTAAAAAAGCACTTAAAACCCCACACCTATGAATGCCAAAGAGAAAGGCCCAGGTGCAAGAGGCCTCTGGGTCGCTGTCCCAGGACGAGCCCTGGTGTCACGGGGGTACAGGTCCCTCTGCCTGTGCACTGACTGTTCCCCTCTGCCCGGTTGTTTGCAGGAGAAACGCATTGCTTCATTGGATGCTGCCAACGCACGGCTAATGAGTGCCCTTACTCAGCTGAAAGAGAGGTACAGCATGCAGACACGTAATGGGATCTCCCCCACAAACCCAACTAAATTGCAGATTACAGAGAATGGAGAATTCAGAAACAGCAGTAATTGTTAACGCGTGGAGGGCGCTGCCGCAGGAGAGGAGGCCTGGCCAGAGGGACCGTGCAGCAGCAGGTGTGAGCCGCGGCTTCAGAGAACGGCTGCTCTCTCCCCCCAGAGAACCCAGCTCCTTGTGCGGACGGCGCGCTTGACTGAGCCTTTGTGGGAGATGCTCATGCCAGCACGTTGAGGGGACGGAAAGCTCGAGTGTGAGATGAGTGGCATAAGGAAATAACATCTCTTTGAGAATCGCTGTCACTGTTGGATTTCAATCAGTGTTTAATGTTTAAACAAAAGTAACCTTTTCCTTCAAAAGTGCCCAAAGGATATGCCTCACCCCTCCCAGCAAGGAATGACATCCTTGTCATTGCAGTAAGCGAAATAAAGGGAGCTGGGCAGAGCCTGCAGCAGGCAGCAGCCCAGTGAGCCCAGTTAAAGCGTGCTGCTGGCTGTAGCCGTCCCAGGGAGGGCAGCAATGCCTGGCCCACTCCCCTGTGCTCCCCTGGAGCACAGCCCTCTCCCACAGCAAAGCCCAAGCCCAGCCTGGCCGCTTCCCTTCCGTGGCTTTTGTGGGGCCACTGACTACAGCGGGGGTCTGTCCATGGGGCGTTCACACAGCTAATTAGTGTTTAATTAACTCCACCCAGATAGGGAGCACAGTGCAGATGAAAGGTCAGGGCGCACGCTGAGCGATGTGGTCACCAAAGGGTGCTGTGGGGGTGACCACGGTGACAGGGCAGTGGAGAAGGGGCCTCACTGGTTCTGCTGGGGCTCCTGGGGGTCGCTGGGCGGCCCAGGGGAGCAGGGCAAGCCCAAAGCTCCGGCACGCAGGCGGAGGGAGGAGCTGGCACCTGGTGAATGGCGACTTGATTCCTTCCTTCAGCTTCCGCTCCCTCACCAATGATGGGGAAGAGGCTTTGGAAGCAGTAGCCCCATGGCACTGTCCCCACACACACTTCTAGCCACAGAATAAAGTGAGCACTGCCCGAGCTTGGTCCCCAAGCTCTGAATGAGGTACAGGGGATGGATTTCCTGGTGCCCGTTGTGGTAGAGGGGGAGTGAGGAGGGGCTGCGTGAAGCAGCCAGCGCCGTGCTCGACAGAGGGTCCGGTACGGGGGTGTAATGCTCTGTGCAGATAATGTTACTATTTCTGGGGAGAAAAAACAGACAAAGAAACAAGAAAAAGCCCTGAAGAACCATGAAGATCGATAATTGTATCTCTTTTCTTTCACAGTATGCATTAGAAAAAAAAAGATCCCATTTTCTGGAATACTGTCCTCTTTAAATTGGGAATGAGCACTGCATGGAAATTAACCGGCTGGAAGAATGTAAACCATGCTCATAAGGGAGTAACCAACAGGAACAGCAGCCACCACCGAAAGCCCCCTTGTCAGGAGCACTGTGCAGGCATAAGCCAGGATTAGACTTTCCTGACTGCTGAAACACAGCTGCGGCACACGCTGTGCTCCGCGGAGGGCTCACCTTACCGGGGGCGTGTGCCGCTCGCCTGCCGCCGCGCCGGGGTTCGTGGTTTGTGGGGTGTGTTTAAGGTAGCACGGCACGACTCCCAGCCTCAGAGCAGGTCAGTCGGCCCAGGAGCCAGAGAGCATTCTCTGAGACACGGATGACAGTGTACAGTGTACAGGACATCTGCCTGTTCCGCCCACTAAACGTTAATACACTGCTCAACGCCTGTCCTAGCCCCTCCTGCCATGTGTAAATGTACAGTCAAAGGGACTAGGACCTTCACTGGGCTCTGCACAGCTTAGGTACCGGCTCCAGCCTCACCCTACCTAGGCTGCCTCAGCAGGACACTGTTTGCCATAAGCTCTGCATTCCATGCTGCCCCACAGCCATTAACAGCATTCTTCCACACGCAGTTGTTTTCAAAATTAAAGATGCTTTTTTTTTCCTAACTGTTGCTCTGTTCCCGGGAAGCCCCAGGCCCAGCCTGGTCCTTGGAGGAGCGACCGTGCTGCACTGAGGTCTCCACAGCCCGCCAACGCCTGCAGAGCGGTGCAGTCGCACAGCAGACCCCAAACGGAGCTCCTCAGAGAAAATAATAAGTATTTATGGCAAGTACAGTCACCTTTGCATTTTGGAGACAGGCACAGATGGCTTTGAAGAACCTCACAAAGCTGACAGAGTTACAACTGGAGAAAGACCCAGACAGGTTAGGAGTCCCCAGGGTGCTGTGAACCGTTGGGTGCGTGCACGTACATCTGCCATTGCCTCAGAGTCAAAGCCAGTATAAGAACCCTGAAAAAAAAAAAAAAAAAAAAAAAGACTCTTTTAAACCACTGTTGCCCTGAGATGTATGTTTAGAGCTGATTGTTTTTTGAGTTCCAAAATATTTGTGCTGCGAGAGACGGTTTTACAAGAGAGAAGTAACATAGAGGAATGGAAATGCTAAGAGGGCAGGGGGCGGGCACCCCAGCAGCAGCGAGTCCATCCGTGCATGGAAGCAATTTGGGGATGCAGTCAGAGCTGGAAAAAAGCAACACCCACAAAACAATTGTTTAGTACTGAAGCTAAGCACAGTACATCTTAATCCTCTCCTCAACCACACACCAAGGCACTGCTCCCCCCCCACGCCCCCTGATCTGTCCGAAACTCCTGGTTAACCTCAAACTCACAAATTTCTGACCACACATTGTTCTGCTGCAATAGCAGGAACGTTGAATCCTGCCACAGCCAGGTACTAAAATCTGTCGTAGACCTTCCAGTGCCAACACCACCTGGAGTTGTTGCTTAGTTTCCTGAGCCAGTATGAAAAGAAATTCAAATCAGGATGAAGTCTCATTACAGTAAAGATTTCCACCCCCCCACCCCCCTTTTCCCCCCTTTCTGTCCTTGCCCTGCAATGGTCAACAACTGGACCGAAACATCCCCCTCCCCTGCAAGGGTTTGGGGGTCAGTTTTAAGATCCAGGCTCCGTTCTGTTCTGTTACTTCAGTTTGTGTTTCTGTTATGTTATTTATAAACTCTGTGTGTGTTTGTGTGTGTGAGTGTGTGTGTATGAGTGTGGCCATGTCACCCACCGTGGCCTCGGTGGCTGGCGTAGCAATACCAGAGGCGATCCCAGGAGGTGCCTGCAGCACCAGAGCAGAGCAGCCACTGTCCCTCATGTTTTGTGACCGGCTCCATTTTCTTTTTCCTTCTTGCGCTTGCCACAGTAAGAGGCTGTTTAGTGCAAAGTGTAAACAAAATGAAAACACACTCAGATTTTTACCTTGATACAAGTCTTAATATTCTTTTTTTGTAAATGTTTTCAGTGTTTACTGTACCGTATCTATCTCACTAACAGTTGTACATAGTAACTTACTTCTGGTGCTGCTTATTCGGTCAGGATTTGGCTGTATCTCACTGCTGTTTTGGAGAGGTGGACGCAAACTAGCAAATCTGGATCCGGATTCACATTGTGAGCCTCCTCCTTTGGGGATGTGAGGGAAGGGAGAGAAGCCAGGGATCCAGATTTGGGGTTGGTCCACCTCAAGGATTCTGTTTTAAGAGTTTTGATTTGGGGGGGGGTTGTTAAACTGTAGTGAACGCTTCTGAAAAATGAGCAAAGTTTTGTGTAAAGGGGGATGAAAGGGACTGAAAAGCATCCCAAGGTCTCTGCAGACTGTCAGTATCATCACGGCTTCAATGCCAAAAGACTGGAAGGACCCAAGTCCTTCCCCATGCCAGCTACTACTACAGTGCACTCACCAGCCCCTTTGTACCAGTTCAAGCAAATCCTGCTGCCATCCAAAGAGTCCTGTGTCACTCAGCATTGTCCTGTGAGTCTGGTTGGGTTTGTTCTCTGCTTTTGCCGTTGTAAAGCACTGATTGCACTGTGAGAACACACTGAATCCTCTGGCCTGGCAGCCAGCCCCAGAGGCTGCTGCAGGGTGCAGGACACAGGTTCTGCCACTACAACTATTCCTAAAGGGAGAAGGGACTGGGTGGCCCTGAGCGAGGCATCACAGGCTCTCCTAGGAACTCAATTGGCAAGTAATCAATCATCTCCAAAGTGGAGAGTGCCCATAGGCTTTTCCCTGTTGCTAATGTCTGCACCCAGACGCAATAGAAAGCACCCTGAGGCCTGTGATGAACAAGGAGAAGATTTTTAGTGGCAGGAGATGGAAAATGCACTGACACATTGGGCCAGGGCTCGTAGATTTGATCCGCAAGGGGCTCCTGTCCCCAGCGACCCCAGGGCAGGAGCAGCAGCCCCTGGGGGATGCCTTTCTGACTGTCCCTAACAGAGCTGTGCCTGCAGAGCACGAAGCAGAAGGTCCAAAGGGAACGACTGTGACACTGTCCCTGGGGTGGGCAGGGGGGCTCCTGTGAGGCACCCCATCCTTCCCACCCGCAGTCACCGCTGGGGTCAGTCTCTCCCCAGGCCTCCATCCCGGCCAGTACAGGACATGGCACCCCCACCAGGACAGGACATGGTCACCCGGAGAGCCCAGTGCCCCAGGAAAGGGCACTTCCCATCTCCAAGTGGGACTCAAACTCTTCAGGGCAATTTCAGAGGAGACTCTGTAGCCACAGGGCTGGGACGTGTGGCACCAGCCCTGCTCCAACTCTGCCCCGAGAACTGTTGCCTTTTCCATTTCCCTGGGGGAAAAATTACACCTGGGGGGAGAGGGAGGACAACAGCAGCATGCTAACACACAGCCCATGGGCTTTACAAACCAAATCCAATCTCGAGGGTGTTGCACGACATTCCGAAACAACCACGCTTTGCAGACAGGGTGTCACATTCCAGCATCGCCTTCCCCGGTCACCCGAGCTGTGCCATCGCTGTAAATGCCGTGTGGTTCTGCATCAGCTACCAGTGCCCCAGCCTGCAGTCTCCATCTTCACATCTTCCTTTATCATACATCACTGTGTCTTAAGATATACCTCTCTCTGTATATCTGCTTAGGCTGATACTTGTTCCTGATAAGCAGTCGCTATGTTTTATATCCTCTTATAAAGAAAAACAAATCTTTTTTTTGTAAGTATGTTGAAAAACAAACAAACAAAAAAAGCAAAGTGGAAGTGTTTGCTGAATCTCCTTCAGCTCCTTTTAAACTATGTAATAATGTACAGAGAAAGTTGTTGGTGTTCAAAGAAATGATGTGGCTGTGCAATTTATGTACATTTGCAATTAGAAATATTAAAGATTTATTTAGATATTTTACAGAAGTGCTCCAGCACCTCTCCTCAGTCATTTCCAGTTCCTAGAGCATCCTCACACACGCTGGCCACATGCACACACAAATATTTGTCCTGTCTCTGTCCCCAGACAGATCATCTCAAATACTGCTCCTAACAGCACTTCAGCCACATCCTGGCTGGGCAGCACCTTCCCACCCAGCACCCAGCTCTGGGGGAGGGCTGGCCATGAGGGGACACTCAGGGGACAAGGGCTTGCAGCCCCCAAAACTCGGCCAGGAGCCACAGCCCTGCTCTGGGGATGTTTGCAGCAGCAGCTGAGGCCAAAAGGAGACACTGTGGGAGGCAGCAGCAAATGCTCACAGCTACTCTGCCATCTCTGCCACCGAGTGTGCTGAGGGACAGAGCCCAGTGCTGGCTGGGGTCAGAGATGCACCACAGGCTGGACTCACTGGTGTCACTGCCTGGCCAGCCCCAGACAGGCAGGACTGCTGCTGCCCACCCCCTGCACACCTCACCTTCCAAACCACCCTTCTGTCTCACTAGGAAAACTAGCAGAAAACTTGGAAGAGTCATTAAAACCCTGGGCAGCATCAGCACCTCTGCCTCATTAACATCACCATAATTAGCTCCTCCGAGAGAGGGGAAAGACAGGTTGGCTGCATCAAAACGGATGTGGAGAGGAGCTGTGGCTGTTCCGTGCTCAGACAGCAGCTCTGGACCGGTGCTGGTCCCTGGGGTCTGTGTGCTGCCAGCACCAGGAGGCAGCCGGACGGGAGAACCCCCTGGTGCTGCCCTGCCAGGAACCTGCAGCTGCCCAAGAAGGGAAGGCAAAAGCCACCCAGGCTAAAATCCTCCCTCTGGACCCTGCCTTCCCCCCCAGACCCTTCCTGGCCACCCTGCAGTGTTTCACATGGTCACCTGCATGTCACTGCATCGTCCCTTCAGGCAGGAGCCCCGTGGCTGCACAAAAGGCAGCGTTTCCATCACAGGGCTGCCAGCACAGCCTGTCCTGCTCTCACACTCCTGAGCCTCCTCAAGTGAAGGTCTCTGGGCAGCACCTCTTCCAGCACCTTTGAAATGGGAAATGCGAGGGTCCTGCCCACTGTGCAACTGAGGACAAAGCAACAGCCAGCACAGTGGTCACCCACATCTGAGGGAGTGACAGCACGAAGTCAATATTTGTCAAGCTGAGGCCTTAATGGCATGAAAAAGCCTTTCTGCTTCAGTGGGAGAGAGGCAGGGAGGTGCTGAGACGTGGCTTACAGCTACAGAGGGCACGGACAGAAGCAGCCTGTTTCTGCTCCTCCGATAATGATCTCTAATCTGTGCTCCTGTCAAGCATCGTTCTCTCACAGCTTCCCAAGCCCCTCAGCTCCCACCCTCCACCGCAGCGGGTGCACGTCAGCAGCCTTATTTTTACAACTGGGGACATGCAGTAGGAGCACAACTTTCCCAAGGCCTCTAGCAAGCTACAAAAGGCAAACAGTGGCTTTTCCTCCCTCCCCCTTCTGCACACAGCCATCCCACGCACGTCAGCCCGAGCTCCAGAGCAAACAGCCTCTGGAGAAGTAATTCAAAGCCAGGCAGTAAACAAACCCAAAGCCTCAGCCCCAGAGACGGGGCAGCGCAGGCGCTCCCTGCCAGGGAAGTCAATAGCGACAGGGGAGCAGAAAGGAAGGGGCTGGAAGAACAAGAGTCATTAGTGGAAACTTGTTGTTTGTGCTAATTAGATCATTATCTGGAAACTGCTATTGATGTTGCTATTTCAGCTCCTGCTGCCCTTCACAACTTTATTTTATCCCTGGCTATCGACTGCCCACACTCTCCCAGGGCCGGCAGAAAGGCTCGGCGACGCTGGCCCGCAGAGCTCCGTGGGCACCGCAGCGGGAGGAGGCGAACACACACGTGCCAGGGAGGAACACAACCAGGCTCCCCAGGGAGGCAAACTGCAGTGCTCAGAGGACACAAGGGCTGCAGATCTTCCCAGCAACAAACCCCTGGCTTCACCCTCCCAGCGCTCACTCGCACGCCCTCCAGACTCACACAAGGTTTCTGCAGGGGCGCACACATCCCCTTTGGTTCAGTGCTCGTGACCAGCCCAACCCAGGCATGCCAAGCAGTCCTCCCCTGGTCCCACACACTCCTCCAGCACCGCTGCATGCTGTGAGACGGGTGCTCTCCTCCTTCTGGAGCTGCCCGGGGCCAGGTGCGCTCGAGGTGACTTCCTTGGCCCTTTGGATACCAGGGGAAAGGAGGGGAGAGGGCACAGATCAGCCAGCAGGTTGGTTTGTAGTGGGTGGAATTAACACTAGTTTGCAAAGAAGTGTGCAATGTTATGCACAGCACTCCCTAACCCTCCTCCTGTCCCACACACGGGCAGACAGCACCCTGGCACTGGGCAGGTAAATACTGCAGAGTCTGTTTGATGCTGCTGGCTTCCCGCGGCTGCCTCAAGCGCTGCCTCCACACCCTGCCACGTGGTTCCCTCTGCTGCTGCTGAAACCTCCGCCCGAGGAGCTCACTTCTCACCTCCCAAGTGAACAACCACACACCAACAAACACAAGTGCCAGGGAACAGCCACACAAAGGCGCGTGTGCCACGTGGCACCACGTGCTGAGTGGCTGAAGACAGCAAACGGCAACGAACGCTGCCCCCAGCATGGGTGAAACTGGGAGAGGCTCCAGCCTGCACTGTAATGTGTGAGTGACCAGTGCTGAGCGCCTGAGCAGCCTCGCTGGCCTGAGACCGTCCCCGACAGGGATGGCAGGGCCATACCCAACACCCCACCACACAGCGATGGCCAGCAGCAGAGCCCCGGCGCTGGGCAGTGCTTCCTTCCCCACCAGCACCTCGGCAGCTGCAGAAACTGGAGGAGACAACACATATCTTCAAACTTAACCGCTCTGCCTTGGGGCTGGCAGGCAAAGGCTGCGCTGCACGCCTGCACCCCACACAGAGAGCAGCACCCCAGCCCTGCACAGCACACGGGGCAGCACACAGGCTGCTGAAACAGCTCCCAGGCACCACCCCAAAATACCAGTTAAGAGCAACGTTAGCAGAGAAAGAGCAGATGAATGCTACAGGGGTGGGAAGGAGGGTGCAGCAGGAGAGAGTGGGAGCAGGCTGCACCATGCCCTCAGTCCCCATGCTCTGCCTGGCTGCACGAGGATGAAAGCTGCTCACAGGCTCCGTTCTGAAACACGCACTCCCTTCGCCCCGGGGAAAACATTTTCCAGTTTGCCCTGCACTATTATTGATCTTACAGAGACATCAGATTAGGTTATTTGGTTATTAAAAAAGGAGGTGAAGGGAAGAGAGAGAAAGACTTGGACACCTGTAGGATTTCTGCCACCTCCCACCTGACAGCAAGCACAGCTCCACTTCCCATAAATGATATTGATGCAGGCCCTTTACATTATCAGATTTCCCTCATTGCTGGTATAAGCAATAATTGAATAACCTCAGCCATTTGATTTTTGTGCCACATCTTCAAGGGATGAAACCTGAATAACACCGGTTCCAAGCTGATTGACTTTGATTTATTACAGTCACTATTTTTCCACCTGAAAGCCACATCCTCCTTCCCCCCTGAGTGAGGAGAGCGATGTGCTGGGGGCACAGGAGGACAAACGCGAGGCTCAGCACTCGCCCTGCAAACTACAAACCAGGGAGCTGGGTTGATGGGTGGATTTTTAACAGAAATGTGTCTGAGCTGGTAAGAAATCAGCCTGGAGGTTTGCAGAGCCCCATCCCCTTTCCTTCCCTCACACGACCAGCAACATCTGGCCCTATGCTTTGCCCTTGGGCTACTTGTGGGCCACAGCAGCCAGAGCACACACGGCTGGGTGGGTGTCACAGCCACACTGGACAGGGCTTCTGCAGCACAACAAAAACCATCCAGCTATGGAAGGCCCCAATTCCTGTTCCTCAGCTGCTGCCATAGCTTCTCTGTAGTTCAGTCCCCTGTGGCTGGTGTCCCCGGTACGGCTGCTCACCCCCCAGCCCCTGATTGCAGCCAGGGCTGGCTTGCTGCTAGCTCATCAGTGCCTCTGACCCTGACCTCCAGAAGGGCTTTCATATTCCCACTGATGAGGAGGAGGAAGAGGAGGGAAAATTGCATCACATCACCATAACAGGCTTTTGATTTACAGCAATTTCATACCAGTTCTACCCTACACCTGCAGTAAATTGTCAAAAATTGGCAGTGACATGAGTGAACTTGCTCCTGCCATCAGCACTGCAAAACCCAATCATCTCCCATCGAGCCAGTTAAGGCAGAGGGCAGGGAACGGCGTGCGGGGCTGTCGGTGACACGTTGCCCCCTTCCTGGGAACTCCTGACTGCATGGGTGTGCTGCACACTCCTAGCACCCAGAGGATGGTGACAACAGACAGAGGTCTGCACCCTCCTGAAGCCCTCGCTGTGTGCAGCCAGAAGCAGCCACTCCTGGTGACTAACATTTGCTTCACCCAGGCCAGTGGTGAGGAATGGGAACACTGGGACATGTCAATGCCCAGTGCTCCCTGGCTCAGGAGGTACGAAACCAGTCTGTCCTCAGCTTCTCCCACCTCCCTGCAGAGCCCATCAGCATTCCCTCGCTGAGCTCTGCTTAAAGCACCAACTCGCACCCCCTGCTGCACTACAAAACAGAAGTGCATTCATATAAATCACCTCAAACTTAAAAGATGCCATTAGCTATTAGCAAACACTCCAGGCCTATGGGTGAGGGTAATTCAATATGATATGCTCGGGCGTGCAAGGTAATAGGTTTCAGCCGAATACCATGTGATACAATCTCTTCAATGGGAGGTTAAATGAGGCTGAGACAGAGACCAGATGGATTTATCTGGGTAGTGCTGATTTTTTTTTATTTTATTTTATTTTGGTGTGCTTAAGGTGAAGTGAAGGTAAGTGAGGCAGAAATAATGTGAGAGAAAAGCAGGAGCTGGGCTGTGTGTGACTGGGGCAGGGCTAGCAGGAGGCTCGGGACCTCATCCTGCTGGAACAAGCCAAGCGAGCAGGAGGATGCTCACAAGGCAGCACTCAGGGAAACAGCCAGGCTAAAAGTAATACTTCATCAATCTCACCTTACAGAGGAGCAACCAGAGGGCAGAGCGAGCCAAGACGAGCCTAGCTGAGCAGAGGGGTGGATACAGACACCTAACTTCTGGGATTTCTACACAATTTAGAAGCCCAATCACCACCTCTCATCCACCCAGGACCTCTGGAGCACATAAAGGAACTGAATCAGTCCTGTGTCCAGCCACAGCGATGCTCTCCCTCTCTGTGGGGAAAGCTTCATAAACCTCACCAAGGCAGAGATGTTTTTCCCACTGCCTTCTCAATTGCACAAGAGATGCTGAACATGACCTCCTGTAACTGCACATCCTCCAGGAGCTGTGGGGCAACTCCTGGGGCAGCACTGCCTACACAGTCCACACGACCTGGGGAAAAGCATCCCAGCACACAGAGGGAGAGGTCCTCTGGCCACCAGTGAGACAGGGAACCTGGGACACAGCCACAGCACAGGACAGCCTGTGCCACCCAGAGAGTCTTTGCTGCCCAGTGCCCTGCCCATGCAGGCACGGGGACTACAGCGCTTGCCTTGAGCTCTCTCAGAGGGTATCTATCTGTTAGGAGGTTAAAACAAAGTATCTTTGGGGGGAAAAAGGGAATTTGGAACATCCAACAATACCCCGCTCACTCTCCCCCCAGATTTCAGCTTCCCAGTATTTCAGCATTTCAGCTGGTCATGCGAATATTTTGTCAAAACACACTTTTTGCCCAATTTGCTAGAATTTTCACTGAGAAATGCTGAAAAAACTGTTATCAGTGCTTGGATTTGTGGGTCTTTGGCTGAAAAAACTAAACCTTGTCATCATAAAACAGCAGTTTCCCACAGGAAAGGTGGGGTTTTTTTCCTTACAGTGCATCTATTCAGAGCTCTTTGTTGTTAAAACCAGAACCCAAACTCTCAGACATCAGTCAGAAGCTCAGTGTAGAAAGGGAACTAGCTCTAAAGGTTATTTAACAAGGTCTCGATTGCAGTCCGTGTTATTCATTTGGACTAAGAGCAGGGTCATTTTGTTGTAACTCCCAGAATCCAGGGATTAACCATGTCCCCTGAAGAGTGCACGGCTCTGTCAGTGAAGAACATGCCTGTCTCCATCACAGGGCAGTGGAACAGAGGGCAGACCACTGACAGGAGTGGCAGTGCCCCACAATGCCCCTTTTAACACTGCACACCGATGCCAATTTTCACATTTTTATAAACAAGGGCAATTATCCTTTAAATTAAATACAACTACATCTAACAGTGTGTTTCCTGGCCCTTGGAGGCTGCAGGGCTCCAGCAGAGCGAGGAGGATGATGCAAAGATGACCCCTAAAGGGCTGTGCAGGAGGGAATGATGCTGTGGCACTCACAGCAATCCTGTGTTCCAGTATTTCCTCCTACAGGCTTCCAGAGCCAGAACAAAACTCCTCAGTCCAGAGCTAAGTGTTCAAATAAATGAGCTCATACTTGAAAACAAAAGCAATTCTCTACAAAGAGAGAGGTGGCACCTGGCTGACACTTATTGTAGATCACCAAATGACAGCATGTTCATCAAAGATTTTTAATTGTCAAAGCTGATGATAGTTCTTTCTCCCTTATAATTCAAGAGCAGATGCAAGATTGGACAAGGGCTGTTATGGAAAAAAGTAGACGGCAATAAATAAAGTTTAAATTAAACTCCTTGAAATGTAGCAGTGCTGGGCAAACACCAGCACAGGATTTATGAAGCCACATCTGGCAGCGAGGCATAAATAGCTGCTGTGCAGTACCTGCATTCTCCGGGGTGCAACATGCCCGCTGCTGGTGTGCAGAGGGGGGGACAGAGTGCCTGTGGCACAGAGTTAACACCACTGATCCAGCAGCAACTGACAGAAAAATGAGGCTCCCAACGGGACAGAAACTTATAACAAGAAGAAATCTCAGCGGTGTGCTGGAGATGGAGATACAGCCAGGTCAGATGAGTGAGCAGTAAACATCTCTGTCCTCCCCTCAGAGCTGGGCAAACCTAACACTGCATTTCTGTGAATGGGACCAGTACACACATCCCCAGGAACATGAAAGCCAGGAACAGTCTGAGGCTCTGGACAAGCTCATTTTCCCATCGCAAACAGCCAGGATTCACAGCATCTCATACACACACGAGCCTCAGGATGCTTTTTCCTCGTGGAATCCTGAAGCAGCAAGATGGCTGATGCTATCCCCCTGATCAGCTCTTTTCTTGCCATCATCATCTCCTCACAGACAGCTCTTACTGTTGTCCAGACAGATCTGAACAGCCCGCTGACAGGAAAGGGTATCAGCAAGAGAAGTCTCCGAGACTGACAGATCCCTCTCCAAGCACTGCAGATGATCCTGAGCTTCTGGATCACTACGCTAACCTCAGAGAGAAAAGATGGGTACAGAAAAGAGCTCCAGCCAAAACCACAGTGAACCATTGCTAGGGGTCTCAGCTGTCCCACCTACCCTGCTAATGCTGGGGTATCCTACACCTCTGCATGCTCAGCCTGCCGCTGCCAGAAGCCCCTGCTGGTAAGGAAACTGTCTCAAAGAGAACCCTTCCTCCTCCCAAAACTATGCACCAAAAGAAAAGGGGAATAAATATCTCTCCCCCACAAAAACAAGTCGGAAAGCAGAGACAGGTAACAAAGCCAGTAATTGAGCCGCCGAGCTGTTAGAGACAGAGACAGGCAGTGACAGCGCTCACCATTTTTTGGACAGGTTTCTAATTACTGAACACACTTGAGTGCTTGCTACAGAACCTGCGTGCGCTCGCGGGCTGAGGCACGCCAGCGGTGATGCCAGGCAGCACCTCCAAAAGGAGGTGACAGCCACATAAACAGAGCCATTACCTGAGGAAAGCGAGCGCTCAGCCTGTGTTTGGGGCAGTTTGTCCTTGCTTAAGCAGATCAGCAAGAACACTGCGGCGTCTGTGGGAGGAACCACGGGGAGCAGCACCTATGGCAGTGGGGAGCAGTTTGCCACTGCACAGAAAGCTATCTAGGACTTCACAACAGTTAAATCAGTGAGTAACGTGCATGGCAGTAGAGAGGGACAGAGCACGAGGTGAAGCAGCAGGGTCAGTCAATAGCTAGGCTTTCTTTTCCACACGGATGGCGAGGAATCGAGTCCTTGCCCTGCAACGCAGCTGGGAGACATCATCTGGGCCACTCCCAGTTTAACCCTCCCAGTCCATAAAAAAGGACATCTCGGTCCCACCAGATCCGTGCCATGACCACTGATGTGAAGAGGACAAAGCAGGTGCCCGTGAGCTGCCCCTTCCCTCAGCGCGGCGGGCGGGAAATGGCCGCCACAGGGAAGGTCTGGAAGCGCAGGGGCTCTGGCAGGCAAAGGGAGCTGGGCCACGCTCCCCCCGGAGATTCCCGTGTGCGGGCACGCTCCAGGAAACCCACGGGGACTCCATGTGCCAGGGCAGGAGTTGAGCAAGGAGTAATGTGGCACTGAAAGGCAGCCAGGACACACCAGCCTCCATGGCGGCCTGGCTGAGGGGAGAGCAGCCAGCACCTCCCCAGCAAAGCCCCAGAGATCGATCCTCTAACCACAAACACCGAAAACGCATCGACTCAGCGAAGGCTGATGCACAGTAACACCTCAAAGAGATGACACGGGACAGATTCACCTTCAAAATGAAGGCACACACCTTCCCGCAACAGCATACAGCAGCACAGGGGGCTGAGCTAATGGATTCGCCCCGCTCACCACATCAGGCTGTTAGGCCAGCTGAGAAACACAACTGTGGAATTAGGAAGAAACACAGCGAAGCACGATAGATAAGAAAACGAATCAGAGGGGATAGGGTAATGGTTAGAGGCAGATTGTCACTGTCCATCAGACAGAGACCAGAATAAGGTCAGACACAGTGCTGGGGACTGTGACTATAAAAGTCATTCATGCCATAGTAAGCAAACACAGAGCTGAGGCACCATCCAGCAGCTGCTCCTCCTGTGGCAGCCCTTCCTGCAGCCCTCGAGGACTCCCACATCCAGCAGGGCAGGAGCAATGCTCTTGTCAACCCCCAAAATCACCGCAGAGCCTCCAGCCCCGTCCCACCCGAGCACCCAGAGCACCAGAACGTGCACCTACCCCACGGTCGATGAGCTGTGCGAGGCTCAGGCAGGAGCAGGTCCTTCTCCGTCGCAGGGGTTTCCAAACTGCTGCCACCTCTCTCTGGGAAGGATGCTTTTCTCCTCCCAGTGAGAGGCTGAATGCAAAACCAATGCAATCAGAGGGGTAAAGCCAGTAAACAGGAATCACCTGCACAGCCTGGGGGTGGGAGCTCCAGCTGAGCAGAGGAACCCTGAAACAGGTGGACTTGGGTCCCTCACCTGTGCTTTAATTGTGTAATTAACCCAGCGACCTCCCTTTCCAGCCGTGTTTTAAAAGAAAGTATCTAGAAGTGTCTGGAAAATGAAGCAATGTGCTTCAATGCCCACTAAATGTTCCTAAAACACAGGGCTGTAATGGGGCAAGTTGGGCATACGACAATTAAATTTCAAGAGCCCAATCCAGATGATGCAGAAGACAAATTTCAGGTGACTTGGCCTACAACAGCCTTATGTAGAGAAAGAACTCAAAATCAAACAAGGAGTCACTGAGTGAGTTTGGACACATTTGGGCTGGATACAGCCTGCAGGGAAGGGGAGTCTTTGGGCTGAAATTCTGGACTCACCTCAAACCTTCCTTAGATGTTGAAGTGTTTTATACTGATTTTTACTCAGTGACAAATGCAAGACTCAGGCTGTCTGGTAACAAGAAAGACTTCACTGGTAGGCAGTGTTCATAGAACTTTCATGTGTTCTTTCTTTGGTAGAAAAGTACCTCAGGATTAACAGATTATCAGTACCTTAGCGTTCACGTTCTGAGCGAAGCGTCTCTGGTCATTTTTTTGCTTGTGCACAGACTGGTAACTTGAGGGCTATGTGAAATTGCTTTGGATGCTAAATAATACGCAGAAGAAATTGCATTAGAGAAATGTGACTTTATCTCAAAGTCTCTAAAGTACATTCCTGTTTTATCCCCCTCCTCCCCTCGAGACTAATATGGCATTCAATTTTCCAATTATATAAATACATGAACACTGGATTCCTAGAGGCAGATAATTGAATTTTTTGACTATTCTACAAGGGACCCTTCATATTTGAAGTGAGAGATAAACAGGGCATGCTCCACCAGCCTGGGTGTGCACAGGCTATAACAATCTGAATGAGACCCAGAGAATATAAAGATCTCCAAAAGAGAGAGAGATCTTACCAGTGTTCATGATATACAATAGTTCATTTATTTCACTGATTTCAGGGTAACTTATACAATAGCAAAACCTGGATATTTTAGGCCATAGATCATACTACTTGAAAGCTGTAAGGGAAGGCATTCGCAGTTGTAGCATTTCGGATCCGACTCTTCTGTAACTCTGTCTTTACAGGACATCAATCACGAGATGAGAGAAACTGTAAGCTATTTTCTAGTAACACGCTGCCAATTGCAAGACAAATGTCAGATGTCACAAAATGAGAAGTAACCATTTTTCAACTTGTGAATGTCTTCAAATATATTACAGTGAAAGCGTGAAAAAAAATGGCCCTTTCAGCTTCATTTGTTCTGACAGATGCCAGACCTTGGAGTTTGGCATTTTATCTTCATACTACAATAATCTTTATGGAACTTAAACAAGGCTGAGGGCAGTGGCATTAGTCTACAATCGTCCTCTTATGTACAATACATAAAATTTCAAACTGTCTAGCTGTTGAACTAAAAAAAAAAGATCATCTACTACTACTCTTATTGGTGTTACAGACAAAGGCAAAGAGAAGAGGGGACGCCCACAGCCGATACTAACACACGCTAGGGATGAGTTTCTTGTGGGCTCAGCTTGACTTCTGCATTCTATTGCCATGCTGCTGATTGCCACTTCGGGAAACCGCGTGCTACTTAAAACTAACATCAGGAAAGAAACTCTCAGCTGTTCCTGAAGTAAAAACTCACTACTCCGTGTGCATCCAGTCCATGACATTAACTGGGTGGACTCCCTCTGCACTGACAACGTGCTTCCAAGGTCACGTTTCTGATACACCAGAACATTTTGACGTGGAGCTCAGGTAATTTTCTCCAATCCAAAGCTAAATGCCGAGACGCTGTGCCACCCTACAGCTCTGCCATTCCTGACAGTATGAAGAGCACTAGAACATAAGCAGACTCATTAAAATTAAAGAACAGAACAAAGGCAGAAGATCAAACTCAGATGCAGACATACATTATTGTAAGAAAATATGTGACCGCAAAGAATTTCACTGAACAGCCCTGAAGTTCCAAGTTCTTCCTGTCCTTTCAGCCAGTTTCATGTTCTAATTAACTCATCCCCAAGAAGAGTCTGATTATGGAAGACATGGTTCATTTCTTGTGAAATAAGATTAGTCTGTACAACTCCAGTGGTTTACCCCAGCATTCTTGACAAAATATCCTGCTAATAATACAGATCTAATTTGTACAGAGTTATACTGTTATATTAAGGGAAAAAATCACAGAATCACAGAATGTTAGGGATTGGAAGGGACCTCAAAAGATCATCTAGTCCAGTCCCCCTGCCAGAGCAGGAACACCTAGATCAGGTCACACAGGAACATGTCCAGGTGGGCTTTGAATGTCTCCAGAGAAGGAGTACAGAGACCAAAAAACCACATCTGCTGTAGATGTTACTGCAGGTCCAAACAGGGTAACAAATACACAAAATGCAAAAAATAAGCAAACCTAGAGTACAATTAGTTTAGCTTAAAGTCAGTGCCAGGATTGGTTTCACTGGAATTTAAATCAATTTAGGCCTTTACACTGGAAAGCTTTTTGCAGAAGACAAAACCACCACTTGGTTCACCAAACTTGACTTAATAAATTTTTTCTGTGAGTAATTGTTTCTGTGGAAGCCAAAGGATAAACATCTTTAGATTTTCTTTAAAAAATTAACAGTACTTGTCATGGCAAAGACATGTACAAAGCAGTAGAAGCTAAAATATGATTTCAGTGTTTTAAGACTGACTTTAAAAAATAAGTACATAGACAATGATCAAATCTGTATCCAACATGTACAGCCCAAGCCACTGGAAGAAGAGGGTCAAAGCCTGAAGTCTGACCACAAACATAATTCCAGGTTTCAGTTATCCTAAAGTCCACACCTGGTATTTGAGCCTGCAGCTCCTTACTTGGTTTCCATGATATGCCCAGTTCATACAGAGCAACAAAGTCCTTTGATACGAGTGTGCCTCTCCATCAGTGCAACCAATCCCACGGCACTGGTGAGCAGCCCATGGTACTTTGGTCCTTCTCTTCACACGTGGTGTTCTACACACTCGGGGTGAAAGCACAGTTTGTCACGTGAGGGGTACTGTAGGTCCAACAGAGGGGTAAATTTGAAAATGGGAGCTCGCAGTAAACCTTTTGAAGAGTATAAATTAAAAAAAGCTGAAATAAATAATGGTGACTATCAGATGAAGGAATTCAAGAGTCTGTCTCTCCTCCTGCAGTACACATACATACCTGGGGATTATATCTCAGTTCTGTCCTGCTGAACTAGCACCGTTCACAGCGCTGATTTCTATAATCTGCAAATTTACTAGCTGTGGCCGTGCGATTCAGGAGCGGGGGGTGAGCAGCTGGTGTAAGGTGCAGTCCATCTGTCTGACAAGGAACTACTACACTTCGGCGCTCCGCGACCCCGCGGCCACAAACCAGGCGCTTCTCATCCAGGGCAGCCAGATGATACTCACAAAAGTCAATCAGTGATGCCACTTGCTCATGAAGAGAGAGGGACTTGTATTTTTTCTGAGCCAGGCAGAAGAAAGCTTCGACAAAGGCTTGCAAACACATTCCTGCAAGGAAAAGGTGTTTATATGAGATCCACAGCACAGTGTTCTCTAGCAAACTACATTCTTTAAACATAATAATATCTCTTGGTTCTTTTAGCAGCAAGGCCAAATGTGTATGTGTTGGGTGCAGCCATCTAGAATGCTCACTAAGAAAAGAAACTAACTGTCCTTCAAAGACCAAAAGGCAAGGTTTTATTTCTAGGTAACACACATGAGCTCATGTAGTGTTTCAGTACAGGGGCATGCCCTGCCTGGGTTACAGAGGGGTGATACTCTCTATCACTGAGGCTGTTTCTTGTATTGCAGACATCACCCTGGCATCCAGAGGTACAGCAACAACTGATTTTAAGATATTGTACAATATAATTGAGGTAATATCAGCCTGGATTTCTGCTGCCTCAAATATTAAGCTGAAACCAAATCAAGACACACAATAACATAGAGAGGTGCAAGGAAAACAATCCACCTGGAGAGAAAAACAAGTTTCTATTGGCACCGGAACTGGGTCACTGAAACCTTGTATTTTTAGAGGTGGACCTAAAACAAAGGTTCAAATGTAGAACTACTGCAACAGTACACCATTTCAGTCTGCAGCACTATAAAGATAACCCCATTACCAAGTGTCACCTTAGCGCAGAAGTGAGTTTATTTGAAGTCTTGCTTTTCTCCTGCAAAGCCTGTACTAGGTACGAATCCTTAGCCTGCCTTTTAAAGGTGAAGAGGCCATTTGTTCAGCCATACCCAGTAACTCTACAATAGCAGTTTTGTTTCAACTGTATGAAAAACAAACAGTTCAAGTGTGTACAAAGGGGAAGTGGTGCAGTGCCAAAAAATTTCTCTGCTATAATAAAACTCCCTGCTCTGCCCCTTCACAAACAAAAGTCCCCTGCAGAAGCCACATGCTGCAGTACAGACTCTTCAGGTGCTGCTTCATCACATTTCACTAATAGCACCTTACCACAGCCAATGGAAAGAGGGGCTGAATTAACACTAATTATTGTATTTAAAACCTTGAAGTAATACCTACTGTAATTCTTAATTAAGAAGCCAAACCACAATTGGTTTTGCAGAATGAAACAGTTATAGCTGCTTTGTGCTTTAACTGGCTCTCCCAGTTTGAACATACACTTTAGAAGATTATTTTAGGATGAGATATTGAAAAGTTGTGGGTTTTTTAACTTAATGTTGGCTTATTGATGCTGCAGGAAAGGCACCTTTTCAACATATTACAATTGCATTCTGAAGTATAATTTCTCTCAACTAAGGCTGCAGCTGGGGTCGCTTACGGTCTTGGCTGTAAAAGAGCTTGCAAAGGAATTGTTGGTTTATCTGAAAGCAGCAGCTGACAGCTCACTAAAGCATTTTATCAGTCACGGCGAGCTGCAGGCAGGGAAAGCACCTTTGGTAGCATACATACTTTCTCCCCCACAAGTGACACTCAATGTGAAGCATTTAGTGAAAAAAGTTAGAAGCTGCTGTTGCCAAACAGCAGCAATAGTTACTGTACTGCTTACAGCTGGTAGTGGGCCAAATGCAAAGGCAACAGAAAGCGTTGGGTATTTTGTGTTTTAACACCTAAAAACCATCTGGTTCATTGAGACTGTCAACAAATCTCTGCATTTCCAAAAGCCTGAAGATTCGCTATTATTTTTGCTAGTGAAATTCTATCAGCTGACCACCTAAATGACTAATACTCACACAGAAACCTAAATGCAAATACTCAGACTGTACATACCTGTGATGCTAAGGTGCCCCTAGCCTACCCAAAGCAGTACAGCAGTTCACACATAATGAACCATACTATCTCCTCTGCACTGTACCTTCATTTTCTCCTTCCTGATCTTAGGTCTGGATTTATTCATTCTATCAGCCATGTGAACAGTCTATTTTACTCACTCTCCTTTTACCTTATCTTACCTGATTTCACATATGCAGACTCTACAGGATATTATAGGATACCTATGTTCAAGCAAGACAAAATAATACTGACCTACTTCATACAAATATAAGCTTCATTAACATTTCTGAAGCATGTTCAAATATTCCTGAAAAGGTTATATACAGATAACTTTACTGCTGTCATACCTGACCACACTCTCACAAATTATTATGTGTATCACTGATTCTTGATGTTTATGCAGGAGGGAACTACAGATGCAATTTAGGGGGGTGGGATAACAAATACAAAAGTCTCAACTTGGAGACTTTCAATTCTTCTGCTATTTTATCATTTAAAAAAAGATGCATGAGTATATACATTGATGTTCACATTCAGCTTCTTACAGAAAAATACATTTTGAACAAATTTCTAGGAAGATGCCAGCTTGCAGCTCTGTGAACAGTGTACTAGTTTATACCAGCAGCATCGAGGTGGATTTCTTTATCCCACACTGATTTAAATGGAACCTTGACAATCCTCCTTGATGGCCAGAAGGAGCAGTGGCATAAATCCTTTCCAGAACACTCCAGCTGCTGTTTCCCTGCTGTAAATGGCTCAAAAAAATGTCATCAGGAACATTTTTTTTTGTTGACATGGGAATATTATTCAACATTTTACAAAAGCTATGGAAAAGCTGCCAAATTTATGGACTCAATTTCATATAGAAATGTAATAGCAATTTTAGAAATTAAGTTACATATTAAATGGTGTATTTAGGCCATTAATATAACAACAAAATAATCCCTGAACTCTGCTATTTGATAGATTACTGTCTCAGATTTAAAAACGTGACCAAAGCAGATGGGGAGGTAATTGGCTACCGAAGGCTAGGTTGGCTGTTTGACCTAGCTCCTGTGAGCAAGTAATTTACAGCAAGGGGTGCTTGTAGCAAAAAAGCCCTGCTGCTCATCCTTAATAAGAGCCTGTTTAATAGCTGAGCACTGTGCAAGTTGGTGCAGAAACCTACTGTCCTTCCCTCACCCATCACAAGGACAATGCAAATGAAAAAAGGGAGTGTACTGTTGGGCATGGGGGGGACCCTCTGGGAAAGGAAAAGTAATACAGGTGGTTTTGTGTGTCCCCAAAGTAACCTTTTTGGGGAATACAAATCAAAAAGATAAGTGTATTTATTTCTAGCTACTGCATAGCTTGTGGTTTGCTTGTTTTTTCCTAGAACATGTAATCTAATATGTACATACCTTGTTCCACTGTAATTAAGTTGAAGGTTCCACTGGGAATGATTTTAAATGCTCCTCTGCAAACATCAACAAGTCTTACAAATGCAAACTGCAAGCATAAAAAGGGGCTTGCAGAAAACTTGTTCCAATAAACAAACTGGAAACTAAGAGTGATTTGTTCTGTAGATAGGGAAACTGCCACAGAACTAAAGAGAAGAGTTTGTCGTACATGCACATGCCTCAGATGTACATGATTTATTCCTGGTTTTATAACTGAATGTTTGACGTGTGCTTGAGCTACCAAAACTGCAAAAAACAACCCCAGCTTCTATAGCCTTCAAATACAAAATAGTGCTACCTGATTCTCTGTGGTCGATTCCCATGCTGTTCCACCTTCTGGTGATATCAATGTATAAGATATCTACAGAAGCCATCGAAAAATTGCTGTTACTCAGTTTGCAGTTTCTGTAAAAAACAGACAAACGAAGAAGAAATTCTGATTAAAAATATGACTTGACCATTACCCACAGCCTTCTCCCAGGCTATTGCCAGTACTCTTTCCCAGGCCGTAAGAGAATGCAATTAATTGGTACATTGTGAAACCCAACACAAATCTGCACAGGCTATCTACATGAGGCAGAGTTTGCACAGAGAAATACTCTTTTATTTGACTGACTGATCCTGTTTGAAAAGGGCTGGAGGAAAGCTTGCAGGCACAGAATTACTTCTTCATGCCTGCACACTGAACAGATTTACCCTGTGCGTTACTGAACCCTGCACAGAAAACAGTGGCATCTTGGGATGCTTCTCGGGCATTTGGTGATAAGCACATGCAGGAGATCTGACACTTGTGTGGTCTGAGCCTGCAGTGTAGTGTTGATCAGTATAGGAGAATTTGCCATCTGTCCAGCATTTCCAGATGTCTGGCAGCCTGGCTGGAACTAGTGCACATGCCAAAGAGCTGGCCAAAATTTCCAGCCAGAAAAGAAAAAAACCCACATAACCCAAAACCCTGGGTAATTTAAAAGAATCTTACTCTTCAGTAGCCTAAGCAGAGCTCCCTTAGAACAGGGAGTTAAGGTCTGGCCTAGATAGTCCCAAACAAATCTCAGGCAGCATCCAAGCAAGGACTAGAGCAACATTAGGCATTCCCCTTTTAGTTATTTTTAGAATAAAAAAATTATTGAAGGGGAATAGATTTTGAATAGCTAAAATTTGAGTGGATACTCTCTGCAACCACTTGCCCACACACACACAGAGTCACACTTGTGCACCATTTTATTCTTGCCCAGTGATACAGCACACATCTTAGAAGCATGACCTTCTCTCTGAAAGGAGTAGCAATGGCAGCTTTTCAGAGCAGGGCCATATAGCTGGTATAGATCCTCTGGGAAAAAATAAACTATTTGCCAATATTAAAAAAATTAATTTAACATGCATCAGGAAACTGCAAGTGCTATTTCACTGAGATATGGCAATTTATTTTAATATTCTTAAAAGACAACGCTGGCATTTATTCTGTGTTCCTCTGACAAATGCCAAATTGAGACTGGAGTAAACAATAGAAAATGCAGAACTGGAAACAATCCTGTGCTGGTCTGTGGATAGAGCAGATGCCTTCAGTCATTTGCTATATAGCATAATTCGTATAAATCAAATTGTTTATATTCATTCCTGAATGCTAAATGCATCTGCATAGAAACAGGATCTGTATTTTAAGAGTACATCTGCTGCTGCTCCTTATTTCTTTTGTCATTGTCAATGAAAGACAGAAAATGAGATATTTGTACCATGACTAGAGCAGATATATCCATAAAAAACAATGAAAAAAATCCTCACAAAAAAAAGTATGTGAAAAAAATAAATTGAGTTCCTTGCCATTGCAAGTTTCAATTTCACAATGCAAATCCTTAGTGCACAATGCATCAGCAACTGGCATTTGGAAATCCTTTCCCGTGGCCCGGGGCAGACAGCTGTGCCCCCACAGCCAGCAGAATCAGATCGAGTGACCCAATTTCAGTTGTCACTTTCTCGCAGTGGTATCCCTACAATTTACTAGGGACATGACAGGTTGACTAAGACTGCAAATAGAATCTCCCTAAGTATCTGCTGAGGACTAAAGACCCAGGTTCCTACTAAACAGTTTCATAGGTCAGGTATTTTGGGGGCTTGGAATGACAAAAATAAATCTGTTTTATAAAAAACCAGGCAATTGTTCAATGGAACTTATGGGGAAAAGTTTCTTTAAAAGGCATTACTAAACCTATAAGCTAAAAGTGTACCACTGTTTGGGCCTGCTTTTATTCAACAAAACTGAAGACAAGCAGAGGGAGAGCAGTGCTGCCCCATAGCATCAGGAGTTTCTAACTCCTTGACTCCACTTCAAGCACTTGCTGAGGAACCCTTCGCCTTACCAACCTTATAAACGTCCGGAAACCTGTTGGCCCCAGCTTGGTCGTCCCTTTTACACCAAGAAATCGGATAAACAGCGCAGCCACTCTGTCCACAAGTCGCAGGTAGTTAAACTGCTTCGCATACTTGGGGAACACTTGCTTGAGACAAAGGGAGGGGAGGTCAGCCTCAGGACTCCTGCCCGTGTCGGGCTCCGCTCTGTCCCCCGGCTCTGCGCCCAGCAGCTCTTCGTTTGCTTCTGCCACCTGCTCCAAAGTCTGACACCTACAGCACGTGAAATAATTGTATCTTATGTTAGCCTTATTCTCACAAGATTCAATATTCTGAAGGTTTTTTTTACTTATACAACTAATTTTATGAGATCTTTACAATAATGAAAAGACAAGAACAAATACTAAGGTTCCCTAAGGCAGAAATCATGTTATAGGAGTTTAAAAGATAACAAGCAGATCGTTGTCTGGTGCCAAAAATAATGTCTATAAATACGACTCGCAAAGACATGCCCCACCAGAGCAATGTTAACTCCTAACTCCCTTTGAGCTGCGCATAATCACATCGGTTTTCTGTAAATTTTGAAATTTTACCTTTTATACTAAACCTCTCCTTTATCAACATCTTGGGTTTACCACCCCAAGAAGGTGAGAGTGGGAGCCTGATTCCCATAACACCACGTGGCCACCCTGACCCCGTGTGGTTCCTTTTCTACAGACCTTTGGCTGTTGTGTCCTAGGAAAAGGTCAGCAATTTTCTAAGCAGGTATTAAATTGCAACAATTTCTAGCTGTGTGCCTTCTGGGCAGTTACTATCAGCATCAAACAAATTTAGGTACATAGAAAAAAGATGATTTTAATGGAATTTCATGGAACATTCAATGGGATATGTTTAGAGACTCTAATAATCTCAGACTAAACTTATTTTCCAATAAACATTAGTCTTAACCTTCTCTGACAAGTAAGGTACAAAAAGTACAGTAAGATACATTTGCAAAGGAGAAATTCTAACAATCCATTCAGAAGCAATATGGTTCACATGAATGCATACTGTCACTATTCAGAAGACAATTTCTGGGCAATCCCATTATTTTTTCTTCAAATCCTCTGTGCATCCTGTCAAAATACATTATTTCATCCTCATTGTCATTGCCAAATTCCCTAAATAAAGCTGATCAAGATAATGGTGTTCTGAAACAAATATCACAGGTTTATTCAGCATGACATATTTTTACTTTTTTTTCCCCTGCGTTTGACATACCTAGATAAAATTAAAGATTGCTATTCTCATAAGTTCAGAAAGTCTGATAACTGATGGTAATTATTTGGCATGCACTAAGCACATGCAGGTTTTCATGTTCTTTCCAGTCATTTTTCTAAGTACCCATCATCAAGATTAAGTATAATTCACACTAGGTACTCAAAAAATTAGTGCTTTTACTACATTGATCTTTTGTGTTCCTGAGCAGATTTTGTGTCCTTCAGAAAGTTCTGATCCAGTAGAGGATAACAATCAACATAGTTATTTACAGTGCTGTTGGTGGATAAAGTTATTAAGTCAAATCTACAGTAAATCTGTACCTTCTGACTTTGATTGCAAAAGGCAGCAGATTTCCTTAGCCCTCGTGCAGCCATCTTCCAGTCAGTCATCCATAACAAACATCCCCGTGGGATTTGGACTCTTTTCTACTAAATTTCCCTGAAAGACATTAATCCATTGCCACACAGTGTCCCCTTTATTATAGAATACTTCAAAGGTATACTTATAACTTCTAGTGAGAGGTATGTTGAAAATAAATTTATGGCAACCATAAGAGAAAGGGCTCTTACAGAAAAAAAAAAAAAAAGTGTTTTAATTAGTATGAACCAAATTGCAATACCTAGTTTCTAAAAGACATTTTTGGGGCCAGATTTTCAACTCTGCTTGAATCTGGGCTCTCAACTCATTCCCACCTCCAGATGTGACCTTCAAACAGCAGCAGCTCACCATCCGCTGCAGCACCTGCCCAAACTGTAACCACAGATGTGACTGCTCAATGCAGAACTGAGGCTGGAAACTTCTCCCTCCACCAAATGCCAGCTCCAAGTTCATTTTTATGAACTTTGAACATTAGCAGAGGTTGCAACAGTTCTTTGTAAAAAGCATCTGAGTCTTCTGTGGCTCACAGCACTCCTGTGACCAGGGTATTTGTGTACCATTATGGTTTGGGTGTTCTCTTTGTGACCATTTCATGTTTCTTTAGAGGATGAGGTTTGAAAAATGAAAGGCTAAAAAACCCCCTCTTTTAACATACTGTACTTTAGCAGTCCCAGAGGGTGTTACTTCAGCAGGAGAGGTCTGGATTTGTGAAGAAGGTACAGATTTGCAGATGAAGAGGCTGTTGAGACACGTTGTTCCATGAGTCAAACCTCTGTCTCCACTGCTACCACAGAGAGCACCTCAATAAAAGTTTATTTTCTGTAGATCTATTTAACACACTTGTATGCACCTAATGTCAATGTGGTCTCAACACAACTAATTAAGAAAAACTGCCTAGCTAGGTATATTACAGCCAGACTTGGTGTCTATAAAAACTGAATTTCACTGTCATCTGCACATTTTTGCAAGGAAACAGTGCACGACATTTTCTGCCCTAGCGCTAGATGAATTACACGTGCTTGCAATGCACCATTACATTTTCTTCTGCATGTCGCTGCCATCTGCCACCGCCACACCATAAGGGCGAGACGGATGACATAACTCCCCAAGGGTGATGCAATCAAAGACCTGTATAAGCACTGGCAGTGCAGCTACAAAAAAAAAGCAGAAATACAGCTCAAAGTCCAGCAAAAATGAAAATGTAAGGGGGATTTTCACATCCAGTTCTACCATTAACTCATCAGTGAATTGGAAAATACAGACATACATATTTGTAATGTTACCTGTCAGATTCAAAGTGTTGCTGAATACTTCTATGCCTATTTACCATCCAGTTCTTTCTTACTCCAGAAAGTGACTTTCAAGAAACATCTTATACACTGTGTCATCCAGGGCTTCACCTTGGGAGCTGGGGCACAACACAGGTTCTCATGCTTGGCCCTGCTCCCCCTGAAAACCTTGTGAAATGTGTGTGGATGAGCACTGCAGTGGAGTTGTGGGGAAGGGATCAGAAACACCAAAATGCTGAAACAGATCTTCAGAAAGAGAACCTTGCGCAGGTTCCCTCCATCAGCTCCTTCCTCAGGGGATTTCCAACAGGCAAGGAGAGGAGAAGAAAGCTGAGCCCCACATTTTAAAGCTGCTCCTTAGAATTAATTGCTTTGACTGACACAGCTGAGTCAGGCTAAATGAATGAGAGGTCAAATGTAAGGTAATGCTTCTGTTGCCATACAGAATAAAAGCAAAGCTTAATTTACATACTAATGTCTGACCTCAATACATTAATTTCTCTAATTCTGCAGCTCATGACAGATCTCTCTTTAGAAATAATCAACTCTGGAGAAAATATTAACTGCATCTTTAAAAAAGAATTTCAATTTTAATAAAGCTTACGGAAACGACATCTAAGACTACTTATCTTTTATACATGATTACTAATTTATTAATGTTTCCTCCATCTATGTTTTATCCCTTTCTTTCTGGCCAGCCTTAATCTTTATGCAAATACAAGTTGCTAAGGGACAAACAAATTTGCAACTGCTAATTAAAGGCTTCAAAATTTGCAGCATTTTGTATATTGTATATAAATTTAGCTGTCAAGTTCAGAGTAAAATTGGGTAAGAACTGCAATATTAGTATTTCTAAGAATGCTCACTTGATATATTTAACATTTAGGGCATTACTAGAAGTATAAATTAAGCAATTTTGGTATCAGCTGACAACTGCTTACCTAATAAAAGAAAATATTATGTTCTGTATTCTGAAGCTATAATTATTCCCTCAGCTGAGCCTCTATTCTCAAAGCAAGGACTATGTTAACATGCTTAAAAGCAGAGAATATTTTGCATGACAAATCTATCTATCCACCCATTTATCACCACGGTATATGGACCTCCCAAGAAAGAGATACATGTTTGTTACTGGAGCGTGTAGGTCTGAAGTATGTCTGTGTGCTCAATCACAGAAATCAATCGTTTAGGAAACAGTAAGTCAAAGCCAGAGCAGTGTCTCTGCATTATCAGCCATTCATGAATTTTCTTTTATGAACAAATCCCATTACTTTTATTAACACACAGAGACTTCCAGCACTCACAGTACATGATAGCAAGAAGTTTCATAGCTTGACTGCATGTTGTGTGAATAATCAGCTTTTGTTTTGTACTGGCCACTTGTGAGTTTCATTTGAAGAAGTTGAATATTCATCTCCTCTTCACCCTCTGGCAAAGTAAACAACGTCAATAGCACTGGCATTTCCTCCTTCCAAAATAATAAAGTTGCACAAAGATAAAAGTATTAGAAGAATATTAAACCCTACAGAGTAAGAGATTTTTGAAGTTATGTTAGAAACATTACTGCTCTTACATACAGTTTATTCAACACTTCAAGAATGCTTTGAGGCAGTCAAAGCAACCACAGTAAAGAGTCCACATTTCAAAGAGCAGGATCAATCACATTAAGAACACGGATTGATAATCACCATGTTGTTGGCAGACAGCTAACTTCACGTCATACAAAATACATTTTGAAAATGCAGCAGCTGTCCTGTCTCCTGGAAGCAGTTAGAATTTCCATCTCTAAGGAAAAAGAATCCATCTCTCAGTTGGAGAAATAAAGCAGTTAAATCACCTCACTTAAATTTTAACCTTATCGTAAGCGTGGCCATGTCTAACTTTGCCTGCACCTTCCGAACCTAACACAGCATTCACTCTAGAAATGAAGCCACCAAGTTTGCTTCTGAGAGCTGGCAAACCCATTTTAGGTGAATCCAAGGACAAGCTACAAACGTAGTCCACAGCCTTGCCATTTAACAAAACCAAAATAATTTATCAGATTCTTGAAAAAGCTAAACCAAAGCCCCTGCAGTCTGTCACCAGCAATGAGAGCCGCTCTCAAGCACAGCACCGGCCGCGCACCAGCTCTCCATTCTCTCTCCCAGGAGTGTTAGTTGTTTACCACCTATCATACTCTAAGTTCCAGACATCAGGCCCCTTGCTGAGAAGGATGGTTTGCTGCCTCTTCAGATTGGGTGGATTTATTATAAAAATAAACACTTCTCATTAAAGATTAAATACCTTTTGAAAGAAAACAGAAGAGACTGAAGGTTTGCTGCCTTAACACGTTGTTAATGAGTGCTTCCAAGATGTAGAAACTTCATGGGGATCCTGACTTGCTCCATGTAAGGACACAAAGTGATGGATGAGAATATTACTGACATTTTCATATCATATGCAGAGAATACTAGAGTTTCCACTTCAAATCCAAAACCTAAGCCAAGCTAATATGCTGTCCTAGTCATTTGGTCTAGGAAGAAATGCAGTTTGTATTAGGAAATACATCCCATAGCCACAGAAGCAATAATACTTGTTGATAACTGCAGTAAGTGTATTATCCAAGGATTAGCACTTCCCTTTCAAAGGAGTTGTACAGAGCTTCTCCTGTTTGAATCGTGCAACGATCAGAGGAATTTCTGGATCAGGAGATGGTGCAGAGGCACACTGCTCAGCTTGCCACTTGCAGCCTGCACAAACACAGTCATTTCTGTTCACTCCTAGATAACTCCATTCAAGATGCTGTTGTCTACTTTTATATGGAGAATGCTGCAGAAATAATAACTTCCAATATTCCATAATAGAAATAAGATTTGAGATTATATTTAAAAAAAACAAAATCACAATATGGGCAACAGCTAACACCATTGCAGCCACCCATAAAATACCAGAGCACGGGGAACAAGAGAGATTTACATCCTTCCCTTGACAACACAGCTGCAGAAGGATTTCAGAAGATGACCCAGCTGGAGAAACCACTGATTCAGAGAAACCTGAGAAGCCCAAAAGTTGAGTCACTCACTTATTTGAAGAATTCTCCATAGTTTGGAATGGATTTTATCTGCCCTGATTAATAAGTGAGGATTTGTTCCACTAGCCTTTGAAAAATTTATTCTCCCAGACGATCCAGGTGCTTGTGATCACAGTATCTTCCAGATCAGAAAGGGCTTAATTTTAGGGTGTTTTAAAAAGAAACATGTATGAGAAGAAGAGTTTAGGTTCTCAGTGTTCAGGTGGAGATACAAAGCAGATCTGCACACCTGGGATAAACATCCAACTGCATGTAAGAGTTGCACCTGAGCTCTGTTTTTGTTTTTTATAGCACTCCCTAATACATAGTTTAAATCCAAGTGAAGAAATGCACTGGAGGAGTCTCAGGTGCAATGTGCTGAAAAAACCCAGTTATTTCCTACTTATTAATTGAGATTCTTTAATTCCAACTTTCTCTTTTTAAGAATAATGGTAATATCAGTGTGCATTAGCTAAAGATTTATTACTTTTAATGTAACAGAGGCGGTGAATGCTTATGCTATTACCTGTCATCTCTTTGAGTGCTGCAGAAAGTATGGCATTACTATAATGAATTAATGGATAAGCAATGCAAAACCTGCATCAAAAGACTTAGTTCCATTGTAGCAAAAAATGGTTATAGAACAAAGATCATTAAGTATGGTCCCCAATCCTTTATTTTTTGTGGAGGTAGCTTTTATTAATCCTAGTAGATTTATTTGTGTTCACTATTTGCTTTTATGGTACTTATGTGCCTCGTTATTTCTCCAGAGCTTCCTTTGTTTCTTTAGAAAAGTGTGTCTTCAAAATAGTAATACAGTATACTGCAAAGGCAAAGCAGTTGTAAAGCCTAATATTGAAACACACATTAAATTAGACCACCAAGTGTCTTACAGTAGAATAGGAAAAAGCCTAAACCCCATGGTATTTCTTCCCATGTGGAAATTATTCTTAGAAAGCAGTCATGATTATGCTAGGGTAGAAAAGGAGCTTTACCCTGTCATCCAATGGAGTAGAAAGCAGCAGTGCAATTGCATTTTATCAGCAGTAATCCCCCTATTAAAGCAGGTGAATTCTACAAACACAAAATAACACTACTGGTGATTACACTGCTGTGAAGTCATGTGGCTTTATGCTTTCATTTTGTGGCAACTGGGTGCTAGGCAGTTTTAGTGCTTTCTAATTTTTTCAGAGACTAGAGACCAATTATTACTTAAAAATAAGCCAATCATCTCCCTGCTAACAGATGACTAGCAGCAGAAGTTAAATTATAGAGAATACCACTGCCCCCAATACATTAATTTCTGTCATTCTGTCACTGTAAAAATTTACAGCAGATATAATCTCTTTGAAGGGGGATCAAGTCATAGAAAATATGAGCCTAGTTTTAAATAGAATTTTAATTTTAATGAAAGCTTCAGGGAATGATGTTTATGCTGCTTATCTTTCATACCTGGTGATTAAGTTAATTTATACTTAATGGAAGAGGATATTTCTAATCCCCAGACAGGCTCAACATCTGTCTGTGACTATGTTTTTGGAAGCCTTAAGCTGCTTGTGATTGATGTAATAAAACCAGGATCCTGCAGAACTGACACCTGAAGGATATCTGTAAGAGGGAAAATGTTATTTTTCTGCTCAATGGCTGTGCTTAAGTCAAGCCAAAATCCCAAGCACTTAATTTTGCTGTCCCTTGAAAACCTGTTTTGCACTCCCTTGCCATTATTATGTGAATATAAACAGGAGAATAAGCAAACAGTTCTCAGATATGCTTATGATCTAATATTCATACTCATTCTGTGCAGTATCTGAGAACATGTAACTTTCTGATGGCCTGAAGCTGATGAGAATAATAAAGTTCCTGCAAAACATCAGAGAAATAATCTCCATTTTTCCTTCACTTCTCATTCCATGTCTGAAGACCAAATGTTAGCAAAATAAATGCCTGCATTTACCCTATAGTTACAACAGGAAAAAAAAAAGTCTTGAAAAGTAAACACATTTCCAGGAAAAGACATCATTTTCAACTTTGTCCCAACAAATCACAGTATTCCTGTAGAAGGACAGAAAACAAACCAAAGGGAAAAAAAAAATAAAAATAAAATTTCCAGCTGTCATGTATATACATGTTAAAGTAATGTTCTTCCAGAGAGGGAAGCAGCCACCAGAGATTATTACAAAGCAGTTCATCAATACTATCACACTCTGGAAAGATCTACAGAAGTTCAAAGCAAGATGGAGGAAGGAAGACCTACTAGAAGGTGAATGGAAGTCAAGTAGCAAAAAACCCAAAAAACCCCCCCCAAACTGCAGGTTTGAGAGTTTCATCTAAAACTGTTTCTGAAAAGGGCTAAGATAGTGCCCACAGTAGTAGTAATCTTACTACTTATATATCTTTATATGAAATTGTTAGTATAAATTATAGATTTTTCTCTCCAGTAAAGTAGTGGAACACTTAAAATATTAGCAGTAGGCTAATATTTTCGTGGCTGTTTTCTGACATAGTTATTCCACAGCAGTTGGCTGAGTCCACCTGGCACAGATGGCTGCCCTGATGAGCAGGGAACAGGCAGCACAGACAGAGTTGCACACTTAAAGTAAGACTCCAGAACATGAAGGACTCCTCTCACATACTATTTTGACAAGCCAGTTTACCTCTGAGGTAAAAGGAAAAGGTGAATGGCCTTAGCAACTACAGTAATGTCACTCTCTCAAAGGTACAGAGGGCTAAAACACTTAAATACGCACTTAAGTACTTGACAAATAAGGTCAAAGTTGCTGTTTGGTTTATATACCATCCAATGTAACCTGAGCAAATTTCTGACCATGCTTAATCTGAAGTTTCACTGGTTCATTACAAAGATGAGAGGGAAGTGACATCTTCTGATAAAACCTTCCTTGTCTCTGTATTTCATCACAAAGGTTTTCTTTTCATTTAAAAATCATGGCAAGAGAAAAGAAAGCAAAAAGACTTCTCAATAATCAACTTAAAATGTACTACAGTGTGCATATCTAAGAGATGTAATTGCTACAGCTTGTTTTGACATATTAGAACGTTTGGAAGGTTCAGATTGTACAGAAACGCTTTTGACAGGTCACATTGCTCGCTTCGTTTTCAATCCTTCCTCTATTGCTCACCAGAAATTTTAGAGAGCAAAAAGAAAGGAAAGAGATGTCAATAAAAATGTAATTAGATTAGCTGCATCTCAAAACATTGTGATTCAACTCTAATTGGACAAACCTGTCTCCATTTGCAGTCTGATAACCTAAACCCAGACTCCGGTTCACTCCGGCGTTCGGGGCACTGCAGCACGCCAATTACTGCAAAAGCATACTATGGGTTTGGACCAATTAATTTCACAGTGCTGAAAATAAAACCTTTTAAAATTCTGCAACCCATATCAATTCTTGCCCATTAATTTTTTTTAATGAACTGGGCCTGTCATCAGCTTGCTTGCTTCATACATTGTAAGCACTTCCAGCTGTCCCTCAATACAGGGTCATTTCAAGAGACTCAAAATAAGATTGAATTCACTCTTTGTGTGGCAGTTAAAATACAGTCTTTACATTCAAGATGTTAGTGCTTAGAATACAATATCTGAGCAAACACAGAGCAACTTGCAAGACTGGACTATGAATAACAGCACTTTTTGCAGTGGTGAAGGTTAAAATGGGAATAATTGTAAATTAAGCTGTGGTCAAGCATGGGGTTGTTTAGTGCTGCATCTGTGTGCATTCCAATGATATTCTGTAAGTTCTCCATTTTGTTAGCAGAGGACTGTAAAAATAAGAAGATGAAAATAATACCAAAGAGTGACATTGCAAAAACTCTGGTTTTAAATCCTAATATCCTGAATACCCAAAGAGCACACCATGAACTAAGTTATGATACTGTACAGAAAATGCAATGACTTCATATGGGGGACAAAACCTTAGTAACCACCAGGGATATTTACTGAAGAGTGTAGGATCAGACCTAGAGTCTTCCATGGGAGAAAAATGAAGCTTTCTGTAATATTTTTATATAACAACAATACATAAACTGAGCTCATATACTACTAAGCATAATAACAGGCCATATCCTGAACACCATTAATTTAGAAGGGCTGGCACTGCATGGGAGAAGCAAGGCATCATCTTCCCTTCACAAAGGAAAATGGTAGCAGAAGGAAAATGGTTTGTCTAAAGGTCACTGAGTAAACTGGCTGAATCAGGAACAGAAATTGCATCTTTTCTGTCCTAGTCCAGAGTTATTTTCACAAAACCAACTTTTCCTGCAGTGGTTTGATAGAGAAAAACATTGAATTACGGAATTCCCACTGTGTCTATGCTAGGGATATGGTTTTAGCTGGTTTTGAAGAAATATTTTTATTGCTTATGTATTTACACATTTTTAGTCAATTAAAACATTTAGGGGCACATGTGAAATAAAGCCACTTACAAATGAAATGATCTAACCTTCTTTCTATCAGCAAGTTTTATTTTCTTTTCTATGTTAGGATTGCTGCCACAGCACATTCAAATTATTTGCTGCTGTTCTGCACTCAGTATTGTATTTTCTGTTGTAGTAAATGCTCTTGTGGTGCTTTCCTCTAAGTGGCTCTTAAAACCAATGTAGAACTATTCTGTGAGTCAAGCACTACCAGATCCTTCCCTCCCCTTCATGGAGGGATGTCTCACATTGTAGCTTGTAGAATTTCCAACAGGGCCTCTCCTAATCAATAGGAGAGAGGTTAAAAGCAGTTAAGGATGAAGCAGATAAATAATTTGAAAAGCAAGAAAAGAGCAAAGATCAAAGCACCTGTAACATTTGCTTTACAAAACTGAACAGAGTATTTGAGGCAGGTTCTCCTTGAGCAGGATGAGAAATAGCAGTAGAAATAAATACTCCCCAACTACAGAAAAACAAAGTTAACGTTTCACTAATCCGAACTGAAGTAACATTGACAAACATCAAATTTAAAAGTCTCCCTCACATGTCTAACTCATCAAAAGTCGCCTGGGCTAAATGTAACAGACAAGAATTGATACTCAAGTTGGCAGATTGCCTGATGAAGGAATAAACCAAAAAGCCCTCTAGGAAAGAGAAAAGGTCTAATTCAATGTGCTTTCAAAGGGCTTTGGCAGAATGATCCTGAATATGAATGCTGGGTCATTTTGACTGATGGAAAAAAAAATTGTGTCAGCCTCCAAAATGAACCAGAGTAGAAAGATCAATCTCAAGAAAGCCACACATACGAGCTGATACACTCCCGGGCAGAAATAAGGCTCGGAATGAAAAGGTGATGCTGGAGAAGCATTTGAATAGCTGAAAACCTGACCTGACTTCCAAGTGAAAGCAGAGGGATACAGGAATCAACCCAGAGCTCTAGCAGTCAGCTCATAAATTCAATTAGCAAATGGAAACCAAAACACTGATGCTACCATAGCTAGGTTTATTACATGCTTATTTTTATAAGCACTAAACTCACCCCGGATGATGCAAAAGGCACTTACAGCCCTGAGTAATGAATCCCTGTGGAACACAATACAGTTACTCACAGAAGTAGAAACTAAGATACATTAGAAGAAGACTGAAGAGCAGTCATTATTTTTTAATCAGTGATAGCTGCAACATCAGTACTCTCCCATTCAGTCTCTCCATATGTTCACACACTGAGTTTCTGACCCTCTTAAACCACCCTGTCACACAATCACAACCTTAGAATATGTATAGTGAGATAAACACAGTAATCAATGGCAAGAATGCCTTTATCATCATCAAAATCTAGGATAATCATACTCTCTAGACATTTTTGCACAGCATATTTTCATATTTCCATTAAACATGACACAAACATCAGGGGAGGTTATGAAACTGAATAAAAAATAGCTGGAAAATAAATGGAATACAGCTGCCTGGGTGATTTCTGATTTTTTTTTCAACCTTCTTTAAGGAAGTACAAAATGGCTCCTCAATATCAAGAAATTAAGATGAACATTAGGATTTGGAAAATGTCTTTGAAACATACAGAAGAGAAACATTACTGAAAGGCCTGTTGAAATAAAAAGCCACATTCCTTGTTTAGTGGACAAGGTTAGACCCATGGGTCACTACCACAGCAGGAGACACCTCCTGAAGACGCTGCCACTTTCATGTAAGTTACATTTAAGGCAGAAAGTACCTAAGTACATTTCTGGACATTCATTTCAGACAGATCACATTCTCCTCCTAGAAACTATTAATTTTGTCCTATATCAGAGAAATAAATCATTTAAAGTGAGAAAGATGTGTAATTCACACAGCAGAAAAAATGAACCACCTTGTTTTGTGCAAGAGTAAGATCTTTTGAGCAGTAAGTTCTACAAAACCTCCATTAGAAGGTTTCCTAACTACATAACACTTAGAAAAAAGTCAAACTGGCATACATTAATATTTACAGGGTGCTCTCTGAACAGAGTGACATTAGCCAGTGTTTGCCTGCTGATCTTGCAAAAAATTTGAGAGAGACCACATTGGGCTTCCTCCTGCTCAGAAAATTAGTTAATCACATTTGACATTTGCTAGAGCCGCAGAATCCAGAGAAGAGAATCATACCTGACATATTTTAAAAAGAAGAAAAAATAATCAGAACAGCACAAATAAATTTCAGTGCTGAATTCAAACAGAAAAACACTACAGTGGTATGTACAGAGAACGGCGCTCAAGAAAAGATAAACTAGCAATGAAACAGCAATACCATAATAGGCAATAAAACAAACCCCCTCTTTTTTGTGGGCACAATGAATTGATTGTTTTTATAGCATCCATAGATTAAATTACATTTCGTTTCCAGAGTGTTTCAATTCTTTCTTCTGTCAATGGCTATTTCAGTGCTGAATAGAAGTCATTATATTACTTAAGGGGCTGCACCTTCATCATCTCTAGCAAGTAAAAAGCAGATGTTATTCTCTGACCAACTCACTTCTAATGACAAACATAATACTATGCTTTCTTTGTCAAAAGAATAAAATGCCTATTTTCTGTCTTGAAATATGTAAAAAACAAAGCATATGAATGCAAGCTATCATTCTGGGACACAGAATAAACAACAGCAACAAAAATACATACAGAAGTCTCCGGATTAATTAGCATTAATAAACTATAGCACAAATATTTTTGACAGGGCAGGGAAGCAGGTCATTAGCATTGATGAGATGATACAAATGATCTTCCTAAGCCATTCAGAGCAGACTGATACGCATGTCTTGCAATTATATCACCAGTCAAATAGTTTACATCTAACACCCAGTGGAGAACATACAATATTTGCATACAAGACTGAGACTCCGTTTTGCTCCTCAATTCTAATGCAATTTTTAAAAGAACAAATTGCTAATAATTAAACACTGAAACCAAAACATTTTTGCTACTATAAAGATCCAAATTAGCCACAAAAAAGTAGAAGTTTGGTAAGCCTTTTAAAAAGGATTTTCTGTCAGAGTCACAATATAAACAATGATTTGCATTAGTGATTATCTTAATTAAACTCATGTTTACATAAGTAACATTGATTTACTTTAAATGTTGTTCAGTGTTATCAGACCATTCATTTAACTGTGCACATTTCCTTCAGCTGAAGTCTTCTCCCACCTTCAGCAGGCTGTGAACCTCTGCTGCAAGAAGTAAATCCAGAGCAAATTTAATACTATACAAGCTTCAGACAAGTTTCTTTGTAGGAACATAACAGAACACCATCCAGCACCACACCTTATACTACTACAGGACAAGGATTTCACTCCAAGCCAGGCGTAGCCAAGCTGTCTGACCACATTGCCTATTACAGACTTGGATAAAAATGTGTACTGGGATTGCTTCCCAGTCCTGCAAAGGGACATGTGCCACTCCTGCTCTGCAGGATGCTTTGAAGATGTTAAGTAAAAAAAAACCCAAAACCTTACATCTCCCCATCTTCTTTTACATTAGATTTCTCACTCACGGAGGAAAGCTTGCTCCTGATGACACAATGACCAGCTGGCTAAGCTGGCCCTGAAGGTCTTCACTAGATCATAATATCACTGCTGACAAAATGTAAGCTGGAAAAACCACCACGATAATTCTGAAATGAGCAGTGACAGATGTTCAGAACAGGAATCAAGATCCCTGGCCATCACTACCCCCTGAACTCACTCTGTAGTAATGCTAGAAGAAAGTAAGCTTTGTGTGATAGTATTTAACAGATTTACAGAGGAGTTTAAAATTCCATCTTTCCAAGAAAACAGCTCAGCCACAAATGATTGCGTTTGTTCCAGCATGCCATCAGCCTGGAGGATTGCAACAATCTACTCAAGCCTTAAAATCCATGAGAACAGTGCTGCCACACAAACAAAGAGTTAGTATCTTCCATATTATTTTATTAAATGTTTCAATTCCTTAGCGATGAGCGAAACTTGAGTTCTAAATTAGGAATGCCTAAGGAAAAGAGGACTAGTCTAGCCACCAAAGCTGGGGCAAAAAAGGCTCTACATTTTTGCTCCTGCAAAGTTTCATTAGGAAAAATAAAAATTTTAAAAAATAAAAATAAAAAAAAAATCAAAAAAAATCAGGAAGGCCATTTTTATGACCATGCATTTTCAGCTGGATTTTTTTTCGATGTGCAGCACAGGTCCTCTGCACACAAGGTACACAGGATTTGTCCAGCAGGGCTTGTGTAACATCAGGGAGAAGCAGATGCTGGGCAGGACCCACCCTGCTCACCCCTCCCACGGGCACGAGTCACTTTTCACTGTTTTAATTCCTTATGTTCTTTGCACCACAGAGTAACACAGTGTTGTGTCTCACATGGAGAGGGAGGGGGAAAAAAAAAAAACACCTCCATAAAGATGAGGGAAAATTAAACTAAAAAAAATTTCTGAGCTATTAATCTTTCTTGATAATTAAGTACTTCAGGATGACTTCTAAAACTCACTTTCATTTAGATGCTTCATTTATTTTAATCTGAGAGATAATTAGAGGGAAATCAAATCCATCTCCACAACAGAATATTTACCTGAGATGCCACTCAGACTTCTCAGTATCTCCCCTGTGTGTTCAAACTCAGATATACATCGTTAAAACTTTACTTAAATTAATGTCCATTACCTAATTAGCAACAAAACTTGAGTCTGCAATGTTTACTGCTGGTCAGCTGTCAGAATAGGAATTATTTCAGGTGTTTTTTTCTATTAACAGGTCAAATTTTGCTTTCCCTGCTGCCAGGCACAATTAGACTGGCAAAAGTATTACTGGTAAAGTGCTGTCCAGCTTTCTGTCCCCAGTCAATTATTTAGTTACCATCTTTGTCCTGCAAACAGAGGAATTACACCGTTTCCATGCAATTACTGGTAGGAGTGTTTGGAGGGGAACGTGGGAGAACACTTGAAGCTCACAATAAGATCATGTCTTTCTCAAGAAGTTCCACACACCATGCCCAAGTTCAGTAAGAAGTACTTGGAAGTAGACAGGGTAAATCTCTGCTCAACAGGTGGAGAGCTGTCACACATGAGCTCCTGTATATCCACACAAAAACTCACCCAAATATTGCCCTCTGCAGCAAGAAACACCACTGACTCATGGTGAAGACGTGCAGATGCCATCAGCAATATGCTCTGTTAACCAGATTATCCTGAACAAAAGCTGCATCACTGATGGATTCTTGTTGCAAAGAGCCAATGGTTTATCTCATCACCAACTAATCCTGTTATATTTCGTTTTTCAAATGTATCAGAGAAGAAGCCTCAGTTAAATGAGTGTTCCACACACACCGGAATAAATTCTCCAAGAATTTATTTGTAATTATCATTTGCCTTCTTTCCATATCTAGTATGTAGTTAATGAATGCCTGGCATAAAAGGAAAAAGATGTGACTAGATAATTACAGGTTAAAAAACTGATCTTTTTTCAGCTCCATGTGCTGAAGTAATCTTAAGGGTGAAGGTCAAGTACAGGCAGCAGACAGTGCAGATTGCTTTGCAAGGCATTCTGTATACTGACCGCAGCAACCTCTACGTGTGGCACTGAAAGAACAGTTTGATCTTATAATAATATTACAATAATACAGAACTTGTGAGTATTATCAGTCATGTCTTGTTCATGGGACTCTGTCTACAGGAGGACAGCAAGTTTGCCCTTGAAGTCATTATAGAACGTGAATAGCATATTTTAACCTGCCACTAAGTGCTGAGAGAAGAACCAAATCGATATTCTAGCGTAGAGGCAGGCCTATAAGCAAGAATTTCTACTGACATAAAAAATAAAACTCTCCCTTTCATGTCTCCAAGGAACTGCTTAAAACAAGGTGTTACATCAAAAAAGAAGATATTATTTCTCTCAGCCTGATCCCACCACCAGCATTTCTGTGCAAGCAGCTTCAGGCAGTTCCTCTCATTTCTAGATCATAGATTTAACCATGTTTATTAGCACAGATCAAGGAAGCAATTTCTAAATACAATATTCATACTTTTCAGCTCCAATGGGGCAATTCATTGAGAGTAATTTGTGACTTTCAAGCAAATTAATATACAAATTTACATCTCATGACTGCTTTGAATAAAAAAGGCCTCAAAAAGTACAAATAAATAAAGCTGAGTTACTAAATTGTTTGCACCAGTTGTGAATCAAAGGCAAGATACTCCAGGGGAACTGATACAGCCTAATTTACTATCAGTTTGTGGGCCATTTCAGTTCCACACTTCTGCCATGCCTATAGGAAAGGAGCATGTGAAGCTGCCGGTGCCAAGCTGTGAGAATCCCATTTGGGGGACTTGCTGCTTTAACCAGAAAGTATAAGGAATTGGTTTTTCCCCTGACCTTCCACTGGCAGACCCACAAATCTGAATACTCTTTTTGTACCATGCCACCAATTAATATCCTACAAGCTTTTTTGGAAAGAGCTAACAGTGTGGATGTAAAAGGAGTCACATGACAATGGGGAACTCATTGTCCTGGATAAACTAACATAATTGGGGAAAAAATATTTCACTTTTATAATTACTGCAAGGCACTGATGCAAAAAACCAAAAGGAAGTCAACACACTTACTGGGTATCTTTTCTCTTTTTTTTCTGAGGGTCCACTAGACGAAGAGTGTCTCTGATAACAGCTACTTTCACTTCTTCATCAACAGGGCTTGGGACATTTTCAAATACTCCAGGAGAAAGCTTTAAATTATAAAGGGATACAATTATTCAATACAGAACTAAGGATTATTTATTCCACAACTGCTCAAACTTCATGCATGTCATGTGTGTTTTAAATACACAATGATAGATTACAAAACAATTCTTAAAGAATACACAAATACCTTAACGTTTTCAGTACGATATTACAACAATTTTTGGTAAGTTTCGCTGCTAAAGTGAAATATTAAAAAAAATATTGTTGCCAACATTACCATTTGTATTGTGTATGCAAACGTGAAAAAAATTATTAGCAATCCCCTAAACACAATTAAGTCAACTGCAGGGGATGATGAATAAATGTATTTATGACAAAGATGATGGAGAGCTTTCACAATTCCAATAAGTCATACTTCAGTGTATAAGATTAGTAAGGATTTCAAAGCAGAAAATTACAGAGAACCTTGGAGGTTTCATATAAGCAGACAGCTTTCATCTTTCAAACAAGGAAAAACACCTGAAAAGCAAACCTAAACAATTTGATTCCAATATCACTAGCATGTTGAGTGGCCTTACCTCTTGCTCATGTTCTATTCTCATGCTGGGGTTTGCATTGACTTCCAGTAACATGGGCTTCAAGTTTTTCATCAGGAGAATGTCAAACCCTAAAATCTGTGCATAACAAGCAGTGTGTTACTTCCATTCTACTCACGGTGGTGTTCTAGAGAATGCAGTGGTCATCCAAATGTCAACACTCGGGAGGGAAAAACATTTGAGGGACAAAAGAGAAATATCTGAAAAACATGCTATATTGCTGAATAATTACTGACACCATTTGTCTTTGATACTAAAGGCTTTCACACTGATCTCCCCCCTCTAAATACTGCATCTGTCAACAAGGAATCTTAGCACCTATGACAAGTGGGTCTTAAAAATGCCATCATCATAGCTTTGCAGCTTCCTAGTTATAACATCCACAAGATGGAAACTGGAGTGAATACTGCTCCTAAGGACTGATAACCACTGAAAATTCTCCATACAGGTTTATGGCAAATAGTAACATAGGTCAGGAGACAGATTTGTAAGGTAAAACTTGCGTGAGGAGACCCTAAGCTCTGAGCTCATGCAATGCATTGCCCAGGTTGCACTATTCAGTGGATGCACTCTGTCCAACCAGGGGTCAGCAACATAACTAGAGGAAGCCTTTAGAAAAGGAATCAACACCCAGAAAATGAATCCATGCATAGAAATAACTGCATTCCAGGCAGAAATTCTAACTTACCTGGAAGCAAGTTGGCCCGGGCTTTCCTGCTGGTATGTCAGACTGATAGTAAACTTTCAGTTCTGGTGTCAGTGCAATAATTGTTTTAATCACCAGTGAAATTATATCTGACCACAGCTTTTTGATGTCAGCTCCTCTGGAAGACAGTCTGCACAGAATGCTTGAAAAAGTCCTCTTGCTGCCAGTGTTTACATTGTCAGAATGGATGAAATTCCCACTATGGATATTTAGTGAATAGTTGGTTAAGTGCATAAAAACCTGGTGCAAATTTTTTAGAGTGGGTTCTTGATAGGGCTCTGTACAAAACCTAGAAAGTCCATCTTTGGCTATATAAATCTCTAAGGGTTCTAAAGATTTCAGTAAGACATAAAGACGAATATCAAATTTCAGTTTGTCAACAAGCAAGGGTTTGCAAATATATTCCTGGACCACTGCAGGCCGGCTCTGGATGCTTCCCGACAGTCTGATGTCACTTGGGTCTTTAATGAGGTAGATTCCATCCCCCTGGCACCCTCCATCAGGTTTTACAATAAAAGTAGGCTTCCAGGATGGATCACTGTCTTTCATCATACGAACCTAGAAGGAAAAGAATTACACTGAAAGACACTAATTGGCAGGGAAGAATAGCTGATGCTATGAAAGCCAACAAATTGCATTCATAAACAAAAATAAATAAAAATAACATGATCGCATCACTACAGTAGTAAACACTGTGCAAAAAGGTAGAAGATAAACAGTGCTGACAAGCACAAACAAAAAAACATGAGTAGGGAGTTACTAGTGCAGATAATAGGTCATTTTCTTTAACAAGCCGTTGTATAAATGATTCCAGGAACTTCTTTTTAATGTTATGTACCATTTTACAGGGTGAAATGCTGAATATCTCACATGGTCCATTTTATTAGTCAATAATGCATACGAAACCGCAAAGTTAAACTCTCGTGTTGCGTTTTGAACAACTATTGACAAAGATAATCATTAACCTAAGGAAAGGCACCTTATTTATTGAGAGACAAATGTAGGCAAACAATACCAGGAGAAGGAAAGATACAGTAAAAAATTGGCACTAATACCTTTTCCCACCACTTAATATTTTTTACAATCAGATACCCATTGTTAGTAAAACTAGAGAATACTGAGCCATGTACAGATATTATACAAATACCAGAAATTCACTAAAAGCACAGATTCTATGCCTCAGATGCTACCTACCACTATTTCCAAAATTGAGGATTTCCTAGTTTATACCAGAACTCCCCTCAGGCCTGGCATACAATTACTACCTTTCCATCCAATGCAAGGTAAAGAAAATTCTATCATGACTTCAACAACTCTGCTCAGTGGCTTTGATTTGCTTTAGGAAGGTCTGTTGACAGCACATGACAATTCAGATGCTTTCTTTAGACGTACCTAGTGTGAAACCAAGAAAGCGAGGAAAGCTGGTGGAGAATTTGATGGTGTCTAGTACCAAATCAAAACCTTTAGATGAATCTCTAAAGCACTCCATGCCTGGCCTGTCAGCTCCTCAGGCTAGTGGAGATGTTCAGTCTGTGTTTGGACATTCACTGGTGCAACACAGTGCGCTCTAGCGTACGAGCTTGCAAACAGCCAACACCAACATCTACACAGCAGAATGCATTCTAATATGCAAAAATGCTTAGAAATGTCACTACACAAGATACATTTCACTTCTTTTACAGATAAATGCTTCCACTTTGCAGATTTCTTCAAAACTAAGTCAAATACTTGTTACTGCTAACAAGTTAAATTAATAGAATCATTCCAGAACACTTTTTTTCCAAAGACATACATTGACAATTGAAGGTACTACGTATGGGGTGATGGGACTAGAAAGGAAATAGTAGGTAAGAAATTGACACCTACTAACACTACACAGCATGTGTATAAACAGCATCAAGACACAGAAATAGCAAGAAAAAGGGAAAAAATGGAAAGGTTAGCAAACCAGTTGCTCTCAGTATCAGCCTCTTTCCATTGCTTGCAGTGCCTTGCCACCAAAGATCTTTGTTTGTTAGAGTAAACTTTAATAATTAGTAAGAATGTCACTGGAGGAAGGCCAGTGAGTTAACATGTCTCAGCCTTCAGAAGCACAGGAGGAAAAAAGCACTACCTGAGATGTGGGCTGACTGGAAACCCATCTTCTTGTCTCTCCAAACCCCATCAGCACAGTGGTGCTCACTGCTGTTGGAAGCTGTTTGGCAAGGGGCACGTGGATGCAGTGATCCAGCTGGCACATACCAAGAACAACAACAAAACCCAAGGGAAGTGGTATTAATTGGCAACTGGTTTGGAGGGCAAGTACTGAGCGACCAGTGGAAAATGAACTGCAGCATTACCCTCTTGGGCAGCCCTTTAAATTCCTGGTAAAACAACAGGACACCAGTGGGGAAGCCTCTGTAGCTGCCTCAGTTCTATCACTGTTCTCTGCATGCAAAGTCCCTACAGGTGTAAATACAGTAGCACTGCATTCACAAATATTTAGGAGGAAAGAAACTGTCAGAGCACAATTTGTAAATTATCAAAATGCAACTATAAAATCCTGGTTTCAATGAATAGAAGGACTGTAGCTCACAAAACTCCTAACAGCAGTGGCACAGGGAGCCCCACTGCAATAAAGCACTTAAAATCTCTTCTTTTCAAAATGGAGGGATGCCACAGCACAGGCCACTCTTTTTTTGCACTGACACATTTTGCAGCACCAGACCTGCAGCTGGATTCTCTCCATTCAGCCAGACACGTGCTGAAGTTGATCAGGTTATACACAGGCCTGCAGCTCACCAGCAACAACTGGAGACTGACTTTAAGATGCCTGAGGATACAAGCTAACAAAGAAAAACTAATCAATCAATTACCACCATCAGCCCTGGCACTGGAGAATGAGAGAAAAAATTAGCACACAGGGAAAGGCTGAGCACTGGTCAGATCATCATGATTTTCAGACGACACTGCTCTGCCAGCAGCGACGTTCCCAAGGCCTGAAGGACTTCTGGCTCCATCCTATCCATTTATTTATTACATTGAGAATCACGCTGCTAAAAGCCTTCTTACTAATGACAGCACAAGTTCAAGATTAATTATTGAGACTAGGATTTTTTCCATGGACAAGTGTCACACTAAATCAACGAAAGATCCTTCTTCAAAACAGGTCACTTTGAGGGACAGAATGCCACAATGGAGATCAGGCTTACATAAACGGCGTGTGGATAAATAGGACCATGTAGAGCAGCAGGCCTAGATGTGCAAAGAAGGAAAGCAGGATTTATGCCCCAGTTATTTTACTACTAAAGAATAACGTTCCCCTGACATGACATGACTCTGCATACTAGAGGAGTCTCCCTGGTTCACGCATCATTAAAGTCAGCATCCCAGAAAGGCACTTGGTTGATCTTAAACCTCCACCACTAAACTTACCCTACTGTGGCTCCAGCTGTACACAAAGTGCCAACCACAGCCTACCAGGGCAGAAAGCAATGAAGAACTTCTCTATGAAACCAGCAGGGGCAATCTGCCTCCCATTCCCGTGTCTGTTGTTCACGCCTCAGGCTACTTCTGCTCTTCTACAGCAGCACCTCTTCAAAAAAAGATAATGCCTTCTGGGGACTACTGTTAAAAATGCAACAGCAACCTGCATTTTAACAATCATTGGTCTCATAGATCTCAGACTTAACTCTTTCCATTTAGCTGGGAAGGAAATAATTTTCTCAGTCATTTTCTAGTCCATCAAAACCTACACATGGCAGATGAAGACAGGACGGTGGGGAAAGGGGGAACAGTACTCCAGAGGCAGTCTGGTTTTCAGCAGCTTGACTGTCTTGGAGAATGCAGATGGTTTCTTGATCTTCGAGAAAATTCCTGACAGTTGTCTTCCAATTCTCCACAATCCCCTCAACTATATTTTTTCAAATTCTCATTATGAAGAGGCTTGTCCAGACTTTCAAAAGTCAGCCATATAAGAAAATTAGTTGATATGAAATATTTCTGTGTACTTAGCTCAAGAGAAGGAAATTATCTTTAAAAACATGTTAACCATTTACAGCAAACAGCAAGAGAAGAGTGTGATGTCCAAGGGTATGAAAACCCGATCCAGTGGCAGGTTTGCCCTTCATGAAGAAACTTGGGCTGAATGAATGCAGTGTTCTGAAAAAATGCATGTAAGATTTGACAGCACAAGGACTAGGATATTCATGTCTATGCCTAAGAGGTATCCAAAAGTTGAAAACCTGATTAAACCACCAAAAATATGCTGTGCTGGAAACAAGACTATCCAAATTAGATTCTTATTAAAAATTAATCATACCATGCCATTTATCATCCTCACAGACAACACGAAGGCTGCCGTATGAGAGCAGTCAAGGCCCTGGTTTGAACCTCAAGCTAGTTACTTTTCAGAAATTGGAAATTCTTATTAAAAATATGTTCTTATCACACAGATTCCAACAGATCCTTCCCTGTTAGTGAAGGGGTGATTACTGCAGCACCTGAGAGATCTGCTTACCTGTATCTCATCTTCTGTTACAGTGACTTGTTAGTACAGAATGCTGTACTGTACCTGGCTGGGAATATGCTGAAAATTCAGTCTCTGAGAGCTGGTATTTCAGCAGCATTAGGGTCCCTTGGTTGTAAAGCAAACAAACCCACACAGGAACAAATAAACAACAGAAAAGACCTGGAGAGCTCCTACTGAGAATCATGAAACTGCAAGTGTTCCGAACCATTTACGGTTCACAGTGGATTTGGAATTTTTTGGTTTGTATTTTTTCTTGTTTTGAAGGGGTTACATTACAAACTTGTGTTAAGTAGAACATAAACTCTTAAAACATAAAATATAATGTTTGATAACAAGAACTATGCTTTTCTCAAACACAGATGGAAGAACATATGCAAAGGAAACTCCTAGGAGTGTGTTACTGGACATCTGTTATTCTTGGAACAAAAAACAAGTCATTTTCACTCCAGTAACCGCTCAACCAGTGAAAAGTATTTATTTGCAGTGCCACCTGCTGACAGCATGCGGGTCTGTGCCTTCAACCTGATGTACAGACCACATATTGCTCAGTTAATCTGTTCCTTGTAACTGGGACAGGCACGATTCCCCCAAGAGTCAGGCTAGAACCCCAGCGCATCGTTTTGAAAGTTCACTTCTAAGTTATTTTCACTTATCTACCTGTCATTACTACACGGATTGGGTAATTTACACTCCTTTTACAAACTGGTCTTAGATCTAGAGCAATAAGGCTGAAGTACTGTCACTAGCAGTGCCATGGCAGTGAGCCAGCACACTCAAACAGTGTATATTAAAAGATGTTCATGGATTTAATTGGACTGTGGATATGTCAGTTATCTAAAAAGTAACACAATATAGAAGTCTATTAAAGTCCATACCTTTTTCTCTCACTTTTCCAAGCAGAGGATACTGTAGAATACAAGAGTGCACTGGGCGAGTCAGACAGGGTTAAAACAAACACATACAATATTTTAAAAAATATTTGCAATAACAGAACCAAACACCAACACACAGCATCACTTTTTTTTTTTTTTCCTTCAAAAAAAGCTGAAAAAGAATGGCATTTCATTACATCCTAAATATTTAAACAAAGCAGCAGTCTGACAAGAGATTCAAACAAACAATTATGGAGGAAGATGTGAGTATATTTAACAAAGCACAGTACAAAATGCTGCTTGGAAGGGTTTGGATAGAACAGGCAGGATGGGCTAAAAAGACTTCAGTGACAATGACCCTGGTAAAGTACCACACTCCACACATTACTGTACTGGAACCTCCTCAGCCCTTTTGAACTCAGTAGAATATGCAGGGAAAGGGCTTACGGTTCTACCATGTTTAATTTTCAGACATCTCTTCTGGCATTACAGAGAAGCATAATTGTTTTTAAGTTTATTCTAGAACATAACAAACAAAAGCACTTCCTCCAGGCTATGTCTGATCTCAGGCAAATTGGAAAAGATGTCATCCACAGCACCCAAGTGTGATTTTAAATAATCTGGTAGGTATAAAAAAAAACCCTAAAGAATGACACAGCAACAATATTCACCAAGTTATACTACGAGAGTAAAAGTAATCTACCTCAGCCACAAAGAGGGGCAATTCTTCTGGCAGAATCCAGGATCGAGGATAGAAGTTATACTCCAGAGGAAACAGATCTTGCATTGTTCGCACTGCTCGACTCAGTGTAATTTTACGTACCATGTCTGTCATGCCTGGGAAAAGAACAGACAGTGTCTAAAAGTGATGTAAAATCTGCACTGAAGTCTCAACCTAAAAGTAAACTGTTGTATCATTACTCACCCTGCTGGTAGCCATTGCTTTCAATAAAGCTGAAAACCTTTTAAAATTTAAATTTGACAAAAATATTTGTAGCATTCCTCTGCCATATTTCATACCATAGGTACTACTGTATCATATTAGAGAAAAAAATATCAAAAATACAGCTCAGGATCATACAAGGACAGCTATAGTGAAGTACTACCTACTCTTTTGCCATAATCCAAAATTATTGCCCTAGCTCACCGTCATTCAAGGAACAGGTGAAAGTGTCATTTAAATATAATCAGCCACTTTGTGTTTACTTTGCATTCAGTTAAGTCAGAAAGAAGAGGTTATTTTGTGAGCAGCCAAACTCAGCTGCTTTCCTGCAGCTTTGAATCTCATGCTTGGATCATGCCATTCCCAGATCCATGTGAGCTCTGGTAGAAGCTCTTCCCAAGGTCAGGGCATTCAGTGTCACTCTCATGTTGTTTCTATGCTTTCAGATATTCCAGCTTGTAAGGTTCATGCTTCTTTCTCCACGAGAACATCATCTGTGGGCTGCTTTCCTACATGGTCAGCAAAATTCCATAAAACCTACAGGAACTCGTGACTGCAAACCTCTGTTCAAGTGCAGCTGATTTTGGCCAGGAGGTTCCAAAGGTACAAGGAGAACAGAAAGTGACAGGGAAACACACATTTGCTGAAGTCTAATTTCCATTGGGAACATGACTAAAAAGCTGTTTTCGTTTTAAGTCTTCCTGAGGACCAACCCTTTCAGATTCTGTGAATCTCTCACAAGTAACCAAGAAAAGCATCACGAGCTCTTCTTCACGAGCAAGAATATAGTAAAACTCAGCATCAAATGAGTACAGCATTCCTGGAAATGAGGTCTAGTTCTGAAGGACTCCAGCTTTGACTACTAAGCAGGCCACTTACTTATCACATAGAAGCCAAAATACACCATGCAATACTTGAATGTGAACTTCCCACAGACAGGAGAAAGTCAGGGTAAATAAAGCATAAAGTTCAATATCTGAGGGTTCTTATTCTCCCAGCATACTAACAACAGCAATAAATCTGAAGTAAAGGGCTTAGATAAGTCAATACCTAAGCTCTTAGCTCTCATTTAGAGAGATCTCAACAGGGATTAAATGAGAAAAAAGGGAGCTTAAAAAAGCTGAAGAGTCATCACAAGATGAGGGCTGACATGAACTCTTCAATATTAAAAAATCCATTTGAGGAACTCCGCTGCGAGCTTCTCCGCGAGACAGGCCAGAGTGCAAAGCAAAACAGATCCTTTCCACTTTGAATCAAAACCAAATCCAAAGATACAGCACTGTTATCAATGCTAGATAACAGACAATAATTGCATACTTCACTTAAATTACAGCCTATCACTCTCATTTTTCCTACAATCATACATATGAAGCATTCTTTTCATCAAAAACACTTCCTCTCCAAAACGAATTTCAGTTCAGAAATTGTTTGAGACTCCTATTTTGATATTCTGACCCTCTAAGCAGAAAATCACCTACCAAAACCAGTTGGATCTGATGATCTTAAAGGTATTTTCCAACCTAAGTGATTCTATGACTCTATGAAAAATGGTAATTTGCTAAAAATACCCTCAGTGGATTAGGCAGATAATTCACATTAAAAAACAGTAAACCACAAAACCAGTTAAAATAATCATGTTTTTAAAGCATTTGTTTAAACTCGGAACAGAACTAAGGTACCTGGGAACTTGTTGACTTGACCTGAGAATATGTCATTATCATGGAATGACACCCCATGCCAGTAGATATCGCACGGCAAGCGCCTGCCAAAGGGAAACTGGAAAAGAGACAGGAGACAAGTTTTGAAGCAATCTGCAATACCAATTCGTTCCTTACTTTTCTAAATGCTCATATTAAGTGTAAACCATTCAAGAGCAGTCTTCTGACTGCCGAAAGCAAACATGCTCTATATTTCAGTTCCAAAACTAAGAATATTTTGATCAGATCAACAACTTGAACTTTAGAGAGTCTCAACAAACCATGAAAGGTTTCTAGAAACTAAAAACAAATGACTGAGAGGCATGATCTGTACTGAGAAACTCCGAGCTTGTTAACAACCACAATTAAGGCATGACTCATTTGTAATTTAAAATACTATTACAGGGTATAAAATTTCATTAAGAAGCACTTAATTCCAGCAGATGAAGGCACAGCAGTAGCAAGTGCTACAGCTGGGAAGTAAACACACTCTGACAAGCTCTCCAAGGGTTGGAGTTTCCTCCCCAGTTTAAGGGGTGATAAGCACCATCAAGGGAAAAAAGCACGAGAGGTCATGGAGGAATTGTCATCACAAGAAGTGATTAAATCAACTCCTATTCACCATTCAATGCCAAGAGTCCCTCTGTTTGTGCTCCCCCTCTGCAGCTTGGTAACTCACAGCCCTTTCCCAGATTGCACCCATACCCACAGTGCCCTTCACCCCCACCCATGTGGCATCTCCATCTGCTCCCAGTCTCACACGAGCACCAAACACTCCTGCTCCCTAGTACTTTACTCCAGGGAATACCTATCGTTAGTAATAGTGTTGTAAATTAATAGTAAGTTGTAACTGCAAAGCACTTTGATTTACATTGGTATCCAAGGCACAGTAAATTTTAAAATGATATTCAAAGCAAGATATTTAAATGGAATAACCATATTATTAATTTTTATATATCCAGTTATATGTATTAATTTCTACAGCACTAATTCCTTTCCGGTACTAATAGCCTGTAATTATAAGAAAAGCTTGCAATTCAATTAATTGTTTCTTGAGCGTATTTCAACTACTAAGAACTAAGGCAATTATTCCAACACTATTAAGTATTCCAACAACTTAAGAGCTGCTTTTCCCATTCACACAAGATTTCACCTTAAATTGGAAGACTGTACAGTTTTCTATTACCAAAAAGATCAACCTTTTTTAAGCAGTCTGAAGAGCTGTGAAACAGCGCTGCCAATTAGCGACAGGTTCTAATAGTAGTTAAGTGGTTTAGAAAAAAAAAAAGCTACCAGCAGTAAGAACAAAAGCCCCAGGAATTAGCAGTATCAACAATTTAAAACAAATGAAATCACTAAGTTAAAAACCAAACATTGTAATCCATGTTAGAATAATGATAGTTTTGTGTAAAAAAAGGTAGTCTTAATTTTTCATGCTTGTTCTCTTAAATAGTCCCATTTTTTAATCAAAAAACCCCATTTTATCTGCAGCTCCATGTAGATACCACTTAAAAAAACCATATGGGATACATTCACAGGAATCTCTTCTATCATTAGGCTACATCTTTTTCAAACAAACACGCTATATTTCTGACCACAGCATGCTTAGGACACACTTGTACGAATTATCTACCACCCTCACCACCCAATGACTTCAGCACCATTTACTTACTGAAAGAACCACAGTCTTTTGCACAAACTACTTGTTCTTTACTCCAAATGTAATTTTTCTTGCTTTAAAACATTTCTTTAGGCACTAGATTTTTTTCAATATGACAGAAGAAACAATCTCATAAAGCTTTTGAGTCAATTACTTTATTTGCTACTTTAATTAAAATTTCAGTTTCCTCAGTAAATAGCCTTGAAAAATTAATTTAAAATGCTAATTGAGCAATGCGTCCTTTCTCTGTTTCCTTACTCATAGGGATGAGGCACCCAATTTAACAGAGCCAGTGGATTCTTCACTTATTTCATTATTATTCAGCCTGCAAAATCTGTTTTTGTAAAAGTGAAAATTAATTCTGTTAAGCTCTGAAAGACAATCAGTGGCCTTAACCTCTCTCCACTGCTACATCCAGAATACAGATGCAGTGTTAGGTCTCAGAGCGCCCTTCCCACTAAAACCTGAACTAGTTATTTATTTATTAAATGGAATTGAAATGAAAGGAATGAAATTTGCATTTATATAACACCTTTCATCTACAAAGAATATCAAAGCACTTTACAAACACTGCACAGAAATCATTTCTCAACAGATGACGAGCGAGCAGCTCTGGACTGGAAAAGGGAAGCACTGCACCCCTGCATCAGGGATTCAGACAGCACAGTAACTCCCCTACTCCTGACAAATCAAGATTATTTGGATTTATCCAACAATGGGATCAAACTCACCTCCTGAATGAGCTAGGAAGGATCCTTTGTTGTCTGCACTATACTTCTACACAAGAATAGTGTTTGGAAAGGAACAGGTTGCAACCAGTTCACTAACTAAGGATTTATGAGAATTTATTTAAAATCTTTTTTATACAGAGTTGGGGGCATTTGTCAGAACAAAAGCAAAAAAAACCAGGAGCCACAAAGAGAATAGAATTGTTTTCACAACTTTGACACTGTTGATAATCAATCACAGTCAGATTGGTCTGACAGGTCATTTCTACTTTTTGATTGGAAGCCAATAATTTAAATTGTCTCCTGGGTCACATCAGTCTGTTCCATCACGTTTAATGACAAGTTAAATGACTCTTGTCTTCTAGTCAGCTTTTCCTAGCATGAAATTTCAAACTATTTCTACGCCTCCACGCAGCTACTGAACAGCGAGACAAATGAAACGCTTAACGCTGGGATGTTTGGTGCCTGAGACATCTGCTTCTTCCATTTTCCTGGTAATTGAAAGCTAGCCGAAGAAATAATTTATTAAGTGATGAATAAACTCAGGATGCAAGCTCAATTTGTGCCCATTATTTCATTTGGCATATCATGTTCATTTAAAGAATCTGACACACTAAATCAGATAGCCCAATCTAGTGAGGGGAGTAATTGTTTCACTGGCAGCCACATTAAAATCCTGCAATGCTTTTTAAAAGGTCCACCCCTGTGTGTTACCCAGACAGGGCTAGCAGGGTTGACAATTTCATTTACTCCAAATTCCCAGAGCTGGAAAAAAATGAGTTTTCTGTGTCTTTCGCTTCCAATAACAGAATCTCAGTGGTCAAATTAGCCATGTTTAGAGTATTATTCCTTTTTTTTTTTTGGTCTTATAGTGGCATTTACCATATGTTAATTTACTAAAATGAAACTAACTACCCTGTGGACAACTCTGTAATCACTCAGTGCACTGTTTTACTTCTACAAATTACCAGGGAGCATAATGCAATAATAGATTATGACTAAAACAAGGCTCTTCCAGCATGTCAGGGTAACTCCAGCAAGGGGATTTCAGAATGCACAACTCAAAACAAAAACCAAACCAAAATAAAAGCTTATACAACACTGTACTAATGCTATCCATTAGATAGAAAAAGTTATTGATAAAAAGGAGCCCACTTTAAAAAGCCCATTGTAATGTCTCCTGCCCAACAAAATATTCAAGCCAACACAAGCAGCAGCAAACAAAGAACAGAAACAAAACAAAAGCAGCCATGGAACAACATCCAAAAGAAGTGGTGATGGAGAAGGATCAAATACACTAAATCGAA